>CM061533.1:254639440-255839440 GCA_030545055.2 Neoaliturus tenellus | reverse complement strand
AGTAATCCAGAATGCCATACTTTGTCGAAAGCTTGGCTTACATCTAGAAATGCAGCAGAGCAATATTTTTTATTCTCCAAGCATTGTCGTACAGTGTCAACTACTCTATGAACTTGTTCAACTGTGCCATGTTTTTGCCTAAATCCAAACTGATGGCTTGGCACTATCTGGTTTTCATCTGTTAAATCATATATTTTGTTCAGCAAAAGTTTTTCAAATAATTTCGAAATTATTGGCAATAAGCTAATTGGTCTGTATGAGGTAAGTTGATTAAGGGGTTTGCCAGGTTTAGGTATGACAATTAGTTGAGCTAACTTAAACTGTGAAGGTACGTAACCAAGTCTAATAATTGAATTAAATAATAAAGCTAAAAAAATTATACCTTTTCTTGGCAGCTCTTTCAGCATTTTCCCTGTAATTAAATCAGATCCAGGAGATTTTTTCGGATTAATGTTATTATTTATCACCAAACGAACTTCAGATGGAGTGAAATTTTGTATCGGGAAGTCTAGTTGCATCGGAGAGTCCAAATAATCTTGTATTTCCTCGCCATTGTTGACCACTGCATCGTTTGGTTTAAAAACATCACAGAAATATTCGGCAAATGCTTCACATTTTTCTTCGTGTGTCAGTTAACTGATACCGTTTATTATACTGCATTACACATGGTATAATGCATGACTGGGACGGTGGCGACGTCCTGTAATCCAGCTACTTGGAGGTCACGAATTGTGGATAGTTATAAGCGATGCCTTGTGTATGCGATGTTCCTTTTGGTGGGGATTAACGTCCGCACTAGTGACCATTAGTTCATCCATAAGGTCCATCCTCATAATTAGACCAATTCGTAAATTGGAGGTTGAAATTGTGGTTCGGATCCCACGTTAAACTGTAGGTCCCTAGATACCATTGGCTGTTGGGCTATTAATTAACAGTCCTGTCTAAGGAGAATGTCGGCCTTAGTCAGTAACAAGACTACAAGATCGCGCCACAATCATCCTACACTCATCTCTCTCATTCATATTCAGGTTAAAATACCCACTATGTGAGGTCCCTGTCTCAATATAGTGATATAGTGATAATTGTGGTTATGATAATGGTAAACATAACCACAAATGACAACATTGCAGGGCGAGAGGGGGTGAGGGGGGACTCAGCTGTTAAAATTTCCATCGGACTATTTTCGTGCATCTTACTTTAGTATCTATATATATAAAAGCAAAATCCCACTCACTGACTCATCACAAAATCTCAGGAAGTACCAAACGGATTTACTTGAAAATTTGAAAATAGGTTCGTCTTGCCTCCTAGGTGCTCACTAAGAAATGATTTTGCAAAATTCCTTCAGGGCTCCGCCCCACACGTCTTCAAAGTTACCATGTTATTCTTATGGAAGCAACATTTTTGTATTGGAACATATGATTACATTAAGGAATATTAATTTTGAAAACAGCTGTTCTCATTTAAATTATTGGGGGAAGATTGGTAATAAAAAACTAGTGCGGCGAGTGAGCTTAGTGACCAAGCTAAACCTGACGGGGAGTGATTACTGACTGACTCATGAAATCTCAGGAACTACCAAACGTATTTACTTGAAACTTTAAACACAGGTTCATCTTGCCTCTTAGGTGCTCACTAAGAAATTATGTAACAAAATTCCTTCAGGGCTCCGCTCCACATGCCTTTGAAATTTCATAACGTGATCCGCATGGCCAATTTTAAATACAAATTAGGAAATCTGCACGGTTGAAATTTGGAGTGGTCTCTTCTTTCTTAGGTGCTAAAAAAGTGCTTTAAATATCCCCTTTAGTATTCTGCCCCACAGAAGCTCACAATTACGGTATAGCCTACGTGTGGAAATTTGACATGGACGATTCTCTTTTCTTACAGATACTTATTAAAAAACCGTTTTGCAAATATAGTTTTTGAACCATTTTAGGGCTCCGCCCCACAGGACTTCAAAATTACTTTAGGGCCCCCGGGGTCGATACTTGACATGGACGTTTCTCTTTGCTCATGGGTGCTCACTAAGAAACAGTTTTTCAAATACAGTTTTCAAAGTTCTCTAAGGCTCCGCCCCACAGAACTTCAAAATTACTTTTGGGCCTCCGGGGTCGATATTTGACATGGACGTTTCTCTTTGCTCATGGGTGCTCACCAAGAAACAGTTTTACAAATACAGTTTTCAAAGTTCTCTAGGGCTCCGCCCCACAGGACTTCAAAATTACTTTTGGGCCATTTGACATGGACGTTTCTCTTTGCTCATGGGTGTTCACTAAAAACAGTTTTTCAAATTTAGTGTTTTATGCTCTTTAGGGCTCCCCCCCCAAATGACTTCAATATGACTGTAGAGCCTCCGGGGTTGAAATTTGATATGGTCGTTCCTCGGGATCTTTTCTATTTAAGAAACCTTTTCTCACTAAGAACAGGTTTTGCGAAATTCCTTCAGAGCTCCACTCACACTACTTCATTGTTTTCAATGTCATTCTTAAGGAATTAGATTTTGTTGCTCTTTAAAATGATTTTATTACCTATAAAATATATTCAATCACGGGCGAAGCCGTGCGGGCAACAGCTAGTATTTTATAATCTTGTAAAATTAAAATTCTAAGAAGATTTTTCCACGTTTTATTACCATATTTTTGTAACTGTTTAGTAAATTTTTGCTGAAATTTTCCACCACAGATCAGTAAACAAAATTCACGACGTTTCGGGATCTGGAATCTGATCCCGTCTTCAGGTGGAAGAAGTACCTAGAACATAACAAAGTTAGTAAAAACACGCCAGGCGAACCTGGAGAAATCCATAGCCAAACCTGAAAACATAAAAGGCAGTAAAAAATTAAATAAAACAGTAATTAATTGAAAAAGCTCAAACAGTAAACTGTGAAAGCAGTAAAAAAAAAACACAAACAATTAAATTGAAAAAAAAAATACTGCACCAATCAGGAGACAGCACAGGGGAGCCTTTCAGTGCTTTAAACGCAAGGAAACAATTTTGAATAAGAAAATAAACCATTACATTTTTGAAAGGAAGCACTAAACTATTATTACCAAGCCATTGAAATTGTACTTTTTTTTAAAGTCAAATGGAAAGTATGAAAAAGAAAAATAGTACAAAAATAGAGGTAAGAGGATAATAAAACTATAGCAAAATGAACTACTGTATTGAAGGCTGGTATTGCCCCTAAACAAGATGGAAAAGGTATATGAAACTCACCTTATAAATACTACTGTTGTTAGCCCATTATAAGTGATATTTTCAAGAGATAACTATTAGATTATAACCAAAAGTTATACAAGTATAATATTAATACAAATCAAACATTCTATTGAACTATCAATAATCTTGTAGGTGCCTTATTTTGTGATTTAATTGTATGGATTAGTTTTTAGAAAAAAATCAAATAAATAAGAATTAATCAATAACAGAGCTGATGATGATATCTTTATTGAGGTATTCTTATCCATCGCAGTATTAGACATCAGCCCGTGTTCTTACTGTCGTTCATTTACATAGCTGATGTCTTAAGAAGTTTTAATCGGTTTCAACGTGTTTTATTTAGTTCTTCTCTAAGAGTCAACTCTGAAAACTTTAGTCATAATTACATGGATTTGGAAGGATATTACCAAAGTTCTTTAATTCGTTTTACAGCTTATAGTAAAAAAACTTGAAATATATTTCAAATGTATCGATGCACGGTTCAACTAAATTGTATGTAAATGTAAACAAAATGAATTCATCCAGTTATAGTCAGGGAAATTTACGAGAAAATAGGACCGAACCTCGGACAAATTTTACTCCCAAATATTTTGTTGTTGATGGGTCAAGTGACAAGTAGTAAACGTGGAAAAAAAAGTTTACCAAAATCGGACCATGGGAAATTGGTAAAAAGCCACCATTTTAAAAATCTCATATACCTACCATGTTAATGGGCTGGGTGGCTTATGAAGCACTTTACACTTCTTAGGTTATGTGTGAAATTAGTTAGAGAAATTCAACTTTAAATATCTTATTTGTGACGTCAATGCTAAATTTTGAGACATTTCATAACATTATAGTCCTATTGGGGGACGGCCCACCAGGAGTCAGAAAAAATTCCTTAATGTAAGCACAGGTTGATATGTACATCAAATTAAAGGTATTGTTTGGTAGAATTCAGTGCCGCAAACCCGACCTAAAAAGGACAACCGAGCTCGAAATGGCAGACGATCAAATTTTGCATTTAAATCATAAGATTAACAAAAATATTACAATGTAATAACAAGTTAAATGCAACATATATGTGTCCGGATGATACTAATAACTTTTGAAAGGTACTTCTGATTTTAATGAAATACTCTAAGAAGATGTAGTACTAAATTATTTTCATGAGTTTGCCATCCAATATAATTGTATTTTTCGAACAGGTTTATGATTTTTCAATAGGGTAAAAAAGGATTTTCATCATATTCTTATACGATACCTCAATAAAAAAAATGTAAACTGAAGCTATTTAAAAGGGATTGAAAAACAAAGAATTTAGTAATTTTTCACTTGAAACTCGGCTTAACTGATTACGGAGAAAGTACAATAATATGTTTCCCATGTTATTCTAATGGGAAATCAACACAACCTTGTATCGTATGTCGTTTATTTATTAATATAACTGAATATAATTTTCTATGTATATTCACTAGGAAGGATTTGACTTGTATTTGGCTACACCTCCATGGTAGTAAACCTCCATACTTATTCCCATGGTGTTTTTGGAGAAAACAAAAAATACCGAATTCTATTGAAAGTTCGCTGAGTAAGCAGGTCTGACGCGACGGGAGTACATGAGTACATGTATGATTATTTTTTACTCGGAAATCTTAAAAAAATGAACAATTTGTTATATTACATTTTTTATTACGTTTAGAAATAAGGAAATACATTAAAAACGGAATATGAAGATCCCTGTGTTATTTCTATGAGAAACAATAAAATGGTACTTTTCTCTTATTAATGAATAATATTTTAACAACAAATTTGTTGTATTTTCACTGGTTATTATTTTAGTTAATTGTGATTGCATAGAACTTTCCAAATTCAGCAAACCTACACGCACCTGCACTTGGGCATGGTTTCTTGAAAATTAAAAACTATTTTAAAATAGTTTTTCCATTTTATTGATTACGCAGGTCTGCTGCTACATGGGTTATTTTTACGTCATACAGTTACTACTTATCTTTATTGACTCAAATGAATCAAGAAACTTGATTTACAGTGGGGTTTTATTGAAGTAAACTCGGAATAAGTTGTTAAAAATAGGTATTGTCCGCCATTTTGAAAATTCGATAAAATGGCGAACTTCCCATGGAGGAATTTTGGTAAACTTTTGATATGTTATTGATTTTACACCTACTATACCAATAAAGCATTAAAATTTGGGAGTACAATTTGTCCGAGGTCAAAGTCTATTTTTCCCCTACTATTAAATAAATCTATATATTTAAAACACAAAGTTAAAAAACCTTTGGACATTTCGTCTGTGACTTCTACTGGACCGATTTACATGCGGGTTGTACCAAAATAAACGTTTTCGGTTCTATATTAGCAGGTTTTATTTGTATTTCAAAAATATTTACGTTAAATCTGTCAAAAATGAAAAATAAACTTTTCTTATGGAGATTTAACATGGGGAAAAAAGCCAACATTTTCAATCCTTTGGACAGTTCGTCTGAGACTTCCACTTGACCAATTTACACGCAGTTTGTACCAAATAAAACGTAAACCTTTGTATATTAGCAGATTTTATTTACTTTAACGTTATCTTACTTAATTAAATTAAAAATATCGACATTTTCAAACCTTTACAATTTATTTGTTTTACACGCTTTCAATCAGCTGATTGTAAACACACGAGGTATTTAGTCTAAATACAGTGGATGAGCAAAAGCTCATGAAGGATTTGCTTTATTATGGCCAGTACCTAAAAACGTTCACAATTATTATGATGTATTGTCATTTATGAAATGAAAGTTGCTTAATCATATAATTAACGTTATTTGACTCCCTTAAATTAAAAATGTCGACATTTTCAAACCTTAACAATTTATTTATTTTACACGATTTCAATGAGCTGATTGTAAACACACGAGGTATTTTGTCTAAATACAGAGTGGATGAACAAAAGTTCATGAAGGATTTGGTTTATTATGGTCAGTACCTAAAAACTTTTACAATTATTATGATGTATTATCCTTTAAATGGAAAGAAAGTTGCTTAATTATGTAAAATAGCTTTTGCTTCAAAATTAAAACTAAATTTTAAAGGTTTAGTTTAAATAAATTGCTCACATTTGTATTAAAAGAAACGGATGTTTTTAAGGAATATGCCTATAGGCCTACTTTGACAGACACTCCAACTAAAATTATGTAATTTTCTGCGAAATAAATTTGTATTCTTTAAATTTGGATAGTTATTGAAACTTGCACACTACAGCATAAATATATTGCGATATGAAAGTGGTTATAAATGGTTTCTCTACGTTCTATCCTACCCTAATACACCAATATTTGTTAAAGCCAACCATCATAAGTTACAACTCTAGGCCTCTCCTAATTCTTGAAAAAAAACTGTTAAGAACAATTTATCCAATAGGCCTACAAGTGGATATTGATCTACTTATTTCTGATGTTGAACCTAATAGAACGGTTTCCTTACCCTAATTAGGTTTGCGCCTACCTTAAACAATCAAACTGACATGTTTATAAAATACTAAAGAGTAGGGCCTATAAGTACAAGGATGCAACATTATTGGTTTTACGGAATAGGCCTACTTTTCCGACGCTCCAACAAAAATCGTAGTATTTTCTGTAAAATATATTATTGTTCTTGGTATGGCAGTTCAAAGAAGTACATTTTATAGACTACCTTACGTGTTTGTACTATTATAGCGTTTCATTTACCACTAATGGAGCTATAGCTGTATCCGTCGAGTATCGACGGGCAACAACTAGTTATTTATGTATAACTTATTTGAGTGCCATATTCATCCACATTTATGTGGTTCTCAGTATTTTATAGTATAATATATTTATAATAATATTATTGGTTAGAATATTCAAATAGGAGGTTTTCTATGTTTTAGACGCAGGATAGTGTAGGTATATCACTGAATTAAGCATGTAATTCTGTAAAAATGTAATAGAATATATAAATGAATAGGGCCTACATGTTAGTAAAAACTCGCCGACTATACATCAATCCGGTGAGTTTTTACTAATTTTATTAGCGATTCCTGGTCGCCAGTCACCACAGTATGAATACATATTGTTATTAAAAAGGGAGAGTTTTTTTTTAAGAGGATTTGATGGAAGAATTTTGAAATTTAATAAACCAGATATTCAATAATAGCGAGAACAATTAATTGTGGGTTTTTTTAAAGATCAATAATTTATTTTAATGTGTATTTCTTCTATAATCAGTCTACCGAGAAAAATTAGTCAACCATATCTCAACATTTTGAAAGTTATTAAATATGGTTTAATAAACTTTACATGAAATCATGTGCATATGTTCGATCGATGAACATTTCTTTACATACCTAGGTAACTTTTTTAGGTAGTAACATTCATTTTTGTAATCATGTAATTAAATTTTCATTCACAATTACTTTCCCTTGATGGGGTGTCGCACATCAGAGCTTAAATTTTATACAAATTTTTCAAATGTATCTTGAGAACCATGAAAATGGTTAAAGTGTTCATCCCAAAATCCTAAGGTGGTCAGTTAGATTCCAACAGATTTTATTCTATACAAAGTTACTATTTGTCTTTTTGCAATTCCAGTATTGGGCTGTTATGTGATGACACCATCTGACTACAATTAGACTTTAGATAGTAATAAAACCATGATTTGCACAGTTTCTACAGTGCACACGAAGCGCTGATCTGAATAGAACAATGAACACTGTCACTTAAAATGTACCTCAAAATCTAGAAATATTATCTATACTGTATTATAAGTTGTTTCGTATTAAATCCATTGAGTTTACCCCGGTGTGTTAACATTCCTTGTACATGTGCATGCATTCTAGCGAGTTCCGCGTTAGCGATCAAAAGTCAAATTAAACAGTCCTCATTGCAGTGTTATGACAAGGAATATTGTTTCACTTGAGTGGAGCGTAATAAAGTGGCGCAAGTCCCGCCTCCTCCGCCTCTTGCCACCCCCACCCCCGCCCTTAGGTGACCGCCCCCGCTGCAGACACACGATAATTATCGTACTTTTACGACAATTTTACCATAGGGTACTATATATGAAAGTGATTTATCTTCGTACCCTAAAAAGTAAGATAATTGGAACCTAACAGTTTAGTTAAAAGTCAAGTCTATAAAATTATGATTTTACTAAAAAATTTTCTTCTTGTAAAGATTTAATATTAAAAAGTATTGATTTATTTGCTTTAATATTTGTAAAGTTCTCAGTCTTGAAAGTCTAAGCTAAACTTTAGGAGGTCTAACACAACATTGCAGTCCACAGTATATTGTGTAACGTAGTTATATAGGTAACGTTTGGTCTGGCAACACTGGCTTTGTACCTGATTGACAATAGTTAAATCCAAAGGTTCAATCTTGGGAAAGTTATGGCATTTTAAAGATTTGATTCCATACCCAGTTGCCATTTGTCATTGGGAATTAATTAATAATGGTATCTAACAACAGGTCGACGTAAGATAGTTAGTTTACGAACTGTTAACGAGCCCGGTTTGGACAGTATAAATGCAAAAATATATAAATGTAAGAGTATGTGTAAGAATATATAAATAGTCGTTCTTAAAGACAAGATAGAATTTTAATATTAATTTGTAATATTTGATCTCATTTCACTTTTTTTATAAATTGATGGTATTATTCGGTTATAATTATATTTTATTCCAAAATAACAATGTTTAGACTCAATTTAGTACAGCATAGTAAATAGAACGATAATTTTACCCAAAGTACGATAATTTGTTGACACCGTACAATAATTTAATTTCAAAATGTGGTAACATTGCGCTAACACAACGTGTGTCGCAGGTTCGGCCTGAACGGCATCGAGGTGGAGGCGGCTCTTCCCCGGATAGACACCAGCTACACGGACATCTGGGACTACTGCCCCCGGTTCCTGCGTCGCCCCCGCCCCCACTGCCTCATGTGACCGCCCCCGCTAACACCACGTGTGTCGCAGGTTCGGCCTGAACGGCATCGAGGTGGAGGCGGCTCTTCCCCGGATAGACACCAGCTACACGGACATCTGGGACTACTGCCCCCGGTTCCTGCGTCGCCCCCGCCCCCACTGCCTCATGTGACCGCCCCCGCTAACACCACGTGTGTCGCAGGTTCGGCCTGAACGGCATCGAGGTGGAGGCGGCTCTTCCCCGGATAGACACCAGCTACACGGACATCTGGGACTACTGCCCCCGGTTCCTGCGTCACCCCCGCCCCCACTGCCTCATGTGACCGCCCCCGCTAACACCACGTGTGTCGCAGGTTCGGCCTGAACGGCATCGAGGTGGAGGCGGCTCTTCCCCGGATAGACACCAGCTACACGGACATCTGGGACTACTGCCCCCGGTTCCTGCGTCGCCCCCGCCCCCACTGCCCCATGTGACCGCCCCCGCTAACACCACGTGTGTCGCAGGTTCGGCCTGAACGGCATCGAGGTGGAGGCGGCTCTTCCCCGGATAGACACCAGCTACACGGACATCTGGGACTACTGCCCCCGGTTCCTGCGTCGCCCCCGCCCCCACTGCCCCATGTGACCGCCCCCGCTAACACCACGTGTGTCGCAGGTTCGGCCTGAACGGCATCGAGGTGGAGGCGGCTCTTCCCTGGATAGACACCAGCTACACGGACATCTGGGACTACTGCCCCCGGTTCCTGCGTCGCCCCCGCCCCCACTGCCCCATGTGACCGCCCCCGCTAACACCACGTGTGTCGCAGGTTCGGCCTGAACGGCATCGAGGTGGAGGCGGCTCTTCCCCGGATAGACACCAGCTACACGGACATCTGGGACTACTGCCCCCGGTTCCTGCGTCGCCCCCGCCCCCACTGCCCCATGTGACCGCCCCCGCTAACACCACGTGTGTCGCAGGTTCGGCCTGAACGGCATCGAGGTGGAGGCGGCTCTTCCCTGGATAGACACCAGCTACACGGACATCTGGGACTACTGCCCCCGGTTCCTGCGTCGCCCCCGCCCCCACTGCCCCATGTGACCGCCCCCGCTAACACCACGTGTGTCGCAGGTTCGGCTTGAACGGCATCGAGGTGGAGGCGGCTCTTCCCCGGATAGACACCAGCTACACGGACATCTGGGACTACTGCCCCCGGTTCCTGCGTCGCCCCCGCCCCCACTGCCCCATGTGACCGCCCCCGCTAACACCACGTGTGTCGCAGGTTCGGCCTGAACGGCATCGAGGTGGAGGCGGCTCTTCCCCGGATAGACACCAGCTACACGGACATCTGGGACTACTGCCCCCGGTTCCTGCGTCGCCCCCGCCCCCACTGCCCCATGTGACCGCCCCCGCTAACACCACGTGTGTCGCAGGTTCGGCCTGAACGGCATCGAGGTGGAGGCGGCTCTTCCCCGCATAGACACGAGCTACACGGACATCTGGGACTACTGCCCCGGTTCCTGCACCGCCCCCGCCCCCACTGCCACATTTGAAAACCCCCGCTAACACCACGTGTGTCGCAGGTTCGGCCTGAACGGCATCGAGGTGGAGGCGGCTCTTCCCCGGATAGACACCAGCTACACGGACATCTGGGACTACTGCCCCCGGTTCCTGCGCCGCCCCCGCCCTCACTGCCCTCATGTGACCGCCCCCGCTAACACCACGTGTGTCGCAGGTTCGGCCTGAACGGCATCGAGGTGGAGGCGGCTCTTCCCCGGATAGACACCAGCTACACGGACATCTGGGACTACTGCCCCCGGTTCCTGCGCCGCCCCCAGGCCTGCCGCCCCCAGAGGTACCGCCGCCACGACGGACTCTGCAACAACCTCGAGAACCCCACCTGGGGCGCTGCCCGCACCCCCTTCCGACGTCTGGTACCCCCGGAGTACGGCGATGGTGAGCATGAACTATGCTGATAAACCTTTTACAGTAAAAAAGTAGTCCATATTAATTTCTTAAACAAAAGTGAGAGATAAAGTAAAAAATTATGTTAAAAATTGGGAAAGGAATTTCAAAACTCAGAGAAAATTCGTGTAAAAATAGGAAACCTCAATATGTATGAGAGGAACGGATTCACCCCTTTAGTTTCATCTAACTCATGTGAAGTTCTAACTTGGTTCACGATGTGGACGATCGATCAAGTCTTTCGTAAACTAAAAAAAGAACTAGCAGGAAAACTTGATCAAGTTATCCAACGGCATTCGGCATAAAGAGACATAAGATTAAGGGAGATTAATTGGGAAAACTAATTTTAGAACTGGATATTTTCACTCGTAAAAACATATAGAGTATTATATACACTAAACTTGGGGTTCTTGTGTTGGAAGGTTGGAATTAGTATTGGAAATACTTTTGAAAGGTATATAGGTAAACAAAAAATAAGTACCCGATATATTCCATATAGTCCATAAAATAATGAGATAATTTCCAACAACGAATTGTCTTTATTTTATTTTATTTTTTGTGACTATCCAGTGACATTTTTTAATGTTTTGACGGGGAACGGTCCAAACCCCCCATTTAAGTTCACAAAATTTAGCTCTGAAACAATGGTACCAATCCATGGAGCCAGTTCACATTGTGGAGGTCGTAGGCTAAAATCCACCAAGTTAATATAATAGAACTGCGTTTATTATATAAAATTCCAACATGTTTGTGTTCGAGCGTTTTTATTTTTAATAAGTTACCTCAAAATTCCAAAATTTAACATGAGCACTCTTCAATGGTCATCATGAGTTGGTGAAATATTTTCCATTGTTTTTACCAACTAGACAAGTGTAATAAAAGGAATATCTACAATAAACCTCTCATGTAGAGGTTTAAAGTCAAGGGTATTTCAACTCAGTATATCATATTATGCCACAAATAACAGAAAATGGAAGGTGTATTGTCAGAAAAGGCCAGTTTTCGGTCATGGGATATAATTTGTTCCTCTAGCCCTGATATAAATGTCCCTCATACTCATATCGGGATCCGTAGAACAAAACATACCGTTACATCATCAATGGTCCATACTTTCAATAGTTCAATAGCCCGTACTTTTCATTAATATAGTCCATGGAAAACAATCCCATGTCCACCGAGGAGCCCTGCCTGCGATTTCACCCCAAGATTTTTGGTAGCAAAAATATTATACCTAAAATCTTTGACCTAAAACGCATAATTTCATTTTCATTTTAACTTTTAGGACAATGGCGAGTGGTCATATCGATTTATTATTTTTTGTGATGCCTCCTGAACTGTTCTTTTTAGAAATGGCACTAGCTTACATATCTTTCCGTCCAAACAGTTCCTGTTTAGTCTTTTGACTATGTATACATTTCAGGATTAAAATCCTATTTTCAGGTCAATAGGATAGATTAAAAAATTTAGAGATCTGCATACAATTATTTATTTTGTATGTACCTTTACTAGGTGATAGCTACCGTATATTTAACTATAAAAATCCTAAATGCAGCAAACCTACTTACAGATAACTTTTATGCTAAAAATGGCGAAATCGCCAAATTAATGAAAATCCTCTCAGGTCACGGGGGTATTTTTACAAACACCTCGATATGGTGTAGGGAACACTCATGTAAGACATATCTAAAGACTAAAAGGTAAAACAATATAGGTTAATGTTAGAGACTAGTTAACTATGGAATTTAACATTTTTGTCAAGTAGATACTGAATTTCCTTTAGCCAATCCCCACCATGACGTAGAGTCTCATAAATACTGTCTAACTTTTTACCCTCGGTTTTAGAATCGGCTATTGTTCGGTGTTATTAAAACGCTTTTTCTCCGGTGAATTCTTTCTTTTAAAACTTCAGCAGCGTCAGTCGGCTCGCCTGAATGTGTTATGAGCTGCTTCAATTGTGTTATAAGAGAAACAACCGTGCTGGTTTCAAGTAGAATTAATTATTTATACAATATTTTATTGCTTTCTCTTAAAGCCTGAAAGGTGAATAGTTAGTTAAAACCCAAACTAATTGGTTTATAAAGAGTCAACTATCGTAACTTATATTGTGAGAAATAAGACTGATAAAGAAAATACCGCACACAATCTATGAGTTAGTCTTGGTTAATTTATAAACAACACTATGTGTGAAGAAGATCGTTAATTTATTTCAAATAAAAACGTTTTTTACACTGTAATGTTAAACCTGTAAGATCAATTTAAGAAATACTAACTATCTAAACAACTACATTAACGGATAAAAATGTCAAATTTTGCTGAAGAAAAAGGTAATTTCCATGGTTTTATAATAGTAGTAAACGTGTTGCTCGAATTCAAGCAATTTAATTTGGACTATCCCATGTTATTGCTCGTTGTTACATTTAATTTAATATCAATAACACCCACCACTCAAATATTGCGATTACCAGTGACTAACCGCTAAAAATAGGCTATACATTTATTTACTTACGTACATTAGCAGATGTTAAACAAACTAAACCCAAGCCTAATGTTATTATTATAATAGAAAAAATCAAATTTAAATCATGGATAGCGCCTTTATTTCATACTAGTATACGTGTTGCTCGAAATCGAGCAATTTATTTAATGAGATCCGACCAATCAAATGTTGTAAATATCTGTAATCACCAATAACTACACCCGCATTTACAGCTGAAAATTAACAGAGTTTAAATGCTTTATTCAATCCCAAGGTTACTTTGATGGAAAAATTTGAGATTTCAATGGTGGATAGCTCCTTTATTTTCAGTCCGATTCTCCTTGTGAATTAACTCGAAAAATATCAAGTAAAACTAGTCAATTGAAATAAAACAACATTCACTCATATATGCCATCAAACAGTTATTATAGAAAGGAATACATACAGTATAATAATATACATAAATTTAAACAATATAATGATTTCACATAACATTTAATTTTGAGTACGGTACCTAATATTTGAAATCACTTAATATAGAATATAATGATCATTATATAAAATAATGTAAAATAATCGCCTGCCAATTTAATTTAGTTTCTTTGGTAATTTTGAAATTTTTAAGAAGCCAGACAGTCTCTGCCTGAGCTATATTTGTTTGTGTTCGATTTAAATCCGCACAATATACTGTAGTTGTCTTAACTAAGTTGCTTATACACATTTACTTTAATTTTTTTGTAAACCATTATCTTCAAAACAGTCAGTTATAAAAGTAAAAATAAATATTCCCAAATGGTATATCAGATGCGGACGTTTTCCCTAGGGTAAACTCTCGTAGCTAAGCATTCCCTCAGGGATTAACCTGAGAGATTTGGATAGGTTTTACAAATATTTATCTCTTGATTTGACCTGCACTTCTTTTAACGTGTTTGAAAACTATTAGTGTACGATGATATCCATGAAAATATCACCTGCTTCCGAGAACCTAAAACCGGTTACCGGTGTAGAAACTTTTTTCTAAAATTATTAGTTTCTAACGGCCCATACAATCGAATCTGCCAATAAATAGCTGAAATATTTTTTTTAAATTTGTGAGTTTTTTTAATACTAAACATAACTGTCCATTATTTGTACTATGTATACAAAAGTGCTTTAAAAAATTAGCTTAATAATTAGCTCAATAGCTTAAAATATTTCAACTTTTATTAAGGCCGTTTAGGCCTTACAATGATATCTTCAAGCATATACAACACAATTTGAGATAAAGCAGCCATATCAAATTTAAATAAAAACTGAAGTAGGACTACCTATAAAGCACGCATTCATGCCTATACCTATTGTAATGTAACACAAACGTCACAATCTGTAATAATACTAACAAAAATGACTGACCTGCGGCTTAAAATTTGATGGAAATAAAATAATTAAAAATTTCATAAGTTATCGTGAGAAGATGTTTATCAAAAATTCAATTGCTCTCACAACTACACATTTATGAGTTTATTCTTCGAATAGATAATATTACCGAGTTTACCGAGCCTTGCATTTTAAAAGCTATGAAGTTTATGCTAACAACGAACTATGCCTTTCAAAAGTCACACCGGTTTCAAAACTATGCATAAAAGCAGCGGTTTAATTTTTTTCCTTTATCTATTGTTATTTCGTTATTACAATAGCAAACCATAAGGTCAATGTTAAAAAGTGCAATTCCAAACTCTTTTTTAGACTGAAAGTGGGGTTTTCATGGGGTGAGACAGTTTTAAAACTTACTTTTGGGCCAAAATTCTTTTAAATATAACTTTTAAAATAAAATCTACTACAGCTATATTTTGAGAATGAAATACAATAGGCCTACAGACATTCCTCAGATTATAGTAGAGTCTAAAGAATAGGTTTAAAAAATAATTTTGTTTTATTTTACGGACTGTTATTTTTTGTTAATATTTTTTAAACATTTAATTTCGTATGATTTTCTGTACAGTTTAATAATAAAATTTATAAATTTAATTTATTTGCTATTTTGTGGTAAAGACCTTGAAGTTGAGTACGGTATAGTCCTAAAAATTTGTATTCTATTGGTAGTAATATTTAGAACCAGCATTTCACTCATATCACAAAGTTGATTACAACTAGCTAGTACTAGTTTTAGGCCTACATTAAATAAAACCTTTGACACTTTATTTTTGTATTATCCCTCTTAAAAAAAAAAAATAATAATAAACCAGATTGTTTTTCAAAGTCTAGTACACATTTCACTTTTGATTGCATTTGCTTTAAACACATAAACCAAAACTAACTCATTTATTAGGATAATACCCTGCTTGAATGTCAGCATCAAGGTGTCTCAACTAGGCGTGGCGCTCTGAGCACCCTCTGTATTAGCCTCACGCACGTGACGCCCGGGTTAACAGACGTTATCGTCTCAACAGAGATATCGAGTGTGACTGAGTCACCCCCCTGGGATACACTCACCCCTGAAGATGAGGCCTGGAACAGTTATAGCCTATCGGGACGGTAAAACTGCTCAACAAATTGTTTAGAAATCATTATAGGCGATTTTTCAAGTTAGTGACGTCTAAATTTGATAAGACTGTTGAAAAACAAGAAGAATGTGTTTTTAGTCGTGTTGCATAATACCATATAGCCTAAGTTTGCATACCATATTAGAGCAAACGCCCTTCTTTGATGTTAAAAACAATTTTCTTGATCATTTAGTAGGCCTATTCCAAATTTCTTATTATTAATAGGTTGGAAATACTGCATCATCTTACTCAATACTAATTCTAAACAATTAAATTTTGATTTATAAAAACATAATTCATTATTTGATATAACAGTAGATTGTTAGAAATCGTGGTATTTAAAATGTTTGGTAGACGTTCAAATTGAAATTCGGATTGAAATTCCCTTGAAATTTGGAATTTAGGCTAATTACCACTGAACAATTAAAAGGTTCTTTGTGGAGGAAATATGATCCAAAGCTGGGGTAATACCATTACTGACAGCCCCAAAACGGCCATTTAACATCCCGCTGGGCCTGTTAGCGCTGCTGGGAGTTGGGAATACCTTTGAAGGGCTCGGCTCTAACATATTGCTGGTTATTTCACAATTATATGCAGTCTTCAAGTTGAAATGTACTTACGATGCAATACTAGGTACAGTGAGAAAAATTACTACTGTGACCTTTTACTAACAGTGGTGTCGGTGGAAAAATTCAATAAACTTTTGTAAATTTGATTTAAATTTATGCATTTCCGTCATCTAACCATCACTTAAGTTAACAGATTTTTCGGCAACATACAACACAAGAAAAAATCAAGTACAGAACTCATGCAAAATGATTGGCATGTACCAATAGTGGTTGGTGACCCTATAATTGGTATTTTTATGTAGCCCCGCACAGGCTTTATCATATATGCTGTTTGCTACTTTTCTTTCCAAATTGTAAACTTTTGATTCAAAGTTGAATTTTATTTTTTAATCAATTATTTATTGTTTTAATAATTACTTTATGCATTTTTAATAATTAACTCGATTATTTTTTATGTTAGAAACGTAAATAATTATAAAATAAGATGTCGTTGGAAAATTTAAATCTTTTTAATGTTTTCGAAAAAAATATGAGTTCAAACTGGAGATAAGTATGATCTTATAAGAAGTATATTTATGAAAAATAGAAGAGTAGGCGATGTGCTGCAATCGTTTATTATACTGTATTGTTAAACCACACACTTTTAAAATAAAACTACACCATCAATAAACTACTGAATTCATACCACTATCCAATCCTACAACCATGTTATAATAAAATAAACTAGGGCATCTGACAACATTTTAAATAGTTAGCTATATCCTTAGCATTTTAGATCCAAGGACTTGTTTTGGAATTTCAATAAATGTATGAAATAAAAAAGATGTTTCAACATAAAAAAGTATAATAATAACCATAAGAATTGTTCCGTAACAATCCCACAACACAAGAATCATCAAAATTATATTTTGGTTACTATCAATATACTTCATCGATGCCTATTCAATTGAAACACCGCATCAACAATAATACATGGCGCAAACCACTCAAACCGAAGTACTAGCTTATTAATCTGTGTTTGATAACTATTTTAAATAATAGTTTAAGTGCACTACTGACCAAAAATCAAGAAATTAAATTATCTTAGATATAATTCATAAAACTATAGACATCAAAACGTTGAGACAAATGAGAGGGGGCGCCCATCATTTGCCCTAATGCCCTGTCAAATGAGCCGAGGAAATATTTTGAGATCTTGATTTATTTCAGGGGGTGGATATTGGCCTTATAAATATGGGTCTATGACCAACGATTTTGAGAACTATAATAGTTATTTTTGTTATAATATATTTAAAATACTCCAAACATTCATAGTAAACGTTGATATCCCTCCACTAACAAGATTCAAACTTTTCACTACTAATACAGTACATATTTATCAAGATCAAAGATAATAAGACAAATCGCTAGGAAACCGTTAACTTTTTAAACAACTGAGTTGATAACCTCTAATTATTACAGACATTTTAGTTAACAGTGTCCGTTGGTAGATTTTAACGTTGTACTAATTCTTATATTACTTTTTAGTTTACCTTTAATAAATAAACTTAAAAGAAGTACAATGCTATATGAAACTAAATTTAATAATGTATTGACAATTTTAGAGACGAATAAATGCAAACATTATGTGAACAACTCCTTGCTTATAATTACTGGGAAAATATATTCCCGCGCCGAACAGAGACGGTGTGCTGTCGTATAACTTGTCGTAATATGCGACGACAAGCCTCAAATTGGGACTGTTATTCCTTGGTTTAATCAAGACGTTGTGTGATTTTAACTCTTGTTCTACGAAATTGAAGCTATTACACATATAAGGGTACCAATTAAGGTTCGCTTGAACACATAATAGGCTACATAATCTGAAAATTATTCCTTTAATTATTGTTGTGAAAATGGTAAAGAACCACTAAAATATAAGTATTTGCTATCTTTATGAGATAGAAAAAACGGATATTTTGACATTATATTAGACTACAATTATTGATTAAAATTAGAGAGCGACAACTCTGAGTCAACTGTTTCTTTTGTTTCATTGGTAGAAAGTAATCTACATGAGTAGTCTATTTAAAACATTATACGTTTAAGATCAACTTTTGTCACCTTGTTGATCAGAATCTCTAAATGAGAATTTTTTATACGTAATATATATATGTTCGCTAGTATAAAAAAAAATTATGCATACTTTATAAATCAATAAGCTACAAAGTTATTAGGCGATAAGGGAATCAGTTTTACCCCCGCCAACTGTCAGTGTCAGTTTTACGACGGTTCCAGCTGACATGACGCGGAGAAGACATGACGCTTTGTACCCTGTGTTGTATAGCAGGAAACCCCTGCTATACAAACTATACAAACCCTGCTATACAACTTTGCCCTGTGTTGTAAAGTTTAGCAGGAAACTTTTAATTATATTAACAACCTCTGCAGAAGTGTATGGGGGAAAACTGTTTAAAAATAATGATTGTTCTCATACACCAACACTTAATTGTTCTTAGAGAATATTGATTTGGTTATTAAGAAAAGTTATAATAGTATTCGAAGTAGTATAGTCAAAAGTAACTCATCAATCAATTAAAGATGATATGATAAATCCTATACTATAATACGAGCAATGTCTGAAGAGATGTGTGATCCACGATCTAGAAAACTAGCGGGTAGGTTTTGCTTAAACTTTGCATTTAAGAATGTTTTGGCCCAAAAATAAGTTTAGAAACCGCCTCAATCCCAGGAAAAATCTAATTCGGTCTAAATTCAAGTTTAAAAATAGTAATTTTTAACATTGGTCTTATGGGTTGCTATTTTGGTAACGAAATAACAACTAAAAGTAAACAAAAATAAAGGAATATTAGTTTTAAGCAGTTTTTTTTTTAATAACTGTTATCTGTGAGGAGTCTGGTGTAGATTTAAAAGCTTGATTAACATGACCCTGACACTATAACAAAAATTAATTAAATCAACGAGCAAAGGCTCGGTTAACCTTTTACTATGACAGTTAACTATGCCTGGCTTCAAACATTATATTTATTTTTAAACTGAAATTTTACACTATATTATGTATACTAGTGTATTTGTTGCTCGACATCGAGCAATGTATTGTGATACAATACAAAAGTTGCATTTAGTTCTAAACCAATGACATCCCACTAATCCAATATTGTGAATATCAGTGATCACCAAAAACTACAGCTGTACGTTAACAGATGTTCAAAATGCCCAAACCAATCTCAAGGTCATTCTAATAGAAATATTTCAAATTTAATTTGTGGATAGTGCCCTTATCTTAAGTCCGATTTTCATCAATTTTTGGTGGAAACAACTGAAGACCAAGCCCTACCTAACGACACCAAAAACTTGAAAATCAGTTCAGAATTGTAGAAAAAGTTCTCTAAAAAAAAAAACTTAACATATTAAATAAGAATAGATTATTATTTTTTACAAAACATTAATTCGTTATTTTTATGTTTTGCATTGGTCCATGCCCTCCACAAAATATAACAATTAATTCATAAGCGTGATAATCACTTGGTAAAATTTCAATAAATGTTATAAAAATTTGTGTTAGACTTTTTCTACGATAGCAACGACTAAACTTTAAAGGATCAAAAGTATGTAAAGCTTAGATTGTTTGTTTAGTATCTCAGACAAGATTACTCACACCGATACCACTTCAGCAGTATATTTTTGACACTGTTGCCAAATCGACAACCTGAAAAACGAGGTGTATAATCAGCAGGAACCGTTGCCAACCTAACGGCGCTAAAACGTGACGTAGCGGCGGCGGCGCGGGGGAGCGGACCCCAGGGTGATGTTAACCCCTTAACAATATTGCCGCCAAATCTGCCACACTCCCCCCTCCCCCTACCCCTCGTCTAATTATACATCTTGAGACGGTTTTGCCGACCATTACGTGGAGTGCTGTTGTTGATCTTATCTCATCGTCTTGTTGAACAATCTAGATTAAAATTATTCATAAAATGTTCGGTTATTTTTGTATTGGTGAAAGTAGATTGACGAAGTTTAAACTGATTACTTTCGTGGAGACAAATCTATTAGACAAACACTATTGAAAACTTGATGCCTGTTAATGTGTTTTTTGTTAACAACATTTGTATTACATCCCTTCACCTCAAGAAACTCAGTGTTTTTTTTAACTATCAACAAAGTTGAGAATTTTTAGGGATTTTGTTCTCGAGAAAATTTTTCTAATATTTTTAAGCTGAAATGAGCATTGTTCTTTTCATACTTGATAAAGTCAGTTTTAATGCCAATCCGAGACCTTATTTAATGTTTCGCGCTATTCAAAAGACATTGAAGGCATTAAGGAAATTGATAAAAGCCAAACGAACCTTACTGTACGTTTGAAAAGGAGTGCTCTGCTTACCGTGTTTAAAAAAGGGTTTGTGTTAAGTAAACATTTCTTAATTACATGGGGTGTACCCGTTTGTATCTTCATGGGGTAGGATAAAATTTACATTTTATACTTTTTTAGATTGGTGGATGGATATATTCCAGGTTTCAAGATACTATATCATAGTTAAGGAAATCAAGATGCTTTAACCACTCTGCTTTGACAAAATATTGAAAGAAGACTGAATAATATTATGTCCGTTATTTTTAACATAAAAATAAATAAATATGCTTTAAAACCTTCATTATATTCAGATAAAAACCCATTTTGAAATAGTTGTAATGATGACCATAAAACTTTATACCTAATATTGTTTTGATATATTGATACAGTGGGAAAACGTAGAGTTTAAATGACGTTTGTATCAGTGAAAAGAAATGATGCTCGGAAGATTTGCGAGTGGTGGCATATTTTTGACACAAGCGCTACCCTTCTGTTGACCGATCGAGGGGGTAGGAAAGAGAAGGGAAGTCAGGGAACATTTTTAAAGTTGCTGAAGGCATTAATCAAGCGTAATTCATTAAGAGAGAAAAATCTGGGGAACATTTTGTTCCTGGGCAGTAATGAATAAAAGGGGATTTTTTCATTAGCACATTTGTTTGCAAGTAAACGTTTGCAGAATGAATGGGATCGGAAAATCGAGAGTCAAATATCCTTCAGCATAAATCTTGCAGGAGGTAATCCCGATAAACTAAATACATTCTTATTTGACCTAAAATAAATTTATGACCCATGTATAGCTGGGATTCGGTACCTGAAGGCTATCCGTAGGTATGGTATGTAGGTATGTAGGCTATTCACGTAGTATGTAGTAATTGGATTACCATCCAATTAATTGCAAACAGCCAAACAATATAATAAAAACTCCCATTTACAAATTTTGTTTAATACAACCAAATTCGTATTTTATGTCATATATTACATATTTCAACAGCATTATTGATGGTGTTACTAGTATCAATTGTTTTTAAGGGAATTTATGTATTTGCCTGATTGATAAAGGGAATATTGAATATTAGTATTGGGAATATTGGGGGATATTATATAACGTGATAGACAAATAAACGTTTGTCAAGAAAACCTACGACATTACCTTATTACATTACCATTACATTACCTACTTATTAGATTAACTTGATAATCTTTTGGCCAATTCGATACCATTTTTGATTGATGTATGTATACAGTATAAAATATCTATGTTTTAGAAAATAATTTCATTTAATCTTTTGATAATTCAAATCCATAATTTATGTGGACAATAATACAGTAGACCTATTAAACATGTCATCCTTAAATCAATGGTAAAACCGCAACGATGAACTGTATCTATAAATAATTTTTTATACAATAAAATATCGAAGTTTTTTTTTAAGACACCTCCTACAGTAAGTAATGCTTCAACTACCTCTATACATACATATAGCCTGCTACAAGCTATGAATAAAGTAAATTGGTTAGACACTTTGGTCATTATGAGTTTAACGCCCATTATAAGTGCCAATTTAAAAGCAATCGCATTATGTAGGATGGGGATGTTATAATATGATGTACAGCCCCAGAGGTGCCATTTACGGGCAAGATGCGAAATAAAGACCCCAGACACCTCCAGAAGCTGATGATTGCGTTTTACTGCCCTTTCATTTTTAAAAAAGAATAAAAATATTTTTAAAAAATATTAATTTTGAAAGAGAAAATTACTCAAAGTTACCAACTTTGTTTAGAAAACTTAAACCAATTTTGTAATATTAATATTTTTCAGAAATTTAACTTTAATGCTTGCTTCATAGGCGAATTAATGAACAAGTGCATATCAAATATAACAATGAAATCAGTCAAGAGAAGTATATCTAAAAAATTTTGATGAAAAATTAACTATGACCTTTAAAAACGTATTCAACTGGTTTGAAACTAAATCTATTAATGTTATCAATTTTTTAGTTCAAGTGTAACTTTTCGAAATTAAGACGTTCTATTTTAAGCAAGCTATTTATAGGTTTTCACAGAATTTTTGCTAATGGGATCTTATGAAAAATTTTACTATTTAAACAATGTTTTAGTGGCATTTGTAGACTCAATATATGATTTGTCATTGTATTCAGCGTAAACTATATTACCATCTCGCCTTTCATTGATTCTTATTTTGGCTTGCTTTCAAATAGGAAAATGAAGTAGAATTAGTTTAATTAAAGACCTGAACCTGAAACTAATCAGTTATAAAGTTTTCTGAAGTGTGAAATCCTCAATTATATTTTCTTCCTGTCTCCTACTATGCCTCGAGTCCAATGCCTCCGTATTAATCCCACTGCGTTTGGTTACCTCACCTTATAAACTTCCTACTTCACTACCAGCCTCCTCTAGTTCTCACCCCGTGATCTGTCCCCAGGAATCAGCAGCCCCAGGGTCGGCTCGGACGACTTCCCGCTGCCGCCGCCCCGCCACGTCTCCGCCCGCGTCCACAAGGACGTCTCCCAGAGGCACGAGCACGGAGTCACGTTCATGTTCGTCGCCTGGGGGCAGCTCGTGGACCATGATCTCACACTCACCGCCGAGACCAAGGGTGAGTCTGGATCCGTAGGGGTTTCTACATCTTAGAAATAAATCATAATTAATCATATTGTTTAGCTCCTTTATAAATTTGTTATCCACCATATTAGAGAGATAATTACTCTACATTTAGAAACTTTTCAGGACCATCAACTTGAGCTATAATTATGGGTGACATTAAAAGACCCATAATATCATAAAAATATGATTAATATAGAAAGACGACGGCTATACAATGATTTAAAATGCTACTTGACCGGTCAAAAGATCAATACTTTAAATCGGTTACCATTTTTATCTCGTTTATACGAGACACACACAGAGCTATTTTATTTCATTCACATTGTGCGTTGGATACAAGGATATGTTCATACTTTAGACACTTTCTTGAAACACTGACGCACTCTATGGAGTGTATTTTAAGGTGAGTATGACCAGGATGGATTACGAATGTATACGGAATCTGTTTATAATGACCAAAGGCAGCTGGACCAAGTTTAGAACTATTAAAAAGATTTTAAAGTCGCGTCCACACTGACTATACGATTTACATTATAAATAAATATCAACGAAAAACAAAAGTTCTGCAGAGCACTGTTCGGCAAAAATGTTCGGCCAGTGAGGACTCTCGGCTAAACTTTTCTCAGGGTCGAACCGGCAACCTTCTGATTCAAAGGAGAGCTTTTTAACCTCTCAAGCTATCCAGCCGAATATCATTATGATAATGGTTAATGATACCACTGAATTGGAGGTTTATGCCCCAAAAACCTCCTAGTGCTCACGCAGTTGGAAATATTATTACTTAGACCGTTTAGAAAATAGAAGAGACTATCTTTTAACTTGTGTCTACTGAACAAAAATGTAGTTAATGCCGGAAATGAAATACGTAACTCTTATAAGCACTAGAATTTCCAATTATTTCAACGGGTTAAACTAAAACAGTATGGTGTCAAGGAGGATCTCAGTTTGGTTAAAAAAAACTAATAAATATCATTTTAAGTAGTCATGTGAATGAGTTTTCCAGCCTATCTGTAAATTGGGAGCATCAAGGAAAATCAAGAGATTAAAACAAAGATTTTAAATTCCAGTGAGGGAGAGTAAAGTTTGATGCTTACACAAAATATCGGGACTAAAAATACAAAAGAACAAAAACGCTAAAACTGTTCAGCTCCGTTATAAAAATCTGTCTCCTTATCACCTTAACGATCGTTGGGATTTACATGATCAGGATTCAAATGTAAATAAGAGACGCGCTGAATTGAAACGACTGTTTTGGGGATTCAAGTCTACCTTCTGCTAACAAACTTTAAAATTTATGTCACCTTGGCATTCGGTTAGACATTTGCGTCCTTGTGCGCCGAGCCTGGAGGGGAACGACTTGAACTTTCTGATTTATGCATCTTAAAGTGCGCGTATCCAATGAACACGTTTTAAATATTTACGCTCCAAACGTGATCTTGGGCTTGAAATAACGTATTTTAGTATTGGATTTGTAAATTAAACTCCAGTAATGAAATAAAAACCAATTGTATAATTTGCACCGTAAGAAAACGTGAAAGAGAATAACAATAAGCGTTCTACAAAACTCAAATTATTTATGTTTTTTGCCCTTTTTATAGTGAACTGATTTCATTTCTACAAAAGCCATAGACATAATATTATTTTTATGCAATACATGCAGACATCACTGATTTAGGAGTAAAATAAGCTAAAATAACTTTTATTTAAAAGTTTTGAGAAAATATACTCTTCTAACAAAAAACCTGCAAATCCGCTGACAAAATGCGCAGAATAACAAATTAGACATTCCAATAAGAAGCGGGCTATTCCCGGATATGAAACCAAATCCGGAAATCCTTCGGATCAGCTTGGTTCGCATCCATTTCGCTTAATCGAATCCTGTCACCTTCTATCTGCCAGGTTGGCACTATCGATTCAACATGGCTTTGTTCAATATTAGGGTGGCAGCCCTGCAAATAAATCAGCTGGGCC
Organism: Neoaliturus tenellus; assembly: GCA_030545055.2. Taxonomy (NCBI): domain Eukaryota; kingdom Metazoa; phylum Arthropoda; class Insecta; order Hemiptera; family Cicadellidae; genus Neoaliturus; species Neoaliturus tenellus. The sequence goes on along the minus strand of CM061533.1, from coordinate 255,813,834 downwards.
GAGAAGACGTTTCAAATTATTACCTTCGGCCCGTTTGGCGGGGTGGGCTGAGCCGGCGGCCTCGCACATTTATTGTCCCTTAAACCAAATGACGTCATCTTTCATGTTATCACCCCCTATGTATCGGTTTTGAAGCCTGGTCTTTTAAAAAGTGAAAAAATAACGTTTAGCGATAAACTGTAGGTTGCACGGACTTTGAAAAAGTACTTAATTATTTACTTAAGATGTGAGTAGACCTATAGTTATCAAAGTTAGATCATAGTTTTATTAATTAAAATGTATAATAACTTATTACATATTATTTAAGTACATATTTATGTGGCGAAATAAAAATAGTCATAACATAAAAGATACCACTAGCTATGGAGATCACAACAAGAAAGGGGGCAAACACTGAGATATCTCCTCTCCCACGAGAAGTGTCAGTTTCACCACTTAACCAGTTGTAGTTCTGACACTTCCAACCTCTGCTACTTCACTAATGAATCACTACTTGGCTTCTGCTATGTGATTGTTGGAAGCATAAATTCGTCTAAAAGTAAAAACATGTATAAAACATATATAAAAATATATTTTGTATGTTTATAGCTTTGCACCCGTCCGTTGTTGGTAACGCGAGCTTTTTCTTTTAGCGGATTTCTCTATAGGGAATACGCTATTACGGTATTACTCATAGCAAGACCTGAGCCCGGGACCATGATAATTTTTTATTTTGATGTCCTTAGAAGCCAAAAACAACAATCGTTCTATATATTTTAAGAAAGTAACTTGTATTTGCTTACAACACCCATAAAACTCACCACCATGGGGTTTATGACGTAAATAAAAAACACCAGACATTGATACAATTTAGCATGTACCTGATCTGGGAAGGAATTATCATCTACAGTACTTGCTAACAACACCCCCATGGCAGCAAACCTGCATCCTCATTCACATGGTGTTTATTGGGAAAATAAAAATAACAAATCCATTGAAAATTCGCTAAGTACGCAGGTCTGCGGCGACGGGCGTATTTTTTTATTCTTGACGACCTTTCCAAGAGACGATTCATGTGTTCATTCTTCAAAATGACACCTTGTTGCTATGAGTGTCGAAAGCGGTCTCTAGTTCAACGACTTTTAGGATTGTAGACGATATTTGTTGAGCTATTTTAACATCTTCTATTAATTTAATTAGTAATGAGGAGGCAAATCACAGAAACGAAGCAGAAATCCCCAAACCCTATAAAATCGCAGATGTCCTCCAAGACGGCTGACGACTACAACAATGTATCCACAGTTAATGGCGCCGTTTGAGGGAGTAAAAGAACTCAATTAAGCCGAGTGCAGATTCGCTGACTGGGCAGCGGTCAGTGTTCACCCTCCCCCACCCCTTGGTCCACCCTCCCCTCCCCCTCACCACTGACCCACCATCCCTCGGCCAATCTGCCAAGCCTAACCTAATCTTGATACACACTTACAAATCGGACGCTATATATTCTTGCCTGCGTAAGACAAGCTTAGCTTTGCGTTGTTCCTTTTTACCACCCGGCGTTTGATAAAAGTTTGCAAACGTTTTATAATTACTTTTAAAACTTCATACATTTACATTTGGGGGCTGGCTATTTTTTATATATTGTTGGCACCGAAACCTAAGCGTTCAACTTGTTTTCCAAGTAATAGAAAATAAATTGTGCCTTCGTTTATAGACGAAACAATAATATGCTAGGGTTTTGCCCTGCAAAATGAGCAAAATATGTATAAAAAATCCGTCATAGTTTTTGGTCAGTGAAACGCAGTAATGTTTTCCTTTTTACGAGGGTAAGTTGAATTTCACATTAACTAAATTGTGAGTATCAAAAATAAAATAATATAAAATTTGATATTGTAGTTCACAAACATAGGCGTATAGTATAGTATAGGCCTATTACTATACTAGCTAGGAGAAAATAAACCCTAAAATAAAATTAGCATTGTTATGAACACGTTAAATTAAAAATTTCATTTCAGTTTAAATGCAATTTATCTAGTATAATTTATCCTTGATTGTAGTTTTATAATATCAAAACATAATAGTAACGCCATGTATGTTTGTAATTCACTTAAAACCGTCCTCAACAAATGCCTTAATAAACTGAAAGCCAGACGCAGTCGCTGGAGACAAATTTATTCAATTAAACATTCGCTGGTATGGTATCAAACGTGAAGGGAGGATACGGTCCATTAAATCTGAGAAATGCGGGGCTTATCCGACAATATATGTGTGGTTAGAGAAGCCGTCCCCAGCAATATCTCAACAAATGGCCAGATGATAATCATTTGAAACGTCTTGCGGCATCAGCCGATTTAGAACAAGTTGCCACCTCGCCTCTTACCACATATTCTGTTTTCGATGTTCCTTGGAGGTGTATTGTTGGAACATGACTTGTTGGCTAGCTAGTGAACAAGGGATTAAGTGAAAATTACCGCTTACCCTGAAATATTGTAAGGCATTGGTTAACCTTTCTGGTAATATTTGTTTCCGTTCTAAATTCTTTTAGGACCCAGATATAAACTAAGTATTGGTTAACTGTGATGATTTATTTTGTGAAATGTCATAAATCATATATCATTATCTTTATCTCGGTATTGTATTTACAGATTTTTTATTTATTTTTTTTTTTAATGTAACATGGAAATGGGAATGAATAATATCTAATTCTTTCATATGTAAGTCAACCAATGACAGTAAGTAACTTATAACAGATAATATTAAGCTAGGTACCTTCTACTTCAAAGGACATCATAAGTTAACCCCTACAATAGCGAAAACGGCGAGTCAAAGGCAACTAATGACTAACAGCAACAAGCTTTTAAAACTCTCGGATTTCTTTCGCAGTCAAAACAATAATCTCAAAGATTTGGGTATAAATTTTCGATTGTGTCAACCCTCCATAATTTTTGAGATTGTGCCCAAAAGTTCTAAAAGTTAATCTATTTTGCAATGATTCTGTTTAGTTTAATGGTGGTAAAAGGATATTATAATATAAAGTTTACTTAAGAAGGGGGTAAAGGCCCCTTTCAGAACGTCATGCAGTGCTTCACCTGCTCTCATTTGCGCCTTAATTTGCCTTCAAGCCTGATAAAGGTGGGAGGGATTTTAAACGGAAGATAAAATACTTGGGTTGATCCGCTTTTTGATTTTTGTATATTTTGAATCCAAATAAAGCTCTGATGGCTTAAAGTTTATCTAATTTAATCAACTTTGAACCATTATTGCTCAATATGCTTTTAAAATACTATAAAATTAAAAAAGCGAATAAGTCTTTATCTTTCATTAAAACCCATCCCACCTTTATAGGACTTAAATAGAGGTGCAAAATGGGAGCTGGGGAAGCACTCCATGACGTTCTAAGAGGGTCCCTTTAGCCCCCTCTTAAGTGTACCCTTCATAACATACAATTACGTACTATTATGGCTATTAAAATTATTTTTAAAATGCTTTTAAATATTTAAAAGCGTGGTGGTTTGGAATATACATGGCGTTAAATATTTATCTCTACCTATTCTATTTAATGTAACTAAACTAAGGAGAACCCTAACCATCAGCCTCCAACACTGGTACGTTTTCTAACCCACGCAACATCGTGATGTCCGCAGATCCTGTGACGCGCAAGGACCCTGACTGCTGCCAGGGCGGCGGCGCCGTGGACCCCAACTGCATGCCGCTGGAGGTCGCACCCCACGACCCCTTCTACAGCCACTACCGCCCCCAACAGTAGTTACTATATTACGTTTTCTAACCCACGCAACATCCTGATGTCCGCAGACCCGGTGACGCGTAAGGACCCCGACTGCTGCCAGGGTTGCGGCGCTGTGGACCCCAACTGCATGCCGCTGGAGGTCGCCCCGCACGACCCCTTCTACAGCCACTACCGCCCCTAACAGTAGTTACTATGATACGTTTTCTAACCCACGCAACACCGTGATGTTTGCAGATCCTGTGACGCGCAAGGACCCTGACTGCTGCCAGGGCGGTGGCGCCGTGGACCCCAACTGCATGCCGCTGGAGGTGGCCCCCCACGACCCCTTCTACAGCCACTACCGCCAGCGCTGCATCAACATGCTGCGCTCCGTCGCCGGGGTCAGGCCGGGATGTCGGCTCGGTAAGTACAGTGGTACAACGCTCTACTTAATATTTCTGATTCCCTTTGAGTCATGGAACCCCAGTTATCCTCACCCTTTAACATTTTCATAGAGATCGAGTCCACTGACAGCACTCCAAGATCCGTTTTTAACGTAGTTAACAAACGAAGCTGTGTTTGAATTCTTCGGTAACATCCGGGCAATAAATGTATTAAGATGAAGCGCTGTTGCCCATCATATGCAGTTACGATTGAAAACATCCATTATCCGATCGTCGTCCACCACACCAATCTGCTGTTCCACACAAGGTTTGATATGCTTGACGAGTTTCAAGCTAGATTTACACGTGAGAGTTTTCACTCTCGGAGAGTTAGTTAGTTACTCTCATAAAAATCTTAGACAGTTGTTGATAGTACTCGTAGAAAACTGTCTGGCACTAACTATCTTAGAAAATTCACTGGTTGTGTAAACACCTCTGTGAGTACCTCCTGAGAGTACGAAACTCTCTGAGAGTGAAAAACTCTCACGTGTAAACCTAGCCGTATTCCTTCGACCACGACTCTCAAGCTACCAACTCTTCTGCTATGTACGATAGATTCACTGGCATTTCTTCGTTTTTGCCATGCCCTTGAGATCATCATATTGTCTTTGATAGTTCGCCTTTCTCTCAAATACTAAGAGATGGTTAGGGCTAACTCCAACGGTCACTAGGACAGCCGGCTTCTACACTGTGTGATAAGAGGATGCGATTTTTGGTGCTGGCTTGACACTATGTACTCGAGCGAGAAATACAACTCTTTGACACCGTACAGGAGTACGAACCGAAATGATCAGTCTTCTTATACTGGAACGGGGCTCTCCAACATCAGCCATTAGCTTGCTAAGATGTCCCTCCTATCTTCCTTGTCCTTTGTACGAAAGATCTTTTCGCTAAATTTTTGACCATAAATGGCAATTGTAAATCTACTCAAGTATTGAGTGGAAAAATTAATTGTAGCCGAGCAAGATCGTCAGAAAAGTTAGTTTTTACCGTATTACTGATCTTGGCAGTTTTTTATATATTTTTTTAAATTATATTTTATGTGTAAACAATATTGTAAAGGTAGTTTAGTGTTATAAAAACCACATATGTGTGCTGAAATAGTTTTATTTAACGCGAAAATGAAAAGAAGTGCGTGCCTGAAGATAATTGTAGCAGATTCAAAACTGCAGTTCCACAAAGACTACTGTTTTGATACCTTGGGCGGAGATGGGGCGAGTAATAACAAAAGAACATAGAAGATTTTTTTATTAAATAAATTTAAATTGTCAAAAGAGGCAATAATGTCAATGTAAGAATATTCCTTGATAATCTAACGCTCAACAAAAGTTACAAAGCCGCTGTTCGGGAGGGCGCTACTAAGGGGTTCTTTATTTAAAAAATACACAATACCACAAAGAGTACAAATTAATTTCGCCTTCCCCTCAATTCCTCTTTATTTCCATGTTTTCTTAACGGAAACGGCTCACAATTGCAGCACTTGTTTCTGAACAGTCCCATAAAGTTGCCCCGTATCAATTTGGATTATTGAATGCGTATTTGTTCTAGTTAGAAGTAAATTAAATTGCAGGAATAGGGACTATTGATGTTCAAAGGGATATTACCAATAAATATTATTTACGAACATAGAAAGGTAATAATGAAAAATAATGTTTAAGAAATCAATTAAATAAATTTTATATTCAGACTATTTTAATCAATGATGTTTCTAGTTTTTATGTTTCTTGTAATGAATAAATTAAAACTTGTGTCTGTGTTCTCGTTTGGATCTTGATCTAAATTTTATTTTAACTTTAAAATGTAGACAAACAATCTCTAATATTAAGTTAACGATTACGTTTTATATTTTTGTTTATATTTACTTGGATTACACTTAGAACTAAGCAAAACAACAGATTCAAGGATCAGACACAAAATAAAGTGAGTATTTTCGGAGTGATTATTCTTTTGAACTATGAAAATAAAAATGCTATTTATGTAGTTTAACAAGTCAAGATAAACAGAAAATCGCTAAGTCTTCAATTTCATCAATACAATCCTACGCCTCTTTCCCATTTCCATACTCTGCCTTTTCGCCTGTAATGACTTATTTATAACCTCCCTGCTCTTTAGCGCGGGTTCCCCCCGATTCACGAAGTTGAACTTTATCGACTGGAATATTAAGTTTCTTTTTCCACACTCGACTGGTTTTTTTCATTTCCCCACTGTCGCGAAGGTTTTATCCCGTAATTAAGAATGGTAATAAGTCGAATGGGACCTGGCCAGAATCTTATCTTCATTCCGAGACTTAAACACTTCTGTTTGAAACATCTCAGTCAGAGGGACGTAGATTCTTCAAAATATTCGTGGGAATAATCAAATATTCTATTTGTGATAGAGATCTTCCGTGTTCCACGTTGAAGACATTATTTTAAATGAGGAATTGTCATGCGGGCATGTATGTCACCGAAATCAAAGCTATAAAAGGTAAAAAATGAATAACGAAATACGAAATCAACTGAAAAAACCTCATTGAAAAATATAGTTGAAAAAATTTAGAAAGTAACATATCGACATATTATTTTGTGGAGCATATTGACATTTTTATCTAAATATTTTACAGTAAAATTTAGAAATTTAGGATTTAGAAAACAATCCACCTAATGCAATTTTACAACTTTCTCATTAAAATTTGACACGTTGAAAAATTACTATAAAGACTTAATTAGGTTTCTTCTTTTTTATTTTTATTTTTGTTTAGAGTAATTTTACAGACTAGAGATCGCCTTCTGATCGAAATTCGATCAAAATTTCAGTTGATCTGGACCCAAGAAGCTTAAAAACATTTTAGAACTAAAACATCTGTTTCTCCTAATTTTCTAGCAATTGTTTTTACAACAGCTACTTAAAATGATTCATTCAATTCTCCTTTCTTCATAAGATTAACATTGGAATTTTGAAAGCCTGTGGGGCGTAGCCCTGGAGTCCGATGGGAATTAGAATGTGATTCTGCTCATCTACAGCACTATACGTTTTTAACGGTCTGCGCGGATTTCTTCTACGATGCACACGAGTTGAGAAAAAAGGAGGAAACGAAACATGCTTGCCTATTAATATATAGATAGAACTGAAATCTTTGTTTGGTAACATTTTTTAGTACGATTTTAAAGAAAAACCAACATTGAACACAAAGGTATGAGCAAGGTAAGTTAAGTTCATTATGAAGCATTTATTTTCTAAACAGTCAGTGTAAAGATTCCCCCATCTCTAGTAATGAATACTTAACTTGTTAATAGGATGGCTACAACGAGAATACTCCCTTGTATGATAGCCTGCGGGCTATCACTTTGTAAAACATTGGCGCTAAATGTCCTGTACAGTGCTTCCATTTGCTTCAAGAAAATCAAACTTATTTAAACCATGTTTTATATCATGAAAAATTATGAACATTAAGTGACTTGCAGTATTTCATATGTTAATGTATACACACTTATATTTGTTTATCATTTATATTTTTATACAAAATCTATATATTAATACGCAAGCAGGTTTCATTTCCTCCTTTTTTCTCAGCTCGTGTGCATCGTAGGATAAATCCGAGCATACCGTTAGAAAGATATAGTCCTGTAGATGAGCAGAATCACATTCTAATTCACATCGGACTCCAGGGCTACGCCCCACAGGCTTTCAAAGTCCCAATGTTAATCTTATGGAGAAAGGAGAATTGAATTAATCATTAGACAGCTGTTGTGAAAAGAACAGATGTTTTAGTTTTAAAATGTTTTAAGCTTCTTTGGTCCAAATCAAGTAAAATTTTGATCGAATTTCGATCAGGAGTCGATCCCTAGTATAAATAATAATTTTTACTAGGAAATTAGATTAGGTTAAAAAATAATTATTTTGGATAATGTAGTAAAAGTCATTTGTAAAGGAACAGACTATTACTTTTATGAAATACTTTACTCTCTTACTTGTATTGTTAGTTACTTGCCTTATATATTTTACCTCCTGCTTTAAAATAACTCAAAGAGAGAGTAACAAATAAACCGATTTTATTAGTGCGACCTTCTAACAGTAGCAGTTCGACTACTAACTAGAAAAGTAACGAGGATCGACTAAGGAATGAAATGGGCAATAAAGGATTATTCAAAACAAAAACAAGAAAAATGTGAAACTAATTAAAAAATGAATAAAAACTAACTTTAAAAAATTAATTTAAAATTTTTTGTAATTTTTTCAATTTTATTTTTTAATGTAATTTTTTTTTTAGTCTATTTCCAGTTTAGATTTTTCAGAATTTTCGCTTATATGGGACAAAAGTAGCCATGTTATAATTATTTTATTATACTTAAATTTTAGTTACATTACGTCTGAGGTATGGATTGGTTGAAACACGAGTAGTTGTAAGATTTAACAATTCGAATGAAAAAAATCCGTATCAGATACTGATAATGTATTTTAAAAACCAAGATGTGAATGATTTAGAAGGCAATCGACCCGTTGCGCCTCTTTCATAATAGCGTTCTCCTGGATGGCGAGTGTTTGTTTTATTAATGAAGAGGACCCAACTTCATCAATGGTGCTTGAATTGGTCTTTGTTGCCGCTAGTAATGTTGTCCCTAGTAATTTTGTTACATAAAGGTTTGTCCGAAAAAGCAACCCATATTTAAAAATCCTATGACAATGCATTGTTTGGTGTTATCGATAAATGTTTAATATTCTACCTCCCTTTTGACTTACTCATATAAAACTATCAATTAAAATAGGCTACTCAAACAATTTTTAATTGTATATTATTATGTTAGCAGGAGTATCATACAATTGGAATAGGACCTTACAAAGTTTAACACAGTTTTCAAACTGATCATGTATTAAAGTACTTAAAGCGCATACATGAAAATAAAATAAAAGTATATTCCAAAATAATAGTTTACTTAAAATAAAAATTTTTTCTTTACGTGTACTAATTACTATTACAAAATAAAGGCATTTTACTTTCTAACTCTTGCAAGAGGTTGTATATTAGTATTCATGGTTAGATTGGTTCCAAGTATTAGTAGGTTAAGTACACTCTCTAAACAATCTGATTACAAAAAAAAAAATTATTATATTTGATATAAATCATTTAAATTACAAGCATTTCAGGATTCTATTGTACTTTGGCTTTGACTGAACTTCAAATACTGTACTGTGTAGCACACAACCTATGATATTTGTATTTAATTTATCTAATAAGTGGTTGACGTTATTGTTTGGTGGGGTATTTTTCAACACTTTATTAAGTATGTTACTGCTTTTTAAAATGGCCATATCTAAATCCGAAATTTTTAATTATAAATTATTTTTAGTATAGGCCTACTATGATGAATTAAAAACCCAGTAGGCAACTTACTTGGAGGGTATTCTCGTACGATTGTCCGGAGACATAAAGGTATGAATACGACGAGCAAATTGCAGGTGTAAGTGGACCATTATTATTCCAGGCGGTCTCAGACACTAGATGGCAGTTCTGTGCTGCCGGAATAAAAATCCCCGTTTAACAAACTGGATTTTTAACGCTCGCACTTGACGCATTTGTTAAAAGTCTTCCCTCCTCACTACTGCGCACGTTGGAGCAAGTACTCTTGTAGCTTGACCTATACAAGAGGATTTTCAAGTTTTACTATAACATTTTATTCTTCTTATAATTTAATATAAGGGACCAAGTACAAGTTATTCACTATAGAAGGAAGCTCACAGAGAACGAGTTTATCTAAAACAGATGACAAAACGAAACTGAGGATTATGGCTCTATTGTAGATATGATGTTCAGATCAACTGTTCAGAACGTATATTATTTACCATAAATCATAAAATTCATAATCATAAAATTTATCACCTCTGTCGACAATATACTATAGGCCCTACACTCTTGAGAACTTATAATAAACTAATTCATAAAACTTCGTTTCCAGTTTTTTATTCGAAACGTTTAAATAATGCCATTTTAAAATGATATTTTATGTTGTACAGTATATAAACTAGTATGTGTATATGAAAAAAATAATAATTTTGGTCAATTTTGCGTTTTAATTTCTAACCAGTAGGATTTTTATTTTGTGTGTCATAAATAAAATATATCTTAGAACATTTGGCGTTAAACCAAATTTACTGGTAAAAATATACAATAAAACGAAAACACGACATAAATGTTATTCAGTGATGTTATGTTTATGTTATTTTTTGTACTACAAACAAAATTATTTTTAAAAATAGGGCCTCCACGCAAGTCGAAAGAAGTTCGTGAGGATATTTCCAAAGTTAAGTTCGCAGTCGAATGAACACTCCGTCAATAAACATGGCTTAGGGTGTGATATCTCGGGGATCTCACAGGCCTTGAATGCTCTAAAGACTTGCGAATTCTAATATAAAAAGGAACAAAACCTTAACTTTATAGCTCTATCTTGAGAGATAGGTTCGGCCAGTTCCATTGGGATCTAATGGGATTATGAAAGTATAACAAATATTTAATGGTGTAAATACCTGATTAATGGCAATCCTTTTGTTGCGATAGCAACTAGTTTTTCGTATGTCTGTGTTCGTGTCCGTCGTGTCGTTCGTTCTGTGTGATATGTGTCCGTGTTTATTTATTAAGCTTTTATTATTATTATTTATTATTATTTTGACGACCTTCATATGAAAAGAATTCACTTTTGTGTACCAGCCCGATGGTACGACTCCGACGTGAGTCGAAACTAGTTGCTGTCGCAACAAAAGGATTACCATTAATCAGGCATTTACACCATCAATTGTATTCATTGGTAACCCGGAGGCTAAAATTCCATCATGAAAACAAATATTTGTTTAACTTAAGTTTCCTTTCAATATCACCTTTTTACAAGAAAAATTCCATGATGAAATTATATGTTATCGAACCAAATATGATACCAGGTAAAACGTTAAAACATCCGAATTATTTTTTCCATAAATATTAACTATCATATCAGGAGATTCATTACAGAGAAGAGAATCACAAACAGATTCAGGCTGTTCACTACCTGATTAAAGTTGTCGTGCCAAAGTTCACGGCACATGAGAATGGAGTGAACCTTTTTAAGTATTTCCCTAAAATAAGAGTAGGAACCCCGAAAAATAAACTGTTTATAATTAAATAACGAGAATACTAAGCAGACTGGAGAGAAGAGCCACCTTGAATAGTTTAATATCCACTGCTTTAAATATGCTACAAGTTTTGCACCATCACTAAATAACCATCTTTTAATAAAAAATGTTTATTGTTTGTTAGTGAATTGGTTTTAATATCTATAGGACATTCATATTAGGTTAAATACTTACTCATGAAATATAGTTATTTTTCAATATCTTAGGTTCCTCTAATTATGGCTAATATTATAAAGTTACAAAATAAACACATCAAACAGAAAAAATACTATGAATGGGCAATTTATAAAGAGACAAACTTTATTAGCATACTTAAGACACAGAACAATTTAAATTTTTCTTAGTTACGTAAAGATTATTTGAACGTACCGCGTTTCTCGCAAAGAACTCATCAGTAGAAGCTCAAAGTTTGTACAATAACATTGGTACAAACTTGTATTCTCGTCCCGACAGCTCTGCAGATGATTGCAGACGGAGATAAAAAGTCCGCGATTTCCATACTGAGTAGCGATACTGGTAATCGAATATTTATAGGCGTTAAGTTTTACCCCGAAGCCTCCTTTATACTTCACCGATTTGATCGTCTTGAATTTAAAGCTATTTGTTCTTTTGCTTCGATTTCTTTCTCTTGATCTCTCACTTTGAGAATTGTCTTGAGTTCTTATGTAACGGATGATTTAAGTGACAATAACAGAATTAAAGTTTTAATTAATGCAATACTAGAGATTGCCAGTGGTCGTAACTCGACTAAAATATCAGTTTATATAATAATAATATATATAAACTGAAACTTCTGGTTTTCAAGAATTTGTTATTACAATAGCTGTCTAATGCTATTGGTTTAATCAATTAAACTTCTTCCATAAGATTAACATCGAAAACTGAAAAGTCTGTTGGTACTCGAAAGCCCTATAGGAGCCGATATAAATTATAATGGGATTCTGCTCATCTATAGGAGCATGATCTCCTAGCATGTATAGAGGTACCTTTCTTATGGGATGCGCGGATTTATACGATGCACTCATCAAGCTGAGAAAAAATGAGGTAAAGAAAAATGCTTGCCTATTAATATATAGATTTGATAATTTCTGTTTATAGTATGTTTCGTGGGAAATATAATAGAATCCAAAACTACATGTTACATTTTTCTTTGATTAAATTCATTTTTATAGTCTAGAATAATCTTGAATTAAATCATGGGCGAATATAAAAATGCTAACAAGTGCAAAATCTTTGGTTAATAAACATGAAATTGTGAAACGGTATAATTAGATAAATGTTGCATTCAAGAAATCCTTATTCTTAATCATCATATAAACTTATAAGTTAGAACGTTTTAAACCACTATGACAATTATAAGAAGATATGTCTTGTGATTGTCAATCAACATTAATATATTGAGGATTTTAATTAGCATCTTTTACGCATATCAAGGTTTTAATTATGTTGGAGCAAATAATGCAAATTAGTCGAATGGAGTCAACAACGGAAGGGCGTCTTTCACAAACAGAATCAAACCGAATGGCTTGGCAAGACTCCCGATTCCTATTATCATTTGCTAACTGACCCTATCAGCCCTTGGGTTAACAACTTTTAGTTCAATATGGGGAATGAGTTTCTCTTAAATCGACTATGATATGTTTGTGCTGTCTAATGCTCTTCACTTGACGGTTAAAACAAAGGGCTAAATTAAACATGAAAAATGAATGTTGAAATTAAAATACAGTATCTAAAATTGCAAATAAAAAACCATAAATAAATATTTTTATGGAGTTTATCAAGGATTGTGCGCGAATTAGATTTTATAATTGAACTTAAGAATTTAGTATTATGGGTAAAAACCATCTGCACATTTTAGATGATGAGAGAAATTATGGATTTTAGAATAAGAAATCTCACTACACCATCAATCTAACAAATACATTGTTTTTACATCTTAGCTTACTTTTGTAAATTGTTTTATTTTCATAAAATAACTTTAATTTTATAATTAAAGTGTTAAGTTTTTGTGAATAATCTTATTAAAGACCGCCTTGAAAAACTTAACAAGCACTACACACCTACAAGTATATTTATTTTAAACTTTTGATACTTTGATAATGAGACGACAACACAGTCTGGTGATTATTTTGAGGCAAATTTGAAAGGTGAGTGCGATGGGTTCGATGAGGTTTAGCTTTGTTAATTACAAAAACTAGTTGATTTGTCATTTAGTAATAGCCCAATGGACGAATATCTGCAATATTTTGTGATCTTAGTCATTTGGAAATTAATATGCTTAGGAGTAAAGTAAAAGGTATATATGACCATTTGACAGACAGCTGTATCGTTTATACGTGTCGGCAACTCAGCTATATGGTAATGGTCTACTTTGCATCTACCCTGTAAGGATGGCGAAGAACTTTAGTTGATTTATCACTACATTATTTCTACGTTGTTAAAAACTCGCAAGAGCGAGGTATTGCCATAGCGAATGTCTTGGAAAATGTATTTATAGGGGGCAGTTAAGACAAATGTTTTGTAATAGAAATATACTTTTGTTGTATGTCTTTTTAGTTTACTGCTATTGGTAAGTAGTTAATAATCAAGTCCTGAATAACACTTATTTATTTAACTTACGATATTCATGGCATGTTTTTCATATTTCCTCCACAACTTAGAGAGAGGTCACTTTAGAGAGGTCATTTTAGAATGGTGTAATGACTCAATGCTAACAAAAAGTTATTTCATAGTATGTCAAATACACAAAAAATAAAAAGATTAAGAAACTGCGACAATAGAAATGGACGTATTACGATCTTTAAATACACTAATTTCGTTGCATTATCAATTTTGAAGGGAAGATAAACTAATTTCACCCGGTCCAAGTTAACAAAAAGCCAAAGTATTATGGTACTGTATTTAATTATATACCAATTCAATTGTAACTCAAAAGGAGCAATTTTTTTCATTATAGTACAACGATTAAAATTTTTTGAATTCATCTAGTTTTGTTAATATTTAAGTAATGAAACTCACACTTTACTCTCTTGCTTACCCATTGTAGTGACCAGAATGCCCAAAAACAAGATTTTTATAAAGATAAAGAAAAAACTGAAGCAAAGGATGAAAAGTCATGATGACAAATTATTTTATCAATTTGTCAAATGCAAACGAGAGATTTGTCTGTGACAATCAATAGGTGGATGTCCTCATTATCCGCTCATCAGCCGGACCTGTCAGTGGTGCCACCCTCCCCGCGCCAATTTACTCTTTTTGTCCCTCTGATTAAATATCACATTTATAACCAATTTGTTATTTCGTATTTTAATGCCTTAAGAAAGATTTCGCCGATTTATTTCCTTGCAAAATGACTTTGCAACGAGCTAACGCTCAGGAGACTAGCTCATGTAGATTATTCTTTTGTGCTTTTCGAGTTACAAATTTAAGTTTTTTATAAAAACAATTATTTTTAATAAATAAAGGTTCTGGTTCTACTTGCACTTTGTCAGTTTTTTCCGCTACCGAAAAAATTTTATTTTGAAAGTGCTGGAAAATGTTTAATTCTAAGCTATTCATTTAGAAACAACCAAATTTTTTTAATGTTTGTAGTTTTTATCTTCTTTTAGTAATTAATCCAGTGAATAAAGGTTTATCTTTATCTCCTTTTATACAACAATCAAGAAGTAAAGAGTATAAATACCGAAATAACTTAATTAATCGATATTACAGAAAAAGGAAATACTGCAACCAAAACTTTCTTGGTAAATTTGATTTTTGCTTGCACAGCTTTGGTCAACTAAAAATCCATTGATTTGTCTTTTGACTTTATATCCGGCGAACCAGAGCTCTAAGAAGATACTGGACTTATTTGCCGAGAGAGATTTTGTGCTCAAATATTGTATACCAAGTTCGAAATTCTATCTCATTCCACTTGAGTTTCGTTTCCTCTATCAAGGTACCGGTAGGTCTACTCCTTTAGCCCTGTGGTCTTAGGGCGAATGCAGTACAACTGTTCGGTGGCCAACTTAATTGGACCGAGACAATAGGGGAGGCTACGGAGTCTGATTCCGTTGGACCCTTGCTTGTTTGAATACCAGCACTACTGATTAATTCAGACACACGCTCACAGATTAAACGGGTCCATTGTCGCTACCATTACAAGATCAAGGGTGTGGTCTCGGTCGTCCTATAAGTGGAATAACTACCTACAATGTTATTATAAGGGTGAAAACACTGTTGGTTGCAATTTTATATTCAAATTTGAAGTTGATTTTTAATTTTACAAAATAAAAACTAACAAATTAAATAAACAAGTGGAACACGTTGGCAGAATGAACGATCAAAACATAATATGAAGTAAAAAGAAACTAGATAAGTACAAACCAAAATAATACGATATTTGAGAAAAGATTTTGTCTAGAAAAAAGTGACTGTCATCTTAAAATAATATCATGGAAAAGGTACACAAAACTATTCATTTGAAATGTAAAAAATCATCAGTACCACGCTTATGCTTTTTAATTGTACATACAAGCTAATCAATTCAAGATATATTTAGTTTATTATCATTAACTATAAACTAGTTTGTATTTTTACTTCGATGGCAATAGAAGGGGCTCTGTTCAAGCTCTGTTCAAACTTTAGTCTTTGGTAATTTTTCATTTTGTAGATTATTTAAAATAAAAATAGTAACTGGTATTTACAAACTTTAGTCCAGGGGGACACTAAAAAGATGGACGGGTTTAAAATTTACAATAAAATTTCAAAATGGATGCTTGTTTATTTATACAAAAATTAAAGCCCATTATTTGCTATATTAGTTTACAAAAACTTATTACCTACAATTTCAGTTATTTGTCAAAATAAGGTCATCAATGTGATGTCCAAAATTTTGAATGTAGGACTCTTATACCAGTCAGAGGTTACATTAGAGGTTACTTTGTAAACCTCTTCTCAACACCGCAATCGTAAGGACTAACAAATCTGGACAAAGACATCAATTTCTTAAATAATTACATTCTTCAGCTCGTCCATTTTTTTTTTATATAGATACTGTATCTCTTAATATACAATTGCAGATAAAAGCCACACACTGATCTAGGAGGTCAAGGATCATTGCCAAAACGTGAAATAATCTCTCCAGGAAACATAGAGATTTATTTCTGTGGATGGTACCTAAAGAGCTGAGGTGTGGAGTCTATAAGTATAAACCACGAAATTAGGGTGAGTTGAAGAATGCAGTCAAGAAATTTTTTCCACCGCTGCAGAGAAATTTTACTTGTGAAGAAGGTGTTAAGAAAAAATTGGAGTTCTGCATTCTAAAATTACGGACATCACATGACAACATTATTCTTCACAAATAATGAGCTTTGATTTGGTACAATAACCTTGAGTTTATTTTAAAATTGGCTGAGAATTATATAATTAAAAACCGTCCATCTATGTTGTGTCACATAGTGTGTTTTAAATTCTATTTGTTTTTTTTTTTAGTTTCAAAAGACTCTTTTAAAGACGGCTGAGATTATTAAAAATTAAACAACTTGATACACAATTTTACATTTGTTTAACCAGCTTCAATACATAAATCTCATGTATTTTTTTCAAGTTTAATCAACATGATAAAACATCAACTCTTAAGTGTGTTCTCAACTATAAATAACGCACGTCATTTATATATTTTATGGGCACCCGTGAATCAACAATATTCCTTTTACAGTGGAGAAATGCAGTTAGGGGCGTGTACCCTGCCCTCTTCTGAATAATAACGGCCTACTTTACATCACACTCTCTATACTTCATAAAGAACACTCGCTTTATTCGGCCCACCCGACTGTCCTCACGTGCGTCAAAGATCGCGAACTGTCGGGGGTTCTACGTCACACTTCGGTACTTATAATGCTCTGATAATAAATAGGGTTAAAACTTAGGACTATTATTACGATTGAAAAGAGTTTGTATAGCTAAAAATTGCTTAAAATTACTCATAAATTATGATTAATTTTTTAGTGTCTAAATATGAAACGATATGTTACATTGGCAGCGGAACATCGATGGAAAATAAAATACAATAATTAATATGAAAATATTAAAAGTTAATATTAAAAGTTATATTTTCAAAATAGTAAAATTAATACAATGCATGAAAATATTATCTTGAAAAAAAAAAAACATAAATAGTAGTCTACCAAATTTTATAGTACTAAATTTTATAGTACTATTTACCAAATTAAATAGTATATTTCATAAAAAAGTTGTGTTAAAATTTTATGTTCAACTGAGTTATAAAGGATTTGTTTGCTTTGGTGATTATTCTCAAGCCACCCAAATCAGCAATCAGCTGATAAACTCAGCAGCAATCAGCAGCTGTAACCGCGGCTCGTCAGCACCTGCAGGATTATCGTGCGCGTCAGGACGGATTAAAACCCCCACTTTGTTCTTTGAAAGGTTCTAATAGGATTTTAATACCTGAAGTGGAATTAAATCGATTGGCTGAAGTGTAGGAAAATCTGTACTGCCCACGGAGCAGATTTCGACATTCACAAATAAAAATTAACAAGTAGTCATCTGGCTAGCCTATCGGCTCACGGTGGACTTTACTCCAAGAATTGAGTATTTCAGTTACCGGGATGACCACACAAATTTGATGATTTTGGAACAGTTTTCCGTAAAACCGGTGGAAGTACTCTTGACAATTTCCAAAGTAAAAATCATTTGGGGGTCGATATAAAAATTAAACGAACGTATATGTAAGAAAAAACACATTAGTGGGAAATTGAACAAAGGCCAAGGGTTTCATAGGGTTATTAATGTCAACTTTATCCCTTTTATACCATTTCTTTTTGTAATACTTATTAAAAAAGCTAATTTTAAATCTCAAATCAAATCTGGAATAGTTCTGCCTCTACAGTTCGTTATCTGTACTGTGTAATCTGTGTAAGATGTAATTTAACATCTTGCCTTATATTTTTATTTATCATTTAATAAATCATAATTATTTAAATTATCTATCTCATTGATGAAGTTGTTTTAAGTTGTAAATGTGACAAATGCTAAAGATTCAATTCAAGAGAACACATATCTTCTTGGAATCACTAGTTTTAACTGGGTATAATTTACCCGTAAACTAGTTTATAGTCATAGTATTAGTTAGATAGTTACGGTACATAGGAAGATCAGACATAGCCAATATTAAATATGGGGCACCGCAGGGTTCTGATTTGGGGCTATTATTGTTTAATTTGATGGTTAATGATCTTCCTTTTGCTGTTAACAGTCACACAATACTTTATGCTAATGACACAACTTTTTTCCATAGTAGGCCTACTTTCGATTTTAAAATTCTCTAGAATTTAACACAAACTAAACTCTCAGAGGTATCAATTTTATTTATTGAATATTTTTGCTTAGAAGTTTAAAAAAATGTGTTCCTGGTAACTATGTTAGATCTGCTTATTTTGCTTTTCTCCAGAGTATTATCGCTTACGGTATCTTACTCTGGGGTAACAGTAGTCTAATTGAAAAAATTTTGCTACTTCAAAAGAAAGTCATCAGAATAATGTTGGATGCCGACAAATTAGACCATTGCAAACCCCTTTAAAATTTTTAATTTTTAACTGTCACAAATCTATATATTTTTCATGTACTTTTATTCACTAAGAACAACTTATCCACTCATGTATTAAGAAAAAATCTTCATAGTTATTAGTACGAGGAATAGTAAATGTATTGAGATACCTTTCAGCAGATTGACATAATCCCAAAATAGTTACTGTACAGAGTCTTAGGGTTGAAAATGTACAACAAACTCTTTTCTGGACTAAAAGCACTGAAATTAGATTTATTCAAACATAGATTGTATAGCCTTTTAGTTAAAGTTCCATTTTATTCCCTCATCATGAATTTTCTGAATGTAATGAACTGTAGTAATGTAACATGTAATGTAACATAGTAACATAGTAAAAACTGTAATGTAATGTAACAACTGCAATAATACTGTAATAATACTGTAATAATAATAATAGTAGTGGGAAAAAGCCACTCCTGGCACAGATCAGCTGCCCGCCGAGCAGCTGCCGGGGCAGCTGGTGCCAGCTGCCATGTCATATAGCTTCCGGTGGGGGCAGAGGGTATATATCAGATGCTGTAGTTATATGTTATGCCATATAGGTCGGGGTGGAGATGGCGATAGTGTTGGCGTTAGGGTGAAGTGAATTTGAGCATAAAATTAAAAGTTAGTTCAAAATTGAAATTCGTCGGTGTTAACGAAACTCTAACAGTTGAAGAAAAATTAAGAGTTAGTTCAAAATTGAAATTCAAACTTATAACTGGGATGTGGAAAATACGTCAAGGTCATCCAGAGTAAGTTTTAAAAAATTCTATCCAACTATCACCAGAAATAGTTTTAAGTTGAAGTAGTTGGTGATAGCGGGATAATTGATTCGTGCCATGGGAGAGGTGTTTATCGTTTGAAAGTTGGCGATCGAATGAGAAGCGCCGCCTAGGGAGAGGGCTTATAAAACGACAACCTTCCCCCACCACCCCTTCCCCCACTCCTTTAGACCAATAACCGGTCGCCGACTCTATGTGGTGAAACTGAACCAGACATGGCGGCCGCCATGGATAAATCTAACCTCAAACTTTAGCTTAGCTGAACAGAATAGAGAAGGATGAAGTAGGAATTGTGGTTAGAGCACTTATATAAGGAATAGTGGGGGTAAAATAAAAAAAACTTGTTGAACACAGTCGATAGGTGTAACAAGTTCAAAATTGTTGAAGTGTAACATATAACGCAAAATGTCATGAATAATACTATCATCAACATTTACCCGCGAGGTTGTTGAAGAGTATAATGGGTTAAAACTGTACCGCTTTCTTACTTTACTTAAATTAGTTTTAGACTTTGAAAGTGAAAGTTTAGAATTATTTTGTAATATGTGTTGTGTTCGCAACAGTTTCAATTTTAAACTTTGCGCAACCATTACAGGAGGTGTGTTATATGTTGAAGTCAAAAGAAGACTGAGAAATAAAATATGTTATAAAGAGATAAATGAAACAGAATGTCATGTACTAACAAAATAGAGTTATAGGTTAGAATTAACTAAACATTATGTAGTAATGAAACACTATGTAGTAAGGTTAGAAGTAAATGAACGTAAATAATGTAGTAGCTATAAGGATGCAATCAACATGAAAGCCAGTAAGTTAATGGTCGCAGCGCAAATGAGCAGTCTAGTTTTATAGCCCAGCAGCGGCCCACTTCCCCGGGCAGATGCCCGAGCCAACTACCTGGTTTTTATAGCTTTAGCAATTACTCCGGGCAGCTGCCGCTGATGACCGACTTTCACCTGAGTAGTAAGAGTAGTAAGGGGTTTTGGGGCAATGACCGGAAAGGTCATTGCCCCAAAACCCCCCTCCTACAAAACCCCCCTCCAATTGCTCCCCTCCCCCCTCCCCCCCTCCCCCCTCCCCCCCGAAAAATGGAGCCCCCCCCCTCCCCACTCCTTCCCCCACTCCTTTGGGTCAATGGCCGGTCACCACCTTTCTCTACTCCTTCTAGGCCAATGACCGGTCACCACCGGTTGCTGACTCTATGTGGTGAAACCAGACTAAACATGGCAGCTGCCATGGATAATTCTAACCTCAAACCTGCTGCGCATGCAACGAGTTCTCCGGATCGGAATCAGTCTATGCTATGCGCATGCGCCTAGTCCTGTATTACTCACTTTAGCGCTACTGCACATGGATAATTCTAACCTCAAACCTTGGTTTTGTGTTGTTGCGCATGCGCCGCTCCCCACTCCTTTGCCTTCCTTTTACACTGCTGCGAACTGGACTGGATTGAACACTGTACTGGAGTGAAACAACTTCCCCCACTACTCGAGAATCCGAGGAGCAATACGAGCCTGATCTTAGCGTCAGTCGTCAACAAACTTTCATAGCGAAAGGTTGTTGGCGACTCAGCAAGAGGTTTCAAATATATAGTAGGCCTATATATATTTGAACTTCTTCTACTACGTTGCGTTTTTTAATGCAATGTGGTATGTGTGTGTGTGTGTTTAGTTTTAAGAAATAATTTGCGCATTGCGATGTTAGTTATAAGTTGAGTTTAGCATTAAGGTGTATTAATTTTTAAGAGGTTTTTTAGCATTAAGGTGTATTAATTTTAAGAATAATAATGGTATTTGATTGTGTTGAATTATTTGGTTTTTTAATAATGATGTGTTGTTAGTTTTAAGTGTTGGTATTACTAATTAATGTTGTTTTGCCTTACAGCTAGATGTTAGGGGGTAGATTAATTGTAAATTCAGAAGTTCCGTTGAACTTCACTTAGAAGGGGTGGGACATCCGCAAATTGCGGACTAGGTTTTTGCATTTTGTTTAGGAATATGATTGGGTGGGATTAGTTGGGTGGGTGTTAGAGTTGCGTTTCTGCACCAGCTGTTCCAGTTTCCCTTGGAATTCATGGTTACGGTAGACCCGGACCGGACCGTTACGGTAGACCCGGACGGTCCAAACAAAATTGCGTCGATGTCCCTTGCAGAACGTAACTAGTGGGTTGGGAGTGGGAACCGTTAGGCAAACAGGGTGGTGGGAACAGTATTACTGTTCCCATCACCTTGGTTTTTTATAAGTGTTGAATGACCTTGACCTACTTTTGGAAGGGTCAATGACTCCCCCCCCTCCCCCCCCGAAAAAATGGAGCCCCCCCCCTCCCCCCTTCCCCGAAAAAATGGAGCCCCCCCCTCCCCCACCGATCCTTCCCCCACCTCCCGGGCCAATGACCGGTCATGGCCGGCTGCTAACCCCTCTCATTTGCATACTGTTATAAAAGACGCGTCGGCTGCGGCTAGTGTTTCATTCCGATTCCAGACGTTACGCTGTGAACTTGGAGTTATAACGATGTCTTCTGTGTCTACTACTACTTCTACTACTTCAACTTCGACTTCAACTTCGACTTCAACTTCGACTTCTATGGCTGTTACTGCATCAAACAAAACTCTTCGCTTGAAAAACTCTCCGGATTGGTATAAGAAGAAGCTTTCATCTGAACCTTCAACTTCTGGAGCTATTCTTTTGCCAACCAACACTTCTAGACTTCGCAGTATTTTTTCACCACCTTCACCTTCGCCTTCAAACAACTCCGCATCACCATCAACTATGATGCCGCCACCGCAGAAGCCAGTTTCCCGTCTTAATACCCCTTCGATCAAAACTATTGTTCATCACCTTAGTACACCTATCATCCCGCTATCACCATTGCCTCCTACCTCACCACTTACTACACTTGAAGACCATACCTATCACAAAACTAATTCCTCTAAACCAGCTTCTAAACCTGCCCCTAAACCTGCCCCTAAACCTGCCCCTAAACCTGCTCCTTCAGAGCAATTTCGATCATTACAAGAAGAGCGTCGTAGGGCATTTAGCCGTCCCACTACTTGCCCTGAAATGCTTACTAGGGGAATTAAGAAAGGATCAGCTTGTGGGAGGAAATGTGTTAAAAATGAAAGTTTTTGCCGTGTACATATCGTGAAACATATTTCTGAACCACAACTGACAGAAACCCCCACCGTTGAAGACGATCCTAAAATAATATCCGTCAGAGGAGAGAGGCTTAAGAAAGGTTTGAAATATTTTTTTCTAAGTGTTGTTGACCACCAACACATTTTGGCAAAATGTAATGGCTTAAAATATAAAATTAGAGTTTGTGAGAATTTGTGTAAAGAGAAGAGATTTAACAATTTAGATTCTCAAGACTTTCTCCTCAGGGATAAAAAGGATCGTATTACAAGGTGGGGGCGTAAACAGTAAATTTACTTAGTTTTTTCCAAGTTGTTGCTTAAAAAAATAATGGGGGAGAAACACAATGCGTTATAGCGTTGTGTTTCTCCCCCATTATTTTTTAACACTCTAAGTCTTGTGACCTACTAACCTACTTCCATCCAAGTAGTAAGAAAAGTACTTCCCCCCACTCCTTTGGGTCGATGACTGGTCACGATCAGCTCCTACCCCTCATTTGCATACTATTATAAAAGCGGAGCGAGCGTTGATCACCCCTTCATTTTTCTTCTACACGCCGCTCTTGTCGTTTCGTCTCTGCTGTTTACAATATTTCTTGCTTCAAAATGCCTCCTCATCTGAATGAAAATTTCAATTTTTCCGAAATTTCTGATGTTTTTGAACAATCTGAAGACACTTTAAGTAACGACAGTGAAAGTGAAGATGATGAGGACGATGATGATTATACTGTTGAACTTAGTGAAGAACGTAAAGTCATAGCAATTGATCCACAATTTCCATTTGATACAATAGAAAAGTTTATGGCTGAAGCTAATAAATGGTTGGACTCAGGATGTTATGTACGAATTGACTCTTTTATATTGTATGGTGATAGTCATTCTTTCCTTGTCACACCAAATGACAGAGACCGCATGTTGCAGTGGGCACAATCTATGATGGAGTGCTATGAACAAGGTGTGGACACTGGCGGCTATTTTCTTGCAGAACTAGTGTAATAACAAAATTACCCTTCCCTCACCCTACACCCTATCCCTTTCAAATCCTATAAAGAAGGGGGAAAGGAGTGGGGATTATAAAATGGTGGGGGAATGTGTATAAATGCAGGTTGTTTGAAGAGACTTTTATTATTGTGGCTTTAGCAGAAACAACATGGAGTTTAAATCTTCAGCAAAAATAAGGAACAACATAATAAAGAGAGAAATTCGCAAGAAAGAAAAGATTGAACTTATAAAATTACAACTTATAATTCCTTCCATTGAAATTGGATGTAGCAAAATAAAGACTTTGGTGAAAACTAACGAATATTTGTTACAATTGCTAAAAACAATCGAAGAGTTGAAGAGCAAGAATGGATATTCTACATAGTAAAATTTGAACATTTTAATATAAATAAGTAAACCTAAAAAAGTAGATGTAGAATAGAGAGCGAGGAATAGATCACTTTGTGGTAATGGACTAACATGCCACTTAGTGCTCTATTCCTCGTTCTCGAATTAAATTGGATTACCTTGACCTATTTGTTCGACAGTTAGAATTTGGTTAACACTGTTGAATTTCAGTTTTGAACTAACGTTTATTTTTGTTCAACTGTTAGAGTTTTTTTTAATACTGTCGAATTTTAGTTTTGAACTAACTTTTAATTTATGCGAATTTTTAGTTCAACTCTAGTTAATTTATGCATAAACTTAGTTTAACTAAGTGTCTGTGCTCTAGCCATTTCCACCTAAAAGTAACTAGAATTAGTTGGGTGGGGGAAAGTTCGTTAAAGCTCGAATATAAAGAAGTATATACTAAAACTCCAATGGGAATAAAGAACACGAATGAACAATTAGTTTGTAGAAGGTTAATATTTTTGTTGAAAACGTTTGATTTCCTTGGATAGTGAAGAAGATGAAATAGTGGTGGGGGAACCGTTATAAAAGGAGGAACATGAGAGCCCATTTCATTTCTTGGCGAAATTTCGAAGAGTAAACATCTCAACATGTATCGTTGCGATAAATGTTCGGAATCGTTTCACGATGAAATTTTATTAGACTGTCATAAAGAACTAATTCACAACAACCCAGAAGAAAAACAAGAACAACAAGAACAAGAACAAGAACAAGAACAAGAACAAGAACAACAAGAACAACAAGAAGAACAAGATGAACAAGATGAAATAACAGCAACATCTTCAACTACTTTACCGAATCTACAAGTATTTGCATTACCCGGTAAAGTAGTAATGCATCATAAGATTCAAAATGAAAACTTAAAGCTAGAAGAATTTATTAGAGAAGCAAAACCAATCGTAAGTAAAACTTTAAAAAAAGAATTGAAAAGATTAAACTTTCTTAAATTTGGTTTACTACTAGAAGCTATGTTTATAAATGTACAAGAAGAATTATCACCAAGAGGATTCATAACAAAAAACCAAACTATCATGGAAAGTTCAGACATTGATTCAATAGTTGAGAACTGTATAGAAGAAATATTAACCAAAATTCAGGAACACGAAGGAAGAGGATCTGGATGGAGTCTTACAAGTATTGAAGGATTAGATATAAGGGTTCACAAACATGGATATGGACTAATGGGATCTAGTTACATTCCTCTGCCAAAAAGAATTGAAGATACAAAATCTTGTATTAATGTCAAGAATGAAGATAACGAATGTTTTCGCTATGCAATGACATCAAAATTTGTATTACGAAATGCACATAGACCCAACCAAGAATATGAAAATGAAAGACACAGGTACAATTTTCAAGGAATAACATACCCTGTTTCTGTAAAAGATATATCAAGATTTGAGAAGAAAAATCCTGGCACGTCTATTAATGTTTTTGCATTAGATAGTTCAAACAAAGTGTATCCTTTACGTGTGGCAAAAGAAGAGCTACCAGATCATACGGATCTACTATTACTAACAAGAAGTGATGTGTCTCACTATGTGTACATAAAAAAATTCGACTCTCTTGTTAACAAGCAACTTTCTAAAGATCGACACAGAAAGTTAATTTGCAAGAGATGTTTTAATTTTAAACGAGATGGAGTACATGGAAGAGAATGGCTACAAGAGCACAAAAGGTTATGTAACAATAATTATGAAGCAAAGATTAATTTACCTTCGGAAAGCAAAGCATTTGTTACATTTGAAAAGGTTCATCATCAATACCGTATCCCTCTAGTTGTGTATGCAGACTTTGAATCAACACTTATTCCTGTTGAAGATGAAAATTGTGAAGCTCGAAAAAGTGTCAAGTATCAAATGCACAAAGCAAACAGTTTTTGTTTAATGGTCAAATCAACATTATCAGAAGAACATTTAAACAGATATGGATTAACTTCAGAACCTTTAGTATATCGTGGTGAAAATGCGGAAAAAATATTTCTTGATCACTTATATTCAATAGCTGGAAATATGCAAAGATTATATACAAATATTGTACCAATGAAACCGATGGACGAAGAAGAAGAAATTCAACATGAAAATGCAACTCGCTGTTTCTTGTGCAAAAATGATTTTACTATTGAGAATTATAAAGTTAAAGATCATGACCACCTCACAGGTTATTATAGGGGTGCTGCTTGTAATAAATGCAACTTGAGCTATCGTTTACCACTATTTATTCCTGTGGTTCTGCATAATCTCAGCGGGTATGATGCTCATTTCATAATACCTGAATTAGGAAGAGACAATGGTTCAATAGATGTGTTGGCTGAAACTTCAGAAAAATTCATAAGTTTTTCCAAAACAGTTGGAAATGTCAAACTAAGATTCTTGGATTCCTACCAATTTATGCCGTCGAGTTTGTCCAAACTTTCTGAAAATTTAAGGAAACAAGATTTTGTCGAAACAAAGAAGATTGTAAATAGCGACAAACTGGATCTGGTACTTCGGAAAGGTGTTTTCCCATATGATTACATAGACAGTTTAGAAAAATTTAATGAAACATCACTTCCAGCAAAAGAAGAATTCAAAAGTAAACTTTACGACATGGATATATCTCAAGAGGACTATGATCATGCATGTAGAGTATGGAACGAATTAGGATTTAGAACATTGGGAGAATATTCAGATTTCTATGTTAAATTAGATGTAACTTTACTATGTGATATAATGGAAGAATTTAGAAATACGTGTTTTGCAGCATATGGATTGGACCCTCTTCATTCATATACTTCACCTGGACTAGCATGGCAAGCCATGTTGAAAGAAACAAATTGTAAATTACAACTTCTTACTGATATAGATATGGTTTTAATGTTAGAATCAGGAGTTCGAGGGGGATTGACGCAAAGTGTAACCAGACATGTTAAGGCGAATAACAAGTATCTGCCCGATTATGATGCATCAAAACCAACAACATTCCTGGGTTATTTCGATGCAAATAACTTATATGGATGGGCAATGTCAAATCCCCTTCCATATGATCATTTCAAATGGATAGATCCAGAATCGATTGGAAACATAATGGATATACCGAAGCATGGTGAAACTGGTTACATTTTTGACGTCGATTTTGAATATCCTGAACATCTTCACGATCATCATTATGATTTACCACTTCTTCCAAAGACTGACAACAACACAAGAAGAAGAGCTGCTGCTACATCAAGTTTTCAAAAAGATTTTTTTTAAACTAATGAACAACGCAATATTTGGCAAGACTTTGGAAAACAAAAGGAAACATAAGGATATCAAATTGGTAACTGATCCAGTAAAATTACAGAAATTAGTGCAACAACCAAACTTTGGTTCATCTGTAATTATTAATGAAAATCTAGTCGTTATTTCCATGAACAAGAAGTCAGTTGAAATGGATCGTCCTTTGTATCTTGGAATGTCAATCTTGGATATTTCAAAAACACATATGTACGAGTTTCATTATAAGAAGATGGTTAACTATTATGGAAGAGAGAACAATGGTATTGCATATACGGATACGGATGCACTAATTTACTGGATTAAAACAAATGACATGTATGAAGATCTACGCACCTTTATATATAAAGATGATTTCGACTTTTCCGATTATCCTAAGGATCATCCAAATTACGACTATGACAGAAACAAGAAAGTATTAGGAAAATTTAAAGATGAAACAAATGGTGTGCCGATGATGGAAATTGTAGCATTAATGTCCAAACTGTATTCGTTTCAACTGTACATAAATGAGAGGAACGAACATCAAGTCACGAAGAAGGCCAAAGGAATAAAAACTTCTTTTCTGAAGAAGAACGTACAGTTTGAACATTATAAAAGATGTTTGTTTGAAAATGTTGAAACAACTGCAACGTTCAACACTATTAGAAGTTATAATCATCAACTTTTTAGTGTCAAACAAACAAAGTGGGCATTAAGCTACAAAGATGACAAGCGCCATATTTTAGAAGATAAAATTAATACTTTACCATTCGGCCACTACTCCCTGAACCCTATCGACCAGTAAACCTATTCTTCGTCCTCTCCTTCTTCCTTTTTTCCTTTCCGTAAAGAAGAGGGGACATGGCAAGCCCAATGCCATGTTCCCTCTTTTTTACACTAATATAAAATAGCCTTGACCTATATTCAAACTATATAAATGAGATTAAACTATTCTATGCATCAGTATTTTTACAAGCGGTGTACAAGCAACATCTGAAGATGGAAAGTGTGAAGGACAAGATTGTAAATGAACTACATAAACCAGCAAGAAGAAGATTTCCAAGAAGAAGTACAATCATTAAAGGAATGAATGATCTTTATCAAGCTGATCTTATTGAAATGATACCGCACAGTAAATTAAACAAAGGATTTAAATATATTTTAACAATTATAGACTGTTTTACTAAAATAGCTGACGCTTTACCATTGAAGGATAAGACTGGTAAAAGTGTTACAAAAGCTATGGAAACCACAATACAAAGAAATAAATTTAAAATTAAACATCTACAGACCGATGATGGAAAAGAATATTTTAATAAAGACTTTAGAGCTTTGATGAAGAAATATCAAATAAATCATTATTCTACAAATTCTGAAGTTAAAGCTTCAATAATTGAAAGATTCAATAGAACATTGAAAGGTGCGATGTATAAACAATTTTCAAAACGAGGATCATACGTGTGGTATGACATATTACCACAACTTATAAAACAGTATAACAACAAATATCATCGTACCATTGGAATGAAACCTATCCAGGTAAACAGTGCTAATGCGAAAATTGTATTACAACGCATTAAAAATAATACAACACCGAAATTGTAAAAATTGCAACCAAAGAAGTTCAAGGTCAACGATAAAGTTCGTATAAGCAAATACAAAGGTGTATTTAGTAAAAGATATCTACCAAATTGGACTAATGAAGTATTTACAATTTATAAAGTGCAACCAACTATACCTGAAACCTATTTATTAAAGGATAACAAGGGTGAATTACTTCAAGGTGGATTCTACGGACATGAATTGTTGAAATCAACAGTTGGTGATGTATATCTTGTCGAGAAGATTTTACAAAGGAAAAAGGATATGGTTAAAGTCCGGTGGTTAGGGTTTGATAAAAGTGAAGACTCTTGGATTCCTTCAAAAGATTTAGTATAGTTGTTTAATAGCTCATTGTGTGTTTAACCTTTATACAAGATGGAGATTGTACAACAAAAAGACCGATTTAATATCAATAACATTGATGAATTGACAGTTGACAATGATAAGTTAAATCATGGAAAACATGGTGAATTACTACCAAATACGATAAGATGTCTAATAACTGGTCCTTCAAATTGTGGAAAAACTAATGTTGTTTTTAACCTTATAACTAATCCTAAAGGATTGCGTTTTAACAATATATACATTTTTTCAAAATCATTGCAACAACCAAAATATCAATTATTGGATAAAGTACTTGCAAGTGTACCTGAAGTAAATTTTCACAAGTTTAATGCCAGTGAAACAATTATGCAACCAAATGAAGCAAAACCATTTTCTATTTTTATATTTGATGATGTTTCTTGTGAAAATCATGACACAATAAGGAATTATTTTGCTATGGGAAGACATCATAATATTGATAGCATTTACATTGGTCAAACATACAGTAAAATTCCAAAACAACTTATAAGAGACAATGCAAATATGTTGATCATCTTCAAGCAAGATGAAACAAATTTAAAGCATATATATAATGATCATGTAAATGCGGATATGTCATTTGAAAAATTTAAAGACATGTGTGGCAAAGCATGGAATGAGAAATATAGCTTTCTCGTTATTATGAAGGAAGAAGATATTAAAAATGGTAGATATCGTATTGGGTTGGATAAATTTGTATTTATGCGTTGAACTACCGATGCTACATCTAGTTAAAGTTGAACTTCACAGTGTAAACATGGTGAATCAAGAAAAACTATTGAAAGAAATAAAATCACTCAGTGATTCTATTAGGATGAAGAATCGTGCATTGAGGATGGGTTTAAGTGAAAGAGAAGAATTTCTAGAGACTACATTTAAACCTATTACGGAACCTTTAAAACAGATATCAGAAACTATTGGTAAACCTCGTTATGAAGGAGATGTTTTACTACCAGTTTCTAAACAAGAAGTACAAGCATTAAAAAAAGAAGAAGATGATGATTCATATACAAGTGCTAGTGAGCAAGAAGAAACAAAAGAAGAAGAACCGATTGTTGAAAAGGAAGAAGAACAGCCAATATCAGAAGCAGAACAATCTATTCCAAATTTAACTCAATTGAGTAGCGATATATTACAACATGGACCTCTTGGAAGAAAATATATAATGAAAATGCTACATGACATGAAATCAAACCCGAATTTGAGTAGATCACACGTATACGGAGCAAGAATTGATGGGAATGAATTGAAGATTGGCGATTCAAAGCTTGAAATAACACAAGACGATTACATCATTATTGGTGAGCATAGATATAAAGGAACAAAAGGATTATATGAATTAATTTTTAAAAACATACCACTAAGATATTCATCCAAAGATTTAAGTGTTTTTAAGGAGATTCTACAAAATACTAACGCTCATAAAAGAAACTACTTAAAGGATGGAATGATTAATCGTTCACGTGCAACAAAATATAACATCGTTATAAAAAAGTTGTTTCCTCCACGAAAATTGCCAACATTACGTACTGCACCAGCGGTGAGACAACCACTGAAAAGAAAATCTTTATCACTTATGGATTTATCACTTCTTGAACAACATGGTAAAAAGAGTAAAGGAGATACTTCAACATCTGGTAAAGAATTGATGAAAAATCTATACAATACAAATGTGATTTACTACAACGACATCAATAAATTGGTTGATAGAATGAGACTATTGCATGAAGCCATGGAAGCTGGTCATACAGGTTTAAATAATGAATGGGTAGCTCTGATTGACGAACTCAGGAATCGCGGCATAATTGTATAATTGTCCGCGAATATATAAGAGTTGCAGGTGTATAATGTGTCAGTTCTAACATGAGCGTCGACAAGTTCGGACGATACTCCGCGTTAGGAGTGCAAGTTGGAGAAAACAGAAAAAGAAGTGGATTACCGCAAACACCCGAAGGTGACTATAACATAAATAATAAACGTTTAAAGTTTGTTAAAGATCCAGAAGAAGATGGAGATGCAACAAATTTAAAGACAGTAAAGGAGGAAACATCTACAAGTTTAAAACTTGACAACAACCAACTGTATGATGCAAAATCTCACAGGGTTATTAATGTTGCAAAACCAGTCAACAATGGAGATGTTGTTAATAAAGGCTATTTGCTATCTGCGATGGATTACGCTTTACTGTTGCAAAAGACTAAAAGTGGAAAAATGTACAATGCTTTAAATTATAAAATAACTAATGTGGCAGATCCAACCGATGATACAGATACAATCAATAAGCGTTATTTGCACTCTGTAATACCGGAAAAGAAAAAGGATGGATTTTCCTTTTATAAATATACTATAAACGATATTGGATATCCTAAAGAAGAAAGTGATGGTGTTAATATAAAATATATTAAAGATAATTGTATTTTTTATAATGGTGCTGTTATTGATTGTCATGGAAAAGTGTTGTCCAATCTGAAAGATGGTTCAACTCCATCGGATGCTGCTACCGTGAGACAAATGAATGAAAGCTTGAAGAAAGGAACATCTGCTTTTGTTAAACAAAATCAGGTGGTGTCAAAGAAAGGTGATGAGTTTATGCAAGGAAGTGAAAAGTTTACCTTACTACAACTACAAAATGACAAGTGGGATGGAAAAAATAAAAGATTGTCAAATATAAGTTTAGGCACGGAAGAACATGATGCTGTTATTTTAACACAAGTACCACAACTATCAGCTACTGGTATTAATTTTATATGTAAAGGTAAACGATTAACCCAAGTTAAATCTGGTAAAGATGATCAGGATTGTGTTGTTGTAAAACAAACTATAGTTTTAGATAAAATAAATAACGTATATGATGGAAAAAATAAAAGAATATCTAACATATCAGCAGGAATAGCTCCGAATGATGTTGCTACTATTAATCAAGTTATAGCAACCTCTAAAAACGATCCATCTGTGTATACATGTAATGGTAAACGTATCACAAATCTTGATAATCCTACACATGACAAAGATGCTACTAATATAGAGTATGTAATGAATCTTGTAGGTAATGTAGTTATTGATATGCATAATCATTTAATTAAAACATCGATGAAACACAATAAAATCGAAGATTCTCAGAGAAACCAATGGATTAAAGATGAAATCATTGATAGATACTAGTAAAACTTATGAATATTTAAGTATGGAATATACAAAAAAGGATTCATTATCATAAAGTATTTCATAGAGTGAAGACGTTGGTTACATAAAACAGCATAATGAAGACCGTATCGCTCAGTCGTCGTCAAGACAGCGGCAAGAGAGGACGTGGTTTAACATCAGCTGCATTATCCCTGCTCAGACGGATTCCAATTGGTGCTGTTGTGAATCGAGCGATAGACGCTTTACCATACGAATTACATCTGCCCGGAGGTTATCAATATTGTGGACCTGGAACTAAGTTGGCAAAACGTTTAGCAAGAGGAGATCCTGGAATTAATAAATTAGATCAAGCTTGCAAAGAACACGATATAGCATATTCAAAGTATAAAGATTCAACAAATAGATCAATAGCAGATAAAATTCTAGCAGAAAAAGCTTGGCAAAGAGTAAAATCAAGTGACGCAAGTATTGCAGAAAAAGCATCGGCTTGGGCAGTAACTACAGCCATGAAGACGAAAGCAAAGTTAGGTGGTGGAAAACGTCGCAGAGGAAGACCTGCAAAGAGAGGCACTCCCAAAAGAGGTGGAAACATTAAAAAAGGACGTCGTAGAACTCATAAAGCAAGTGTAAAGAAGACTTCTGTTTGGCAAATGGTAAAAAACGGAGCAGGTTTATACCTAAGACCATACCGTGTGTACTAAATAAGAAGAATCAATTAATAATTCCAAATAAAGCCTTAACAAATCATCAGTTAAATGATTATGTAAAATGTTTGAAAATACCATTCTTTCGAGGAGTTTTTATGAAAGATGCATTACCAACTAAAATATGGAAAAATGAAACTGGAATAGTAAATTTGGATTCCACCTATGGTCCAGGCACTCATTGGGTATGCTATAAAAAGCTCGGACAAACCGTTTACTACTTTGACAGTTTTGGCAATCTACCACCGCCAAAAGAGCTTCAACATTATTTTCGAAACCCCAAAAACATTTTTTACAATTACAAAAGAGAACAACCTAACAATACTGAAATATGTGGGCATTTATGTTTGGAGTTTCTAGCGAAAAGTGTCAGTCAGCTTTAAGATGTCATCGTATACAGTGTCATTGAGTGGAAATTCATCCACATTGAAAAGTACGCTGTTCCCAGCATTGCGTCTATCCAAGGAACGATTATGGGAAGCGGCATTACTTGATTTGACTACCTACAACTCAATTCCCAATGTTACGGAAGGGAAGAACAATTTACTACATTATTATGAAACTAAGGATGGTGCAGGAAAATACTCAGAATTGAAAATAATTACATTTCCTACTGGAGCTTATGAAATTGATGATATAAACCAATTATTACAGAAACAACTCGGAGAAGACAATATCACCGTTAAAGGAAACAATAATACTTTAAAAGCAGAAATAACTTCAAAATATTATATTGATGTCAGCTTGGAACAGTCCATTGGCAGTTTACTTGGATTTACAGATACAAAAAAGAAAATCTTAACTCCTGGAACTACTCATTCAGGTGATTCAACTGTAACAATATTGAAAGTAAATAGTATCGATGTCACGTGCAACATTATACACGGATCGTATAGAGATGGAGTTAATCAACATATTTTACATACATTTTATCCAACAGTGGCTCCCGGTTTTAAAATTGTTGAGAAGCCACAAAACTTGATATACCTACCGTTAAACACCAGTTTCATTTCAGACATCGTACTGAACATATTGGATCAAGACGGTCATAGTGTTGACTTTAGAGGAGAAACAATTACTATACGGATACACATCAGAGCAGCAACATAAAAGTCAACATGGGATTATCATTTAAACCGCAACGGAAGAGTCGGGAGCTCAGTAGCTCCTCGACATTGGAAGAGTTAACATCGGACAACATTCGTTTTCTACAGAAGATTGGATTAAAACTTAACAGCGATGGATATCCTGGATATATCTCAAGGACCAACGTTCGACGAAACACTATGGGAGAAGGAATATCACACGCACAACCCTTACACTTCATCAAAATTAAACAATAACGATGAAATAAGGATCCCCATTCAACAACAAGATATTTACACTTTACCGTGTGAAAGTTACTTGTACATCGAAGGACGGGTATTAAAATTGGATGGAAAAACTGCTTCAACAGTTCCTTTTATAAATAACCCGATGGCATATCTTTTTGATGAAATAAGATATGAAATATCGGGGGTGACGGTTGATTCAACAAAAAAGGTTGGTTTAACAACGACATTGAAAGGATTAACATCATTAACACCGCATGAGAAGAATTCAATAGTCACCGCCGGATGGGTTGCCCCCGATAAAGACACTATAACAC
This sequence comes from Neoaliturus tenellus, assembly GCA_030545055.2. Classification (NCBI taxonomy): domain Eukaryota; kingdom Metazoa; phylum Arthropoda; class Insecta; order Hemiptera; family Cicadellidae; genus Neoaliturus; species Neoaliturus tenellus. The sequence goes on along the minus strand of CM061533.1, from coordinate 255,778,955 downwards.
CAGCTTCCAACGGTCACTTTGATTTTCATGTACCTTTACGATTGCTTTTGGGATTCGCTGAAGATTACAAACGGGTAATAATAAATGTCAAACAAGAATTAGTATTACTCAGATCTTCAACTAATAAGGACTTGATACTTGCAGACCCTGCAACTACGGAAGATAAACTGGAATGGTAACTACAGTTGGATAAAGTTGTTTGGAGAGTACCTCATGTAAGATTGGCTGATGAACATAGAATCCTATTATTGAGAAAGTTGAAATCTGACCCAGGGCCGATTTTGTAAATGGGCCCGGTGGGCCCGGGCCCAGGGGCGCAAGGGCCAAGGGGCGCAAGAGCCCAAGGGCTTTCTTAGGTTTGTTGGGAGCGTGACAAAGAAAATATTTTACAACTTATCAAGCAGATTTTGACGTTGACGCCATAACCACGGGGCTTCGTACTCCTAACAGTAATAATGATAAATGTTTTGCGATCAGTAGAGGTCGCAGTATACAGCGCGTACTGTACTGTGTAGCACACAAGTGCGGAAAGGCGACGTGGCAGGAACACCCGTCCTCCTGAACGGCGGCGCGCCAACGACTAGGACTAATCCCCAGTACGGCCACCAGGGGTCCATCTCCCCTCTCCCTCTGCCGAGCCGCCCTGCCCTCTTCCCCCCCACACACAGCCCCTACATGCGTGAGCACAGTTTACTTTTACAATGCGCAACCGCATTATTAGCGGTCGAAAATGAACAAAATAAAAATAGTTCTATCATTGTTTCATTTTTTTGTTGTGTTGCGAATGTGCGTCTCAAATTGTCAAATGCCTGTGGCATTGTGTTTGTTTATTTAGTGATTCATATCCTCGTGAGAGGAGGGGGAGGGATTGAAGGGGGGGGCGCAAACATCTCTCGGGTCCATAGCGCGTCACATACAAACCGCGGGCCTGATCTGACCGTGATATTGTGATGCCATTCCGAAGTTGGGAATTTCATGAATACCCTACACTACCTCAGACGGAACGACAAACATGGACCGTTAAGACATCAACTTACTTGGAACGAGCAAGGTACATAATACTCGGTTTTCAAACTATGCGAAAAGATGTTATCACTGCAAATGCTGGTCAATTTGATCACTGTAAAATAAAGAATTGTAAAGTTTTCCTAAACTCTCAATTCTTTCCCTATGACAATTTGAATGTCATGTTCAGCAAAAAACGTTTTTCCATTTTATACGATATGTATGCAAGATTTCAATCGTCATATTATGGAAAAACTAATACACCACTATTATCACCTGACCAGTATTATTCCAAGGCTCCAATAATTGTAATCGATTGTTCAAAACAAAATGAATCGGTAAAATCATCAAGTGTGGATATAAAAATTGAAATGGAATTTGAAGAACCAGTAGCGGATGGAACTTCGGCATACTGTCTAATTCTACATGATAAAATAGTTACTTACACACCGCTGACCGGAATTGTGAAGAATGTACTTTAAGAAGAATTGTACAACGACTGCAAATTTTTGAGGTTAGAATTATCTGCTTCAATTTTTGAGGTTAGAATTTCATTTGTGAAAGACAAGTTGAAAACAAACAATTATGTAATTGTATAAATTTCAAGGATTTTACGAAAAATATAAAAGCGAGAAAATAATTAGTGGAAACTTCATTCTATCTTCAACCGTCGTATGGGAAACATCATTTGCAAGATGAATTCTACTAACGGAGAAGAAAATACACCTCTAATGGATGATAATAGTTCAGATATAGAAAAACAAGTTGAACGAGAAATGGACGAGTTCCTAAAGTTTAACAAACATAAGAAGAGAGAAGAAGAAGAAGCTGAAAAAGAAGTAAAAACGAAGAAGGTTGAAGTTAACATTACAACCAATATTTTAACAGAAGTATTTCTTCGGATTATCTACCCAATTTCTTCATGCATGACAAAAAGTATATCAGTTGGAATTTTAAAATCAATGGATTATTCACCAATTGTTATTTTAAATCATGGAAACAAAATGGTTACTTTCAGTGAAACTACTTGGGAATCTCTCATGAAACATTTACATCTTTTAGAGTGCTATTTAAGTAACAACACATTTGGAAGAAGAACAAGATTAAGTTTATTGGAATCAAATATTGAAGTTGATATAGTAAAACATCGTGGAGGACAAATTGTTCGCTTCAGAGATTTAACTATCCACAATGTTAAATTATATTTTACTAAAGAAGAATTTTACACTTTAAGTTGTACTACCGGTCCCGTCACCAGATATTTGAAACAACTAATATTTTCAAGTGCAATAATTAAAGACTATCTAATTGATACATTGGACAAACAACCTTTTGTTCCAATTTTATACGGTCCCGTGGATACTTCAATCTTTAATAGAATACCTCAAGAAGTTGAAATGTGGAGACAATTAAACAACTATCACACCAATTTTAATATCGATGAAGTGGCACAAGAAGTCAAAGAAGAAGAACAATCCTGTCTGTTATAAACGTCGGCTCATTCAATTTTTAAGTCAGTTGTTAATAAGACTTCATCATGAATAAACGGGTTTCGTTTTCTAATGCACCACACATAATGGAAGTTAAAAGAGGTATAATTGAATTTCAAGCTTTCCGAGGAAATGATGGTAATTTTATTATTAAAGAATTAGTAATCTTGGACATGAACACATCAGTAGTTTATCATTATTTGTTTAAACCTCCAGTACCATTTAATAGACTAACAACTAAAGCGAAAGTTACAAACAAATGGTTGAACAAACATTTTCACAACTTAAGATGGGATGAAGGTTTTATTAATTATAACATGATGCCGCACATTATGAATCATTATTGCAAAGAGTTTAAAATTATCTACACAAGAGGATTGGAAAAAGCAAATTGGATTCAATCATTTACAAGCAACGAAGTGATTAATGCAATAATTGATAAAGATTTCCAATGCTACTTCAACGAACTTTGTATTTCATCAAAAAGTTTTAAACATCGAAGGTCGCAGTGCGCTTTAAAGAATGCCTACCGCTTGAATAGTTTCCTTCAAAAAAGTGGTGGGGGTAGTGTCGATTATAAAAGTGAGAGCGCTACCATGACGCAGCATGAGTATTACTCGAACCTCCGAAGAGACAACATCTCCAACGGACATTCTTATTTACAAGAAAATTAACAATAACATCAAGATGGCATCGCAGAACTTACTTCAAAATTTGGTCGATCAGTTCAACGCTCATTCTAAATCATCAATTCTACCTACGAAGAAATGTTCTGAACTAAAAGAAGAAAAACATTACATCATTCATACGATCAAGAAAATGGAAACTTCAGTAGGTGATGCTATTAATTGCACATTGAGCGAGGCACCGTATACAGTTGGTGACGAACCGAAGTTTCAAATCTTCCTACCTACACGTTTTGTACAACTTCTTCAAAATGAAGATCTTCGTGTAGTTCAACCCGGCGCACTCTATTTGGTTTCGCACGGACCAAGTGGAAATAACTCTACTGAACTTACAATTCATGTAACACCTACTATTGATTAGTTTGTACATAACATTGTAAATATTTGTTTGTAATTGTTTCTCAATAAATATGATATAAAACAAAAAATAAAAAGCAACATATTGTAATGTCTTTGTACATTACAATATGTTGCTTTTTTAAAAATTCCACAGAATGACCTTGACCCAATTTTGTGTGATGATAAAAGCAGAAATCTACTTGTAAAGTTCATCAGTCTACGACTACCTTTCGTACCGTACACATCTCGCTCACTCTATTGCTTAATATAAAAAAACTAAATATGTCTCTCAAAGTCAAGTGTGCATCTTACGATACTAACACCATTACAACTTTTGAACAACTCGAAGATTTAACCAACGAAATGCGAGTTTTACTTACCGGTGGTTATCACTTAACTGTTGATGTTAGTGCTACTAATACAAGGATGTTCACTAAAACAAAATATTGCGATGATGAAATATTTATTTCTACACAACCTACAACTTCTTCATCGCCTACTGGTCAACATAACATCAAGTTCCAAAAATATTACCAATGTTGAATAACTTTTGACAAACAAAACTACAACTAAAGAATCACGTGTTGAATGTGAGTTAATAAAAAGGATGTAATACTTGAATAAATAATCATTTTCTTCTCAGCTCTCACCACGACAAGACCTATTTAAGAAAATGTTGTACAGAATGATGATTCAACTTGATGGAAAAATCTATGGAAAAGATTACAACACTGTTGAACAAATGACTAAAGATATAGATGTATTAGCTAAAGAAGGATACCAAGCTAAATTAATTTTAAAATTTCCTGAAGTACATCCGCTATCAATAGAAGAACTAGTTGCTATGGCTAAAGCTGAGAAAGATAAAAAGTCTGAAGAAAACAAAGAGAAACAAACTTCTTAAGTATCAACATTCCTTACATTAGTAAGGTATAATTTTTTAAAACTCCGTTTGGATGACCTTGAAATTACCCCCACCACTTTTCATAGTACATAAAACTCGCTATTCAACACTATACACTCTTATTCTTTCACTGCACTCCGCAGCATCAACATGGAAGAGCAAAAATACAAGTACAAACCTCGTTACTGTTGTGAACAACAGTGTACAGATTTAGGACCAATGATGGTGGATGGGTTAGCTTGTACTAAATGTGAATTCTTCGGATCTTGTTATTGCAAATGCAAAACAAAACAACTACCACCACCGGAATTTCGAACTTTCAAATTTTACAAATCAAGATATTTTCATACATGTTGTCCTCAAAGATGTTTCAAATTTCACCCTCTAGATCTTGCTCATTGTCAACGCACCAATTCTCATCAAGATGATTTTTGTACACACATGATAAAAAGATGTAAATACAGATCAGATTGGTATTCCAATCCTGTAGAACCATCAAATGTGTAATTTCAGTTTTCCATTCTTTTTTAAAACTTCAATTGGATGACCTTGAGATTTCCCCCACTACCGGTTGTAATTTTTTTTATAATATTAAATTCAACTTTAAATCATTCCACTTTCAACACTCTAACTAACAACATGGAAAACAAATTTATCAAGTTTGAACATATAATAACTGACAGGGAGGAGATGGAAGAATTGTTTCAAAACTTACTTTCTATTATTGACGAATATCCTATAAGATGGTTCAGAATTGTAGTTCAATATTTAAATCCTGGTGAATTGTTTTCTTCATCAAGTGAAGAAGATGAAACAACTACTTCGGTTCAAATAATTGAATTAAAAGACGAAGAAGAAGAACTAAACATTTTATTCAATCATAAGCTCAAGGTTCCCCATATAAAAGCCCCCTCCCTAGACAGCCCCCCTCCCTAGACGCCTGCTCAAGGTCACCATTATATAAGCCCCCTCCCTATGCGCCGATCCTCATTCCATCACCGACTCTCCAACAATGAACAACTCTCCATTGGCCCGAATGAATTCTAGTTTTGAAATAAACTCTAAAGAAGAGTTACAAGACATTTTTAATATTTTACAAGAACTTGTAGATAATTTTACAACCATCAAAATGAATTTGGAAATAACATACGATTGTCCTATTTGTGATAAGGTTGAAAGTTTAGACGAAGACAGTTTACTAAATCTAACTCCTGCACCATCTGACACTACTGATGGTAATAATGAAGAGCAACGTCTTTCCCCCACCACTTCTTTGTAATTCATCCTTCCCCCCACCACTTCTTTATTTAACTAACATTTCTCCCTTTTACTTCTCATTCCGTCTTCGACTTCTAAACTATCAACATCACTTGTTTTAAAATTTCAAACACTAACACAATCATGATGGATATGATGGATGAAGTTCCCTTCGTAACTAGAATGGAAGAGGATAAATTGAAATTAGAAATTAAACGATTGGAAATGGAACAGGAAAACCAACTCGAAATGTTACATTTGTTCAAGCTTTTCAAATACATCATCTGGGGACTCTGCATTTACCTTCTCATCGTCGTCGGTGTTTGCATTTACAACTCTGTAATTCATCACAAAAGTTCAACTTGTTTAAACTCTGCTGTTGCACATTAATTCTATGTTCACTAATAAAATTCAAAAGTTACTTCAACCTATCCTACTATCACCAACTAGTTCAACTTAGAACTATTTCTGGTGGTAGTTGGGTAGGCTTTTTTAAAACTTACTCTGGATGACCTTGACATACTTTCCAGATCCCATTTATAAATTTGAATTTCAGTTTTAAACTAACTTTTAATTTTGTTCAACTAATAAGAGTTTTGTTAACACCGTCAAATTTCAGTTTTCAACTAACTTTTAATTTATGTGCACTTTTAGTTCAACCCTAGTTACTTTATTCGCAAATTCAGTTCAACCGACCACCAACGCTATCGCCATCTCTGCCCCCAACACTTGCCCTAACATCTGCCCGTAGGGGCAGCTGCCCGGACATCTGTTCGGTTTTAAAAATATAAAAAAAGGTAAAGGAGTGGGGGTGGCGCATGCTCACCAATGCCAAACTAAGCTTTGAGGTTAGAATTATCCATGGCGGCCGCCATGTCTGGTTCAGTTTCACCACATAGAGTCGGCGACCGGTTATTGGTCTAAAGGAGTGGGGGAAGGGGTGGTGGGGGAAGGTTGTCGTTTTATAAGCCCTCTCCCTAGGCGGCGCTTCTCATTCGATCGCCAACTTTCAAACGATAAACACCTCTCCCATGGCACGAATCAATTATCCCGCTATCACCAACTACTTCAACTTAAAACTATTTCTGGTGATAGTTGGATAGAATTTTTAAAAACTTACTCTGGATGACCTTGACATATTTTCCACATCCCAGTTATAAGTCTGAATTTCAATTTTGAACTAACTCTTAATTTTTGTTCAACTGTTAGAGTTTCGTTAACACCGACGAATTTCAATTTTGAACTAACTTTTAATTTATGCGCAAATTTACTTCACCCTAACACCAACACTATCGCCATCTCCACCCCAACCTATATGGCATAACATATCACTACAGCATCTGATATATACCCTCTTCCCCCACCGGAAGCTATATGACATAGCAGCTGGCACCAGCTGCCCCGGCAGCTGCTCGGCGGTCAGCTGATCTGTGCCAGGAGTGGCTTTTTCCCACTACTAATAATAATACTAATACTGTAATAATAATAATAATACTGTAATAATAATAATACTGTAATAATAAAACTGTAATGTAACAACTGTAATAACTGTAATGTAACATAGTAATGTAGTAACATGTAATGTAATGAATGCTGTATGTTTTGCACTGAACCATATACCGGGTGTCCCAGACAATTTATCTATTGCAAATAAAACCAATTTTTAATTTGAAAGAGCTCGTTATATATATGCCTGCAGAAAAGGTCGTTAAAATTGATCCCCGAGTTATGGGGGACCTCAACTGAATAAGAATGGTCTATTTTGCATCGTCGCTAACGTGGCAAAGAATCACCTTCCGTGATTTATAAGTCTATTATTTTTCCAAGGTGGAGTTGGGAAAGCGAATACGTACTGCATCACCTACTCGTGGTTTTACTGTGTCCAATGAAGTTATTTTCATGAAATTGCTAGTTGGATACCATCACCTTAAGTGTTAAGTTAAAGAATATTCATAAATTTTACTCCTCAAACTGTCTGATATAGTAGTATAAAATGTTACCCGAGTCGTCCAAAAACAGTGATTCACCACAAAGTTTAAAATAAAGGACTTAATATAAAAATAATTTATTTCTGTGTTTTAATCTTAGTTATTTAAAACTGTCAATCAAGTCCTTTAAATTTAATTTTTTAAATGTTTGTGTATAAATTATCTTACATTATTACAAAAGTGAGTGGTTTTCATATTGGTTTTAAATCGCTATAATAAGTACTAAGGTTATTCGACGTACTTTATTAACTAACAAATTTGGCTTAAAATATAAAATAGACCATGTTAATAATATAAATAATCTTAATAAATTAGGATAAAGCAAAGAATAGATTACTCATAATACTTGTAGCCTACAACAGGGTTGTTCTTGTTAACAATATTGTAACACAACTTTGTCACATTGATAGGTGAATTCAAATATGATATTGGTTCAAAAAGTTGGGTCAACAATTAACATTATACTAAACCGTCATATTTGTGGTTAGTATTTAAAACAATTAGAAGTTAAAAAACCGCTAATCATACACACGTAAGGTTTTTTTTTCAATTTAAATCTAAAAATATTAGATTAATTTTACAAACACAACTTAATTTGATAACTAAAAATACCATCTATAAATTTAACGTACTCTGCTCCGCCAACAATGGTACAACGTGCAATGCAAAGAACAGCTGTTTATACAGGGACTCAAGTAATTGGACTCTACTCGCTAAGAAAACATTAGAGGAACAGAAAACTGGAGAAATTAATTTGCTATTTGTTTGCTTTGGAAAATTAACTGTTCGCTTCCCCGTGTTGAGCCTTTGTAGTGCTTGTCTTTGTCGAGGATGGCCAATGTGCAAGTGGAGGCGAGTATTGTAATCTTTACTCTTGAATTATGGATCGAATATTCATCAGTGAAGAAAGGCTACATTCAGTTTTTACAGCATAAATAAATTTATTTTACTAGTTAGATAAATATGATCTATTTTAAGTTTACAAAATATCGTTAGATGTACAATTTTACGCTGTGTGTTTTTTTTTAATTGTGATTATAGAATATTATGTGTTTTTTAGCATTACGGTAATGTGAGGTCACGTTTTTTATCTCCTCGTCGGTTTATTATCCTTTTTACTACCAAAAGTCTAGCACCTTTTTGTGCCCAGCACTTTAGGAGCTTGTTCCACTAATATTTAGTCCAAAACAAGGAGTGATCACCGTATTCGATTGGTGGAGTTCTCCTTCAAGGCTGAAGAAAGTGGATTATTAGAAAGTGGACTAAAAAGTTGTATATGCATTTTTAGAGCTACTCATTTTTCTATGATATGATTACATTATTTTCATTCCTTATCATTCATTTATTTTATTTTCATTATCATTCATTCAAGCGCCTAAAGTGCTGGGCACAAAAAGGTGCTAGACTTTTGGTTGGCAAAAAGGAAAATAAACCGACGAGGAGATAAAAAACGTGACCTCACATATATATTTTACAAATGACACAAATATGTTACAATATATTTGTACTGTAATGACACAGTTGTGAGAAAATGTCAAATCAAGTTGTTTCGGTGAAAATAAAATGTAAAGTACATTAATGTAAAATGTAAACGTACATTATATTCATTATTTTATTTTCACAGAAACAAATTGATTTGAAATTTTCTCACAACCGTGTCATTACAGTACAAAATATATTGGCAAGCACACTTTTAAATACTATACTCATAAAATAATAGGGTCGTACTAAAATTATAGTAGTCTTTAATTGGTTGAGACTAATAGCAGTCCCTGTACAATAAGCGTTTTTATTAAACCCCAGATAAAACAATGATTACCAAGTCTTATTCTTCAATCGAGACCGAAGACAAAGACTGAGAATAAATCAAAAGTTGAAAGGCGTGACTATTGAAGCCGAATGTTTGCACTGGGAACCGCGCCCCAAAACTCGGCGCGGCGTCTGCTGTTTTCATAAGACTGTGTATTTTCTTCTTGAGTAAACGTATGAGGAGGAATCTGAAATATACGCGACTCCAACTTACTTTTGTAAGCCTTCAGATCTGCTGGGATATTAAAATTTGTTTATATGACTTTAAAAATCCCGCTATACGATATAGTAAAATAATAATTTTCGTTTTTAAATTCGATAGTGAATTTTTCAAGTTAATTTTTTGAATATATATTACCAGTTTATTTTCTAATATGATTGAGTCATTGGTGTCCTTGTTAAAGACACTCTATTAATCTTAGTCGAACTCCTCAAATTTTCTACTTGTTCATATCTGAGTAATTTAATTAAAATTTTTCTAAACCCACCCTTAACGCTTTTAGAGATAACAGTGAAACCCCTCAAATTGATGTGGTCACTCCGAAATCGAACCCGCCACCTCTTCAGCCAAGACGCTAGATTCCTCTCAAAAAACTTACCTAGAAATCAGAAACAACCCAATCTAAGTCAATGGTATTATTAATTACATATTTATTATATTCAGATAATTTAGAGTTAAATATGAAATTATTTTCTTGGTCCTAGAAACCTTGTCAATGTTTCGTATAGTTTCTCACGCCTTTCTAATTATACCTCAGCTTGTTAAATTATTCTTGGATGTGTTAAAACTCTATTACATCCCTCTTCAGATTCTTCTTCACCATTGTACCAATAGCGCAGTCGACTATGTTAACCAGTCGGCTACGTTGGGTATTTTATTCCCCTGTTGTTTACTCCTATTTTCTAAGATCTTTCTTTAAACTCCGTAATTTTCAAGTTGAATTTAATAAATTAAAAGTTAGAAATGTTCAAGTTTTAGTTAAATTTCAGCCTACTGATACAATCTATTTTCACTGGTCCAAAGTTAATCAACGAGAAACATTTATTACAACAAATCTTCAAAATACCACCAATACAGGAGGGTTCCAAGTTTGCCGTGTTTTTACATTGGCGAAGAAGACTCTTAATAACCTCTTAAGTTTTAATCTACAGAGGAGTAATTATGAGACGCTCAGGACACAAGATCAGAGACCACGAGGGTCATTATCCAGGCGTGAGTGTGATTGGACATCAGTAGAGGGCGTCAAAGTCAAGCAGCAATTCAGTCTAAGGGCCATTCACTAGCGTTGCGGCCTGCTCGGGGTCGAGGGGCTGTGGCCGGTCGTCGAGTTATATGGTTAACGTGAACTGAGACATCGTAATTACTACTGGTTGAAATATCACAGTAGAGTGCAATTAACAAATAATAAAAAAAACGTGTTGGAAGATTCCTTCTGAAACATTGCTGTCGGTGTCCGTAATTGTTAAAAATCATCTTAAAACCATTTAGAAATTATTACAGTAATTGGTTAGAAATTCACTTAACCCAAACTAAAAACACACTTTATAAAGTTTTGAACTAAAAAGAATAATGATAGCAGGTAGCCTTAATTTAAATACAAAATATTACACTTTTGTATTTTTATATTAGTTGTGTGATAATTATTAATTAAAAATGGACTGTTCTTCGTTTTAGGTTTTGTTAATTAATAAATCCTTGCATACGACAATAAAGGATTTCTGATATATTAATATATCTATGAGCAGCTTGGAACATTTTTTAATTTGAAATTTGTGTCAGTTTTATATCTTTATGAATACCTTTTGTTACTAGTATATATTACCAAAATATATACTAGGAACATCTGAAGCTTTTATCAACAGTTTGTAACTATAATGTTTATTTTCCGAGGTCTCACACGTCTTTCGTGTACACGAGAGGCTTTTGTTTCACACCCAAATGAGCTTTTTTTACTAGAATTCTGTTCCTAGCACAAAAACACGTATTCTCAAATGATCGACTCGTTCTTTTATTTACAAGTTAACCTCACTCACAGGATATGGCAGACCAGCCGTACACAATGTCTGACGACCAAACTGTGAACTAGATTACTTCTTTCCAAATTCCAACCCTCTTAATCATCAGTATAGTAACTTATAGTTTATAGTTATAGTTTTATTTGCAATATCTCAGACTCCCAAAAGTGTATTCTTCATGGAGAGTGGGTCTTTTCTTGAGAACTTTTAAAATGTAAAGATAAGTCGAATGATACTTAATTTGAAAGTTATTGTTCCACTGATACTTTTTTTTACATTTGAACACTTATTTTGATGAAACCTTTGAGAGTTTTACCCAATTTTATTGCAACCACATATTATTTATGTCGAGGATCACAACTTTTGTTGCGGAACATTGAAAGATGCCCTTGAAAAAATATCTTAAATTTTCCGCTTACCGTCAAATTTACACATTTTACAAATTCATATAACTTGGAAATATTAGGGTTTAAAGCACAAAATACCAAATAGATAAGTGTGCAGTGTTAAACACAATTTGATAGGTCTTTGAAATAAGAAATTGTATTCAAAGTTTTCTTTGTCTCTGGCGGTTTCTGAACTGCGCTCTTTAAACTTCGTTTTTTCGATTCTTTTCCGAATTTTTGTCAATTAAAAAGTTCTATGTCTGAGGCATTTTTTAGAAAATAACTCATTCTGTATTTTTTACACAAACGTTTCTGCCCCACAATATATAAATATACCATTGGATGAAATATCTTGGAATGAAAGAATTACTGTGTATGTATTGTTGTGTCCCACGAAAGAGCAATGCAAAGTAGGCCGTTATCATTCAGGGGTGAAGCAGGTTATATGTCCCTAACTGCATTTCTCTGGCGGTGGATTCATATTTGAGTGGAATGAAATGTGCTCAGGTGAATGTAAAAATAATGTTTTTACCACTTTTACTTGCTTGTTTGTTATTGCATAATGTTAATTTTCAAACAACAATATGCATATTTTGCTTAAGTACGGTTTTCTGATCAAGTAAAGTATAATTTAAAGGAGAGTTCATGAGGCAACATGTTCAAAGATGTAAATGACAAAGGCCCGATTCTTGAGGGGAGGCAGTTAATTTTCCAAAGCAAACAAGTAGCAAATTAATTCCTCCAGTTTTCCATTTCTCTATTGTTTTCTTTGCGGCAATGGAGACCAATTACTTGAGCCACTGTACAAACAAATGGTCTCTGTGTTCGGTATTTCGATCTCAATTGTATAGCTGGTTTTCTCTTGTATTTAAAATGTTACAAAGCTAGGCCTACTTTTATACTGAAATGAAAGATGTATAACTAAATCACTAAATCTGACAGTTTTTACAGTTTTTATAGTTTTATAGTTTTTACAGCTTATGTACGTTGAATCATAGATATTTTTTACATTTACTATAGAAATTGATTACAGGTATTTTAAAATGTTACACATTACAATTTTTAAAATTAATTTTAGATGAATCTATTTTTCTGCGATTGAGGCGGTTTCTAAACATATTTTTTGCCAAAACACTATTAAATGTGAAATCTAAGCAAAAACTATCCTCTAGATATGGAGATCGGCGATAAAATACATCTCAACAGACACACCTCGTATTATAGTTAGGGATATTTAGCATTTACAGATAATTGTTGCTCGAAATCGATTAATTTAATTTTGAAACTCACATGTCATTGTAACAAAATTTACGTTTGGTTCTAAATCAATTAAACCCGACCAATCCAATATTGCGATTATCAGTAATTACTCAAAACTACATTTATTAACAATTGTACATAAAATCAAAATTGTATTGTAATGGGATATTTTCAAATTTCAATGATAAATTGCACCTTTGTATTAACTCTTATTTTTATCAATGTTTGGCGGAAACAACTAAAAACCAAACACTATCCCACTACACCGAAAACTCGAAAATCTGTTGAAAATTGTAGGGAGAGTTATAATTAATTTTAAAAACATCCTTAGCGTATTAAATATGTATAGAATAGGAATAGATGGATTTTATTAAGATAGCGAAACCACATTGATGTAAAAAAAAAAACAAAAAAAGCTACCACATTAAATTTCTTTAAAGTTAACTTGGCTGAAATTGATCAGCACCTTTGTCTCTTTGCTTTAGAAAGTGAAATAAGCCCGTTTGGATTGTATGCTAAATAATAGATTCAAATTAGAGGCAAGGGGATTGCTGTGACAATGGGAAATATCGTGGGACAAACGAATAATACTCTCAAGAATAACAGCGAATCGTCTCTCTTAATCTTAAAACACTAAAAGGGGTTTTCCTTATAGTGTTTTAAGATTATAAGAGGGACAATTCATAACATAATAAACATTAGAAAATTAATCTTACCTATGTATTGAATACATACTGAAATGTAAAACTAGTATGACCTCTTCTTCACATTGATGAAAGTTTGCTTAAAGATAATTGTCTAATAAACTCTTAAGAACCTTCTCTAAAAGTTAAATGACTGTTTACGAGATTATTATTCATTTCTGCTATGTCAGAAAATAATTTCAAAAATGTTCCCCTATAACGTAATACTAAATTAAGCCCATGCTCGAGGTCAAAATAAAATCCCTAAATGAAAATTTCTACATTTATAAAAACGAATGTAATTTATTTTTGTAGACTGAATGGATTAATGGTAATTTATGGACAATAAAACTATTAGAACAATTTAGATGAAATTATATACAACTATAATATATGTATATGGGAGAAAGGTAACTCCAGTTCCTCAACCGATTAAAGGCTCCGCCCCAGTGCAATATTCTTAGGACAACACGTGTTTAAATATGCCAGATGATTACCCAAATTTGTGTTGTCCTACATTTTTTTAAAAAATCACAAATTCTTCCTCACAACATTTTTATAATTTGCTAGGGTTAGAAAATGAAAATGAACAGAAATGTACAAAAAATCTTTAAGTTTGCCACTTTTTCTCGGTAAAAAAATCTCTCACAGTTTAGTTAAAAGAAAAGTAAGTGATACTGAGATAGTAAATAGTCGAATTTTTCAACTTGTTTGCCATTTTTATTTTTAAATTACATTTAATACCATTGAGTCTTAAAACAGTATGTTTTATATATAATGTTACTCCAAATTGATCATTCAGTTAACTAAACCTATAATTACAGTCCAGCGCAATAGTTTACAAAACTTTTTAGATGTCTGTTCTTTAATTATAGTACGTTAAATTACTTATTAAAAATTCTAGCAATTACAACTTCCACATTAAAAAGTATCATTGGAAAAATTCTTAGGACCCCGAAAGAATTATTTATAACGGCCCGAGGGTTTTTGAGGATAGGCAGTCCGGCGCCATCGGCAAACTACCCTCCATGTTTGTTATCAACCCTTACACTCGCCATCCCCTGATTACTGCTTGGCAAAGGCAAGGATGCGGGCGTCCTTCGTTAAATATTCTTTAAAGTATTGGGATTTAAAGGGGGAGGGTTTTACCTTATACCTCCGTAACATTATGTAACAAACGTAAGTTTGGTTAATCATGGAAAAATATTTGAGTAGTTTCACGTTTGTTTTCGATTAAGGATGAACATAAAATACGTGTCGTTATTTGACTATCGATTTTATAGTTGAAAGTTTGCATTTCGTGGATTGATTTTAAAGGTATACTACTTTTTATAAGTTTAAAGTATAGGACGAATACAATGGATAGTAGGCCTAGCAACTAAATAAATAAATGAAGTCAGAGATGAAATTGTTGGCCAGTGATCATAGTCTTAAAAGACTCTCTGCAGTTGAAGGATGCCTTTAATATGCAAAATTAGTTATCACTACAAATTATCAAATTAACAAACAAATCCGTTTAATTTAAATACTCAGATACATTATTTTTTTTAGTCCCAACAGTGTGATTAACTTTATTTTTGTCATGTTGCAAACAATAACTGCGGTATAATTAATAAGGAATGAGCAAACTAGTAAAAATATCTAAGATATTTTAAGCTGTTTACTGACACCTTTCGTAATGCATGTTTTCAATTCCTTTTTCTATAGAGAACTGATTTATGTAACCATGGTTATGAGTTATGATAGTGTTAGTTAGTTTATTATAATGAAAGTAGTATTGGTTTACATATACTTTGTTGTAACAGTTTATAACTTTGAAAAAGGCTGGTTCTTTTACTGTGGACGAGACACGTTGACCAAAGTAATTCTTAAGGTAAAGTCTAAAGAAAAAAATTACATATTAATATGTTTGTTAAAAGCATGCCTAACCAATATACCTGATCGTGGATTTGTTTTGATTATGAATAGATTAATAATAATATGCTTATCCTGATACATTGACCACTCATAAAGTTTTTCCCATCCAAATACTGAGCAAAATTTTATCCTCAATTATTTAAGATTATGAAGCCTCGGGCAAAAAATAACCGTTCATTAGGGATAACAAACAAACTGAAAGTTCTGAAAATACCAGTAACAATCAGTTGGTGAGGAATATTAAAAAGAGCAACTCCGAGTCGAAATTAAAGAACAGCCCTCTTTTAAAAGTCCCAAATGTAAACACCTCTGGCAAACTTAATTTATCCCTCGCAAATCATCGATTGTATTCGCCCAAGTATCAACGCCCTCTTTTATTTCTCCCTCCGTCTGTGTTTGTTGGTTTGAGATCTCACTTTACAGTGGAACCTTTAAACAATTGCTGCAGTCACAGTATAAATATGCGTCCACATTGAATATTTAAAGCAAGGGAAATTACCTTAAAAGTATTCAAGTGTTTAACAAATTAAAATTATCAGTGTCTACTATTGGGAATTAAACTCGTACAGGGTAACCTTTTTCTTCTTTTCCCACAAAATTTTTGAAAGCTATGATCTAAGAAGCCTACAACTGAAGGCCAGAAGAGTGCTTACATTTCTTTCAAAAGAGTTAATTCTATTATTTTGGTAATTAGATAGTTATTTCAAGTTTGTGTTTCATTAATGTTAAAAAATTTCTTTGATTGCCTAACACATGCCTCGGCTTTTTACAATGTACTTCATTGATACAGAGTAGTGTAAAAAGAGGGAACCGTTTGATTATTATGAAAACATCAGTGTAAGTAGATAAGTCCTTAATTTTACAAGATAGAATCATTTAGATCGTACCCTTCAAGTTGTGTGGAGTTTAGGATTGCACATCATAGTATAGTTACTCTGACTGGCCATATTTGATTTAATTTTGTGGCCAAATTAAGCATTCTAACTAAGTATGAAATACTTTAAACATCATGTACAAGTATACTTCATAAGACTTCACCTGTAAACCTTTCTCTAGTTTGTGCTAAAATCTCTTAAACTGCGATCCTGTAAAAGCTGTTTAATATCACCCAGCTATTCAATAAGACAGTGAAACAATCTAATAAGCCATTCGGCTCCCGGCCCTAATTTGAATCTATAAGCCCCAGACAATAGGTGACCCCCCCTCACTCACCCCCTCGATATCTCCTTGAGTCAGCTCAACCTCTGCTTAATTCAGACCCGCACTTCAACCGTGTTCATGACACCTTTGCCCAAGTCTAATCTTATCTTATCTCCTATGTCAACCATTACGGTGGGGATATGGGAAGAGGCCTTATAGGTGAATTCTCTAGATTGGGTTTTGATTAAGGTTTTATAGTGTAATTTACTTATACCATTTTACTACCATTTCATTTTCTACCAACTTTGCTGTTACGTGTAAATTTGAGCTTTAATTCTGAAATATTGTGAATTTTTGCTAACTCAAACTTTATAAGTCGAAATCCTCGGTTTCTCAAATTATTTTCAATAACTTTGGAAATGCCTACTTAAGTCAAATAAAAACAAAACATTTACAACTGAATTTAATTTTAGGTTATGTTCACTCTAATAAGTCCATGTCAAATTCAGTTTGAATTTCACAACTACAAGTTGAAATTTACCTCTCTATTTAGAAGTTTTATGAACGGACCTCTTTAAGTCGAACGACCTAGACGCACGAGTCCCAACGATTCGGTGAGATTACCTGGTAGCGTCTGTTTAGACCTACTGTTCCTATAACGTACTGTACGTGTACGTTACCTTTCTTAGTCGAATATAATAAAATATTACCTTTTGATTCTATACGTAAGAAGAAAAATAATAGCCCCTTATATTTTGCGTTTACGAGATTAGACTATGGTTCTAATATTTCTTATCTAGTACTTAAACAAAATTATTGAGGGTTTAAGCTATTAGTTATTGAGGGTTTGAAGCTAAAAAAAATTTATTTATTGTCACATTACATATTTTAAACATCACTTATACTTTTTATTAGTTAATTCGAGCTTTTATTGTGTAAGAGTGTACAATGGTATTACTTCAATGTCACCTCAAATTAATTCTGAAGTGTCAAATTCTCCTTTTAAGCTATACGGTAATAATTACGTGGCCTAAAAATAGTTTTAATATGTGAAAGAAAATGTTATGAAACCTTAATTTGTGTAAAACACATTTTATATGTTAGTGCTAGTTTGCTTTTATTACGAATGTTCAAACACATTTGGATCTGGTTATTATGCAATTTGTATTCATTACATCTGGTACTACATTGAAATTCAATTACTAACACTATCAACCATAGTAAAGTAAATTTTCGCCTCCGAAAAGATTAAGCGGCAATCCAGCTAGAAGTCCGAGTCAAGGGACCGATTACTACGTAATTCAGCATTGTAAGTGTTTTAAAATGTGTATTCCTATTTCTCATGGATTTACATTTTTCAGAGCTTGGGGAATTTCAGCAAGTTTCTTCAGAGAATTCCAAAAGTTCTCAATATTTCACTGCCCAGTATAGAAGCATAACACACAACATCTTTGCCTTTGACAGGTATATTTTGCCTTAGACATCCACCGAGACTCTCTAATGTCTGAAGTCCGTGTATTTTCTATGAACATGGTCCTCGGGATGAAATTCTCCGTAGAGGAACAACCTATGGCTCACTTTGTGGAGACCGTGCGCGTCGAAGAAGATGTGATCATGTTCATGTTCTTTTACTGATACAGCAAAGGAATGGTACCAGTGTCTTTCATATGTCTTTATTATGTGCCTAATCTTTATTATTGCTGAGTGTTATTATGTGTTGAGCTGTGTCAGCTGTGAAAAGGAGTTGGATTTGGTTAATGAAAGTCCCACACTATCGGAATATGGTAGTTTTTGTAATGTATTTTCTTCTCCTTCCAAAGAAAAGAACCCCCCCTCCCCCTCATGAAATGATCTACCAACAACGCTTCTAGGGAACTCCATAAGGAAAGGGTTCCCTTATTTTCTATAGATTTCGGATTGGCTATCGCTATAGGACAGCAAACTGCAACATTGCAACAGCCAAAGGCCCAAGCTATGCACACAACCTTCTGGAACTTTTCTTCTGGGACTTTTGAGGGAAAATTATTTATTATACTGTATGCCTAATTACTTCAAAATTACATTTAACATTAAATCCAATTGATAAAATTATCTTCACAATTTTAAATTTATAGAAAGCATAAACTGAATGACAATGAATAATTTTAGGATACTTGGAGGTTAAAAAATTAAATATTTTATTCAACAATATAAAGCAGCATTGATAAAAAATATGATTAGTTTAACAAATCCTGAAAATTAGAAAAAAAAGTATTGGTCTCAATGAAAATATAAAAAATATTCCATAAAATAGTTTCACTATAAATTGACATTACTCGAGGAATTGATGCTAAATTATGAAAATTCGCCGACAATGGACGTTTTTTTCTTCGCCCCGCCGGTCCCCGCCCCCGTGAGCCCGCCCCCGCGTGGCGGCGGTGGTCACCTGGAGCCGCCCCCATGGTTGGCGGGGGCGGGGGTGCTGTGGGGGAGGGGGTGGGGGCGGGCCTGCGACGCTCAGTTCTGTCCCAGCGTCCGCCGCCGCCGCTCCTGCCTCTGTCCCCGGCGTCCTAGCATCGAGTCGTCAAAGATCGTGAGAGAACCACGCTGGAAATGAAGTAAGTTATGAAATATAATTTTTTTGATGTAACAGTATTAATCTAAATTTTTTTATTTATTAAATTCATGTAGCAAAACTACTATTTCATTGGGTGTTAAACTTCTTAAAAAGTTTGTCCGCTTAGTAATCAGGAAAAACTCTCAATGCTTGAAATTTTTCTGAAAGTGTTAAAAAATCTTGTATGAGCTGTATTATTGGAATAATCATTTTTAATAATGTAATTTAAAACAAGTATTGCAGTAAATATTTTTATTGGGAATTGATTTTATATTTTAATAAAATAAAATTTAATTTTTTTTTTTTATGAGATAATTTTCTTACAGTAATTTGAAAATTTATAAAAATACAAAATCATTTTTATATAGTAAAAAAAACTAGATTTTATAAAAGCTAACTGTATGACTTGAAGATGTTAGCAACTTTGCATAGTGTTACCAAATATTCGACAGGCAAATGTTAATATTTTTTGTAAATCTTAAACTTTATGTGCGAGTGAAATGGCCTTTCTTTTTGACACTAACAAATATTTTTATTTGTTTTTATATCTATTTTTAATGTAGAATCCAGTAGGTAATAAAGTTTAAACTATTTTAAAATATTTTAAACTATTTTTTTTAGTTTAAACATATAAAATTTCCTTTTTTATTGATAAGGTAGAAAAACTGTAAAATACTAGTTTATTTATTCATTAAAATAGGTTTTAATACAATAAATTAGTAATCCAATCTACATACTACAACCAATTAACTCTAAGAAGAAGCTTCTGGAGGCAATACGACTAGTATGTATGACGAGTACGAGGAATAGGAGGGTAACTTTTATTATTTAGGAAAAATGTAATCCTTTTACCGTATGATTTATCCAGTATGAATTTATAAACAGAATATTCTCGTTTCCATACCCCCATAAACGACTCAATTATATCGTTATGACATAATTGAGAACCGAATACTAACCGAATACTTAACCGAATACTATGTAAACCTCAAAATATCAGCATAATAATTTTAATATAATAGTGAAGTAACATCACAATTTTAAATATTCTATGTAATTATCAATGTTTTTTTAATTTCAATTATTTGAAATAAAATAAATTTTATATATATTTTATACGAATAAGTTTAATATAAAAAATTGGATTTAAAATATTACTTATAAAAATTAGGCTAATTTATCCCAAACAATAAATGTGATAGTCTAAATCATTGAACAACAACTAGCCAAACTATAGATATTTTTATGGGGTACAGTACACTCTCCTTCATCGGACTCGGCGACATCGGAACTCCGCTTCATCGGAACTGAAAATCTGGATATTATTAATATTTTTTTCTTACGAAATAAATAAATTTTCCGTTTTAGCGCCTTCAATTTCCATTCGTTCTATCCGCACAACAGTGAAGTATCACATTTTGCGTCTAACTTCATCAGGCGTTTTCCATAATCTGTACGTATCGATGTGATTTACGAGGCCGTCGAGTATTCGCACAAAAATAGAAAGAGGAAGGGGACAGGAAGTGAACATCCGTTTCGACCGCTTCCCAAACTGTCATTCAGTCTGTCTCGCGTCGCGACTGCACCTGTGTTACGTGGAAGTCAGTTGACTGCTGGAATATGAGTGGAATATAAATATGGAATATAAGAATAATGATTTTGGATCTTTATTTCCTGTTTTTTTTTTTTTTTATTCCTATAGGTTCATTTGTTACCATGTTCAAAGTTTAAGTGCCTTATTTTCATAAAATCTCTAGTGTTGCCTTAAAAACAAGAGTGAATACAATCACGATAGGTCACCGTACGGGCGGAAATGATGACTCACGACGGCCTCCGCTTCATCGGAATTTTTTGACATCCGAACCGGCCGTCCGCCACATTAGTTCCGATGAACGAGAGTGTACTGTATATTCAATTAGGTATACTAAGGCGAGATGGAAAATCGTGTGCAGGGAATAAATGGTTTTTGCAATAAAGTAAATGTAGTAAAATTACTGTACTGTAAACGAGCCAAGATAAAAAATATAAGAAATAATGGTCTACCACTAAATCTCGCATCTCAAAGGGGTTTTCGATCATTACTGAATGTCCATTGATATTAACTTTTTATTCACTCTTGACAACGTTATGTATTGTTAAAATTGCATAATTATTTTACTAATACATTTTAATTTTATTTATTTACTAAAATATCCTAGCCTATTTCTAATAATTTAAATTTAAAATGGACTTTAGTTCATTATTCGAAAATAAATTTTGAGGAGTTTTATTATGTTTTTATTGGAATATTTACTTTTATGCTAAATTAAACTTTTTGCTAGTAATGTATTCCCATATTTATACCTAACTTATTAAACTTAAATACCCTGTAATCGTACTGTATAAATCTTTTATTTTTAACTACTTATAATATATAATAAGAAATTAAATGTGTTTTTGTTATTTTTTTGCATCATAAGGAAACGTCTTAATTTTTGCTTGGATAGTAAAAAATATCTTCATCGTTTCGTTTTATGTAATTCGAAATTAATACGTACGTATTAAACAAATTAAATACAAACATTATGGTATCCGAATATAATTATTATGTACTATTTTTATTTTACGGCTCAAAAAGTCACTCCTTAATTTCAACGAATATGTTGAAAAAGTGCAAAATATTTGCTTTATTATCCATCTTTTAATTTTAGAGTGAAAGCAAACTATAAAATGTAATATTTTAAAAGTAGTACAATATTAGGCCTATTATTAAAAAAAGGTTAAAAATTAATTCATATAAGCAAATTTAAAACTTAGCTTTGTACAGTTTTACTTAATTGCCTTACAGATTTTGTTCAGACATTTTACAATGCTTTTAGTTATTCATACTGTCGTTTTTTGTTAGGCCTATATGTTGGGCAATCAATAAAAATGTAACTCTAAGAACTACATATGGTGCAAAATGGCTATCGAAAATATTAAGATTTTTAGTTGGTTAATATATAAATATACTGTTGTTTTGAGAAATTGTAATTACTTTTTAATTACTTTTTTTTAACAGATGTTAAGGTTACACAACCTTAATTAAAATTTAAATAACTAAACAATTACTTATAATAATATTTAAAATAAAATATTTTGTAATTTAAAACAGTATTTAATCATATTCAAATAATATTTAAATATTTAAATCGGAAGTAAATTAGATTGATACAAATTTTCTAATTGTTAGCCCTTTGCCAGCATTCATGTTTACGTAGTAGTATAGTAATAAAACTGATAAATTTTACTTAAGCCTACAAGCCTTATGTAAATTTTATTCATTTAATAATATAACTATTAAGAATTAATTGTTATTTTATAAAAATTTACAGTCTCAATTAAAAAAAAATATTTAAAAAATTGATAAAATTGAAATTTCATATAAATTAACTTAAAACGTTTTGTAGTTGATAATATTTATAAGGCTACCGTTTTAATGTATACTGGTAAAATGTAAGGTACCAAGGAATACTGATAACTATTCAAATAAAGAGAGTCAGGTACAACAAAATGAATATAACCATCACATCACTTATACACTCGAATTAACCTTCATAAAAAGGTTGCTTCTGTGAAGGAACACTTTATTCAAACAAAGAGGATAATAATAATCAAATAACATTTAAACCCATTCACTGTCCAACACAGGCACATCTACTGTACGTTCCACCAAACGAACAATACCGTACGTTAAAGGGCGGATCGGCCTGAAGAAACCGAGAACAAAGTAAGCGAACACAAAGGGTTAGATAGCCCGGGGCCACGAGTGTGTGCGACTGACCATCTGCCGTCACGTCTGCAAATATTGTCACAGCCAAAGTCGCGACCGTACAAACAACCGTTGTTTACCCTCACATTATTCGACGGCGTCCAGACGCGCACTGTTGTGTTGTGTTGTTGTTGTGTAAGCGACGGGCGTGCGCGGTAGCGTCGCATCGCAGGGATCGATCATCGCAGGACGGTAGCGAATCTTCTGCTCCGTTATGAGCGCCCAATACTCCGTAAACAAGGTCGGGTCGGATTTTTCATCTCGGGGCCCCTAATGAGCCTAGAACAAACAAAATCCGCTGCGAGATTATGTTTGCCTAGGACGGGGTAAACAGGCGGGGCGGTGCTAGGGATTATGGTAAACAACCGGAACACCCGGTCCACTAGAAGGCTCTGTTCCCCGGGTCAGCTGTAAACAGTCAGGGCCGCACACAAGGCCGTGGTGTACACAACAAACAAAAAACCGGTATACAACCACCCCCGCCGCCGCTGACAACTCCTGCGCCCCTGGTAACCTGTAAACAGCTGCTGTAGCCTGCTGTAAACAGGCCGCCATAGAGTAAACAAAACAACCCACCACCTCCGCTGCGGGAAACAACTCCTTCCGGCTTATGATGGCCGTGGATAAGATAAACAACTCGGGGCCGAAGCTGTAAACAAAACAGGGTGTTGTGCTAAACAAACCCCCTCCCCTCACCCTTGAAACGGAGAAGAGAACATTAAATAAACACATCGTGTTGTGAAGAGACAAGATGGCGGACTAATTACCGAATAATTAAGAAACGGCCTGCGTCGCCGTCCCGGTAGACCTAGGCCGCGGACAGTTTTGTATCCCATTGTCCAACACTTTTATATCCACGTCTTCCATTGTCAAGCGGCTCTCGTTTGGGAAAATGACTTTATTTACAAAGTTTAAGTTCGAGGATTGTTTAGAATTCAAAGTTCTCTGTCCGGAGGGAGTTTTCTTTTAAAGGTCACAGCGTTGAAGATTACTTTTTGAATAAGAGATTTTTAATTTTCCGAATATTTGATAACAATTCTGGATTAGTCTAAGAAAAGACAAAAATATTTTATTTGATTGTATAATATGTAAAAATGTTAATAATTAATAGTGTTATTGAATATGAACATACTGTATTACATTTTTGTAAGGCATTCCAGTAGGCTACTTTTTTTTAAAGAAGTATTTTTAATTACACGATCAAAAAATTGTTTTGAAAATCTTTATAGTCGTTATAATTTTTATTTCGCAAATTCAACGAATCATGACATTTTTTAATTGTTGTTTTGAAATTTGAAATACATATACATAATGTATATGTATTTATATCCTAATACATATACATTATGTACTATTAAGGAGGGGCTCCATTTGATCGACATGATGTTTAGTCGTTTGACGAATTGGTCGATTTTAAAAATTAAATAATATATCTAAATAAAACCGGGAAACCAACTGATCGATATGTCACTTGGTAGCATGACCATTTGCACGACTTTAAATAATTAATTAATAATAATAAAATAAGCCACTGAAACCAACTGATCGACATGATGTTAGGTAAAATAACCATTTTGACGACTTTCTAAAAGTAGTAATAATTCAATTGTCATAAAACAAATTGGTCGATATGAAACTAGATCGCATCACCATTAAATCGACATTACCATTATTAAGATCAAAGAAAACAATAAAAATCAACGTATTTATTTATATTTTATTTTTGAGGCTTACTTGAATAGTGTTTACTTTGCACTCGAAGACAAATGGATAGGAAAAGAATCGCAGCACATTTACTAGAAAGTGTCAATTCCGGCAACGAAACGCCTCTCTGCCTGTCTATAGCGAAGATCTATCAGAAAACTGTGACTGGTTATATGACTACCTACAAAATTGTTACTATCACTTTATTCTACACTTTAGTTTAAAATCTGAGAAATCTTGATCATATTTCACCTTTTAAAAAGTGAACAGTTTTCAGTTAGTTATGTTTTATATATTCTACTTAATTAAACTTAAAATCTATTTAAGCAATAATATAAAATTCAAGACACAGTACTTTAAAATGTTATTAATTCTAATTCATCGTCGATGGGTATTTTAAGATATTAAAAAGTAATTTTTAAGATTGTATTATATTTTACTTCCGTACATCAATGTGGATTTCATATAGCCAATAACTAACGTTATTTTTTAGTTAAACTATTACTCATTAAAACAAATTAATATGGGAAAACCTAATTTAGCTGTGGGGGGTTATTTTAATATATTTCGTTACATTCTAAAATGAAACAGTAAATGTAATTTCCTGCAAGAGGGCAGAGGACATGAACAAATTAGGCCTAAGTTGTGAGTGCACTTTTCTATTCGACGTCCTTAGGCTTGATTGTTAAAAGTAACTACAGTACAGTTAATCAACCGCGATTCAAGTTTTAAATTATATAGGCATATTATTATAAACCATTGATAATATGTTTTATAAGTGTTTAGAACGTTATAATAACGTAAGGACGTTGTAAGGTAATAGACAATTAGGTATTGATAACAAGGTTTTTTTATATGTAAATGGTTTAGTAAAATTTACATGTGCGAATCCTTTGCATATTGGTGTTAAAAATTAGAAATACGTCGATAGGTAAAAATTACTGGAGTGATATAATTTAACAATGTGACAAGAAAAATATTGTTAATGCATGAATGCAATAAAAAAATTAATAATCATTGGACTCTGATACTAATTTTCATTAAACATACTGAATAATTTACCAATCAAACTATATCAGAAGGACAGTGTTTAGTCGGAGGGCAAATGTGGAAGACACATGGGGACATGTGGTATCGTGAATTCATATAATTACAAATCTTTTATAAAGAGATTAGCAAACCCTCAATCCTGTATAAACTTGCAAGTCAACCAAAAATATTTTAGTATATACTCTTTGCTGATACAATTTTAGCTATGGATCTGGGTCAATTCAAACGTTAAGTGATTTAGTTCAGTGTTTCCCAACCTTTTGGTGCCCGCGTACCACCTGAGGCTTTAACAAATTTGGCGTACCACCCAAATTTATCCATACCCCCCACCCCCCTCCCTTCGCCTTACAAATACTGCTGGAGAGAGCCAAGGTTATTGTTTTCCTTTTAATTTATTTTATTATGGACCCAAAATTAGTAGTCTAAAAAATAAAACTCCTATTAAAAACAATTAATTTAAAAAGTTATATTTTAATTGACAAGAACATAAATTGGGATGAACATTGTATTTGAAGCTATACAAATATTACTGTGATCATTAATTAACGTAATAGTATAATGAGGCCTAAATTATGTTTTCCACTTTGAAACTAAGTGATGAACTTCATATTATCCGTGGATATGAGCAAATTAAATTTCCCTCGCATTTCATTGTTACTGCGGGGCATATCTTGTAACTTCAAATAGTACAAGGTAAATACAGAACTTAAAATAGGCCTAATTCAAGAGTTCAGACAGGTACTGGACACAAAATCATTAGTATAAGTATGCTCGGAAAAGGGAGTCTTAACTTAAAATAATTTAATTTGTTAAGTTGGTACGAAATTGCTTCAGTAAGGAAAAGGTAATGCTACCTATTGGAGTCTCTCGATTTATGTGTAAAAGCGTTGTAATGTAGAACTGAGCTGACCAAAACGGCTGTCGGCATCACGTAGTTAAGTGCTTTATTTTATTTTTCGTGTAAACTTATTTAATTTTTTTCTTCTTTGCTCTCTCGCGTACTACCTGAAATGCTCTCGCGTACCACCAGTGGTACGCGTACGACCGGTCGAGAAACACTGATTTAGTTTAAAGTTCTATTCAGCCCGTATGTTCCCTTCTGTTATATTTTTTGGAATCCTTTCGTGATCGTGATGTGTAATCAGTGAGTTACTTTTCTGTAGGGTAATGAATATCTCACGAACTGCTAGTCAATCATAATGAAGACATAGAACTAAAATAGTCCAACCGATTAGTTTTTTGTTGCTTTTTGTTAACTCATGGAAATATTCTAATTATTACCAATGAATATTATGATCTGAAACAAAACAGACACGCAGAATATTTATTTGTTTGGTCGATAGGCTATAGGCGTAGTTGAATGTAAAGGAAACTTCCTTTCATGATTCATTCGATTTATAGTTATAAGATATAGGAATAAATATTTCAACTATGGAATAACTTTTTAATATGTATACGTAATTAATGTATTACATTTTTTTCTAAGTACGATAAATTCATTAAAAGTTTTAACCAATGATGTGTTGTCATACATAAAATGTAATTAAGTGCTTACTAAAACTTACATTTATAATTAAATATTTAAACTTTTATTTCCAATACCTTTCACTCCTGATCTAACGACTTCGTATTTTTATTTTAAGTTATCTGTCCGAAAAATTTAGTTAAATAGTTAACTTGGTACGATACTAACTTCTAGTAACAAAAGTAAAATATAACTTAACAAATTCCCATTTAAATTTGGTTACACTTTATGTCTTGAACTGGCACTGACAATACACTTATCCTATACTATAATACGAGGAATATCTGAAGGGATGTGTGTTCCACGATCTCGATATCTAGCTGTTAGATTTTGCTTAAAGTTTGCATTAAAGAGTGTTTTGACCCAAAAATAAGTTTAGAAACAGCCTCAACCGGAGGAAAAATCGAATTTGGTCTCAAATTAAGTTTTAAAATTGTAATTTTTAACATTAGTCTTATGGGTTGCTATTTTGGTAACGAAATAACAACGAAATGTAAACAAAAAGAAAGAAACATTAATGTTAAGCAGACTTTTTGAAACAGCTGTTAACTGTGAAGAGGTATAGTTGGTTGTTGGTGGAAATTTAATTGCTTTTTTACCTTGACACTATAACAAAAGTGAATAAAAACCAACGAGCAAGGCTCGGTTAACCTGGTACTGTTGTAATATAAAGCGAGGTTAAACAAAAAAAAACTGCATAAACATTTATGGTGTAAAATTATAAGTTGTGTTGAAAGCTTCAAGGATATAGTTCTGAAATATTATGCATTGTTCGGGAATGGTAAGAGTTGAGTAATTAAATAATTTACACAATACATAGAATTATTACTCCCTTACTTAAAATAATATTCTACGCTTTACTCGCACAAAAGTCTTGGAACAAATCTACTCCACTTAGGTAAATCCATCACATAGACACAAACAACCAACTTATTTCATTACCCAAAGTAAACAACATGTTTGTTTTCTACAAAGGATTCCAATCAGAAAATCGCTACGGTTTAATTCAGAGACTGTTTGTCCCGAGAAGGAATTAACGGGGAAGGAAGCTTATTTGGAGTGTTGTTTATTCAGGGTTGTTTACTTAGGACGGAACGGGAGGGTAAACACGAGGCGTTGGTCGGTAAACAACTGTTGTTTGTTTGGCCGATGATCGCCGCCGGCGCGTTTGTTTACTCGCCGGAACCATTGTGTTTATCCACATTCATCATCTGTTGTGGACGCCGACTTAAAACCACAATGGTGTCTCCGCGTCTTTGTGTTCGGGTAAACAGTAATGTTATGTAAATTCTGCTTTTCGCTGTGACTTTTTATGGAATGAATTACAGCGAGGGTGGGAAATATTTCATATTTTTATTCTCGTGCTGTTAACATTATTTTGTGAACCGGTTGTATTCACTAACCTATCTACTTTTTTGTGTCGCATTAGTTAGTCAAACGATGAATTATTTTGTTGTTTAGTATTTTTAACCTAATACTAAAGTAATAGCTGTTGATGAATGTTTCGTGTTTACTTTCAAAGTCCCGCGCTTCAGTGGGTGGTGGGAGGGGGTGGTAAAGCCGAAACAAAACACAACAACCGGCGCCTAAAGTTTGCTGGCAGCCGGATAAATAATAAACAGATATTTCGGTATTTCGTAAACAACTTGTTTACGGGTCGCAGTCCCTCGGTGTTTGGGACAAACAAGGCGATATCTCGGAGACAACAATACAACTGCGGACCCGTCCATCACATCCAGTCATCAAGATGAGTTGTATCGATCTGTTTATTCAGCAGGCTCAACACAACAACACCGCCCCCTCCCCGCCTCCTGGTTGCTGCGCTCTTCTGCCGTCCGGATAAAACATAAACATCCAGACCGCTGCCACGTAAACAACTTGTTTACCTTCACCCGGTTTTAATTGTTTATTAATTCCGTTTGTTTCGAGTTTTTAACAAATGCGATACAGTTGCAGTGGCTGACGGACAGGCGCGCTACCCTGCCGCCGTCGCGACGCCGCCGCCCCGCGCTCCTGCCATGCTCTGCCAGCCTGGTATCCCGTAAACAGCTGGGATGCCATGCAGTAAACAATTTGTTGTCTTGTTGCATTTCCGCCCACCGCCTACTCCCCTGGCACCCTCGCTGAGCTGCGCGGAATCGCTCACAAGGCTCTCCACGTGTTTTATATTTAATGTGAAGTGCCAATGAATAAAAAAAAATTAGTTTGTGTAGTAAAACAATAATAAAAAATTATTAGCTGTATTTTATAGGTACGGTTAGTACTAAGAGAGATTACATATCGTACTATCCAAGTTTAAGTTAGTTAAAATGACGTATGAAATATCCTTTTCACAACAAACATGCATACTCAATGCCTTCTATCAATCTCATTACTTAAATGCATATGTATTAGTGAATATATCTCAATGTATATATAAGAATATCATTGTTGTAACTAAGCACAGTTTGAGGTTTATTTCCAGGAGAAAGTTGTACGTAAACCCTAGCAAATCTTAACTAGAAGAAAGCCTGATTTCATTCCAAATTGTTCTTAAAAAGAGCGAGGTATTGGAATCATTGATATTCCTCTTTTGAACACAACGAATTTCCGAAAATTTATATTTATATGATGTTTACGCCCTGGGTTTGTGCATCAGTATTATATT
Organism: Neoaliturus tenellus; assembly: GCA_030545055.2. NCBI lineage: Eukaryota > Metazoa > Arthropoda > Insecta > Hemiptera > Cicadellidae > Neoaliturus > Neoaliturus tenellus. The sequence continues at coordinate 255,748,763 of CM061533.1, read as the reverse complement.
TTTTTAATAATAACGTTAAAAGTGCAAAAACTGGTTCTTTAAATTGTTATACTTTGATATCACTGTAATTTACAAATTCAAACGAACTAATTGTGCTCACTGAACTCATTCAAACAATTAATAAACTAGCGCTCTCTATTATGTTTTTTCATGATTAGGGGTTTTCCTTAATGTTAATCGTGTTCACGGATCAAAAAAGTATTCCAGTCAAGAAAAACTGAGAGGCGTTACGGTTACTTCGTGTTCCACTTTATTTTGTTAGCCAACAACATGTGCGTAGTCCACTAGTGTTATAAAATAGTTTTAAGGGAGCAAAAACAATTTGCAGTTGTGGGATATAAATATTATTAAGCTTTAAAAACTGTTGTGTACATCGCAAGAGTGTGTCAGTGAGCGTAGGCAAGCGCCTGCATGGCGCGGGACGTGATTTAGCTACAGCTGTGTGCTGCGGGTATTGCCTATCTTCAGGCGCACTCCGCCGCGCCGGACCTGCTACGCTTGCGGCTGTCAATCTATTGGATGGCTGTACCTATTACAAACTACCCGTTATGGGTAAACTGTTCTCATAGTGTCCTTAGCGAAATTATACTGAACTGTTTGAAAAACATCACATAAGAGTTGATGCATTGTTGCTAAATTTAAAAAAAACTTTTTTTGTATTGTATAACAACGGAATAGTAAGCATGCGTAGATGGTAACATTACTGGGCTCAAGAGAGTGAGGGGGACACAGTTTTAACAATTTCCACCGGACCATTTTCGTGCAATTCACTATATAGTACAAATTCTCCAATTCTCGCATTGGGCCTGATGATGATCAGCGTGACTGGTTGAAATCGATCGCCATTTTGATCTTTCATATATATTTACCGTTTTGAAAAAAAAAAAATTACACTTGTAAATATTTCGAGTAGTGTTGGGAGACGTTTTATTATTTCAACCTGATCTTCTCTAACAAGAAAAAAGACTAATATTGTCTTTCGGTAAGTTGTTTTGTCTCCAACGTTCTCAATTCAATACCAAACCTAATTTAACAAAATTCTATTCAGAAATAAAAATGAATCATTTTGCACTAATGACTTACATTTCGTACCAGTGATGTTTGCTTCGCGGTATTCCGTCCACTAGGCCTATAGGCGGCACAGGTTTCCAAAGACTAGGAGATATTTCTGGTGTATAATGGTGTAATGGTGTAAACCATTACTCCATTACCATTACCATATTTATTTAAACCGTACTGGCGATGCTTAACAGACATTGATGAACTAGAATATTTTTCAAGTTGAGACATTTAAAGAGATATGCAGTTGTAGGGTGTGGCATCAAGGCGGTTGGAGAAAGCTTCAATATTAGAAGAATGATGGATTAATTGGATATATCTATCAAACTAGTCAACGATGATTATACTGTGCAATGTCATTGCTTAAATTCATAGACAGTAGCTATAATAAAACTAGCAACTAATATACATAAATTAATATAGTCCAAGGCATACCTCTACCGAGTTTCTTAAACTATTCTTGAAAGTTAAAATTGAACGCATATACACAAGCAGGGGTGGACTGAGCCGCCGGGACACCGGGAAAATTCCCGGTGCGCCCTCCCCATCAAGGCGCCCCGGCGCCCCTACGACAATTTTTTTTTTTCATTATAAGGAATTTTAAAATATTTTTGAAAATTACAATATTTGTGAATTTTTATTTTTTCTAAAACGATTAATATGTGTTTTCACTTCATGGCTTAAAACGTTTATAGGCTATTAATATAAAATGAATGGTCAAATTTGATAAATTGCTCCAACTGGGAACTCTATCGTGTAGCAATAACTCGACATAGTTGGCTAACCTGTGCGGCGAAACAGCTGTCAGCCTGGGCGCCACCATTGCGACGTAGTACAAGTAGGCCTAACGGTCGATCTCAGGGGGGTGATTTTGTTAAGCCTTACACAAAGTGTATATTTATATTTATTCTGGAATATGTACAATTTGGAATAGAAATACGCGTTTAAAAACGATTCTTTTAATCAATTATTTTTATAAATCGACAAATTTAACAGGTTAGGAACGATGCTGTATTTGCATTTTGCAGAAACTATGCAGTTTCCAGGCAATCCTCGTTGCAACGACTTCCCTGATTATTTTTTAGCATATCACTCACAGATTACTTGCCAACCAAGGGTCTTCAAGATCTTCAAGGATCTGCCAAGACTATGTTCAATCATTGAGGCTAGTAAGCTGCACTTAGGAAAAAAGTCACCTTTAGGATTTTAAAGGTCCAAGTCTGCCGATATCTTCAAAGCTGCAGAAGTCTTTCGTCACTGAAATAACGAACAAAATTGAACCCTTGTCGGGCACAGTTCCAAATGTGGAAGAAATCATCTTTGAAACAAAACTTCCTGGGATGAGGAGTTGGAAGAAGAAGAAAATGCCCGGAGAAACTTCATCAGGAGACGTAATTGAGGACAGCAATCGCCGATTTGAACAGTTTTTAACTGTGTTATAGATCAAGCTGTCAATTGTATGAACGAAAGGTTTTCAGCAAAACAAAATCCAGGCTTAGATTTAGAATATTTTGATCCCAAGCGGTTTAACAGAATTGACATTAGCTCTTCTAGCTTTCGAAGGATAATAGAAATTAGTTAACGATAATGATGAGGACGAGGGGAAACTGAAGGAGGAATTAGGCCTAGTATATTTTACATCACCGTGGCATCACTAGTTGTCGAAGATGGTAAACATAACAGAACCAACCGATGATTTTGAAGGTGAGCTCTCGGAAGAAGAATTGGGTTCCAGCTTAAATGATGACGAATAAAGAGACCGAAATGATTTGCAGTAATATTCAGTGTAAAAGTGGTAAAAATGCAATACTTGTTGTGCATTCGACGTCTTACTTGGGTACAATATTTTTGTATTCAAGGATGTACACGAACCTTTTTAAAGTCTTTAAGTATAGGCCTATCTCTTGGCATAACCAATTATCCATAAGATTCATGTGAACGGCCCTTTTCAGAAGTAATATATATCAAAACAAGGCTCCGTTCACGACTCACTGATGAACACTTTAAGACCTTATTTCTCTTGAATACGAAGGGAGATATTCTTTTCAAGATCAATAATTATTAGATAATCGATAAGCTGAGTGAGAAGAGTGAACAATTACGAAGACTTCTTAACGTATAAACTGGTATGTTGTTTTAACTTTGATGGGGTATAAACAACAGTAATGTAAATAAAATATGTTGGTTTTGATAAAGATAAAAAACTACGGCTTTCAAGTTTAATATTTGCCTACAAAACCTTCAAATGCTTATTGTAAGGTTCTTTTTACTTTCATTAGTTTGATTATTAATATCAATTTATAACGTTTATTGAAAAAGAAGTTACTGTTTTAACACTGGTTCGATTTACTGTATTTTACAAACTACAATATACTTATGTAGATACATTGTAAATTGTTTGTATAATTTGTTAGGAATTCTATTATTTTAATCGTTATAAATAAAGACAAAAGTATACCCATATAAAAATATATTTTTTATTAATATACAAATATATATATATATATATATATATATATATATATATATACTTTTTTGTCACATGTTTTACCTATGTCATTTTCAAGTAATTAAACTATAAACTCTTTAAATATTGTAAGGTTGCAATTTTAACTGCTAGAAAATGACATGATAGCCAAACATGTATTATAAATGTTCTTTTTCTTTTATTATATACATAATAATATGAATGCCATATATGTATATATATAGCGCCCCTCCGATACCCATTCCACCGCCCTTTTCATAGTGTCAGTCCACCCCTGTACACAAGCATTTACCCACGGCTTCGCTTGAGCTTATATTGTATTAAACTGACTGTCATTGATCAAGCTTGTTAACATCTCTTAAGTGCTGACTGGTTTAGCCATCAACTATATTATAAAGCTTGGGATATAAGGACAACAAGGAGCTTATAAGACCATAGCACGGAGGCCTGATATTTTCAAAACAAAGCCTAGAGCAATATCTAATACGCTTGATTTAGTCTTGAAAACATTTAGGTTAAGAGTCTGCAGTACCTCCGCCATCTTGGATTGTTAGTCCCATAAGAACAATGTTAATTATAGGTGTCTTTGAAACACTTTATCTCGATAATCTTGCATCGGATTGAAACATCGGCATGAAACTTGAATATGTTCACCATAATGGTATGGTGGTTTATTTGATGTCGATAATTCTTTAATAAACCTCCTAAAAATGGTTTAACGTGTTTAAAAAATGTGTTAATATATATTTGTATTTTATTCTTTATTTGAGTGGATATTTTTTTCTTAATTTTCTATCACGTTAAATGAAAAATAATAAGGTAACATTTAAAATGACATCAAGTTTGTAATTTTTTTAGGAAAAACAAACTCACAGTAATGTTTTGAATTTAACATCGTTCTTATGGGACAAAATACCAAAGTGGCGCAGGTACTGCAGACTCTTAAATTGTACACATACCCACCGAATGGTTTTTAATTGTACCGTAGAACATGGATCGAAAAACTGAGTTTTTTAATTCAAATTTTCTTTTTAGTTATTATGTATTAATAATCATTCTTGCTTTATTGTGTTGTTATAAAAATAAAACCCAGTTTTTTAAACGATTTTGTTGTTGCGCACATTGCAAGCAGCCTTAAATGTATGAAAAGGTCTCTAGTGCTTAGACTTTGTTAGACTTTTTGCGCAAACGGTAAATGAATGCGGTAAACGCTAAAAGCTATTTATTTGATGGCGGATTTATACCTATTTACTCTTTGAAGTTTTGACAAAACTTGTTGATAAGTGATAATTAATAACGTTATAGTCGTTATAATGCATATATATTTACCAAAATATAAATAGCGTATCACGTTTACCATAAGTCACTATTTTTCATTCTCTATTTGATAATCCTCTCTATTATCGTTCATGTCTCCTTCATTAAAATTAGTAAAGCTCAATATTTAAATTCAGCTTGAGTTGACTCAGTACCGTAAAAATCTTTATTTTAGTTCTTTCTATATTTTGCTAATTATTGTATAAGTTTATGCGTATTGAAAGAATATGACGAAACTTTTTACTTCTCTGCGCCCCGAATAATGGAGTCTTATTTTATAAAACAACTCAAACCCAAAATTTGCCAAAAGTATTGTTCAGTTCTTAAGCTCACACTCATATTATTTTTTGACATACAGTACTTCTTTACAATTGTTTATAACTTTTTAGTAGCTACAATGTATATCTAAATAATTACATATTAATTAGATGTTACTACGAATTACATCCGACCAATAGCCTGTAATAGAGTAAAAATTAGTACCAACATAAATTTATCTATCCAAACATACTCGAAATATAAATAAAAACACCCCAGCTTATCGAAAGTAAAGAACAACAATTTATTGTTCAAAACAACAAATACGCTGTTGGCAAAACTCCTTCCAGAAAACAAAGTTGGTAAACAAACAACATCGTAATGCCGAGAGGCGCTGGAGGGCTTAATTGGCTTATGTTGTTTGTTGTGTACGGTAAACATTTGTTTAGGGCGGTATATCGACCAGCTAGTGTTGCGGGGAGGGGGTGGGAGAGTGGGTGGGAGTGGGGGAGGTCAGTGCAGCGTCGTGCGTTCCTACCGCTCTCTGCGCTCCTGATACCCGAGCTGCCACACGGAGCTGACGTCGGCATCCGTCAACCCCCGCCCCCACCCCCTCGCCCACCCCCACCACCAGTGGCGAGACCGCCCCCGGTGCAGCACCGCGGCGCTACGTCAGGATATCATGGCGCGGAATTTGAATCCACCAAAGCCAAAGTTCCTTCTGATATCCACCGGATCTCCCTCCTTATAATTTTTCCACATAACCTCTCACCTAATGTTATTTTTTGACGTTCTAAAATTAAACATAAACATAAGTTGTAATTGTAAGCAACCATGAGGTCATTTTCAGATTGAAGCAGTAGGAAATCAATAAATACCGTGTGTCCCAAAAGTCCCACCCCCTGTTAAATTTTTAATGGATGCAAATAATTGGATTACTGTCTGGGAAAGTTTCAATGACCAAAGGACGAGTTTTTTTTTTCAAATTTCAAAAATTCAACCCCCCACCCACAAAATGAAGTTTTTGGAAGCAACTTAAATATTGTAAATATGAACTTCCAATGATTATGTCATTTTTGGATTGTACACTTTTTTAGACTCTTTATTCATTGACATTTTTCTCCAAGCTCAGCGGTTAGGGAGCTACAGCCAATTGAAGGTCATTTTTAGTCCCTTAAGAATAACATAAGGAAAACTTTGTTTTTAACTCGCTCACAAACACTAATAGTTGTTATTACTACTATAGTTGTTATAAAAACTCTAAAACAGTTTGAGAATTCTTTAAATAAAAAAAATCTTATCATAATAAATGTTTAGAGACATAAAAGATTATATTACATTTAAAATAAATTTGGACAACCAAATCGTAATGACAGGGATACACGGAAAACAGTGATACTATTCAATTACCAATATTATACAATACCAGAGTATATCTGACCGTGGAAACTTCTACCTCAAATTTTAGTTTTGGAATTCGTAAGAGTTTTGTAGAGGTATTTCCGGCGATTTTCCAGTTTCATAAAGATGTTTAGCAATTTTGGGGATTAAATGTTGTCATTCTCCACTTTCAACATTGTGCTTATTAGGTATGTAATCATTATATATATTATAACAATAATTCTTTGAATAAGAAAATTTTGCAAAAATTGTTAAGAAATTTCTTCCAAATCAATGTTTTGTGATTTCAAGTTTGGGAACAAACGACTATAATGAATGTTAGTACAGTACAATTTTTAAAAGTGTCTGCTTAAAGCTTACTTAATAAAGAAATTTAAAAAAGTGTACAATAATTTTATACAGTATCGATATCTAATGTTACTCCGGGCAGAGTGCGCCTTAAGGGTTTAAAGGCAAAACCCGCAGTACTTCGCAGTAGCTGAATCATGTTCGGCGCCGTCCTGCCGTTCCGCGCTGGCATTTAGGCTTGATGTTACGTTTACTTGACGGCTTTTAAGAGTTGTTATCTGCCAAGTTCTACAATTTTTTTTTTGTTGGTTGTGCGTTGAAAAAGTATTTCTTAGACCTGTGCTATAAATATCCTATAGATTTGGATTATTCGCGCCAAAATGTTGGAGTTTGACATTTTGATTGGTATCCTACTACGTTTTAAAATTTGAGTTCTTTATCAATTGGTATATTTTTATGGCGTCATATGTAATAAGAACTTTTTTTGTAATAACTGGGTGGACAAATGATTTAAAAGCCCCAGAGTGGGGAATTTAAGGAATTCGCCGCGCGCCGCGCCGGCCATCGTGAGCTAGGCAAAACCCGCAATACAGCCGAGTAGCTAAATCACGTTCTGCGCCGTACCATTGCGCCGTCTAACGGGCATTCCATTTTAAGCGTTTAAAAAATTATAAATTATAGCACTGTACATTATTTAATTTTCGTTTTTTTATTGGAATTATTATTAATTTTTTAAGGGACCAATACAAAAATTAAATATCATTTTACTTTTATACTTCAGTTTTGAGCATTAATCTCTAGCTTTTCACTTTATCTAGTATCATATCCGGTATCCATAAATCATTCGCCTGGCAAGTTTTCATCATAAATTTATTTGTTCGCAAAGCAAATATTTAATATTATTTTGTGGTTTTATATACCTTTAATACCTTTATTGAAATGGCGACCTAACTCAATAGGTAGTTTAAAGCCAAGTATGAATGAGGGATGAGTGTAGGATGATTGTGGCGCGATCTTGTAGTCTTGTTACTGACTAAGGCCGACATTCTCCTTAGACAGGACTGTTAATTCATAGCCCAACAGCCAATGGTATCTAGGGACCTACAGTTTAACGTGGGATCCGAACCACAATTTCAACCTCCCATATACGAATTGGTCTAATTATGAGGATGGTACTTATGGATGAACTAGTATTCACTAGTGCGGACGTTAATCCCCACCAGGGAATATCGCATCCACAAGCCATCGCTCATAACTATCCACAATTCGTGACCTCCAAGTAGCTGGATTACAGGACGTCGCCACCGTCCCAGTCCAAACATATGTTTCCAAACACCATTTTAAAGGTAAATTCTCTTATTACTTACGATTGAATTTACTTATAAATTTTAGTTAAATTAACCTGCAAAAGCCCTCACTCTACTATAGATCCTATCTATATCGAGTAGGCTATATTATAAAATTGTGAATTAAGTAACATAATTTTTTTCAGTTATTCCTTTCATATATTTTATTCCATTCTATTCTGTATTAGTTCTTCAATACAGTTTATGTTTGTATATAAATTATTTCTTCATTTAGTAAATTTTTATCGTAAAGAAAAACTCAATTTTATGATTAAAGCAATCTTTTTTATTTTAAGTCTATTCTTTTTGCTCATTTACTTCTACTTGAATTATTTTAACCAACTTGAATAATAAGCCCTTTCGATTACAGATTAACAATTCAGTTCCTATCAACATAAAAAATATGTCCTCGGTTTATCCCGATGGAAGGTCAGGAGGGTCGGGAGCGGTCGCGAGGGGCGGCAGCATCTCGGCGACCGGATATCCGGGAGGCAGCGGATAATAGGAGCATTGTTGTTTGTTGCGAGTAAATAAAGCAGGCAGTGGTTGGTTGCCGAGCTGTTTACGCTGTATCCGGCGGCCAGGGCGGCGAGGGGCTGTTGTTTGGGTTGTAGTGGCAACAGTGGCAATTACGTTAAGGGAGGGGGCGGGGGGATGCTCGGTCTTGTCTTGTTAGGAGGCGGATTTGTTTACTCCCAAGTTTAGAGCATAAACAAAGCTTTGTTTATTCTCTCTTGTTTATACTTTATACTCTTTCAAGTGTTATGGTAGTAGTAAACTGTATTCAATGCAGATAAACCTTTGAACTCTTGTTTACAAATGCATTGTTTTTTAAACTAAAGATGAAAAAGAATAATAAAGAAGACGTATACGCTATTTTTCAACATACGGTCGCTATTTGTATATGTAAATTTTAGATGAGACACTAAATTTTGTGGTTAAAATAGAACAACAAATTTGGATTGAAGTAGTATTACTAAGGAGTTACGAAATGATTAAATAAGTCCAAAAACAACTAACTATAGTAAGATGCACGAAAATAGTCTGATGGAAATTTTAACAGCTGTAACCCCCCTCACCCCCTCTCGCCCTGCAATGTTGTCATTTTGGTTATGTTTACCATGTGTAATACAGAATAAAATTGTGTTTCAGAATAAATTTGGCAACAATGTATTGACTCTCATTGGTCTATTTTGGTGAATCCTACTATAGTGGAGTTTATATTTTCATCCTAGATCGATACGTGCAAACTTATGCGATCTGTAATAGTATATATTTCGTCACTAGTCCGGAAAGTGGTCGTTATAGGTGCAAGATCGAGTTTCAAGTACGAGGCGAAGCCGAGTACTTGAATTCGATTGAGCACTGATATACCCCTTTCGGACGAGTTACGAACAGTACTTTTCATTATACCACCTTTAATAAATATACAGTTTGGATAAAAATTAATAAATTTTAACCTATATACCCCCTCTTACGTTGTTATTTGTTTATCTTGTATTTGAACTGTTTACAACTAAACAATCAGCTGTTTGACATTAGTCAACGAGGTTTAAGTTAATGTAAGCAGAATAGCAGCGCTAGTGGTGTCAAACATTGGAAGTTTTTTCCGGCCTAGTCCCGAAAACCACTGTTTCGAGGTCTAGTCCCGAAAACTTTGTTTACCAACACGTTTATCCAACCCACCGGGAATCAATTTCGATCACAGCTGAGCTGACCGTTCCGAAAACAACGTTTATCGCAATTGTATGATGAAAAAGTGTATAACATAAGTATTAAGCCCTTTGCGCTGGCAATTTTAGATAAACACTATAAAAAAATTCTAATAAATTAATATTTTAACTACAACAAAAATAGCAATGTCACAGCACATCACAGCAAAATAATAAGAAAGAATCTCAATTTCTAGCAATAATTCTGGTATTAACTACCTTACGAACAACGATAGTTGTTATTGAATGGGCTACATCACATTTTGAGCTGATTTGTTAACGTTTCATACATCGAGATGATAGTAATGTTCAACGTTCAACAATTTCTAGACAGATTGGAAGACTTTAAGAAATTTATTTATTAATAGGCAAACACAAAAATTTTCCTTTTTTCTCAGTTTGTGTACATCGTAGGAGAAATCATCGCATATTGTTTGACAGGTCCTAGAGATGAGCAAAAATCCATTACAATTCACATCGGCCCCCATGGCTACGCCCTATGGGCTTTCAAAGTTTCAAGGCCAATCTTACGGAAGAACAATAATTGATTGAATCATTTTACTTTAACAGCTTTTGGGTCTTTTTTGGAATGTCCCCTCATTTTTAAACAATTTTCTATTGATTTCCCACATAATGGAAATGGTTTAGACACGACTGGTAGTCAAGTGGGAAGTTATTTTATCGTGATCGTTATCAGTAAGATTATCTTTGGGTCCTTCACCTGCTTATCGGTAGGCTGATAAAAGGTTGCGCGCTCGGCTTACATATTCAGTTGTCATCATGTTTCTAGTTTATAATTTTATCCTGCAGTACATTCCTTAGACATGTTGAAGGCAATAGAAAATTGTTTAAAAATGCGGGGACATTCCAACCTAACCTAACCTAACCTAACGGGTCAGTCGCGGGATAGCTGTGGGAAGGCCTAGGTTAGGTTAGGTTAGCCATTTCCACTATGTGGGAACTCAATAGAAAATCGTTTAAAAATGCGGGGACATTCCAAAAAAGACCCCAGCTTTTATGTGATAAGAAATGCTGCCAAAATAGAAATAACAAATATTTCAGTTGTATAACAGATTTTATTTAAACTAACTGGGTCCAGATCAGAGTTTTGAATAAATTTGACAATCAAATCTTATTCCCGTTTGCTTCAATTAGTTCTAATATTACTGCAAGAGAACTCTATATTTATGACATAACATGCTCATCGTATATTAGTTTCGTATGTTATTTGAAATGCAAATAATAAACAATTCCCTTATAAATATAGACTGCAAATGTGAAGTTTTCAACTTGAGTTATAAAAGAGGTTGTCGAGCAGAAGTTTTGTTGCTTACAACATAGAGTAAACAAGACTCCCTTTGTTGTGCGCCTCGCTTGTTTACCGTATCCCCTAGAGTGTGTGTGTGGGGGGGGTTGTTGTTTGCTCTCGTCCCGGGCAGAGGGCAGCAGTGTACACAACAAACAACCTCCCCCGGGACGTGGCGTCTCAGACGGATGCGATGGACAAGTTCATAACTGAATACAAACACGCCGTCATCGAGATTATCTTGTTTCATCATGCAGCATCACACTGAATGTCTGTGTACTATTACAGTAGAGTTAATACAAGGTCTGTAGAGGAAAAAGCATAACTTCTTCCTAAGGTCAGCTGAATAGCTATTTTTTGTGTTTCTGATATAAAGCGTCAAAACTAAAACGGAAGTCAAGATAATGTGTATTTACCATTACACAGCTGATTGAAAAAGAGAATGAAGCAGTCTTACCACGGGTACGATATTTATCGTAACGACCATTTTACATTTGGATTATTAGTTAATAACAAACCATTAGGTAATGACCAAATTAACAATTATCAATCAAGGTAAATAAAAAACCATAAATTCTACCCTAGTTTGCTTTGAAATTCCTTATTTTAAGAATAGTTGGTACAAAAAATCTCCAACGCAAACGAGAACGATTGTTGTTTCCTGCAGCGTTGGGATCACTTGCAGGTAACAAAGAGTAAAGTGTTGGTTTTTTAACACTTTTTTTAACCGACAAAAACTCTGTGGCGACATACACGGATGTCGCAGAAAATGACACCATTGCACTTATGGGATGTAGCTCACCTTGCAGTCATCTTGGAGTTAATAGACATTTCCTTGATACCGAAAATTGGACGGGTTCGTTTACGCCAAGCTGGTTTGCCGATAGCAAAACAACGGCTAGCACAACATCGACTGTTATAAAATGTTTCATACTTGGTCAAGAAAAGTGGTACCGCAGTAATGATCTACCATTCATAGCGGTGGTTGCGGAAGCAAACCGGTTGATCCAAGAGGATGGAACTGTAGTCTGGCGATGCTGAGAATGGCTGAAGCGTTGACTTGGTCGCCAACAACTACATGAGTTAGATTAGTCCTGAGCATTTCTGCATCAATCCTTTCAGAGTTAGCACCCTGCAGGGTTTTGTGTATGTAAAATCATTTTTCAAAGGATAAACAATAGGCTACATGTCATTAGAGCTACAATGAACAACAACGATCATGGAAAGGGAAAGGATACAAATATTTTCTCGTCTTCCAGACAGTTTTTTTAGAACGAAACATTTTTGTGACCTTCTATGAATTAGGAACTTCATCACTATCAAGTAGCATCAAATGTTGTGTGTACCCACAGTTGTGTCCCAACAAATAAATTGTTCTAGGCCTAGGCTTGAGATTCATCTTCACCTTTGGAGTGGTAGCGCAGACGGCGGCTTTTGGGGAAAACATTGTATTTTATTTCCATATTTCGAACACGGTTCTATGACCTATTTTCTTTAAACTTGGTAATAATTTAGTTAAAAAGCTGTATTAGGTCCCTCCTACCTTTATCGTTTGAAAATGTAAAAATATTACCCTCAGTGACGTTGCAAAATAACTCAATTCTCCTTAATTTTAAGATTTTTATACTAATATCATTTGTTTTTATATATCCGGTATGAGTTCCCTAGATATAACCTTAATATAGAAGAAAAAACTTTTTACAATAAAAAAAAAAAAAAAAAAACATTGTCCGAAACCGGGGATGCGGAGGCATGTTTTCCGTGTTTTACAAGGATGAAGATAAGTGCTTATTTTCACGGATAAGTCGCTTTTCAATCTATAAGTGCATTATTATTTTGTTCATGTTTTTACGTCAATGACTTAATTTAAGTTTTTACAGAAACTGTCACAATCTCTGTCTTTTTACCATCAAAAGTTATCGATTTGACTTTGAAGAAAAGTTTGCTTTTTCAAGAACCAAAACTGGACCCAGTTGCATTTTACTTTCTCAGGTGTTCCTTTACTTTACATTTTCAACCTTGTTTTGTCTTTTGCAGGCAGCCGTGTGCAGATCAACTCCCTGACCTCCTACATGGACGCCAACTTCGTGTACGGCTCGAGCTACCGCGTAGCCGACTCCCTGCGGACGCTCCAGGGCGGCCTCCTCCGGACCGTCCCCGTGTTCGCCGACCTCGGCCTCCAGCCGCTGCTGCCCGCCAAGACCCGCCAGCCCGACGACGGCTGCATCCGGCCCTCGCCCGACCTCTACTGCTTCCTCGCCGGTGAGTGGCGATCATGTTTTGGCTACATCCTGTGGAATAAGAGCTCCCTTTCATATAACTTGCAAACCTTTTGACATTTGAAGTTTACCGAGTTATTAGTCACACTTCTAGCTGTGCTACTGTTAGTTTAGGGTCTTTCTCCAGCCAATGACAGCAGGAAGGTCATGTAGTTAAAACATCATTCCCGGATTAAGGGGAGCTATCAAAAGCAATGAAGATTCTCTAGTATGTAGGTAAAACTTTAAGAAAACCTCAAATAAACTAAAAATTTAGTTGAGTGGAGTTGAGTCAAGTGGAGTTTAGAGAATTGCATCAATATTTTACATCAAGAGTTACATAAGATAGACATATATATTAATTGTAAAAAAACATGGTTTATTACGCTACTTTCTATCTTTAGTTAAAAGTATAAAAATAAATGTTATCTGGTATCAAATTTTGCATTTTAAATAGTTTTAACCTACTAAAAGCTATAGGTAGGCCTAATTGATTCCTATTCTAGATTCTAAAATATCCATGTTCTGTTAATTAGGTTGTTCTAAAGTTTTGACCCCAACGACGGTTTTCTTGAACGTAATTTTAAAAATTGGTCGTGTATTTGCTATTAGCTTTCTTGTTGTTCAACCCCTCAACGTTGGAAGTCAAATCAAATGTTTAAGGTTTTACATAATTTTCCTTCGAGTACTAGTATCAACAAAATTACCTGCTCAAGATAAAACTAAACGTAAAGCTTACAAACCTCTTCTGATGCAGCATTTACCTAATAAATTTCCACAGGCCCTCGAGGCGTTGAAAGCTAAAGGTCATAATGCCTTTCCCTCTTCTCCATATACTTTTATTACGTCCGAATCCCCAATAAAAAACGTGTTCCGGACGATAAAGAGGGCCAAGGGGAAATTATAATTGTTTATAGAAACGGGAAGCGAAGTGAGATATCAGCCACCTGGCCTGGGGCCCTCCCCTCCGCCCCCTCCCCTCCCAGCAACCCTCCCCTCTCTTATCATATCACGTGACTTAATGCCAGCCAACAGGCCAGCCAACTTCCATGAATTAAGGGGCTCAGAAATAAAGGATAAATTATCGCCTGTTAAACTGGCCTTTTTACCTCGCCGTTAACTCGCTGAAAGAAATCTCTTTATGGTTCAATCCGCTCGAGTGTTCTAACAATGGAGAGATTAGTGGGCCTTTTGATATCTTCGTTTACGCATTAGTGGAATTATAATTAATTTGATTGTTAAGGTTATGGAATTAATTTTAATTAAGTAAGGCACCGTATGAGTTATGTATGAATAATAATTTATATTATAAGTTTCAGTTGAAATTGAAAGTCAAAATTTGACTAAAAAGTACAATAAAACAGATTGATAACATAGTTTTATTTAATTGTACACAGTTTTGAGATTGAACATATTTAGTTACATCATTTGAACGAAACTTCTTTTCATTCTCAATATACTAATTTTTTAATTGAGTCACAAGTACACACCACTAAGTTGTCTGAAAATTAAAAAAAAAATATTTAGTTATAAATATTTTTAAATCGTATTCGCCACAATTATATTTTTTAAACACAATTATTTAATTACTTTCAAGTTGTATTCGGCAAGTTTTGACGATCCATTCACTCCGTCAAACAGTATTATGTCATATTCAGTAACTGCTATTATAAATAGGAAAATATAGTTTTCTGTATCAAGAAATTTATCCAAGACGTATATTTTAACTTCAACAATGCGCTTCTAATCACACCAGAAAAATAAATTTTCTAACTTACCCAAAACCGGGTTCTCGCCTTTTGGTGTCACTAATTGCGGTACACCGTGGTACCGGTTTCAGACCTATGACGGTCCATCATCAGCCACTCCTCTTCTTATTTACATATTACTGCACACATTTTTGTGGTTGTCGAATGATAATTTTTTTTACATTTATACATAAAAACACAAAACACACGAACACATTAAGACGGGTTCCGGAAAGTACATATCACGCACTGCTCGTAATATTACCGTGCACGGCGAAGGTCGTAGCGCTACTGATTTGTGCGAATTCAGGTGAATCCCAGCGTTGCGTCACAGGTCTTAAGGTCAACTATGATATGATATCAGCTCAGGGGCGTAACAGAGGGGCCCGCAGACCCCGCAGTGCGGGGGGGCCCGCAGCTAAGGGGGCCCGCGGACGGGGCCCGTGATATGTGAAATATGTCATGTTTAATAATTTTAACTCATGTTAGCAGTTTTAAATTTTTTATGGTCCCATTGTATTTTCAAAATACCATGAATATATTTCTTTTTAAAATATAAAAATATTTTTACAATTAGGTTTGTCGGCAGGACACCGCAGTCGGCCTAACTAAACTCTGCCGGCTGCAGCTCGTCTGCCGCCAGCCCTTGTCGGCTCCACCTGACCGCCGCGGAATTCGTCGTTCTGTGTTGCGGCAATTGAATTTGGGGATCTTTTTAATAATTAAATTTAATGAAAAACTATCTTTTGAGTACAATGTCTCAAGAAAATCTTCGTGGCTTGAGTATACCAAGTAATAGAGAATAAGACAACGATACGTTTCAGAGGTACAGTAATCACATCAGCTGTTTCTTAAAACTGCGTAGGCCTACTCGCTAAGAAGATCCAATGAAGACAAAAGAAATACTTTTGAATAATAATAGTGATAAAAAACATTTTTCACTGAAATGAACAAAATTATATAAATTTATTTTCAATTTATTTTAAGCTTGAGCATTTTTATTTTTTACTAGAAAATTACTTTAAATGCCGATAACAATGATGTTATTATATAGCCTACTTTATCAGTTGCATTTGTTTTCTCCCTTTCCCTTTTTAAAACACGTAATATTCGTTGTGCTCATAGAGTTAAGAATCCTTGATGTTAGCTAAATAATCATATACTGTAGCCCAGTGGTGTAGTGGTGCGGGAACGCGTGGGAACGGCGTTCCCACACTGGTTTTCAAGAACCCGGGAAAATCCCAGTGCCCCGTTCAGGGAAAATCCAGGAAAATAGCTAATATGTTTCTAAAATACCAATATTAAGAGGGCGTTGGAGTCAATCCAAATTCCTCCTTTCCCCCATAAGAACAATGTTAAACGGGATGTCAAATAACTCTTTTATTTATAATCAGAAAATAATGGTTTATAGCTCTAAATAAAGGGTTCATCAAGGCGGATTTGGTTTGCGAGAGGAATTTTTTTATAAAAATTAGTGTTTTTTACTTGAAATAACAAAGCAAGTTTTTTACTACTTTTAAAACATTTTCTACAGAATTTTATAAATTATTTACATAGAATCGATTTCGCAAAAGGAACGGAGAATTTAATTGTGATTCAAACGCTATTTATTCTGAACCAATCCGACAAAAAATAAAGAAATTATATGACAAATGCCGGGGACAAGTTTAGCATTGCTCTTATGGGAAATAAATCCAACATGGCGGCACTCCAACGCCCTCTTAACTAAGCAGTTTAAAAATATTTAAAAAAACATTTCTATGCCAATAATAAAATGCAATAATTTTGTAAACACGATTTTACTCCGTATCTGTTTCCATAATCTCACTCTCGCTTGAACTTTGTATTATTGTGTACAGAGTACGGTATACAGTGGCGGGCATCACTCTCCCGTCCCTTCACAACCCTTCCACATCTACAGAAGAGGATGCATTTGCCGACTACTTGTAAACATAATTTTGTCAATCTATCAATGAACTTTCATTGTAATTAATTATTCTGTTTTCTTCTGTTTTATGGATTTAATTTATGGTAGTTCTCTGCTTTTATACTTGTATAGAATATGTCATTTAAAAATTAGGTTATGTATGTTGCTATTTTGGGGGTTAAAAATAAAAGTAGTAATAAATAAATTAATAATCTTTTCTAAAACAACCTTCTGTTGTAAAATAATGAAGTTTGTTAAGTATAAAATATAAACAAAGGTGTATATAAAAATATATCATAGGTTTGGATATACTGGTTTTTTATTTTGCTTTTCTCAAAAACATCTAAATTATTAAATAGTTTCTTGAGTTCTCAGGAAATTCAGTTAGCTTAAATACATAGCCTAATACGCAAAGCTATTGCTATCGTACGCATTCAGGAAAATTTTATCTTCATTTGCAGAAAATTTGACAAATGTATTAAGCGTTCCCACATTGGAAAATTTGCCACTACAACACTGCTGTAGCCTACTTGTACTAGAGTGGTTATAGTGCTCACATTTGAAGCCAAATGTTGCCGGTTCGCGGTCCTAAAAAAGTAAATAGATTTTTAAAGGTTAGATTTCGGACCCGGATTAACCAACATGCATCGGTTAAACCCCTTACTGGATGATAAATAAAAGACAAATTAGATACATTGAGTTTTGTTGCTTTAATTTTTGATAAAATGTCTAAGAGAGGGTAATAATATAAAACAAACAATTAGGCTGAATTTCTTTAACAGGATAGACTGTATGCCTAGTTGCAATCTGAATAAAAGTAGGCTATACATATTTTAAAATATAATACATTACTTGCGGTTGCAATGTTACAATTACCATTGACTATATGTACACTACCGTGAATAGACCTCTCATCCAATGCATTTTGGTTGAGGCAAAAATTGGAAGTTTCGTGTACGCCGGTACCAGAGTCGTTGCCATCGATGTTGTTATTATTTAGCTAAATTTACAGTGCTGCAAAAAAAACATTTCATCACAACATAAACAAAAACCTCCATTATAAAATGTTTAATCCTTGATTGAAAAGAGTGGTAGCATTGACTTGCCTATTATATGACTCATGTACGCCGAACGAGATCACATCACCGTAAATATGTTTCAAACACGTCTATGCTATGAGAAATCTACTCACGGTAGTGTACATAGTGAATGCAATTACTGTAGATGCACAATAATACTTCTAACTTTGTCTTAATAGTTATATATATATATATATATATATATATATATATATATATATATATATTTTTTTTTTTTTTTGTAAAATATAAAAAGAGCTTTACCAACTCCTGTAACCATTGGTGACACTGGTTTACTGGCGGGAAACAGTGATAACCGGTGATTGGAACTATCGGAGGGGGGCCCAAAAATAAGTTTGCAGGGGGGCCCGAAAAAATCAGTTACGCCACTGTATCAGCTGTTCGTCCCTATTGAATCCAGCCCGCTGAGTAACTTAAATGCAATTTTTTCTGAGAATTCATCCTTTTTGTTGAGCATTCTATTTTTGTCAAGCCTAAAATGTTTATAAATAAAATACTCTTCCCATACCTGCACTTTTGTTTTGTTATTGCACTGCTTTAAGAGTTTTACCGAGGTGTCGAAATCTACAATGTGATGGGGATGCTGTTTTAGGTGCTGGGCTACCTTGGAAGATGGATTAGCGTGATTTTTTGCCAAATGTTCCTTAAAACGTTCTTTTAATGTGCGGTTGGTATAGCCTATATAAATTTTATCACAACCGACACTCTTATCACATTCTACTAAATATATGCCCTTTTTCTCCGCTTTATCTAACTGATTCCGAGGAACACCTACGTCCAAACTTTTATTCACCCTATATCCTGGCTGACAAAACGATTTCTTTAAAACATTTCCAATTTGCGCAGAGTATTCATTAATGTAACCTAGCGGCACGTACCTCATTTTATTTTGGTCCTCAAGTTTTTTCTTTTTAAAATTAGTTTTTCTTATTAGATCATTTATTATTTGCGTGTCGTATCCATTGTTGTAAGCGATTAACTTAATAATTTCTTTTTCTTTTTCATACTCTGTAGGTGACAATTTGTAGTTTACTAGCCTATTTACCAATGATCTAAATGAGGTTATTTTGTATGAGTAAGGATGGTTGGAGTCGATCGGAATTACCAAATCAGTTTGCGCGGGTTTTCTATATATTCCGAATCCAAGTTTGTCACCCGAACGAATAACTTTGACATCTAAAAAGTTTATAATGCCGCTATCGTCACATTCCATTTTGAACCTAATCGGTGAATTTAATGTGTTAAGTTGATTAATAAAAACCTTAGCTTGCCTTTTTGTACCTTTGTACACAATGAATGCATCATCCACATGTCTACAATAAAACATAATGTTTTTGTGCTGTGTATTATCAGGGCCTAAAATATTTAGCTTTTCATATTTCTGAATATAAATTTCCGCTAAAAGGGCCGACAACGGACCCCCCATAGGCAAACCTTTTGAATCATAAAAGAACTTGTCTTTCCATTGAAAATAATTCTGCTCTGTTATTTTTTGGACCAACAAGATTATATCGTCTATCTCTTCAGCGGAAAATTTATTTGTTTCCTCTAAACGCTCCCTTAATGCTAATAATGCTTCATCTTTTAGAATGTTACTGTACATGTTATCAATATCTGCCGTGATTGTGTGTGACTCTTATCAATTTTTAGTAACTCAGCTTTATCAATGAACTGCTTAGAATTAATACAGTTGTTTTCATACTCTAAATTTATCCTGGCTTTGATCAATTCACTAAGGTGCTTTCCTAAAAGATAAGATGGCGAGTTTATCGAGTAAATAACTGGTCTTATTGGATTTCCTTCTTTATGAGTCTTAACAAGAGGTTTGAATCTAGGTGCAATCGCCTTTGGGTTGTATAAAGCCTTGACTTTTTTCGGAATCATCACACAGTTATTCATTAAACTATTTTTAATAATACAATTATACCCTTTTGATCTGTCCTGTATGGCAATGACATAGGTGTTCCTCGGAATCAGTTAGATAAAGCGGAGAAAAAGGGCATATATTTGGTAGAATGTGATAAGAGTGTCGGTTGTGATAAAATGTATATAGGCTATACCAACCGCACATTAAAAGAACGTTTTAAGGAACATTTGGCAAAAAATCACGCTAATCCATCTTCCAAGGTAGCCCAGCACCTAAAACAGCATCACCATCACATTGTAGATTTCGACACCTCGGTAAAACTCTTAAAGCAGTGCAATAACAAAACAAAAGCGCAGGTATGGGAAGAGTATTTTATTTATAAACATTTTAGGCTTGACAAAAATAGAATGCTCAACAAAAAGGATGAATTCTCAGAAAAAATTGCATTTAAGTTACTCAGCGGGCTGGATTCAATAGGGACGAACAGCTGATATCATATCATAGTTGACCTTAAGACCTGTGACGCAACGCTGGGATTCACCTGAATTCGCACAAATCAGTAGCGCTACGACCTTCGCCGTGCACGGTAATATTACGAGCAGTGCGTGATATGTACTTTCCGGAAGCTGTCTTAATGTGTTCGTGTGTTTTGTGTTTTTATGTATAAATGTAAAAAAAAATTATCATTCGACAACCACAAAAATGTGTGCAGTAATATATAAATAAGAAGAGGAGTGGCTGATGATGGACCGTCATAGGTCTGAAACCGGTACCACGGTGTACCGCAATTAGTGACACCAAAAGGCGAGAACCCGGTTTTGGGTAAGTTATAAAATATTTTAGGTGTCAAGGCTCTTGATTGATTCAATAATAATAAATTTTCCACAAGCTAATTTTGCGGCAATATTTTGCTGAATAGAAGAATTAAAAGATAAAGTAACACTTAGGTGGAAACAAAATATTTTATAGGGTCTTGCGTGGTTCCCTAACTTTCAACTCTAGTGTCGATGACACAGTTTGACTTGGAAGCCATTTTTTGGCTATGACCGTGTTCTGTTGGCCAGGCGACAACCGTGTGAACGAGCAGTTGGCGCTGGGAGTGCTGCACACCATGTTCGTGAGGGAGCACAACCGCATCGCTAGGGAGCTGAGCCGCGTCAACCCCCACTGGGACGACGAGACCCTTTACCAGGTGAGTCAAACCCTACCATCAAAAACAATAATGAGACCCTCTACCAGGTGAGCCAACACAGCCATCAAAAACAATATTGAGACGCTCTACCAGGTGAGCCAACATAGCCATAAAAAACAATAATGAGACGCTCTACCAGGTGAGCCAACACAGCCATCAAAAACAATAAAGACACGCTCTACCAGGTGAGCCAAGCCAACCATCAAAAACAATAATGAGACGCTCTACCAGGTGAGCCAACCCAACCATCAAAAACAATAATGAGACGCTCTACCAGGTGAGCCAACCCAACCATCAAAAACAATAATGAGACGCTCTACCAGGTGAGTCAAACACAACCACCAAAAACAATAATGAGACGCTCTACCAGGTGAGCCAACCCAACCATCAAAAACAATAATGAGACGCTCTACCAGGTGAGCCAACCCAACCATCAAAAACAATAATGAGACGCTCTACCAGGTGAGTCGAACCCAACCATCAAATACCATAATGAGACCCTCTACCAGGTGAGTCGAACCCAACCATCAAATACCATAATGAGACCCTCTACCAGGTGAGTCGAACCCAACCATCAAATACCATAATGAGACCCTCTACCAGGTGAGTCGAACCCAACCATCAAAAACAATAATGAGACGCTCTACCAGGTGAGTCGAACCCAACCATCAAAAACAATAATGAGACGCTCTACCAGGTGAGCCAACCCAACCATCAAAAACAATAATGATACGCTCTACCAGGGGAGCAAACCCAACCATCAAAAAAAATAATGAGACGCTCTACCAGGTGAGCCAACCCAACCACCAAAAACAATAATGAGACGCTCTACCAGGTGAGTCAACCCAACCATCAAAAACAATAATGAGACGCTCTACCAGGTGAGCCAACCCAACCATCAAAAACAATAATGAGACGCTCTACCAGGTGCGTTAAACAAGCCCAAATGGTGGGCGACATCGTTAGGAAAGTTATAATGTATGAAAAATGTAGTAAAGTAAAAAATGGACCCAAATAAAAAAGTAACCCAAGAGAAGCAGATCAGAATACTCCAAAAATTCCCATTACCAATATATATTTACCCATAAATACTTATTTATTCATTTTTTCACTTTTATTTTTAATATACTTACTAAAAGTAATAATTAGTTTAAATTGTTGAGTTCGCCTTAAAAAGTGAAATAAAATTTTAGTTAAATAAAATCAAGCTATTTTATTAAGTCGTTCCTGGTTTAACTCAATATTTTCTTTAAGGGCCGATGTCATAGCTCGCAATTCACAAGTTTTATCCATTTACTTTAACTAGGCACGATTTTTTTCTTGAAAATTTAGCCAACACGTTCTCTGGGGGAAATTGTAAACATTTAGCCCTCATTATGGTATAATTGTATATATGATTACGATGTATGACGTGATTCTAAGATGTTTTCTTAGCACCTCAACATCAATGTTTCTCAACGCACTCTCTGTAACACCAATAAAGATAATTTCGACTTAAATGTGTTTTAAATATAAAAAATTTGTTACACGAGTCACAAAGATGTCAAACATACCCTTTTATGAAATAGATATTTTAAAAATAATTTACCTTAAAAAGTCAACAATTAGTGTAATAGTTCTAAAAGATCGGAGGTCCCTTATGACATTGTCTCTACAAGTGTTACAGTTCAAAGATAATCATTTGGCATTAAATAAATATGTCACAAATTTACTGATGTTTTCAATTCCAAAAACTAAAATTACGATATATATTTTCCGCATAATCCGGAACAGGTTCGAACATTTATCAGGGGTGAGCATATTTTCTTGGCTCGTCGCCTGGGGCATGTGGATTCAAGAAATTACCCCCCCCCCCCCATGCGGGAGTGGCTATTGAGAGCAGGGAGACGTATTAATTGCCTACGGGAGGGGGGGGGGGGGGAGAAAGGGTTATTGTTCCTTACTAATAACAGCCGATCGCGCTCTCGGAATATGTTCTCATCAGCGCAAACTTGGCCGATTTTCTTCACCAACACAATTAGTTTTTACTGCTGTTCCGCGGCTGGTAATTGTTCTTCCCTCTCTCTGTCGCACTTTAATAGTCTTTCATTTGCGGATCGCCCGAAGGCTGCTTAACAATGCGGCCGCCATCTTGGAGCAGCTTGACAAGAAATGATCGGTTACTTAAAACCAACTTGGGTAATGTTATTCTTGCTTCCGTCCTTAATTTCCCTTGCGTTGAGCCGTGGCCCTCTTGTTTCTCATTAGGGTCGTTTTAAATGTTCCCACTGAACTTTTAGTGGCAGTCCGTTAATATGGGCTATTAAGGAGTTGAATTTTACCACACTTAATCTTCACCATTTTTTATTTTTTTTTACCCACCGTAACTATGAAAATAATATATTTTAATTTGGTTTATTCGTTATTAATTTTTTAATGATTTTTTTTTTATTTAATGTACTTAATTAATAAGCTAGTAAATTCTTAAATGTTCGATTGTGTTTAAAAAATGCACACTTCAAATTAAAATACTTAATACAGAATTAATTTTAATTAAGCCTACTATGATTTAGTTATGAGTACTAGGCATACAATGCAGTTGTCTGCTTGCAATATTGAGCGGAGCGACTATTTTTTAAATCAAGTACCAGGTTAACCGAGCCTTGCTCGTTGGTTTTAATTCAGTTTTGATATAGTGTCATTAGAGCTATTAAATTTCCCCCAACAACCAACTATACCTCTTCACAGTTAACAGCTGTTTCAAAAAGTCTGCTTAATATTGATGTTCCTTTATTTTTGTATACCTTTCGTTGTTATTTCGTTACCAAAATAGCAACCCATAAGACCAATGTTAAAAATTACGATTTTTAAACTTAAATTCTGACAAAATTCGATTTTTCCTGGGATGGAGGCCTTTTCTAAACTTATTTTTGGGCCAATACACTTTTAATTGCAAAGTTTAAGCAAAATCTGACAGCTAGATGTCGAGATCGTGGAACACACATCCCTTCAGACATTCCTCGTATTATAGTATAGGATAATAGCAAATGTTTTATAGGTAATTCAAGTGAGCTCGTTCGCTGCGCTCACTCGCCATTTGGGTCAGCTCGTTCGCTACGCACACTCACCGTCAATTTAGTTCGTTCGCTGCGCTCACTCACCTTTTGGGTCGGCTCATTCGCTGCACACACTCGTCGCCAGATTTAGGTTGTTCGCTGCGCTTACTCGCCACAAGTCTGCAATACTCTAATAATTTTTGATTACGTAGGTTTGCTGCGACGGGCTATTATATGTTTACAAGATATTAAATGATGTGTCGTCCAAGATTTGCACCTCCTCTCTGTAAACGTGGCATTTCATTCACGTAAACAAACTACTAAAATAAACAAAACAACAATTTCACATAAAACTACTATATTCACAAACAGCTGATAGTAACAGTCTGCAGTTAAATTTGATCCTTATAACAGCTGTATAATCAACACACAGTAAACAAACCAAATAAAATATTTCTCCTATTAAAATAACATGGTAACTTTAAAGGGCCGTAGGGCAGAACCCTTATGTCCGATTTGGACCATTTCAGATTTATACCTTCCCATAGATAGTTACTATGACCGAGCAAAATTTTGTGAGGATCACTCCAGCCGTTCAGGAGGAGTACTTGTAAATAAAAAGCCAGAGTGTAGTATAGGAGCTTCGCTCGCTTCATCGCTCCGCTCAATAAATCCAAGTTGGATTAAGTGATCAAGAATAAAAACTCTCAAAAATTTTTCATGGAGGGTCGGGATTAAATTGTACTAGCAAACCTTAGTTATGATTTGGAGCTTTAGAATTGTAACGATTTTATTCCTATTTATTTTTAATTTGTCAAACTTTAAGATACTGTTTTGTCTTCCAATATTTTTGTCATAAAACGAATATATAAAGAAATGTCAGGAATTGATTAATTCGCTGTAAACTTAAATGATTCTTTTTCTCTGATGCCGATTTTAAGCTCAATTACACTATTTGACTCCAAAACATAATTTGGTTAATAATGTTACTAATCAGTTTAGGACTAACGGAGGCCATAAGAATGCAGTACTTTATGTTACAACTACTGACATTATCATTCATTATCAACTTTTGTGATGCAACTAAAAATAGAACTCATAAACTAAAAATAGAGTGAAATAAATTGTATTATTGTTATGTTATCATATAGATATTTATAATTATCGAAAACGTTAACGGCTTTTTTGTAATTGGAACTATCCCTTAAAATGACATTGGGATTGATGTGATTGACCATATTAAACATCTTTTAATATAGGCCATTTAGCTGTAAATAAGTGTTGTTTTGTAATTACGGGTCATCACAATATTAGATTGGTTGATTGTATTCAATTTAGAATTATTATAATTGAAAGACCGTATAAATACATTATAAAACGTAAATGCATGAAGTTAAACTTTTTTTATCAATATCCAAACAAAATTTATCTGTTCCGAACAGCGAGTACACCTATAATAGTTACTTTATAACATTTTAATTACGTTTCATCACTACGTTCATCTTTAATTACGTTCAACGTTTAACGTTTAATTACGTTCATCTTTTGCGATGAAACTCAGAGTAGACCTAGTTGTCTTATTGAAATAAATTATAGCATTGACTATATACAATACCGTGAATAAACTTATCATTCAATGCATTTGTTTGAAAGTGCATTGAATATTTGGAACATGGACAGGCTGGTGTTTACAGCGCCAGAGGCGTTGCATTAAATGTTGAAATTATCTGGTTTGCTTTGCAGTGCTGCATCAACACATCAAGTCATTAAGTTACAACACATCAATTCCTCAATTATAAAATGTTTGATGCAGTGTTAAGAGAAGAGGTAGAACTGATTTGCCTATCACATCTTAAAGATGTTGCGTACTTCATGTTCGCCGCAAAGAGATCGCGCTACCGTTAATCGGTTTCAAACATTCCTATGCTATGAGAAGTCTACTCACGTTAGAGTGAATAATTATAGTATTTTTATCATGTAGTTCTAGTAATTTGGCATATTCTGACTGATGTCGGTGTGCAGGAGACTCGGCATATCGTAGCGGCCCTCGTCCAGCACATCACCTTCAGCGAGTTCCTGCCGTTGCTGCTGGGGGAGGCCACAATCAGGCGGTACGGGCTCGCGCTCAAGCGGCAGGTGAGCGACGTGTAGGTCAAGGTCATCGTATAATGAATGTTAAAAAATCCTAACCCCAAAGTTATCAATTTACTCGATATAATAATGGTATTCTCTAATATTGCATCCCTTTTTATCTCTCATACTCAACCGAGTGTTTAGATTGAGGTGTAATTTTAATTGGTGAATAAAAATAATTTCGTTTAGGGATTCGAATCCCTAGCCTTTGATTTCTTTATGGAGGACGCTTTCAATGGCCCGGTGGCAGTGCTGACTAACTTACATTAGAAATTTTTAAACGTGATTATAATTTAACATTTAACCGGGTCTTTTTTAGAGGAGGGCCTCCACAATTAAAATCACCTGAAATTATAGAACATTACGAAATACGTTTGGTTGATTAAGAGGGCTATAAATAAACGGGTAACATGTACTTTTTCCCCGAAGTTTCTATTAAACGCTTTAACACCATATTGGCAACTATTAACCTATCTCAGTTGCGCGTTACCCACTATAGTCGGTTGGCCACTAAACTGGTTTGGTTAAGTTAGGTTAGGTTAGATTTGAGGTTAGTAATATATATGAGGTTAGTGTAATGTTATAATGTTAGAGTAAAACGAAATCAATGGTGTCTCAAAAGTCTCACAACAAAAATTTAATGCCGCGCAGGTGCGGGCATTAAATTTTTGATGCCCTTTTTTTGTTAACACTACTCCTCCCTTATTTCTGGACCAATTTTAAAGTTTGAGGTGTCAAAAGAAAGGTCTCATTTCGTAGTTTTGCAATAAGGTTTTAGATTTTTGATAATTTAATTCTGAAGCCCACGGGAAGCCTTCAAAGTTCATTTTTTGTCCATAAGATTAACATGGGAAACAATTTATATTGAATTGGAAAATAAAACAGCTGTTGATAGTAAAACAGAAAACACATGTTAATAGCTAAATAGAAAAAATTAAACTATCAATTGTATACAAATCTACATATATAATTCCGTAAGCGAATCGGTCCCCACGAAATATCTCGAGTTAGAAAAAAGGTAGGATAATGTATGATGGCTCATTTTAAAGCTTGAGGGCCAAGGATGCAAGGAAAAATGCCAGAATTATCAAAAGTTACCTGGGCTTCGCCCCATTGGACCTTGAAGTTCCAATGTTAATCTAATGGGAAGACAATTTTTAGATCTACACGTGTGATTAAGCAGATGTTTCAGTGTTTTATTATAAACTCAGCTGGTTATTGAGGAGATGTTTTGAGTTAAGATAACTTAATTATAACTTTTTTATTTGGTAATGCACTATAAAAAGAGAAAAACCAATAGTCATGGACAAATTACGGATCCACAGTAGATTTATTCTTCGTGACCCTATTTATTTTGTGTGATCATTATTTCACATTTTGAAGTGGCTTAGCCATAATGTGGTTGATATAAAAGTTAATTTATTGTCTTTACTTAGTGAAGTGTGATTTGGTTATTATGTTACTGCTTTAAATATTTGATATTTAATGGTTGGAGTTGAACCGTTTTATTTAAGTGTTTATTTTTGACTAAACTATATTATGTAACTACTAACATTGGATAAGCTCTGTTTGAGGGATATTTTATTTTATCCATTCTCTGCTTCTTTCTATACGTTACTATACCTATGGAAACGTCCGTTAATTCATAAAACAGTGAGCTATTCATAAAAATTTCGGTGTGAAAAAACGAACAATATATGAATCAATGTTCTAATTCATTGAATGAACAGACAAAATAGACTACAATCACAGCAAGAGGGACGTCGGTGGCACGGAAGGTGAAGGGAATTGGGGCACGTTTGAGTACAAAGAGAGGTAACGCGGAGACGTGAGATAAGATAACGGCTTATAAGGCCCGACCAGCGAAACTGATATTCTGTTTGCGCAATGTGAATGTTTTCAATTAATCCATGACATTTTCTTTACTAGGAACCTTTGTAAAAATTTATTTCATGTATGGCAAATTTTAATACCGGAGACAGTCTTCTAAAAACAATTTAACCTTCATATGGATTTTAACCAAAATAATTTTTTTCTAAGGAGATCTAGTTTTTAATGACTAACTGTAAACAGGAAATGAAACAGCTTACAAAAATTAGTTTGTAAATATGATTTTTCAATGATAATTACGACGTTTCTTCTGAATATTTCGAGTTTTTTTTTAGCTAATCAGTAACTTTTAGAATGATAGTAGGTTCTTTGGATTGTTTTCACAAACAAAAAAACTAGGCCTATTAACACGTTTAGTTTGTACACAGTACCCCTCTAACTTCTAACAATAACGCAATATCGAGTGTATCTATATTCCTTTATTATGTTATAGTTTCAAATGAACAAGTTTGGTAATTACTGCTTTAATTCAACATACTTTTTTTGTTTATTTACATTATTTTCATACGAATAAATTAAAATTTGTTTTGCCGCTTAAAGTTTGTTGATTCCATTTTCACTCAGCAAACAAAGACAATTCCGAGATCCCTCAGTTGTAACGAAACCGATCCGAGGAAACTTCATAAGCTTGTGTTTAATCTAGACTAAGCACTCAGAGAAATGAAAAATCCAAGATGGCGGCCGGTTATGTTTGTTTTACAGGGTGCGCACACTTCGTTGTTTGCCTTGTCCTTGATTCCTTAGCTCCTGAATAAACTGAGCAGACGACGCGACGCTAGCGGAATACTTCAATATCTCAGTGGAGCGTCGGTTGTGTTGGGGTGGCCAGGATACCATGAAAAATGTTTTGTAGCTTAAAAATATGTATTTAAAAACAGAAAATGCGTAGCTTAGTTCGTTACATGCATGCTGTTGGTCAGGATAATAATCAATGTTTTATTTTCAAGCTATATAGGACTAAGTTCCAATACTTTGGTGTAATTATTATTACAGTAAATATTTATTTAAATTACAGAACAAAATCTGTTAAGAATAAAGGCTTATAACCGGTAACTATAACAATATGTGAGGTGGAAAGCGAAAAGGGACCTCTTGTCGGCAAAGTAAAATTTTCAGTACAGCTAAATACAGCGATCTCGGTCCAAATCATCGATTTTCGGTTTTTATCGATTATTAATCTATATTTTGTGTAGAAAAGGCGTATATCGGTTAAAAAGTCGAATCAAAGCTTAAACAAGTCGATATAAATCATTTTGTTAGTCACTGCATGCCCTGAGAAAAGGTACCTCTTGTCGCTTATGGGAAAATAACATGGCCGACAAGAGGGCCCTTTTCAACAACACACTTCGTAAAGAAACATTGGTTCAAAAATGAGTCTCTCCTGAATTCTAGCGGACACTTAGAGAACTAGGACGAAGTTCTAGTGAAAGCAGAACATCGTCTGATTATTTTAATACGGACCCGACAAGAGGTACCTTTTCTATAACCGAGGTTTTGGTTACAAAACTTTGACTTTCCTATACAGTCCTTTAAACAGTGGACAGTTAATACGTTATTGTAATTAATTAATCAGTAATTATCAACTAACAATATTCTATCAATGATAAGCGGGATAGTTCAATAATGATCAGGGCATTTTTATTGTAAAGTACAAGGTTGGTAGCAATGAGTATCGTGGTTGCAACCATCAGCTGTTGCCCCAGCTACTGCCTCTGATTGGAGTATTGTGACACTGTCTTTTTTCAAGTGTTATCAGTTCGAATGTTAACTTATCAATTTGGTCATTGGTATTAATTGATTTAATGACGAGTATTCAATTTAATAGCAAATCAAAAGCAAAATCTTTCAGCAATAGGTCCCACTTCGGTTTTCAATGGTTTATGTTCAAACTATCAATATTATTTTCTAATTAGGATGTTTATTTTGACTATATTTAACTAATTATTGGATAAAACATTTAAACAACAATGTGGCAGCAGTAAATGTTCATCCTTGAAAAGGTATCTCTTGTCGTTATGGAGATATAACACTGGGCCGACAAGAGGTCCCTTTTCAGAAAATACCCTTGTGTACTACATGTTGCAATAAACACAGTATTAGCCTAAATTCTAGCGTTAGTTAAGGAAACTACTAGTGTTCTTCCTAAAGAGGACATTATAAGCTTTGCATTGATACCAACATCATCGCTTAAATACGAAAAATATAGATTCTGAGTTTATTTAAACTTTTTAAGGGCGTTTTCCTGAAAATGCCCTTCACGCTTCGAGAAAGTTCAAACGTCCATAACTCAAACAAAAGAAATCGTAGGGACATGAAATTTGCACCAAACTGTTAGGAATTTTAAGGTGATAATAAAAATATCAATAACTCAAAATTGGAAATTGCCGACAAGAGGTTTCTTTTCGCTTTCCATCTCACATATATTAAAAAGTGAGACAAATAGGTTTTAATGTCCAGCATAAAATTACTTGAATGAGGTTTTCTATTCCTATTTCGGATGTTCCTTTATCAGAAAATTTGTGTTAGTATCAAATTTCACTGGCAAAATCTTTGAAAGCTTATTATACAAAAGTAAAATCTTTCTTATGGATCAAGTTTATTAATTAATTATAACTCATAACCTATAATTGACAAATTCACTAAAAAAATAAAGTTTATTATGAATTAAAGAGGATAGTTGGAATAATGTAAAAAATGGGATGTTACATTATTCGTGTAAATTTATGAAAATAAGCTATTCTAAGATGATTTTTTTTGTATTCTCTGAGGAAGGAGCAAGAAAAGTCGCCTGAGATCAGCACCTGCTGAGACCGACAAGGAATAGGAAAGAAATTGTATTGATAGTTGAAAGACCTAGCTAGACCAATGGGTTGAGATCCCCCAAACCCCATTTCAAAAGAGAATGAACCTGAAACAGTATTTTCCCTAACTGTCGATCGTTTGATTACGAAATAGGTACGGGTAGGCCTATCGATATTATTTTGACTTCTTCCATTATTTGTAATTTATAGGGGAATATTAAAAAACCAATATAATAAAAAAATCAAACCATAGATTATTTTGATTGTATTTATTAGCTAAATTGTTTGAGCAAACCTCACCTCAAAAGAAAATTACGGAAGAGATTGCCTTTTGTTCCGACATTGAGATTTTACTTCAAAGTTTGATCGGCTGCCGTTTTCGAACCGCGCATCCGTTTGAGGTGCGGTTTGCGGCAGGGTGTTCTTCTTGTTACCAACCATGCCATGTTGCCACGTTGTCATGTTGCCACGTTGTCATGTTGCCATGTTGTCATGTTGCCACGTTTTCATGTTGCCATGTTGCCGTGCCGTGTCGCAGGGCTACAGCGAGGACTACAGCCCCGCCTTGGACGCCTCCGTCCCCGCTGCCTTCGCCACCGCCGCCTTCCGGTTCGGTCACTCTCTGCTTCCCCGGGCCATGGAGCGCTGGAGCCCCTCCCACCAGTACATTGGTACGTCTCCTCACAATTGTATTTAATTTTTTTGGTTGCACATCACTTATGTCACATCAATTAAAATGTCATTTTAAATGAACTTGTAAGATATGAACATATTATATTGAATGTAGGTCTAAATTTCAACGTCAACATTAAAAATCATTGTAGGCCTAGTAATTAAAGTAATGCGTTGAAGTTTTTAGTTGGTATTTAAAAAGTCAGACATGATATACAGGGTGTCCTACAACCAATGGATCAATGAACCTGGTTATTCATTAGCAAAAATGAGCAAATAATTCTAAAAAATTGTGTCCTATCTCAATTTTTTTTTTCTTTCTTGCTGCCTGTCAGTACTGTAAGTAAATTTCAACTAACCTATGATATCTTTCAATTTTAGGTCATAAATTGAAACTGTCATATCTTAAGGTTTTACATTTCTAACTTTCACAATAAAAAATGGCGGTTATTTTTATTTTTGTTTTAATATCTCAACAAAATGTACAATATTTAAAAAAAAACTATATAAGTTTACGAATTGTTTTCCTAGCACATAAAAGTTTCACAATTTAATTATCTAATAAAATAATTAGGATCAAATAACAAACCAAAGATAAATAACAAATTTTCTGAACAAAAACACTCTTTTTTGAGTCAAACTAAGCAAAATTCGGATTATTTTTTAATCAAAACAACATTATCACTATTTTTGACATTCTATCTTCATGATCTTCAGATTTTTTGTTTAGATAGTTAAATTATGCTTTTATGTATCTATAAGATGTAATTTTAAGATATTTGATTATGATTATTTTAAATTACTGCCTGTTTATCGTTGATAAGTTGAAAATGTGAAAATTTTTCACAATTTGTTTCATTAAATACGTAATGGTTGTATGTAATAAGTTTCAATTCTATACGTTTGAAAGGTTTCATGAACTAACAAAAATTTACATACAGACTGATAGACGTGAACCCAAATCATAATAGTACACAAGGTATATGAATTATTTTGTTTCATTTTGCAACCTGAATAAAATGGTGAAAGTGTTTTCCATGGTCGCAGCTGTTGCGGGACATTTGTATATCGCCTCGAATCATACAACTACTCTTTTTATAAAAAACTCACTTTATTGTGAATATAGTCGGACTGAAAAACTCTTTTAAATCTCGCCATATAACTTTACATATGAATTTGGACTACTATTCTGTTAAAATACTGGATAGTCAGCTGTTCCATCATATTACACAAACTTGATGTCCTTTTAAAAGTACCCCCTCCTCCCCCCCTTGTCTATCACAACTTTTTTGACCATTCGTTAACTTAAGAGACGACCCTTGTAATACTTCTGCTAATGACATAGCACTGATGACTATCCATATTCCCTGCAGGAGCGCGCCGCCTGAGCGCCATGATGCAGCAGCCGTGGGACCTGTACAAGCCCGGCGCCTACGACCAGTACATCCTGGGCATGGCCAACCAACTGGCGCAGGCCATGGACGACTCCGTCACTGAGGAGGTACGTCCACATCCCGTTCATCCCATAAACACAATCAGTTTTTAGTGATGAGCATTACTTTGCTAAGTGTAACTTGTTAACGAAGAATAACTGTTATAACAGCCAACTGCTTTGCAAAGTAATGGTTACTGATTACAACATTATCAATCCACAGAAAACGGCTTAGAGAACAGGGAAGGTTATTCATTTAGACAGTTTTCTAAGTTCATTTTACTAAGGAATATCATACCGTTCTCAAGTTAAGACCTAAGAACGAAAAGGATCATTAACTAGACAGTTTTGTGTGGGAGTGGTTAACCGAGACAAGTTGAAAAGGGCTCCAGCCTTTTCAGCCTATTTAGAAATACGGCCCTGCCCTTGTGTCCAACCAGTCCTTTGTTTACGATTGACTGCCATTGTAATATTTAATCTGCCATTTTACCCACAGGTTTCAAATGTTCCCATACCAACTAGTGTCTTCTCTATAAAGTAATTGATCAAAGACCTTTAAATAAAAATTGTTTTAAACATACAACAAAATTAGATATTAACATACAGGTATAATATTGTCATTTCGTCACTCGAGAATTATACGGTTCTATGTGATGTTTTACTAGTTTTGAGAAAATCGATTTTTAAAGTTTGACATTTTTTCTACTAAAATCTAATCAAGCTATTGTTTTCATTGATACTGGATTATGTTCTTTGTTTATTTTTGTATTGCCTTAAAAAAAACCGAAAAGAAAAATTGAAAATTACTTGTATAAAAAATTAATTTAAAAAAATAGTTGCTTAAACATAGAACCTTGCAGTTCTGCTTTGTTAAATAACATGGTTGTATGTCAAGCAATAGAACTTTGTGGTTTGGATGTCAGTTAATTTTCAAAATTCCAAAGTTGTATGTGACTTTTAAAATGTTCAAGTTCTTGGTTAAAAACACCCCTGACTTCATATTTTGCCCACAACTTTGGATTGATAATGGTCAAAATGTACTCAAAATTATTTATAAAATTAAAACTTGAAAATAAATATCATATTAACTTAAGAGTTAAACCCTTCAGCATGGCTACAAAGCCGCAAGGTCATCCTTGAGAAATTCATCACTCTTGTAGTAGTTCCTGTTCTTGATAAACTAAATCACTATTTTGAGACAAGAATCTAACATAGCTGATAGCTAGTGGGTATTTTAACATGAATATGAATGAGAGATGAGTGTAGGATGATTGAAACTCAGGCAGCATTGTCCAGACGAAACTTGTAGGTCAAGCTAGTTGTCTAATTCAGAAGTTCATAACAGAAACGCTGTTTATGTCTTCTTGTGGACAACAAGAATTCTGTGTCTATCTGTTTCTACTGCATGTTGTCGAGTGATAAAGTTCTCAATATTTTACCTTACGTGTATCAGACAGAGTAGGAGGTAGTTGCCGACAACAGCATGCTTAGGTACCTAATCTTACATAAAGTGGCTTTCATTAAGCCTGAATTTGCCTCCTGTGATGATTTGGATGGTATAAATACGGTATATGAAGCTTAAGCATTATTTCATGCACTCTTGGTGAATGTCGAAACGAAAGGTGATTATGGAATATTGTGCATGGTAAATCATGGCCAGGTATACCTCAGTCATACAGCTCCTCAATTGAGAGGAAGGAAGCAAAATCGAGACAAACTATTGGTTGTCTGGTCAAAATAACCTTCCCAGCTGAGTTTTCGTCTGATACGAAGCCAAGCAACTTTACAGAATCTTGGTTTTCCAGCGGTTTTCTTGAAAGACTATGTAGTTTGTTGTTTTTCATCACTTTGCTGGAAGCGGATTGACAAAAAACATGTAGTAAAGTAATTATAACCATCATAAGACGCTAATATGGACAGATGTTTCCAAAAACCTGATCACGGTCAGAGCCAACAGGGAAAAAGTATTCCCTCCAAACATGATCACAGGGTCATCAAGATTTTAATAACAAGAAACATATTTGACCCAAAACCGAACCCTGATGGGGAATACCAGATTCAACATTCTTTCTTGCCTAAAACTGCTCCATATTAATCACAACGATTAATACTGTTCTTTTTTTAGGAAGAAACTTGAGGTGAAAAGGAGCAGTGTCCTTAGCTCCATATAAAATACAGCTTTTGATCAAGATATCGTGACAGGCACAGTAAAAAGCTCGCTGTGGTCGCAGAAAGAGAAAGAGCTTCATGACTCCAAACAGAATTTTAATGCTGTCTGCAACCTTCTTTAGCAACAACATCATCGGTGGACTTACGGCCTTTTACGGAGGCCAAAATAATGCTTTCTATAAATAAGCTGATGCTGATGTTCAAAGAAGGTTTTAATTTATGGTTTAATGACAGAGTCTCAATAAACTTTCCAAATACATGAGTTATAGTTATAGTTATAGTTATAGTCATAACTCATGAGTTATGAGTTATAGTTATAGTTATATTGAGTAATTGGTGGTCCCCTTTCTTGTAAACAGAAAGAGTTCATTTTATATAATGTCTTTAAAAAAGTCTGGGAACACAACATGGGCCAGGTATTCATTAGCAGCAACTGCGAGGAAATCAGCAATAAAAATCCATTATCTCTCTGAGCAGGAAGGTAGCAATGCTAAACACGTCGGAGTTTTTTGTTGGCTTTGAAAAAGCGGATGGTTTTCAGTGCTCACAAGTTCTGTTAACGTGATTGACTGGAAAATTGAGAAAAATTTGGGTATGGGATGAGTTGTGGGTTGTCTCTCCTGCAACTGAAGTGGATCCTCTGATCTTCAGCTACATATATCAGACAGGACCCCAACAATACTTCTTTCCTTCTTTCTTCAGGTAGTGTTGTCGACGACATCGTGGACCCGTCTCGTTATTATTGCAGTTCGAGTTCGGTCGAACCAGGTTAAATAAGGACTGGGTTGTTCGGCCAGGTTAGGTCAGGAAAAAGGGGAGTTTATAATTAAAATTTTTTATTAGGCCTTAAGATTAGACTTTCGAAATCACTCTAAAGTCTGATGGCAGTGTGGAGAGAAACTTTATTCCAATATAGGCCGGATTTTGCTCAAGAAGATTTAAGTTATGCTGATTTGATTGGTTAATAGATCTATTGATCTATTCCTGGTATTATACCTATATGGATATGGACTTGGACTAGGACTAACTATTTTCTTTTGTAGTATTTCTTTGACCCAAAGAAGGTACTGTTAATATTTCATGATTTTAAAATTGTGATTACTCGTGAATGTGTTTGTTTTAAACCTAACACCCCTCTAATAACCTTTACAGAGCTGATGAAAAATTATTAAATGATTCAAGGTCAGCAAAATCAATTTATTTGTTATAAGTTACTAAGTTGTTAATCAATTGGAGTTAACTAAATCCCATGCATCTTATTTGAAAATGGTTCAGGGCACCTCCGCTGACCTTAAATAACAAAGATTACGTGTTAGAAACCAACCTTTTTGAATTAAATATATTTAAATAACAAAGTTCTATTTATCACATAGAACCCCTCAGTTTCAATTGAATGAGCTATCTTTAAGTTGCATGGTTCTATGTGTCACATACAACTTTGTACGATCACATTCAGAAATTTACTGGTTCTAAGTGACACATACAACTTTGGAATTTACTGAAAACTCCAAAACATCAGTTTTTTGCATATGCAACCATGTTATTTTTGTAATAACTTTGGATAGGATGGTGCTGCAACCTGCAGGGTTAGCTTGAAAGATAGAGATTTTTTCACAGATTTTTATAGTACTCTTAACTCATAACACCCAAAAATATCACATAGAACCATATAATTCTCGAGTGACGATTTTTTAAGCCAGTTACTGAGTAAATGAGGGTAATTGTGGGTGGTTATCATGGACACAAAGGGATTTGTGGGTAAGGTAAATCTCATATGTGAAACACTGTATTAGCTGGTGATTATGACTTCGCTATCCTCGTCGGTTGCGCAGGTTACGAACCACCTGTTCCAAGAGCCTGCGCGGGAGTGGGGCCGTGACCTGGCGGCCATCAACGTGGCGCGCGCCCGGGAGCACGGGGTGCCGGGGTTCAACCGGTACCGGCGGCTGTGCCGGCTCCCCGACATGTACTCGTGGTCAGACATGGTACACCACATGTCCAACGTCACCGTCACCCACTACCACGAGATGTTCAGGTGACTAAAAACTCCAGATGTACTTGGGCAACGAGGGATGAGTCATTACTCACTCGATGCCCACGCACGTGTTTTTCGCTTTGAATACTGGCCAGGTTTTCG
Organism: Neoaliturus tenellus; assembly: GCA_030545055.2. NCBI lineage: Eukaryota > Metazoa > Arthropoda > Insecta > Hemiptera > Cicadellidae > Neoaliturus > Neoaliturus tenellus. Next base: position 255,711,227 of record CM061533.1, on the reverse strand, counting down.
TTGCTTGTTCGTTTTAAATGTACTGTGTCCGTGTTTCCTGTTAATTTTAATATACTGACGACTTCACCATGAAGGTTTAATGTGAACTGTAACTGTGAACACTTGATAATGGGTCAAAAAGACCCGAAATTGTGGTAGTGTAAACTAACCCCTCTGGATCACTAGATAAGCAGGTATTGTAAACCATTCTTTTGCTATAAGTACGTGATCCAGTGGCTAATCCATAATGAAGTTTTTTTTTTTATTTCAAAATTTGTTTGCATTTTACTAATCTTCAAAACAAGTGCTTTTATGGTATATATTACTGTGACCCTCTACTGGATATCATACCATATATAGCCGAACAATAAATCATTGTTCAAAAGAGAATCAACATGTTTTTCTCATTAGTGAGACAGCTGAGCATCGTAAGTAGACAACACTGAAATTCAGTAGGATAAAAATAACCTTTGTAATATTTTCTAGTTTTTTAGGTACACCGTGTCTCCTTTCAAAACTTGCAACTGAGTCATTTGTTGAAACTGTTATAGCTGTGTTTGTTCTCAGTTTATGTCTATAAATATTAAATTTAGTTTTTGAACTAAGCACACTTTCAGATTACTGAAGTTTGGATCTGATTATCGGTACTCCACTGTAATATGTATTTTTTATAAGTTAACTCCATAGATATATTTTTAAAATTCTTTTTAAAATCAATTCAGATTTTGTTGCTACGTCTCAAGAGGAGCGACTCGAATATATCGTTAAGTAATAAACTATTTTTATATTTCTAGATAATATAATTACATATTAAAATCACCCAAGGTTTTTTAAAATTATCTTTATTTTATAAACAGAGCCAAGGGAAACAAATTTAACAATAATGAAATAATACTTTATCTGTCAGCATAATTTTCAAGCAGACGTCTGGATTTCGATGTGTACTTCAATAAATATGTTCCATTGTCCTGTCGATGAGTTTCTATGAATAATCACGAACACCGCTGACAGTTTGATAATATATAATCATAATTTAGTGCATCCATACCAATTTTCATTTTTCAGATCTTGCCATAAAGTCTTGATGATTCACTTTTGAATTTTTTTGAAGTCTCGGGAAACCTGCAGTAGTACTCAAGATTTGACTTTTGATATCATTTAAATATTCACTGTGGATTTGCTGTCACTTAAAATTTGCCATCACAGGAAAATTTTTTCTCACTGGAAATTTTCTGTCACTGGTAATTTTCTCTCATCGGGAATTTTACATCACAGGTGATTTAGAGTATTAACTTAGGATTTGTTGCTTTTCAAATTTCCACAATTGATTTCAGTTTAAAAAAATATTGATGAACTGGAGATTTAAAGTTACAGTTGATTTGTTGAATGCGAATGACTTGTTCAATAATAAATTAATGGAATTCCACAAATAATATAGTTGTTGAAGAAGTATCTATTGAAGATCGGCTGCAGATGTGAAGTGAAGGTTGATGATAAGTTCCGAATTACTGAAAGACACCCACAACTTTTTGTTCAACAAAGAATTTGGCACAATGTAATGTCACTTCTGTACTCATGGTTTATTTTCTTGTGCTCTAAATATTTGGTACCTTGAGAGTTATTCCAATAATGTAGCAAGAAGAATTTTTAATGAGTCCTGGACCACAATTTGTTATGGTAAATTTCATTCCTATTTTTAAACAATGTAAACGATGTGAATTTCACAATTCCCTTGACTATGTTTAAATTTTTCTTGATGTCCTTATAAGTGTTATAACTCTTCAAAGAACATTTCTTGGTAAAATTTTTGTAAACTTTATAAAATGTAAAAATTAAAATTTTGAAGGGTAATTTTGAAACAAGAGACAAATTTAAAAAGTACTTATAGTTAGAAATTTCATCAAAAATTTTTGACCTAAATGTTTTAAAAGTGATACTATGGTTACGTGAAATGATTGTTAGAAATGCTTTAGTTGGAGTATGTTACCAAACCTACTATTGGTTCTTTCATGGTGTCATATCCTTTAAAGGTGCGTTTACACTGCAGTTGTCAACCAAAAGTTGTCAACCATTTTTGATATCTCAGTGTAAACGCAACAGCAACTCATTAGATTGATGACCAAATTTTGGTTGACGACCAAATTTTGGTTGTCAATCTGGTGTAAACGTGCATTTATTTGGTCAACAACTTTGATTTATTTGGTTGTCAACTCAGGTTGTCGACCACAGTTGTCGACTAAAATTGTTGATGACTTTAGGTTGACAACTCCAGTGTAAACGTGCCTTAATACCTACACACTTTTTTTAAAATCTTTATCAATATACCCCTGTCGCAGCAGACCTGCTTACTTAGCGAATTTCCAATGGCTGTTATTATTTAATCAACATAATGTTTGGTTTTATAAATTGATAGTATATTAAATATATGTCTTAAACTACTTTACTTATACTTTAAACTATTATTTAAATTGATATTTCATACAAGAAAATATAGTATTTCATTATATAATATGAATAATTCACAATAACTATCAACATTAATTACACATAATCTATACTTATTTAATACCCTAAGGGTTTTTTCGTGTAGAGAAATCCTACAATTTTCAACCAATTTTCAAGTTTTTGGTGTCGTTGGATAGGGCTTGGTCTGTAGTTGTTTCTGCCAAAAATATTGTTGGAAATCAAACTCAAAATAAAGGTGCTATCCTTAATTGAAATTTGAAATTTTCCTATTAGATCTATATAGGCGAACTAAGCGACCCCCTAAGGTGCCAAGACCCGGGGAGCTCCATTGTGGTGGGGACGAGCACCCCTGATATGCCGTAAAGAGTTTCCCTGATTAGCGGTCAAGAGCATAACCCCCAACTGGCGGTAAACATAGCCCTCTAATATACCCTTGATCAGAGTTAATAAGAACATTTTATAAATGTTTCTCACCGTCAGCCTGGGGCTCCACTTGATCACCAAGGATGAAGCTGTTTCCGTCAAATATCAACGGCAACGACTTGTAAATTATCTTTCTCTTCCAACATTATAGTTTCTGTGGTCATGTTGGGTTTGAAGCCTATACAAAATTCAGCAACAGTGACATACCTTACATAGTGTCTGTGGATATTAAATCCCAAATGATACTTTAAAATCAAACATTGATCTGCACCTTCGATCTATATTGAATAGTCATTCTATTCTGAACATCCATTGGAAAGTCTCTTAATTCACTCCTCTCCACAGCCACCCAGATGATGTTGACTTGTGGTCCGCCGGGATTGCGGAGAAGCCCCAGCGCGGCAGCATGGTGGGACCCACGTTCAACTGCCTCATCGCCATGACCTTCCGCGACCTCAAGCGAGGAGATCGCTTCTGGTACGAGAACGGCGGATGGCCCAGCTCCTTCTCTCTTGGTAAACATTTAATTTCTTTTGCTTCAAAAAGGTGTCATTGGCATATTGCGAAGATACTACTATATTTTAAAGAAATTAGTCTGGTAAAAGAGTTTGTTTGCAATTAAAAATGACTGTAAAAAATAGAATGTTCAATGGATTTCTTGTCAAAAATTATGTGGGTATACATAAAAGATTTATCATTGGTAAGCGTTATCTCCTCTTTTAGAAATGATTATTCAAAAACTCATATCAATCAACTTTACTTAAAATAATTCTTACTACTTGTTACAAAATTACTGTTCTGTTCAATTTAGAGCGAGTGAAGCTCTAATGCAGTTCAAACTGTTTGTGAGGGCTCAATTATTGAAGTAAACCCCATCAATGTATTAATTGTGTCTATGAATTCGAAATTCATTATAGCAATGGATTTATAATCTTGTAACACAAATGGACTTTACCAAAATATCAAAATCCCTTTTACTGTCATAAAATTGTTTCCTCTAGCGTTAGAAACAACAGACAATATTGTTTATCGCTTTCAGTGTTTAAAAATACACTAAATCACTATTTTCATTGGGAGGTAAGGAAACTCCTTTCATTTTCAATTAATAACCCCAAAATTGAGGGTTAGGCAAAAATATGTGGGTTAGATAGATTTAGTTCTTTTTAGTATAGTTTAAACACTAAAAGCAATAGTTTAAGTCTGTTTAAATTCTAAAAAACGTTTTTAATGGAAGAAATTATTCAATAAAGTCTTTAGGAATATAATAAGCAGACAAATGTACATCAGAAAGTTATCTTTACTTTTTATTTTTGTAGAAACTGTAGGTACATATTGGGCTTATCTACATGGGTAGTCGCTTTGTAATCACGGAATTTAAAAGCGATCAAAGAGGGGTCATTTAAATTGATCATAAGCAAGACAATTAACTACATAAAATGCTTCATATGTTGAATAATGAATGCTAAAGGGGACCACCAGAGCCGTTGTTAGCCAAATATTTTGGGAGTAAAAGCCTAAAATTTCCCAACTCAGTTATGGGTCTTTCCCAACTGATTTTCGCGGGTTACTCTACTCTTGGGGTTCAATTTGAAGTAAACCCCATATTACAAAATCACATAAAACACATGATGGTAACATTATAAATAGGCTATTATTTTGGTAAAACCTTATTTAATAATTAATTGGCCATGTTGTTAATCCATGGGTCCACACACTATCGAATATATCAAAAGTCAAAGTCGAAAGTCAAATAATCTTTGACTTTCCATCGAGCGGCCCATCGAATATGTTCGACAGTCTGTTGGATGTTCGGTCGGGTGGTGTGTCGGCACCGGCATAGTTTAACCCAATTTGTCAGGTCCGACGTCGGGTCGAGCATGTTCAATGTGTGTGGGCCCCTTAAGAGCTTAAGTTTTCAATTCAAAGAATTATTTGTTCCCGTTTTTTATAAACGAATTTACCTGTTGATCTTTCGAATTATACTGGTTTTTATTAATGTAGAACACAGTGTCTATTGTGCTACCTTATCAGTAAATGAGCATTACAAGTGAAATTTTACAAGTTGAAAAATAAAGACCGGTCGTTTTCCGCAGAACAACTGGATGAGATCAGGAAGGTGCGGCTGTCACGTCTGGTTTGCGACAACAGTGACACTGTAGAAACCATCCAGCTCAGGGCAATGGAAGTGCCTGACTTCAAAACGTAAGTGGTTCATGATCTTGTCAAACCATCTCTAACTGAATCAATCACAATCAATATAATAATTAATTACATTTCTAATCTAGTTAATCATAATATGTGTAATGACTCAGTCTGTACTATGAAAAAATCTTTTCAATACAGCGTTGTTTTCGTTGTAAGACTTTATATTATTGTAAAAATTTTTTTAGGTAAGCTACAATTTGGTATAATATGCTTTTCACCAGTAGATTTATTCCTAGGGGGGAATATGCACACTACACCCTCATAGAGAAAACGTGTGAACCTATGGGTAAAAATATTAAAAGATTGGTTAAAATGTAAAAAAACATTTTTATCCCTTCCTTATGTAATTGTAAGGTATGGATGGGGATGAGATATGTGAGCATCAGTGTTAGATGTATTAACTCCAAAGTGCAGAGCTGCGCTGTGAGCTATGATTTAAATCAAAATAACCGCTACAATTTTCAGTGCCATCGGATGCGCCATTGCTATTGACATTTCAGGTGACCTTGGCATGTTGATTTTACCAAGTCTAAAAATAAAACCAAGGTATTATTGGTAATTTTGTACTCTTCATTTTTTTCATAGATAATGATTGTTACTAAATTTTGGAACAGAAATATTAGCTCAGTTTGTTTTAAGGAAGGAACAATTAATCATAATGATAAGAGGAATGGTGGAGCCAACAGCCACCCCTGCTAGCTGTCTGGGTGTGGTGTAACCAACAATCTTGTTTTAGAACAATTGAGTTTAGAGGGTGTTTATAAAATTCCAAGATTTTGAAAGAGTGCTAGTGAAAGACTTCCTAGCATAACTTAATGATATAAACAGAAATCTAAAGTGAAAATTTTTGTTTACTGTATTGTATGTGATCAAATGTTGACCTTGACGCTGGGATCAAACTCTACGCACAATTAACAACCAATTTCCAAATGTTTTTATATACAGGGATGTGCCTGTTTCAAGTGTTTCTTTTAAATAAAACAGTGGCTCATATACCCCACTGAGCACAAGATTTCCCCAGGATATCCCAAACGAGTCCCAAATATCCTATTCAGATCCCGGGATATGGAGGATATTCTAGGACATTCTAAGCATATCCCAAAAGGACTTTAATAGAAATACAAACTTTTTACGTAAATAGGACTAAAATTAAACAAATTCAAACAAAACAGGTTTAAAATGGATTTGTTTTACTTTTTTGGCTATAAGACACCCGTCAAACAAAATTTCAAAGGATATTCCAGAGATATCCCAAGGATGTGTCAGGCCTGCGTAAACGGCCATATTCCAAGGATATCCCTAGGATATGTGCGTTTTTTTTTTCAATTTAGTTCAAACATTCAAAATAGGGGTTTTGCTAAAAGTCTAAAATCATCAAGTCATTCAACCATTTTTCTTTGAGGCCTCTTTTCGAAAACTTCTGAAAAGAGCTCCTGGGGAAGTCCCTGGAATATGTCCGTAAGCATAGTTTTAATTAAATTCTATAAAATCGTTCACATCCTTAGGATATTCTCAGGATTTCCCAAGTAAATATCTGTTGACACAGTGTAAATTATTGAAATACTAAATAAACTTGTATCATATAGGTCCAGAAAAATTAATTAAACAATCTAATAACATTAGATAATAACATTAATTGTTTACAAGCCAAATAGATTTGTTTGAATTCAAACATTATAGTTGAAAGGATCTACAAAGAACATCCATAGGAAGTGTCAGTGATTAAAGCTATAATGCAAAATAGTGTATAGGTCATTCACTATAAACTAAAGTTTTAATAAATAATTTTCTTTAATGAAAACCTTTGAAAATAATTCTTAGTAAAAAGTATGGGAAATTTTCATAAGCAATGCCATGGCTGCCTCTCTTCATGACAGGAGTTCCAGATGGGTCTCGAAGGATATCTCTTAAAAATATTCAATGTCCTGGGGATATCGTGAAAGGATATCCCAAAATGTATGATTTGCAATATCCCTAGGATATCCTTGGAATGACTTAGAAAATATTGGGGATATTTGGGTTTACGCTGGGATATCTCGATTTACCATTACACACCATAACGTACACAGGATAGGTATCTATTTTACATCAAATGCACTTTCAAAAGGTCAAACTACATCAAATAAAATGTAGTGATTTTACTCAAATTAAAATATATCAAGTATAATTAATAATCTTTTTGTGTTAAAATATACAATCCAAATTACATATAACAGTTCACATTCAAAAGGTTTTGCTATTTTATTTCAAAATTTTTAAATATGTGAAAATAGTCAATTTGTAAAGTTACTTCAAATTTAGGCTAACTTTTTTACTTTGACTCGCAAAACTTCCAAGTGCACCAATGAAGGTCAAGTTTCAATACTTAATAGTAAATGAGAACACCTCAGAGCACAGGTCAGTTGGCTCAATAGGTTAGAGCGTCAGGTCATTGAGTGTGAGGTCACAGGTTCAAATCCTGGCATGGGCTTATACTTTTTGGTCCAAATTATTTTCATTTTTGTAATTTGTTCGTTAGCAGAAATGCATTTATTTATAAACTTTGATGAAAATAGTTACAATTTACAAGTTTTAGACCAGTTTTTAACGACATCCCATAGGGATATTTGAATATCCTAAGGATATCCCGAAAGGATATCCCAAAACGCGGGATATGCGCGGACATTCAATATCCCCAGGAGATCCCTGGGATAACTTTTTGAGAATATTGGGGATATTAAGGATTTCCCCGGGATATTCCAATATCCCATAAGGATATGTTTAGGAACTCCTGGGGATGTACTTGTGCTGTGTGGGACACTTCAATTTATTAAATATAAATCATGTAATTCATCTTACTTAAAAAATCAATGCATCTTACTTGCACGACATCATTATTTAGAGAGAGAGATCCTTCGAGAGGGGCTTAGAGATCTCAATGGATTGCCGTCACCGGCCTACTTGATATCAATGACAAGGAGTAAATACTGAACTATAAATAATACAACAGTGCCCATTAACTAGCCATGTGCCGTCCCAGGAGTCCTGATTTGACCCCTAGGGATCCTTAGGCTATGGATCCTCTTTCTGGGGTTACATAAAGTCAATTGTGTATGTAAAAAAATCAAGATGAGACATCTGTGTGAGCGAATGTTGAAAACTCATGACTGTAACACCAGAAACGCTGCAAAACACTTGGCAAGAAATGGAATAGGCTTACTGCTTTATTTTGAGTGTGTTTCTACCCCAGTGGCATTTTTTAACGTTTTGACGGGGAACGGTCCAAACCCCAGTCTTGTTGTCCAAACCCCAACTATCTAAAATCGACCAGTTGTTAGAAAGCATCATTAATTAATAGCCCAATGACAAATGGCAGCTGGGTCCGGAATCAAACCTTTAAAAAGCTACTAACTTTTCTCAGGATCGAACCGGCAACGTTTGGATTCAAAGGCGAGCACTATAACCACTCAGCTACCCAGCCAGTATCAGACTGCTTTGATGTCTGCAAAGCAACAAATTGAGCTTACATTGAAAAAATTTGATTTTCTCCACTTCAATTTGACATTTTAATCATTTAAATATCTCTGAAACTTTTTTATTAGTGCCCGTTCAAAATATCAGCATTCTTTTACAAACATCCTGTATAAATTTAACATTAAAGCTTCAATGTTTGCCTTGAAAGAAAGATGAACACAGCAAGATGGACACTAAATATCAACCAAGATTATTTTTGCAGAAGTCAGCCGATCCGTAAATAGCAGAGCCGGCAGTAATTGAATTTTTTAAAATTTAAATTATTGCACACAGCGCAGTCCTACCAACATCTACGACTTACAGATTGGTTGGTTCCTAAAGAGTTTATCTAAATGGGTGCATGTTGTACTTCAGGGCCTGCACCCCTAGAACTGGGATGTCCACTACCCAATCCCAGCTCGAAGTACTGAGTTGGGTAACGGGCGTGGCTCCCTTTATCAACTGAAGTAGGGCAGCTTCGGCTGTTCCGAGCCCTAGCGGAGGTGGCCTTGTGTCAATCGCGCGCTTACTGGGTGTCTCACTCCAGCCTCCCCCCAAAAGGGAGGGAATGAGTCAGGATGTCGGGGATCTGGGGCTTCCGTGCCTTTCGGGTACGGTTGCAGTGCAGCCGGCGCCTTGGGCGTGCGGGTTTCCAGTGACCTAGTTATTCCGCTTGGGACCCACCCATGACCCAAGTAAAACCTAAAATGGGGACCTCGGGATCCGGCTCAAGCCCCTGGCTTCGGCCAGTCCGGATATTGGGTTGGAATCGAGGGGCCAGAGGTTGTCGGTATGCTCGGCACACAGCTTCGGCTGTGGGGGGCCCTCCAGCCTCATCTGGGGGCGTTGCTCACAAACGAAAGCTGAGAAGTACCATGGGTAGTGGTGCCACTGTCACTCACAGCGGATGGTCGATTTGGGTTCACCGCCGGTTGAGTACCACAGGCCTGGTGAATTCCGGGTTTTGTGGGGGTCTAATCCGCCTTAATGAGATTTGGGATTGTTTCTAATGGTTCCATAAGTTCCCTGTCTGGGGGGTTTTATCCCTTCAGACCGACCGGGTATGCCGAAAGGTCAGGTACCGGTCGCCACCAGGGGAACCCAATCCTTGACTTCGGTCCTGGAATTTGGAAATAAATACGAATAGAGTTTATCTAACCAGCACTGACACTCACATACCCTTACTTCAATCACTCTCCTCACCATGTATAAACTTAACTTTCTGAATACCCCTATTAACGTATTCCTCCTGAATACATCATTGCAATTCAGTTTCACAATACCATAGGTATGTTGTAATCATTGTTATCATTGATTTGACTGCAGGAACCCGAGAGTGCCTTGCAGCAGTAACAGCTTGCCCCGTCTCAACCTCTGGCTCTGGAGAGACCCCCAACTGAGCGAGGGCGAATCCCAGCAGCCGACCAACAATAAGGTACTACATTAAAGCCATCAAATAATAAACGTACGCAGTCAACTCTCGCTAACTCAAAACTCGTCGATACTTCGAATTATTTTCAATCACTGTGAATAAGCCTGTCTAAGTCAAAAAATAAACCACAAACATCTCACGGTTATATTTTGACTCTAGAAATTATCTCAGTAACACGAAATTCAATCAATAAGTAGAATTCATTTTGCACTTTACTTCCACAAGTCAAAGTTTACCTCTACATCTCTCTGCGGACCTCTGTAACTCGAAACTCCGGTGCATGGTTCACTGATACTAGTCTGTGAAACAACTCCACTGGTCCAGTGTCTGTCATCTACTATCACAATACTGTACTCTGTACATTACATCTCAAATTTAACCTAAAACCAGCACTAGCAGTTCTAGAACTAACGTCAAACTAATGGAACTCGAAGAAAAATAACAGTCCCGCCTCAAATTTCGAGTTATGGAGAGTTGACTGTAGATCCATCCATATCCATATTTAAAACAGTAAGGTAAAAAACACCTTTGGACCGTTTGTCTGAGACTTTTACTGGACTAATTTACAAACAGTTTGTATATAGAAAGCCAAATAGAACCTAATAGAAGGAAAACTTTCTGATATTAGCAGATTTTATTAACTTTAACGTTATCTTACTTTCTTAAATTTAAAATATGATCATTTTCAAACCCTTACAATAAGTTTATTTTACACGCTTTCAGTCAGCTAATTGTAAAAACACGAGGTGTGGTATTTTATCTAAAAACAGAAGGAGAGCAAACGCTCAAGAAGAATTAGGATTAAACTTATTATGGCCAATACCTAAAAAGGTCTACATATGGTATAATGTATTATCCTTAAACGGTTTGAAAAAAAATAGTTTTATACTATTGAAAATATAGTTGCAAGGATATAGCAATTTTAAAATACACTTTATGTATGTATTTCATCAAATGGAACTGTATCCTTCGAGTATCGACGGGCAATGACTCGTAAAAACTTTATATTGACTCCTAAGATCAGATCAAGTTAACTACTTATTTAAAAATAATGACAAACATGACAATTTTTTTGTATTGTTAATCATGAACGTAATGTAATAAAACCTCTTTAAAATAGGGTTAATTTATAGTTGTTCTTGATAATTTCAGCAACAAAAAATACCATCACAACTTGCAAAAGTGGAAAATATAAAAAAAAAACAATATTTAAATAATTATTGTCTCGTATTTCAGGAAACTGTTCTGATAGAGGAGACTCACAATTTAGAAAATAATGGGGAGAATAGTGAAGATTCAAATAAAGTGACTCCGACGGAGAGGCCACCGGAAACAGAAGAAGAAGAGGAGGAAATAAAAGTAGATTATCATGTTATAAAAGTAGACAACAAACCGGTTTTGTTAGAGAGTATTGATAAGTTAATTCATAATCTTAAACATTCAAATACCTCAAAGCCAATATCTCCAGTCATACAGGAAGAAGAAACAATACTAAACATAAGCTAGTGGAATTTGCTTTCTAGGACAACAAATTTGTAAATAATGTTAAAAATGTTAAATAAAATATTTATTTATTGTACTAATAAATTTTTTTGATCAGTAACTGCATAATTTACCTCAAGCCCTAGAATTAAGAGTATTTCTGTCACAGCAGACCTGCATAGTTTCCGGCCGATTATTGGACATATTCCAAAAATAATACTGTACAGAATTAAGAATGTATGGCAACAGAGGTTCAGTGGCGGCCCTACAGTTTGCGGGGCCCAAGGCGAAGTTTAAGCACGGGCCTCTTTAAATACCTTAAATAAATCTAAACTAGCCTATTCAGTAAGGAAAAGGGTGCTTAACCAAAGAACAAGGAATAAGATTTTAATAGAAATTAATATCATTATAGTTAACTGTTACAAAACTACTTTTCTAGATTTTGCAATTCTAAATCGATCAATAATGTTCTTGTACTTAAGATTAGAGGCAATATCTCTCTCAATGGATAAAATTGCCAAAGAAGAAAGCTCGTTCCCGTTTATTACTACCACGTCCTGTTTCTGATATTTTAGTATTTAGTATTTATGTATTTATTGTTAAACGGTAATATGAAAAAACCGTGACCGATGACAGCAGCACTCCTATTATGGTTAATATATTTTAAATAAGTAGTGTTAATCATACCCATTTTATTGTCTTGTTTGTCTATAAGTTAAATATGAATGAATATTCAAAGTAAAATTCAATTCGGTATATAAATGTTTCGCTCATGTCAGATTTTGTTATTTTTAACCCAGCACCTTAAAGAGAGTAGAGATTACCACTCACTGCCAATATTCGGCTCTCTTATCAACACATGTGTTTTCTTGTAAATAAAGTAGCCGTTTTTATCATCATACTTTTAATGGAGGATCTTTATCGTTATTTCAGATTTTTCGTTAATTTTTGGATTATGCTGCTGTTTTTCAACATTTTATTTAATTTCATTTTTATATGTTTGACAAACATCATTGAGTTGAACTCTCTCCTATTCTGCAATCTGTAAAATGCTCAATTTTTATAGGAAAATTCCACTTACATAATCAGTACTTCCGTTGACTGCCACGCATAAAGTTTCAATTAATATATCCCCTTCACTCAATATGACCATTCGAATCTTTTTAAATAAAAGAATTACACATGCTTCAATGTTATTAAAGTAGGCGGTTCCCGAACCACTTTGCACCTCTATCACGATTAAAATGCTTTTATGATTTTCATATTATATGCTAAATTTTTGGCAAATCAGTAATTTTTAAAATAATTAAATGGCGAAGTAAAAATCTGCAGTCAATATGTAATACGTAGTTAGTAAGGTTAGTAACGCACATACTGAATTTTTGCTCATTCAACGTAAAAAATAGTGTTATTATAGTATATCGCCACTTAAGATGCATATTAATAGATCATCTTCACTCATTGTGCTATCATTGACTATGTAACTCACGTTAGTGTACATAGTCAATGATGCTATTCTTATGGACGATGCTTTGCATTATTTCTCATTTCCTGGTAATTTTATGGACACGCCAATAATTTTCCCTCGTGCATGGGACCGAGACCTTTCATTTGAGACAACTTCCATCTTCCTGTAATTAGTATAACGTCCACAATTTTACTCAAGAAATTTCGCTTAGATCTTAGATCATGTGATACGTGAGTCGTGCGGGAAACAAACAGCAGGCAGACGTTAGTCTGTCAAAAGTGTAACAAACCTTTCTAAGCGTTGTACTTTTTCAAATTAATACAAATAGCGTCATCTATTTGTAATATGGCAATATGTACAAATAGATGTATTCTGTCTGTATAACAGAATACAGACGACGCGACCAGCACTGCAGTCGCCAGTGTGGCGAACACCAAAACTACAGTTAGTTAGCCTGTCCTTAAAAGTAAAAAGTTTTGCAAGCTCACACCAACCGCGTTCTAACAAACCTAAAAATTGGTTGTGTTGGAACGAAGTTTTGCCGATTTTTTTTTTTGCATATTTTAAATATGACGTTAATACATTTTCCACATGGTTCGCGGCTGTACGGGGCCCCTAAAAACGCGGGGCCCCAGGCACCGCCTTGTTCGCCTTTATGTAGGGCCGCCTCTGCAGAGGTTTTTAATTTATGATGGAGTAAATTTGATTTGTTAACAAAATATTTTAAGACAAAAGCAAAACTTAAAAAACTGCATTTAAGACTAACTCTCCAATCTTTTATTCTGAAATTATGATATAATTTTCAGATTTTCAACTTGATTCCTTAGATCTAAAGTTAGGAATGAATTAAGTTTTACCCCCCTTAAAAAACTCTTACTCCAACAGGTGTTCCAAATTAACCTGAACCTGGGTAAGAAGTTTCCCTAACGGGTGATGGGTGTTTAAATCAAGACAGTATATACCTTATATTTCAACCAAATAAAAATAGTACAAGATATACATTTGTTTATTTTATTGATTATTTTGAAATGAAATGAATGAAATGAAAAGTGCTTTATTGGTAACATTTTACAAAACAATAGTACACTGTTCTTAGCACCTAAACAATGGTTTCAACAACCGTCTGTTTGGTTGGCTTTGAACTAAATATAGTAATGTACCATACATAATAAATAAAAACTCAACTTAGCATAATCAATAAAAACTTTATACCAACATAATTCTTCTTACCTTATATCAAACCAGTCTTCTAAAAAATTAATTTCAATGGGAAAAAATACAATTAAACACAAACTGCCTTTTAGATTCTTAACTATAACCTTAAAACTAATTTGTTCTGTTTTAATCTGTTACACTAAGTTAAACTCTGTTACTAATTCCCACCTATAGAACCATGCAGCTTTTAAATAATTTACTAATCTCCGCCAGTCCCTCCCATTTAAAAAATCCACAAATTCAATTTTGCCTAAAGAGTTTTTTCCAAAGAAACTTTTTCTTATGTTGGCAAGAATGGGGCAAACCGCAACAAAATGAAATACAGTTTCTTTTTTATTTAAATTACACAAGGAGCAATTCCAGTTTTTTCCTTCGATCCAGGGTTTGTAATTGAGATCTAGTAGCTCGGCTCTAGCTTTGACGGCCCACGAGATTACGCTAATGTCCATCTTATCGTTGAACAAATTCCTGTCACCGATAAGGTCAAGGTCGATCGAGAGGTATTGTGAGTGATACGGCGACGTTATCGCTCGGCCGCGGCACGTGCCTCTCCACGCGTCCCTTTCCGCCTCAACTATTTTCAATAATTGCAAATTTATTGCCTGATCCCCAAAGTTCTGAGAAAAATTTATTTTTAATCCATATTTTTCACCAAGATTTCTCCAATTTTTATACCAATAGATGTTTTTATTTATTATATTTTCAGCGAGTTTTTTTGGCAGCCGGTCATCCGTCATACTTAAAACCTTTTGCAGGTAATTAATATTTGACACCATAGTTGCTAAATGTAATTTTTCAATATGTGTTTCTATATATATAACATAATTTGGGGTGTTGTGGGGCAGTCTTAGAAGCTTTTTAATAAATAGTTTCTGAACCAACTCCAATTTTTCACTTTCAATAAAGCCCCAAACCTGAGCGCCGTAACAAAGAGCGGCTCTCACCACTGCGTTAAAACATTGTAATTTAGCACTGAGAGGAACATTTTTTCGGCAGAATAAGTTACCCCACACTGAATTGACAGCAAGTTTAGCTGAGTCGGCCTTTTCTGTAAAATGTTTTTCCCACGACAACGTTGACGTAAAAGTGACCCCTAAATACTTATAACTATTAACAACTTCTACTCGTTCCCCTTTGTAAAACCATTTTTCTTTTGCCCCTAGTCTCCCACCCTTTTTAAAAACAATTATTTTAGATTTTGACAAATTTACCTTCAGATTCCAAAGGTCACAATATTTTTCTAAGTTTACAATCATATGCTGAAGACCGGTCGGTGTGGGCGCTAAGATTAAACAACACAAATTAATAATTGATTCTTATTAGATTAATAACTGTATTTTTGGAGTTTATTTTTTATTTTTTGTTTTTCTGATTTAAAAGGAATAAAAATAAGCAGATTTTTTAAAATTGAAGCTTATGAGTTCTGCTACTCTAATTGATAATTTAGAAGAGTTAAATAATTTTTTTGGTGATGACAAAGGAATTCTTTTTTGGCATCAAAACATTAGAAGTGCAAATAAAAACTTTGATACGTTTACTTCTTTTCTAAATTGTATGGCAAATAAGCCTCAAGTAATTATTCTCTCAGAGGCATGGTTAGTCAATAATGATGAGGCTGCACTTTATAGTATTAATGAGTATAATATGTTTGCATCTTGTAATCCAAATGTGCGCAGCAGTGGTGTTATTGTTTATGTTCATAACTCTATACCCTCTGTTTTGTGTGATTGTTTTATTGATGGGTGTGACACTGTACTAATATCATGTAATTCAAAGCGTTTCTCTTTTTATATTCTTGGGTTGTATAGACGGCATTCATCTGATGTAAAGATTGTCGTAGAGAATTTGTCACAACTTTTGTCTCAAATAAAATGCTTTGATGTAATTTGTTTAGGGGATTTTAACATTAATATTAAGCTTGATAATGGGGAAACTGATGTTTACTTAGATAGCCTTTCAAATTTAGGGTTCGAACAACTTATTGATATTGATACTAGAGTTCAAGGTGATTCTTCTACTTGTATAGACCATATTTTGTTTAGATCTAGATCACAAAATGTAAGTAAAGTGTCAGTAATTGAATCTAAGGTAACCGATCATCGATCAATAGCTTGTTTAGTAAACTATGATTTTGTTGCGAAGCGTAGGCAAAATATTACAAGTTTTTTTGTTGACTATAATGAATTAAAAAGTAAAATAGTTTCAACTTCTTGGGTTGACGTATTTGAGTCTTTTAATGTTAATTCTGCTTTTGAAATTTTTTATGGGAAACTATTGTCTTTGATCTTAAGTTGTCAATACACTCAAAATAAGCAATTGAAAAAGAGAATGTTAAAACCTTGGATGAATGCTGGTTTGTTGAGAGCCTTTACTGTAAGGGACAAACTGTTTAAGATACAAAAGAGGAATCCAGTTACAAAGAATATAGACAATTACTTAAAATTTCAGCACAAGTTAAGAGACTGGATTAAGGCAGCTAAAAATAGTTATTACAACCAACTGTTCCAAGAAAATGTAAATGATCCTAGGAAACAATGGCGGGTGATAAATAGTATCATAAAAGGAAATTGTTCCAAACATTCTGACATTCTTTTAAAAAAAGATGATTCTCTCATTAGTAATGAATTGGAAATTGCAAATATCTTTAACAACTATTTCATTGAAGTTCCTTTAAAAGTTGCAAACTCATGTCAAGACCCGTTGCCTCAAAGTAAATTACTTTACTCACAATATTTTCAAATATTTCATAGCGCAAATTCAATTTTTTTTAGTCCTGTCACTGAATTTGAAATAAAAAAAGAAATACAAAAACTGTCTCCTCACAAAAGTACAGGCGATGAGCTTCTTTCTGCAGCCATTATTAGGAATATTTGTGATGAAATAAGTCCAATTTTAACAGTATTATTTAATTTAAGCATCACAAATGGTTGTTTCCCTGATATTTTAAAAACTGCCACTGTTGTCCCTATACATAAAAATAGTGATAAATGTTGTGAACAGAACTACCGTCCAATATCGTTGCTTCCTGTTTTATCAAAGTTATTAGAAAAGCTAGTTAAAGCAAGGATTATCAAATTCTTAAATAATAACAAGTTTTTTTCATCTTGTCAATTTGGCTTTAGAGAGGGCCTTAGCACAGAATTGGCACTTCAACATTTTTTGACAAATATTTATCAGAGTTTGAATGATGTGTCCTGCAATAAAACAGCTGGTTTGTTTTTGGATGTTAGTAAGGCTTTTGACACAATCAACCATGATTTGTTGTTGCAAAAATTGGAATCAGCAGGTATTAGGGGGGTACCACTTTTATGGTTTAAATCGTATCTATTTGGAAGAAAGCAATTGGTTAAAATTAAAGAAAGAAAAAGTGATGTTTTGAGTATTAACTTTGGGGTACCGCAAGGTTCAGTTTTAGGTCCTGTCTTATTTTTAATATTCGTCAATGACCTTTATAATGGGACTTTAAATGGGCATATAACAGCTTTTGCTGATGACACAGCGTTGTCATACTCCGCAAATTCCCTTAATGAGCTCAGACAGAAAATGCAAGAAGACCTTAACAAACTTTCTCTTTGGTTCAGCTGCAACAAACTTTCTTTAAATGTTTCAAAGACAGTTTATCTTATTTTTTCTCTTTCTCAATCAAATGTTTTTAATACTCCGTTAGTTTTCCACAAAGTAGATTGCAGCCAAAACAGTTGCACATGTGACCCTATTAAACAGTGCAGCTCCACTAAATATTTAGGTTTAACTTTGGATGAAAATTTATCCTGGAAAAATCATGTGTCAAATTTAAAAAAGTCATTACGCCAGTCACTTAGATCTTTCTTTCACTTAAAGTATTACTGTCCTTTGGCCACTCTAAAGCAAGTCTATTATTCTTTGATCAATTCTAAACTTGAATACGGTATTTCATTGTACGGTAGTACTTATGTCTCAAATTTAAAATCTATTATAGTTTTACAAAAGAAATTTATTAGATTGATGTCTAATGCTAGTTTTAATGCCCACTCATTTCCGTTGTTTGTCAGTCATAATATTCTCCCATTACGATATTTATACATTTTCAAAGTATTGGTTGCTTTCTTTAATTCAAGTGGTAACGCAGGTCCAACAATTGATAACATTCATAATTATCCCACAAGACAAACCTTAAAAAAAATATTCCGTTTACCAAAACCAAATTGTACCTTGTTCAAGAAATCTTTTGTTTATTTATCGTATAAGTTTTTTAATGTGTTACCTGATTTTGTTAAGCAGAAAAGAGCAAATAATGCATTCAAAAAAGCATTAAAAATGTGGCTTTTAACTAAAAATAATGATGAGATTGAAGATTTCTATGTATCCCTTTCTTGATTCATTTTATGATTTTGTTTTTGTTATCATCTCTCAAATTTCAAATTAAAAGTCATATACATCTATATCTGTCTTTTTTCTCTTACTTTGTTAATATTTTTTTTCTAATTGTGAATTTAAAATATTTTTTATGTACATCTTATATATATAGTTATATATTAGTTAATGTGTTAAACCACAATGTCAATTTAGAATAAAAATTTGCTGGTGAATTTTTTTAAAATTACTATTACTTAAATAATTTCAACTGGGACTCCCGCCCTAACACAGAAGACCAGCTCTTCTCAAGGGTGTGAATTATTTTTCTGCAAGATTTTGTTTAGAAGTACAATATAATTTTAAGTTTTTCTTTGTAATATTTGTATTACTTGTGGAGAAATAAACATTATTATTATTATTATTATTAAGATTACAAGGTCGTCTGCATATAACAAAATATTTATTCTATTCCTCCCAATATTGCATCCACCCCCCAATGCGTCGGGCAAGTCGTTAATAAACAAACTGAACATTAGAGGTGAGATATTGCAACCTTGACGCAAGCCAACAGTAGTCTCAAAACTATCTGTCACGCCTTCTTTACACCAAATTCCAACGCTAGTTCCCTCATAATAATTTCGGAGTAAATTTAAGATCTTTGTTGATATACCTAGGCATGATAGTTTAAAAATCAGCGACTTCCTATCAATGGTGTCAAATGCAGTCGAAAAGTCAACGAAAAATGCGTAAAGCTTTTGCCCCCTATTAGATAATTGAAGATTTGCTATACATGATAGGTTAAAAATATTATCTATGGTCGAATACCCCCTTCTAAATCCGGCTTGAAACTCTGTTAAAATATTTTGTTCGTTTGCCCAATTTTGTAGTCTACTATTTATTAAGTTGACGAATATTTTACAAATTGCATCAATAAAGGATAACCCTCTGTAGTTTTCTGCCAAATTTAAGTCTCCTTTTTTATGAAGCGGAAAAACTATAGATTTTTTAAAGCTCTTTGGAACCACCCCTGATCTCAAAATATCATTATAAACTACAAGCAATTTTTTAAGGAATACATCTGAAGAGTTCTTAAAGAATTCGTTTGGAATTCGGTCAAAACCTGGTGCTTTGTTGTTCTTAGCTAACTTCAACACAATTTTTAATTCATTTAATGAAAAATCTGCGTCTAAATTATCATTAAAAATTAATGGTTCTGCATACCTGACAAGACTACGTGTCAATGGGGGATTTAGCAACCTTTTAAAATGCTTGACCCAATCCTCCGCCTTAATACTACCTAAACGCTTTTCGGACTTTTTTTTGTAAACATTAACAGCTGACCAGAATTCTTTGGCATTCTTAACATTTGTTAGATTAAACGTAATTGTATTGTAGTACATCAATTTCTTATTCTTACATAACAGCTTAAATGACTTTTGTGAATCTAAATATTTATCTTTGACTTGTAGAGCGTTACACTTCCTGAACAAATTCAATAGCCTAAAAACCTTTTTCCGAGCCGCAAAGCATTCACAGTCGAACCAGGGCTGCTTAAAATTTATCGGTGGATCGTTTTTTCCCTCGCGCTGTTTTGATGAAGCCGCCCGTGTGATGCATGACACTATTTGATCAATGTTGTTTTGATTGTCGCTTGTTAGCAGAAGATTTCTAGATAAGTTATCTAATTTATTTCTATATTTTGCGGTGTCGGCCTTCGTCCACGATAATTTTGGTAATAAAGGTAACACTCCCTTATTTTCCGAGCCGTTGTTGTCCCCACATATATACAACGCGATTGGCAGATGATCCGATCCCGGGTGTGGCAATACCTCAAAATCCTTTACCCATTTTAACCAGCCGATTGATACCGCTGCCAGGTCTATTACGGAATTCCCTACATTGTTTACAAACGTAAACTCCCCTTCCTTATCGCTGTCAGATCTTCCATTCAAAACAACCATGCCAACATTATTCATTAGTTCTAAAATATTGCGGCCCTTCTCATTTAAAACAGCATCTTTAGATTTCCTTTCATTACTAAAATTATAATTGAGATTTTCCACTAATCCTTCCGCAAGTCCCTGTTTGTTAGCAATCCGTCCGTTTAAATCCCCTATTATAATTAAATTTTCAACAATGTTTTTTTCACAAAATGACCGAAAATTTTTGAAATCATTTCCCCAATTATTGAAATTCAAATATAGTGGCAAAACAAAAACACTTTCCATTTTACAGTTGAAATCTATTTGTACTAGTGTGTAACCTTCAATATCAACAAAAAAACATCTTTTAAATGCATTTGCTTTTTGATTGATCAACGAGATAAGACCTCCAGAATATCTTCCCAGACCAGCAGCCCTGGTTGCTGAACTAAAATGACACTTGAAACCTTGCAATTTACTTAAAACTATCTCTATATCGCTAGCTGGAGAAAAAGTTTCTAATAAAAATATGACATCATAGGAGGATATTAATTTTAAAAAACCTACATCATTTAACTTAGACTTAATACCACAAACATTATATGAAAGTATAGCTATCTTACAGTCCGTATATCTTTCCTTCGGTCCTGCCGTTGTCGTTGTCCGTTGAGTAGGCCTGTCCGATGGGAGTCTGGCGAAGCCCCCTCAGCGTCCGCCCCGCCCTGCCGCCGCGCTGTTGGCTGCCGCTGTGCTCGCGTAGGTGTCGTACGTGGCCCTGGTATCCGACGTCTCCGAAGGTGCTAGTTCTCGCACCCTGGGTGCTGGTCCCCGTTCTTTCAGCTGTGCCAAAAACTCATTGAAGTCATGATGAAGAAGCTGCTGCAGTTTGGTACCTCCGTCCTCTCCTCCTCCTCGTAGCTTTCCATCGACCCAGGTGAATTTCACTCCCTCAACAGTAAGATGGTCATGGTACAGTGGCATACGACGCCTGCCTGCCACTTTTTCGATTTCGGAACGTAGAGCTATTAGAAATGCACGATTTGCCCTGACTTCCCGTGTATAGTCCCGTTGCACTGAAAATCCCGTCCCTTTTAGGAGCTTAAGTCGTGACATGATGTACTCAATGTCTGAATCTACCGGAAAATGGGCTATTACAGCTGTCTTGTCCCCTCCCAATTGGTGAGCTCTGTTTACCCATATATCATTTGTCATACCAAAGACCTCTTTGCAGAACTTAATAATATGATGCTTGTAGTCACGTACATTGTCAGGCAGTCTAATACCTCGAAAAATTAGATTGTTCCGCCTCGATCTTCCTTCAAGGTCAACCAACTTGTTTGCAACGGTCTTTTCCCTTGCCTTCATATCTTCAATTTCCTTTCTCAGAGCAATGTTTTCTGCTTCTAAATCGTGTACTTTTTGCGCTACACAAAGAAGGTCATCTTTTGTTGCTAGGCTGGCTAATTTTTGATCAAGGATTCTGCTAAGTAGTATAGATAACTGCTCATGGGACATATCCCCTACCTTCTCGTTGGTCATGGCGGTCGATGGGCTGCTCTCCAACACGTTATCCGGTGTAGTACTTTGTTTATAACGTTTAATTGCTGATCCTGATGTCACGGGAGTGAAGAACTTATCAATGGTTAATTTATCAGTCATATGTACAGGGGTCAGGAACACACTCACTATATTAACTCTGGCGTCACACAAGCACTAAACCCAACCGCGGTCACTATAACGGCGTGTTCATACGAGTCGACAGAAACCACGTTGCCGGCAGCGCACTTTGTAACTTAAATTTTACTATCAACTACTGATTTACGACGACAATTTTACGTTAAATATATAGTCCGTTATACCGCGAGCGGTCTCGATCGTTCCGGCGTGTACACGCTGCTAGATTAAACGACAAACTCTTTATTGATTATTTTAATAGTGGTGGAGATTTTAGGAAAGGGCTCCCAGGTATTTCGTCACCAATCAAGCTGTTGTACGCAATACACCGTTGCAGAATTATTTGTTTTTGAACTTTAAAAATTGTTCTGGTTTTAACAATTTGTTTTTCAACCGAGGTGAACTGATTAAGTAGGATATAGTACTATACAAAAATAAATACACAAAACGAGGGTTAAAATTTTTATTTTGTATAAATATTGTAGCTATTTAACTTTGTTTTCTTTTAATCTGTTTTTCTCCTTGAATCCTGAAACAAAAAAATAAGTATTCTAAGAGCGCCATTGGTCTATGTCATCATTGCAGATAAAAAAAGTAGAGGAGATGTATAATAAAAATTGGTTTACTTAAGCTCAATTTGAACTCGGGATTTTCTTGTACCAAAGTTCAAGATGCTATAACTGTTAACATATATAGTAGATTACCTCTTAACCGGCCACCTTCGGACCAGGCCTCGGCCAGAAAACGATTTGGCGGGTTAAACCGATATGTACCTTTAAAAACGGCAATTTAAAATTTATATAGCCTAAATGCAATTATGACTTTTAAAAAACGGCTTTTTTTATTACTCTATATAATTTAGTTTTGCTAACATCCGACACCCATGAAATCCATGACCAAACAAAACTAATTATTTGTTTCCTTATTTTGTCCACGGGATAGCAGGTCCAAACGCTTTCACTTCCAGTGGCATACAATTTCATCCAGGACAGTACATTTTAATTGGTTTGAGAAGGTCAATACAGTATGATATAATGTTGAATTGAATGAAATAGTAGACGAGAAAACAACGTTTCTGGCGAAACATAGCGGGTTAAAGCGATATTGAAATATAAAATTGCCGGTTAAAGCCACGACCGGTTAAAAGGAGGCCGGTTAAGAGGGAGTCTACTGTAAATTAAGCACATCCCTTGGGCTTAATCACACTCTTTTCCTTATCATATTCAAATTCCAGCCAAGTCTGCTCGTTTGTTGAATAGTATTAAGCTTGTACGTGTGTCCAGTTTCAAGAACTTTTTAACATTAGGCCTATTTAGGAATTTTGCCTGGTTTTACCTTATTTCCTGAGTTGAGTATGATGCACTTGCAGTGAAATCTACATCAAGAGTAAAAAAGAAACTCAGGAACTACAGGAAGGCAAAACGAGGTAAAATTTCACAATCATACGAGAGGATTGATCCTCAATTATTATTCCTCAATAATAAATTTCAATGACAGAAAAAGTCTCTTAATTTTGACTTTTACAACAGAAATACGACTGAAATTATTTTTATAAGATAAATTTATGGTTTCAGTTGTAGATTTTTAATCCCTTTTTTCCGCAATTTAAAAAAAAAACAAATGTAAGAGCTGCAGAAAAATAAAAAACTAATAATGGTCGAGCAATCTTAAAGCAACTAAGAGATCTGATCGTTATCAATGAATACAAAAACGTAAAGAAGGTCACATCTTATGGAAGAAATGGTTAAGAAAGTTTCTGTTGACTTAGTAGCGCACTCCACCATGAGAGCGCGCACGAGACAATGACCTATAGTCAGATTACATTCTGACTTTGTTGCAGATGGTCACCAGCAAAGAATCTCGTCCTCACGCTGCACTCACATATACATAACCTATAACAGTTTAACCATTACTGGACCAATTCTCACCTAATGTAGGAACACTATTTCCGTCTTCCTACATTAGTGCTTATTTTGGAACCTAAGTAAACAAATTTGAAAATGGCAGGATACCCATGACGACGTTTAAAACTTAGTTTATTTTTTTAAACATATGATTCAATAAAATATCTTCATTAGAATAACATTAAGGGGATCTGAACGCCCCATAAGGGCCCATGTTAATTTGTCAATATTCATGACCCATTATCTCAGAAACTACTGATGATATGTAACTGAAATTTTTACATGTTTTTAATTGATATTAGTAGATTACATTGAACTAAGATTATACTTCAAACCCTGAAAATAAAAAAATTATAAATTTTTTAAATTATATTTTAAAAAATCCGTGTTTTTACCTATGTTTAATTTAATAACATAAAAATGAACAGTCAAATTGATATAATTCTAGTTCAGTAGATGCCTTAGTAGTTACTTTACATTGGATAAAAATTGCAGCTCTCTGGCTTTAGCGGTTCCTGAGAAAACGGGTCTTTTGTGGGGAAAAAAGTAGATTTTCGGGAAAATGCAAAAAAACGTTAGTTGGGCAATATAACTTTTGATACTTGATTACTGGTTAACTCACATGGCTTAAAAACCTCCTGGGCAGTAGTCATCTCCATGGCCCTCTTCTTCTTCAAGCAGTTGTCTCCTCCTCTTTACTCTTGCCTCCTTGGTCATCAGTTCTGCAGCCCTGTCTGCTTTTCGAATTCGGTCCGCATCGAACTTTTGAAGAGCTGCAATGGTATGTCTTCCCAAGTCTGGAACTCCAATTTCTTCCAACACCCTCAGCCTACTCACATTTCCATCATTAAAGGATATTACTGCATCCCGAACTCCAAACTCGAGAGTCTGTTTCCCGACAAAATTATTTTTTGGAACTCGGCACCAAACAATATTGTTGAACGACTCGTTCACATTTTGAGTGCGCCCGTGAAGACATTTCTTCAGTAGATTTTTGTTACTCAAGTCTTTGTAGACTGATTTTATGGCTTCCATTACAGGTTTAGGTATTGGGTTTTTGTGTACATACTCTTTTGGGTTTTTTCTATATTTACACCACGTGTCAGGTGGCGGAGGGCAGTACGAGTGACATGGGTTTTCATCGGTGGAGAGGCGATGATAATAAGTAGCCCATACTGCTTTATACATTTTGTCTAGGCTATCAGTATTTCCTCTGATGGCATTGCCATAATAAGACTGAAGCTCATCAATGACTTTATCTGTCAGTCTCCCCCGTCCTTTTAGAGACTTACCATCCGAAAGTTCTTTTCCGCCCATAGTCTGTTTCAGATTTCGGAGGCGCGTACCCATCCGCTTTTCAACATGGCCTACACACTCCAGCTTTGATACATCAACATCATAGGGCTTACTCTCCTTTACACAGTTGTAGGCCTTAGAGTCTCCATCTCCTAACATGTTGACATGTAGCGAACGTTTCGTTTTAATTCCGAGCGATTGAAGAGAGTTACCGCAGCCTGCGTCTCCATCCCTCCGCTGTATCCTTCGTAGTTTTTGACACATTGTGATTCATGTTTTTGTTTTTGTTCTGGAGTTTTAGCTTTAGAACAGCCACTACAAAATTTTGTTAAAGTTTCAAAATCTAAAACTTTACCTGTGTCAATGCTGGTGATAGTGGCAACCCCGTTTTTAGATTTAAAACCCCGTCTCTGCCATGTCCCATCGTATGCTACGCTAATATCTGAGTCGCCATCATTGTGTTCAACAGCCTCTTTAGTAGCTCTTTGCATTGACTCCTCAGCAACTACTTCTAAACATGAAGAAACTACTTTGGTTAGTTTTGCTCTAGCCAAATTTGGAGGCGGAAGATTTAACATCGCACAAAGCATTCTTCCAGCTTCAAGTCCTTTGCCAATGCATCTGAGCCCGTAAAAAAATCTAACATTGACATCAAACAACCTTAGATTTTTACTAATATCATTAGGCCTAGACTTACATTCTGGGGAAGTCCAAAAACTATTTTCAAAGTCACATTCATTGCATGTTAGGCACAACCTACTTACTAAACCACTCCGCGATGAAATATCTTCCGACAATCTGACTGAACCACCACAAATACAATAAATACCATCAAACATTGAAATAAGTGTTTCCATGGAAACAATTACATTGCCAGAATCACCTTGAAAATCACTGTATTTATTGTCACTTGAAGATAACTTCTTTCTAGAAGAACTTACTGAAGAGGAGGTTGATTTCGGAGTGCTAGGCCTAGGACTCGATGTGCCTGACGGGCCAGGTTGTGTTTCCTGTATTTGCTCCAAAGGTATTACTTTGATTTTACTATATCTGTTCCCTTTGAACGTACGTTTCTTGAAAACACCCTTTGCTTTAGTCATTTTGCAACAAGATTCACTAACAAAACAATCATTAGACTAACTAACTAAAAGTAAACAACTCGAAATAGGGTTATAACTTCACAACAAACAGAACATATGTAGTAATGAAGAAGAAGAAGTGTGTTGTCTGCTGTCATTAGGCACCAAGAACAAATTTGGCTAACCACAGCCACTTAAATAAGTAGATGAATATTAAAAGCAGTACTGTAACAAAAACCAACTTAGAGTGGCCAAAGTTTAGCCCTTCACCACCGTACACAAAATTTTCAATTAATTATTTTTATCATTTATAGGCGGTGTAACACTATATATTATACATTTTCGTGTTCAGAAAAAGCTAAAGTATAAAAAAACACAAAAAAAAATTTTTTGAAAATTTTGAAATTTTTAAGTGTTCAGATCCCCTTAAAGTTGAAAGCCCATACGACAAAGTCTTAACAATAAAAGGATTTGATGACTTAAAATAACGATTCTTCTTGAAAAAAGCTTTCCAATGATACCAAATAAGCTAGTTAACTAATGTTTAAAATAGTGTTTTAACGACACAATACTAATAAGAAATTTTGTATTTCACTCTCTCTCTCGTACTATGTTTAGGCCGATTCTTCTGGCGCTATCTCTATTTGGAGTGCTCAAGTTCAGTTTACAGCGCTCCTAGCGGAATAAAATGTTGGCCAATTTTTAACATGGGATGTGACCTTCTTAACGTTTTTGTATTCATTGTCGTTATTACTCATGCTCCAATAGATGGAAATGATAAATTTTAAGCCTTTACTGCAGCTGAAACCTTTTGTTGCTAATAGAACAAAACCAATTATTAAAACTGCTGGGAAATTATAAATGTAAATGCCGAAAACTGCTAAGGTCTCTAGAAATGTGGAAGCAAGTACCGAGAGAAAATCTGTAAAAAAAATTTTACCCAAAATTGCCAAACAATGACTTTTTGTGTCTTGATCATATAAAGAATCAAATAGAGTCATTGGTGTTTTGAAATAACAATCAAGTCAACCCGTTATTCCTGTAATTTATGTCTGTGGTATCAAAAGCGGTGGCAGAATAATATATCATTAATAAAAAATTTCCAAAAAAATATGCAAAATGATATTTTGTTTTGTAGCACCAAAGTGGCTATTTTTAAATGGTTCTATTTTTCACTGATGTGGGCACAACTAGCAATGGGTTATTTAATATTAATCAGTAGCATCAACTTACTTCGTATATAACTATTGAGTCCACGACTGAGTACCATAAGTAATATTGTAAACGGGTAGCTCACGCTGAGGATCAGTATCCTCTGTGAGGGAGTGAGGCTGTTGAAGACGAGATAAACCCAGTTCCCCTTCACCACTGATGCAGCAAATCTTGAAACAAACATAATCATTGAAAATTTTCATGGTGAATTTTTATAATGTATGAAATTAATCAAAAGCTTAAGTAGGGGCTGCACATCATGCAGTGCGTCTGCTCCCATTTTATGCCTTTATTAAAGTTTGATAAAAGTGAGAGATATTTTAAATAAAAAGATAAAGAGCTGTGCTATTTGATTCGCTTTTGGCTTTTATATAGTATTTTTTTATATAAAAGCACAAAATGGGAGCAGTTGAAACACTGCGCAATGAATTTTTTACGTGCGAGACTTAAGAATGGTCATGCAACAATGTGAAACTTATTTCCAATATTTACCGCAGCGGCCACTTGACAGCGTAAGCTCTATCCCTTTAACCCCC
Organism: Neoaliturus tenellus; assembly: GCA_030545055.2. Classification (NCBI taxonomy): domain Eukaryota; kingdom Metazoa; phylum Arthropoda; class Insecta; order Hemiptera; family Cicadellidae; genus Neoaliturus; species Neoaliturus tenellus. Next base: position 255,683,107 of record CM061533.1, on the reverse strand, counting down.
TCTCAAGTAACTAATTAACTAAATAAGACTACAATATACTCTGATAAACATGCAATACAAATGAAATCCAGTTTATTTCAAAGAGGGTGTTACCTCACAAAAAATGAGTCTATATATTTAAACCATTCCCTTTTGTCTTTAGGTATCGGTATAACCTAGATAAAGATAGATAAATAAAATAACATCACATGGCTTTATCAGAGAGTTCAGCAAATGACTAACAGTTCTTCTCATATACAAAGACTATAAATTTAGTTTTCTATGAATATCTACCGAGAGCCAAGCTGGATTTTTACATAGAAAGACAACAGCTTATAAGCACTTCCCTTCACAAATGTGTGTTAAATTTTTAAAGGAACCTTTAGATAAATCAAAAACTTTAAACGACCCTAAATTTGTTTAAATTTGCTTCAAAGCAATATTGATGTTATTGATATTTTACTCTTTTGAGGAGTTCATGGCCCATTCCCATTTCTTTGAGACTTATCTCCCTTTCAAACAAATTTAATATTTCCATAATTCAATCCCCACATTCTCAAAACTAAAAAGTTTGCTCTTTTTTATTTTGTTTAAACTAATTATGACTTTTGTGTTTGCTTTAGTTAAAAATAGTTTCAGTGTTAGTTTTTTAGGTTTCCAATATTTTTTGAATTGGTGAAATTTTGTTTTTTATCCATTTTTATAATGAAGTCTCCTGTGTGTTTGCCTATTGTATGACTACTTCACTAATTTTAGTTTGTGTTTTTCTTCATGCGATGATGTTTGCCACACTATATAAAACGTTTATAGTCTTAATATATTTATTTATTATTATCAAATATGAGATTTGATATAACATTAGTGATTATTATTATAAAACAACCAGAGCTGTAACCAGGGCTTACAGGTTAAAACCCTCTCTAAAATTTTAGAGGGTTAAAAATACTACTCTTAACACTACAGAATTCACACATCCATTCAACGTACATAAGAAATCTTGTAGAAGCCATAAATTAATAAAAAGATGAATTTAGAAAACCTTGCAATATTATAGTGGAGTTTCGGTTTTTGTGGACTCAAAAAAGGAGAGCTAACTCAATTTACTTAATTTGACTATGTACAAGTACTTATGAAAAATATATTATTTTACTTACACGACCCCATAGACCACAAACAGAAGTGTGAGCCCCACGAGAGCAGACTTCATCGAGGGGTTGACGTTGGGGCTGATGAGCATGTGGCCGAGGAAGATGGGGATGGGGAAGGAATGCAACGCATGATTGAGCCAAGGAGGGATGAAGCGGTCAAACAGCTCGGGGTAAATCATCTCTCGATCATACAAGTAAAACGCCCAAAAAACTATAAATATGTACTGAAAAAAGACGAAAGTTAATTTAGTATAGTAACCAATCTTTCTTTTTTCTATATGACTTGGTAAAATAGATTAATAATTAATATTGTTGTCGAATGAAATTATGTTGTTCTTTTTTTCATCAAATTTTGGGTGTGTTAAGAGTGTTACATTTTATGTAACCTTTTAGGAAATAGTTTTCATCATACTGCAATCAAAGCAGCAGTTTTCCATCCTGTTATATAGTCTGCAAATTTGGCAATTTTGTCCTTATATTAAAAAAGTAAAAGTGCTGTATATTAATATAGGTATAGAGCATGATTTTCAAACAGCTTTGAACTAAGCAAAGGGAATTGTTGGTGTAATTTTAACAGTTTGTTTACTGTTATACTCAAACAAAAGTGAATAGAAATTTGTTGCACAATTTTGCACATTAACACCTATTAGTAGTTTTAAAAAATATGTACATGATTTTTTTACCTTCAGTATATATGATATGTTTACAAATTTTTTTTTTATCATTCTGCACGAAATCAGCCTCTTTTTTATTCTCTTGATAGTACAAAAAACGTTTCTTTTTTGTCCTAGGACTGGAAAGTCAGCTGTTTGTTATGTGTTATTTATTAATTTTCTATGCAGAATATAGAAGTTCAAACGTTAACAGAAATTTAAACACTGTATATTACCTACTGTGTAAATATAACCTTGAAACTTCAACTTTTTAGTTAACATTTTAAACTCTTAAAAGTGGTAATGCCGCATTATGATAAAAAAACTTATTTGTTCATCACTCGGTTCAAAAGTGTATTTTTAGCCCTTAATCGTTTTTAAAAACTCAGCTGTGCCTCGTTTTTAAAACACGATTGCGCACTAATAACAGCCACTTTTGATCCCAATGATGAAAACCACTATTATGAAGATAAATTTTAGTTAAGTTATTAATAAAATTAACCACATCAACAAAGACATTGATTCTCTTCAGTTTTGTGATTCTTTACTTAAATTCTGTTTTGCCATGAAAGTTAAGTTTAAAAAGGATTTAAAGTGTTATAAATAGTATTAGTGTGAGTTCAGTCACTATGCCAAAGACTATACACTATTACAAAAAGAGTCACATTGAGTGATCTATAACGTTACACACTGGACCAGATAATTGTCTTATTTTTCTCTGTGGTTGTGTACGATGATAATCTATCTAGATCTAGCATCTGTGTATCTATTCCAGTTATTATTTGAGTTTTTAGGCAGAGGCCCTTAGATAAATCAGCATAAGATCCATCACGTATCCTAACTAATTTGAATCAAAAGGAGAACCACAAAATTTCAACATAATATCACAGTAAGAAGTTGAAAATTAGTGATGAACATTGATCGATCAAACACTGACAAGATGAAAATTAATTGGCAGTATGATTTAAATTTTATACAAAATAACTAAGTAAATTACCATTGTTTTGATCAACAAGCACTCTGGAATATGCAGCACATTGTGCTGCATAGGTTCCCCTAATTATATTGAATTCTTACAAACTAAAATCTACACACATTTTAAAATATCCTGAGATAAAAATTAAAATAATTAGAACCAAAATATAATTAGTTTCCAATTTTCCACCCAAAGAAATTGTAAAATAAAAATTCTTGCAGGTTTAAGCCTAATATTACCCACATACCACTTGTAGCTATTGGTTGTTGAAGACTACAAACCCTGTTATGATATTGCTCCTATAGATGAACTATAGGCAGTGGTGCAGTAGCACACTGGATTGCCACTCCAGCACAGTTTTTGACTTTTTTCTGCCTTAGCCATTGCTCCTTTTCGCCAGGATTCCCATTCAAAGCAAATTTTCAAGTGAGTGCTGCCCTGCGCGTTGTTTCCTCAAGCTGACTGTTCTCCCATCTTTTTGTTGTGTGATATCAGTTTCCAATGAAAATCGTATAATGTAAAAGCTAGGCGAGGCCTCGTTAGCAAGGCGAGATTGTTGTCCTCAAATATTGATGAAACATTGTGAAATAGTCCCAGATAGCACATAAACGTAAAAAAGACGTGAAAATAACGTTTCCTTTTAACATTTTTGACGTTATTATTACGTCAAGAAATGGATTTATAACGTTTTTTTCACGTGATTATAACGTGCGAGTGTCACACTTTTTTACGTTAAAAAAACGTAAAAATACTACGTGAATATAACGTTTTTGTTTCACTTAATTTTTACCTTTTTAACTTATGTTTTACTGAACATTTTACAAATTTTTTTTCAAAAATTTGTAAATGAATGCTTTTTTTCTAACCAACACATTAAAAAAATGTAAATAAAGTCCATCAAAAATTTCTTACCTCCACCTGGATTTGAACCCTCAACCTTTCTATCACTGTCCTAGCGCCTTTACCCTCTCGGCCACTTCTGCTGTACTTCAGATGGATTTAATTTATTATTTATACATTTAATACTCAACCTTCCTTGTACTTGAGAACAGATGGCTCGGAGTATCTGTGCTCATGGTTTTTGTTGAGTATATTTTAAAAATTGATTTTATTCGCGTTTTGTCTCAGATCAAAAACATTATTTTTGGATCTTGATGGCGGCATACCCAGATAGCACAAAAACGTTATTTTTACGTGAAAATAACGTTTTAAATTTTACTTTTAACGTTATTTTCACGTTAAAAAAAAGGTGAAAATCACGTTATTATAACGTGATTACAATGTGAAAAACGCACTCAATTTCACGTTAAAATAACGTGAAAAAAAGACGTGAAAATGACGTTTTTGTTTCACTTAATTTTTACCTTTAAAACATTAAGTAAAAAAAGGTAAAAAAATTTTGGTGAAAATCACGTTTTAAATTTCAAGTTTTTTTACTTTCACATTTTTACGTTATTTTCACGCGAAAAAACGTATTATTTTTTACTTTTACGTTTTCACCTTTTTTCACGTGAAAAAAACGTGATTTTCACATTGTGTGCTGACTGGGGTCAATCACTGAGCAAAAAGTGGTCATGATAGCAACGATATTGTATCTAATTATTCAAGTTTGTCTATGGTCATATAGAATTACGGACCATAAAAATTGTCGTAAAAAGTGATTACGACCACAGGGCTTTTTTCTGGGGCCATTGCTTTTTCTAATCTATTGTAATGACCTTCCTGAAATTGTAACAAATGCCAAACTCCTTATGTATGCAGATGACACTTCCATAGTAGCCTCAAGTATCAACAGAAAGGATTTGGTTCTATCCCTAAACGACAATCTTTCCTTAATTGACAAATGGTTTAATTCTAACGTTTTAAAACTCAACCCCAACAAAATCCAGTTTCTCGGTTTTCCCCAACAAAATCCAGTTTCTCGGTTTTCATTTGAAAAATTCTAACACTCCTCAAGCTGACTCTTCATTTCTCCCTGCCGACTTTAATCTTGCCGTTTCCACAAGGTTTCTTGGTCTTGAAGTCGACTCTTCATTAACCTGGTGTCATCACATAAATTATCTTTTGCCAAAACTAAATAAAGCTTTCTACACACTATTAATTCTGTGTCATTCACTTAACTCTCGGATTCTTAGACAAGTTTATTTTGCTTATTTCCACTCCATCATTACCATGGTCTAATCTTTTGGGGTAACTCGTCTGAAGCCCATAGGGTTTTTCTTGTTCAGAAGAGAGTTATAAGGCTCCTTTCGGGAGCAAGGCCGAGAGAATCGTGTAAGCGGCATTTTCAAAACCTAGAGATTCTCCCTCTCTCTTCAATATACTGCACCGGTCTGAGCTCAATTATAGTTCTATAAATCTTTCACCCCTGCTGATGTCAATCATCCAATAAGCTATATTAGGTATATTTAATTTTATTTTTTATTGTACATTGCATTGTGTTGTTTATGATTTAAGGTTTATGTAATGACTGCTGGCTGTATGTACATTCGCTAGTGTATAGCCTATCTATTTTTGTATATAATGTAAATTGTGACAAGTCTTCTGCCTTTGCACCTGAGTGTATGTTAAGGCATGCCAGACGCATGTAAATAAATAAAAATAAAATAAAATTATTGATGTTTGAAAAGCGCCGGAATAAGTTACTGGAGGGCTGAATAATTGAAATGTGCCAGGTTACAGAGATTATACCATATTTATTAACTGTGTTTAAATAACCATATTAACTATAATTTTAACCTTATTTCCTCCTAATGGCTTGCTCGCCCCTGATACTAGGTTAAAACTTATTTTAAAATTGAAACTTACCAATGTCAATGGAAGGACTATAGATGTGAGAAGATAGTGCCTTATTGGATTTAAATATTGTAACCACCGTTGACACTTAAACACTGTTGGAAATCTCTCAATCAGGTCCACTATTATACCAATAACAAAGTATTGTGTTTGTAGGGCCTGTAACAGGATCAGTTCAGTGTTACATGCCATGTAGAATTTTCTGGGGGAAGCTCTATAACATTTAAATAAATGGTACAGTAAACTTTAAAAATACCCCCGTCGCGGCAGACATGCGTACTCAGCGAATTTCCAAAGAATTATTGTTTCAACATCAAAGAACTTTGTGGCTATCTTATATAATTAATAATCTTTACAAGGAAATATAATATATTTAATGGCATTATATTTCGGAGTAAATTATTTTTATTTAATAATTAATATATAAATATTCATATTGCAATAAATGACATTTTAAACAGTAATAAAAGTGCACGAGGTGGCCCGTGCGCAAATTGCGCATTTTATGATTCTGTATGAGTGAAACTCACCTACAGTACGTGAATGTTGATTATGAAGAGACAGAGATCTATTTTTGTTTACTATCTGGCTTTTAAAATTCATCTGAAGGTAATCAGCTGTTAAATTACAATTCACATTAAAGAACTTGCAATAAAAGTTGGTCAACATTTTAAAGCGCCCTCTAGAAATAAATCAAAGGCGAGGGGGGCGAAGCCCGAAACAATATGACCTTTATAATTACGATTCGTCACTGCGGTATATCCTAAGCTTTAAAATGACACCTCAATCATAAAAATCGGTTCAGTAGGTCGAGAGAAAAAGGGACGTAACAGACGAAACCCTTATAGAAATAACAAAATAGATATCCAAAGCTTCCATGCAAAAGGAATGATTTGTTTGCAAATAACAAAACATAAACATTTCAAATTTGACAAATATGCAGAAGTCGGCTGATCAGCTGATTAGGAACAGATACCTTATATCTCCATCTCTCTTGCTCCCATTATACAATTATTTTACATGAGAATACCATGGAATTTAGCATGTAGATTTGCTGCCATGTAGGTTTTTTATTTAATTACTCATCACCTAATGAAGGTTCATAAAAACTTTTATTAAGATATGTCGATAAATAAGCGATATATAACTTTTTAAAGATTTTCCCATAAGAATAACATGGGAAAATTGATTTGTATTTTCTCTATAACCAGTTAAGCTATTTTAAAGATTTAAAATACCTAATTGTTTGTTTTTTCAAGCTCTTTTAATTGGTTTTAGTTAAAATTGATGAATTTTGAAAATTTAGGTTCAAAAATGCCAAATACCCATTTTTGACCCCTTTGAAACCCCATAAATCCCTTTTCCCATAACCCGACAATGCTGGTCCGCGAACTCATGAAAATAGACCTGGTCTTGCAACTTCATACCAAATTTCATCAAAATCGGAGGTTCCATTCAAAAGTTATCAGTACCACGGGTTACATATATATAAACTATATATACAGGGTGTCCAAAAAAAACCTTTACAAACTTTTCCAGGTTATTGCGCACGTCAAAATAAGCAAAAAAGTTCCTATAAACATATGTCCTAAAATTCTTCGTTAACCCGCTAGCCGCCATTTTGTTTTTTACACTAAATAATTTTTATTTCCGTAACGGATCATTGTATTAAGTTAATATTTGGCATGAACCTTCATTATAACAATACCCATTTTCAGTAAAAAAATTATTTTTTTCCAATGTGTATTTTCAAAATGGCGGCCATTTTAAAATTTTAAACTCAAATATCTCAAAAACGGTCAGTTTTATAAAAATGTTTCAAGAGACAAAAAAGTTGACGAATTAAATTATCTAAATATTGATACCAAGTTTGTAAGGATCCGACAACAAATAACGGAGTAGTTGAGATTTTTCTCTTAAAGTAACCTAAATTCGCATTAATCATAGAGCAAAATCAGTGTTTTTCTGCAGGAAAACCACAATAACTCCGTTATTTGTTGTTGGATCCTTACAAACTTGGTATCAATATTTAGATAATTTCATTCGTCAACTTTTTTGTCTCTTGTAACATTTTTATAAAATTTACCGTTTTTGAGATATTTGAGTTAAAAATTTTAAAATGGCCGCCATTTTGAAAATACACATTGGAAAAAAATAATTTTTTTACTGAAAATGGGTATTGTTATAGTGAAGGTTCATGCCAAATATTAACTTAATACAATGATCCGTTACGGAAATAAAAATTATTTAGTGTAAAAAACAAAATGGCGGCTAGCGGGTTAACGAAGCATTTTAGGACATATGTTTACAGGAACTTTTTTGCTTATTTTGACGTGCGCAATAACCTGGAAAAGTTTGTAAAGGTTTTTTCTGGACACCCTGTATATGAAAATGAACGAATGGTGTTTTTGGCTTCTGGGGACCTCAAAATGAAAAAGTAAAGTGGCTCCGGGCTTAGGTCTTACCATGGCTACTACTGTAACAGCGGATTCCCTATAGGGAAATTCGCTAAAATTGAAATAAACTATTGAAGAAAGAGAAAAGGGTCTGTGGAACGGAACATCAAACTATATTTATAAATTTTGACAGGTGTAAAACCTATTTGTAATTTTCAAATGTGAACTGATGTACCACCAACTCTCAAACTAATTATTTCCAAGCAATTTTAAATTTTTAATGAAACTTTTATATATAAATATAATTTATTAATTAATTATAATCTTGTTACACATTGTAACTTGCTACAATAACAAAGAATACTATTACAAATTTTGATATTATTTAAAAGTCTAATTGTTGTATAAGTGATTTCTTAATATATTAATTGAGAATTTGATTGCTGTCAAGGCTATTAATTTTTGAGTATTTTTTTCCAAATTATATTTATTCCAAAAATATACTATATACTTGTATAAATCATAAGGAAGAGTCCTACAAACTCAGCAGTTCATGTAACCCGGCCTCCCGTGGCAGACTGGAAAATTCCATTCAAAGTTCCAGTCAACGTTTGGCTGATAGACAGCTTTGGCAGGCTTACTGAACTGGCTCAGTTTTAATTTTGCCAATTAATGTTAAATGTAAATGTAGATTACGTGTACAGAAATATTTTTAAATTATTAAGGGGATCAAAGTATTTACAATTCAAAACGTTGGTTGTTTTTTATCAATGAAACAGAAATTTAACAAATTGGCCACCCTTTGTCCACATTAAGGTAGTTTTTGGGACTTAAAACTTTTTATAAATGATGATCTACAATAAAAATTTCATAAAAAATTGTTTAAAAATGTGCATTGACTGCAATTTAAGGTTATGTTTAAAGCTATTAATTATATTCTACATCTGCAAAACGGGACTTTTGTAGATTTGTGTCTTTTCAGTTATGGTTTCATTTTGACAAATATTTCAAAGAATTTAAATTGGCTATGTTTTTTTACACATATTAAACTTAATTGATCAAATGCAGTCTCAAAAAAAGAGTATATAAGTGACCTATACTTACTGAAACCCAGATACTGAGATAAGCGTATTTGTTTTCAAGCCCGTACTGGTAGACTACACTTTGGTATTTTTCTTCATTAGTTTGAAAAAATACGAGATCGATTCCTCTGTAGGCTAGGTAGAAGTAGAAGAGAGTCGCAAGCAAGTTGTACACACGGGAGAGCATCTTGCGTACTGAACTTCTACGGCTTCATGTCTCCACTTAATCCATATTGAACTCAAGAATGCGAGGGGAGGTTAAAAGGAACCACCAAGTAAATACTAAAACAGAATTAGTTCTGATGGTTATAAAATGAAAGTACTGCAAGTGTTTTATCTTTCCCATCTGAAGTATGGTATTGTTGTAGCGGAGTCACCTTCTTTATCTTTAAATTTGACAGATCAGGTATCTCCTCCAATAATGTAATCTCACAGTAAAACTTCTAATAATCTTTCATAAATCATCCAAAGTCTTTTCTCTAGAATTAATGCACTATAAATATTGATTAGCTTAAATCATAATTTTATTATGAAAAAATTTTTATAGAAGAGGAATTAACTCTAAAAAATATCAATAGACATATTAAGTACAGAGCTATTTTAAATTGAAAACAAATACCTATCTCTGTTTTTAAATAAACCTGATACAGAGTGACTTACTGATTTTTTTATTTTCTAAAATAATAAAATCAGAAACTTTTTTTTACTATAAGTTAAGCTAGTTGGTGATTCAAAATATCTACTAAATTGTATGGAGTAACTTAAATTAAAATAATTGTAAATATCTATACTTATTTAATACGCTAAGGGTTTTTTTGTCTTGAGAACTCCTCCTACAATTTTCAACCGATTTTTAAGTTTTTGGTGTCGTTGGATAGGGCTTGGCCTGTAGTTGTTTCCGCCAAAAATTGATAAGAATCTGACTGAAAATAAAGGCGCTATCCACCATTGAAATCTTCAAATTCCCAATTTAAATAACATTGGGATTAAATAAAGCATTTTAAACATCTGATAATAATCAGCTGTAAATACGTGATGTTTTGGTGATTAAAGAGATTCACAATATTGGATTGGTCGGATGTAATTGATTTAGAGCTAAAAGTAACACCTGTATTGTATTAAAATAAATTGTTCGATTTCGAGCAACACGTATACTAGTATTTTTAATTAGAGTAACATGTGTGATACATTAAAAATTTTGAAACACAAATTTCATGAATCTATTAAGAGTTTTATACAACTAACAATAACTATACGTTATTTTATTTTTATTAATCTTATAGTAACTTTTTTTAGGATGGTCTGAGTCCATTCTCTCAGCTAAAAAAAAGAAACAGACTGTATTCCTAACTCACCAACTCGTCCAAAATTGACACTACCGACACATAACCATTTGTATAATGAGATGAATTTCTAACATCATTATTCTGAACAGTCCATGACTATGAATGACTATCCACTTATTTATTTACTAGCTATCTATCTGGGTGTCAAGGTTCGATGAATGTGCGTGAGTACATAGCCATGGCCTCTCCATCTTACTTTCCACAGGCAAATGTTTTGGACTAGACTGTGGTAGTTTTTTTCACATTGCCATACATTGGTCATAAAAATAAATAGAATTTGTTTGAAAAAAAAATTATTTATGTTTGCTTTACTTTTTTAGTGAATTTTGAATAACTTAATACTATTTAAAATCCTTCAGTAATCATGCGGCTCCTATGCACTACTGAAAAAGATTATCATGAAACAATACAAACATCCTATTAAATATTAGCTCTCAACTAGTTAAAAACTTCCAGTGAAATGATATTTTTTTAAGATAGGAGGCATTTATCGTGTTAAATTTGAATAGCTAGCTACAATGGGATACGGTGTATTTTTAGTTGGTTTAAGGTGCTGTCTAGAAAATTGTGAAATAGGTTTTTGACTTTCTCCTCTGTTTTACCAAATGACATAATTTTTAAGAATTAAAATACAGATAGTTCAATATGTTTAATCATCGACTAGGCAAAAAAAGTTTTAGAAAAAATAAATTTTGTATTCCCTTACAAGAATATTTCCATTCATGTTTCCCTTTTAACACGTTCACCGCGGCATATAAAATGTCAAAACTCAACCCCCATGCTGAATTATATTTACATTCCTCCAACGATAGCGAGAAAACAAATGGAATTCCCAGTTCGGAAACGGATTAACGAGCGAAACCGGCACAACATGCGGGGACGATAACCTTCCCGGCAAAGAGCTGGAGTCACACTGAAGCAATAATTTAGAAGGGAGCACGCCACTGCTTTAGCAGTTGTCAGCGCACAGCGCTAGTGGGTGGTCATCTGCTATAGCAGCTGATAGCAGCGAACGTGTTAAGAAATCAACAGAATTTTATATCTTACCAGTATGCAAAGTTGGTATTATTGCCTATAGACTAGCATAGCGGAGCAGCACAGATCCCATAGCTAGTGTTAGTTTATTTTATTTTATTTCAAAACCAATGATTCCATTCAATTTTTAATTCGACCAAGATACAAAATAGATAAACACATCGATCGACAAAGCACTATTGGGTTTAGATTTATTTTTTACAGATTATTTCCTTACCCACTCATCTCTACCCACTTGAAAACTCTGCACTATTGAGGTGGTGTATGCATAATTTCCTTGCACTTTTCAGAATTATTTTCCTTTCACTCAAATGGTTAACAGAGGTGGTTCGCAGCCCTTGCGGCTCGTGCGCTTGCACGGGTGGCAATCGCCGCTCCAGGTGACGGGAAAGGGGAGTCAGAGAGGCAGAGGCTTAAAAAAGCAAACGAAGGGAGGGAAAACGGCAGTTTTTATCGTGTAAATTAATAGTTTTCCTCAAATTATTTATCTCTAATAATGCAAGAAAGCAGGTCATGTTAGTATGATATTGAAACTCGTATAGATACAAGGAAGCGCCCCTTGAAAGACTCGAGTGTCCATCCAAGATTTCGGTGCCTTCCTTATGTAAGCACCCTTCTAGGCTTGTAAGTTTCCTCTACCTATGAACTTTTATCAACAAACTAAACTATAATCAAGTAACTCTCATACACAATGACTCATGAACTGACCTAATTATTGATGGAAGCAAATTGCAAGAATCTCGCATTTCATAAATGATCAATAAAAATCAAGTTAGTATATATCTTAACTAAAAGGTCAACCTCAAATTTATTAGTCATTTTCAAACAACAAGCATTTTAAATTCAAACATAAACTTCATAAAAAATTACTGTATATGTAAATATCATATGGGATAAACCGTATGTGATATGGTGAACCAAGTGATGTCAAGTAATGTCAGAGCCAACTCACAGCACAAATCTTCCAACACGACATTTACAACAGATCCACCATTACACCTCCAACTCATCCAAGCAATGTTGAGATAGCACTCAGATAGACAGCTCATGTGTCACAGCTGATGCTAGTGACCTACACCTGCAACCTCAGCAACCCTGACCTACGCACTCTGCCTACTTGCTCACCAGCTAGATATCACATTTACGTTGACATGGTATTTGAAACAAACATTACACAAACATTAAACAAACATGGTATTACAAATTTCAAATCAAATAAAATTATACAATTTAAAAAAAGTCTTAAAACTAGAATAAATATGTCTACAAAGTATCCTTGCGGCTCATATGTACTATAGGGGTTAAATACTCTGGAATACTGCACCAGCCGTTGCAATATTTGGTGTTATGCAGACTTCCACCAGATACCCGAAAAAAAATCTAAAATGGTGGACCCCCAATAAAATAAAAAATTGGAATTGCACTAAACTGTAGACCCCATCAAGAAGATTTGACTAGAAAAACTTTGTGTGCATATGATAACAATGATACCCTAAAAAGTTTAATTTAAAATAAAAGTCTAGAAAATACAGAAAGTGATGAAGACAAGTCAAAGAAAATACATATTTGAAAGAAAACAATGGAATCCTACATACTAAATTGGGAAACTTTGAGGCAAAAATAGAAGAAATGGTGCAAGATGAAGAGAAACTTTTGTAATTAAACTGTAGTTAATAACTGAAAAAGATGCTCAGATCAATAAAGAAAAAGCGCTATGGTCAGAAAAAAAGACATTACCAAGAAGACACTACCAGAAGAATGAATACCAGAAGCAAAAATCTCAAGGACGGCATTGAAGAAGTCATATATTATAAAAGTGTAGTAAAATGTCCAAAAAAAGTAGCTTCTTGTTTTAACGAACATTTTATAAATATTACTAAAAAACTAAATGTTAAATCCTCCCCAACATTAGTAAATCAGCAAATGACCAATTTAAATTCAACATAAAAAAGACCCTTTAATTTCTGTCACATTAATTTAAATTAAACAAAAAAAACTATTAGACCTATGAAAAAAAAAAAAAACATTTGGCAGGATGGGATGAAATTCTTATATTCATTGTTAAAGACTGTGTTGATTTCATAGCTTCTCCATTAAAAGATATAATTAATCAATCACTAAAATTTGGAAAGTTCCCAGAAAAACTAAAATTTTCAGTTGTAAAACCAATATTTAAAACAGGTGCAAAAAATGAAATTGAAAATTACCGTCCTATATCAATATTAGCTTTTCAAAAATTTTTGAAACAGTAGTAAATAAGCAATTAAAAAATTACTTAGAAAAAATGGCCTTTTATCTGTTAATCAACATGGTTTTCAAAAAAATTTCTCAACCAGCTCAGCCCTATCATCTCTATTAAAAGAGATTCATTGGGCTTTGGATGGATCAAAAAGTGCAGTATCAATTAGCTGTGATTTATCCAAAGCGTTTGATTGCATGGATCACCATATCTTAGTACAAAAAATTACAAAAATATGGAATAAAGAATACAGAGTTGGAATGGTTCAGATCTTACTTATTCAATAGAAAATAAAAACTGAAATTGTTAGAGAAAAACATAAATTTAGTTCTGAATTCGATCTAATTAAATCTGGTGTACCTCAAGGGTCAATTATAGGTCCTACACTTTTTGTTTTGTATATAAATGATTTACCTCTGAACCTTCAAACTGAAACAATATTATATCAGATGACACTACTGCTATAATTTTAGAAGATAATCTTAATCACCTTAAAATAAAGCCATCGAAGCTATGACCGACCTACAGAGGTGGTTTGAAGCAAATGGCATGGCCTTAAATGAGTCAAAAACAAATTTAATTCACTTTCGCAGCAAGCAGTCTCAAATTAAACCCCTCGAGTTGGTTTTCAAAAATTAAAACTGCCTTAACAATTCAAAAATATTGGGGATGGTCGTTGATAAACATATCATGTGGTCCGAGCATATAAATACATTGTCAAAAAATTGAACTCCATTTTCTTCAACATGAGCTGCTTGACGCACATCATAAGCATGGAAACCAAACTTTCACTCTACTATGGTTATTTTCATGCATTAATCAATTATGGAATTACTATTTGGGGAGGAGCAACCTCAGTAGCAAAAATATTAATCTTACAAAAGAAAATTTTAAGAATAATGACCATGACCCCCCCCCCCCAAAGAAAATCATGTAAACAAATATTCAAAAATTTAAAAATTTTAACTGTTCCTTCACTTTACATATACTTTTCTGCAACAGGTTTTTGGAAATAAAGAAAAGTATTTCCAAAGCAACTGGGAACATAAATATAATACCAGAAGCAAAAATTATACTACAAAATCCTCTGCACAAAACAAAATTATTAGAAAAAACACTTTCTATATGGAAATGAGAGTTTTCAACAAAATTCCACGTGCATGGAAGATGATGCCAAAAAGAAAATTTTCAAAATTTATCAAGGGCTTCTAATAGAAAAAACTTATTATTCTGTGGACGATTTTTTGAAAGACAAATTGTAGGATGGTTGTAAAAAAAAATCGTTTTAAAAACTATTTTAACTATTATTTTATACAAAATCATCAACGTTACTTGAAATCGTACAAAGTTATTTTCTGTGGGAACACAGGACCAAGTGAATCAGAGGGACGAGGAGTGGCAGGTTGTTGTGTGCAGACTGTGAGTGGGACGCTGTTGCGCCGTGCGCCGGGCACCGAACGACATAGTCAGTGGTGTCATGGCAATTTTTGCAGTGGCGGAACGGTACACCTGGCCCAGATTTGAGGTAGGGCGTCCCAACGCCCCGCTACCCCCCCCCCCTCCCCCAAACTACACTTACAGAATTGTTTATGTAACGATGTTAAATTACCCAGTTTAGTGCTTTTACTTTTTGAGCATGTTTTTTAGTTTATTTTTTATGCTGTCTGATAACTTTTAACTTGATTAAAAATAAATTCAAAGCCGAACCCAAAAGCTATTTTTGGCAGGAGTACCTAGCCGCAGTAGGCTAGGCCTGTTGTAGAAGCGGCATATACCATCTTTGAAGCTGTAGGATCGCCAGAGTTAGAATCACTCATAATTACAATTAATTATTTATTTACAACGAAACTATTTGTGCTTTACATTTAGATTCCTTGCATTTGGTTAACTATTTAAATCCTATACTTATTTCATAAAACTTCCAGGACAATGTATTAATAGGCTAGAAGGCCTGACTATAGACACAGAGCAAGCGTAATAAACAATCCAACAAGAATAGCCAAAGTACAACGAGAAAGGAAACACCACAGACACAGTGTACTTTTATACAAAATCTAAACCTCTGGAAGAAAAATACATAGTATAAAGTAAAGTATAGTTATTTCGAAAAAATTGCCCATATTTTAAAAGCCAATGTGGGTGTTGTAACAAATTGAAAGATTTACAATGTTTCTAGTTTTTCAGATTTGTATAAATTCATATGAACAAACAGCTTTTGGACGGTCTTATTCTGCGCAAAGCGATCGTGCATTATTTCCCGAATGCATTCAGCTATTCTAGGTCACTTTATAGAGGTTGAGTTAGGTCGCCATTTCAATAAAGGTATTAAAGGTTATGACATATATTTTCAGTCAGCATTCGATACAATTCTCGTCACTTCTCATCAAACAACTGTCTATACTGATGATAGCGTCTTTGGCGGCAGGCATTCATATCACTGTAGTTTGATGTAGGGTAGTTGTTTCCAAATAAGAGCTAATGTATTTGATCAGTCGCTATATGAGCGCTGTTAAAAAGAGAACATGATTGGTGTTAGACCGCAAATTGTAAACTGTATCCCTATCCGTATAGACTCGGCAGTCGGTGAACGCTATATTGTTAGTTAACTTGTAATCTTGTTGCTTGGAAAATATTCTTTATTTACAATTAAATTTGTTATACCAAATTTTATTAAACCTCCTCTTCCGGCCAAAACCAGTAGCGGAACGGCGTTCCGGCGCGTTCCGGCACCATGACACCCCTGGACATAGTGATGCAGCAAGACAGACTTCCGACAACGACGTTTTCCAAGCGATTAAATTTGTCAAAAGTAGATTAAAAACGGGAAAAAATCTTAAAGATCAAGAGTCCTATGGATATTTTGATCTTCATAAATGAAAACGGATTACTGTAGTAGAAAATTTCCAAGACTTGACAGAAGCCCAAATAATTATGCTAACCCTCCCTGTCTCAGTTATGACAGGAGAAAGAACCTTCTCCAAGTTGAAGATCATCAAGAACTATTTGAGGTCTTCAATGTGTCAAGAAAGATTGGTAGAGCTTGCCATCATATCTTTAGAGTTTCCAGTTTATAAAGCTTTTGCCTGGGTAGCGTGAGCTCTGTTACAAATACACTGCTGAAATAAGTTTGACTCGCTTGACAGTAATGTGAGAGTATCAGGAAGGCAATTGAATCAACTCAGGTCAAGCAATTAAACAGACTTTAATAATACAACTATAACTAAACTAGCATGTGCACAGGTGAAACATATGATTATACCCTTCAATGACAGTGAGCGAATTGTATTTACATGAATTAGAGTCCACCCAAGTGCTGGGGCTAGTTCTTCTTCGTTTACTCAACACTCATGAAGTAAGAGTTCGGTAAATTACTTCGCGCACAACAGGAGTGTCCGATGTGTGAGTTCCACTGAGGATATTTAACTTATAAGTTAATTGATCACTAATTATTTACAGCAATAAAACAAACAATGATATCGTTAAATCAAACTTGGGCTTTTAAGAATTCAATTCCACAACCAAAGTTACTATACAAATTACCCTAAAAATGAAATCATGTCTTAGCCTATAATATTTACAAATGTTGAAAGGAATAGATTATTTAATACTTTGAATGGCCGTGCTTGAATACAGTTCCTACTTTGGGGTTTTACTTCGTTCTCTAAGCAGGGGGTTTAATTAATTTTATCTATTACTTTATATACAATTATTTATTTACTTATTTATTCCTTTACTACTTATAACTTTATTCTTGATATCTGATTACTTCATTTATGCTTGCTGTTCGCTTTAGGGCTCATGGCTTTCGTTATTTATTTATTTATTCAACTAAAGGGAGTCTAGAAATGCTCTATCTATTATTTAAATTTAAACGTTCGGGGCCTAATGCTGTGCACCGGACTGAGAGTGACTTGACATACCCTGGAGTTGACCTTTCTTCCGCCGTCCGTCGGATTCGTTGCCGGTACGGGGTCGGTCGGTGTGGTCCCTCGGCTGTGCTGCGCCGTTCTCCTTGTGGGCGCGCGAGTGGTCGTCGGTGCGGTGGAGTCCTCGTCCCCGGGCCTCGAAGCTGGTCCGTCTTCCTTCTGTGGGCGGTCCTTGGAGCTGCTTGGCCGTCTTCCTTCTTTGGGACTCCTGGAGCTGCTTGGCCCGTCTTCCTTCTCTGGAGGGTCCTTGAAGCTGCTGGCCCGTCGTCCTTCATTGGAGGGTCCTTGGAGCTGCTGGCCGTCTTCCTTCCTTGGGATCCCTGGACCTGCTTGGCCCGTCTTCCTTCTCTGGAGGGTCTGGAGCTGTGGCGCTGGTCTTGGAGTCGGGTCGTCACTGGTGGCGTTCTATACCGATCCAGTTGGCTTCCTGGCTCCTACTCCGTTCAGAGCCCAGACCAACCCTTTTCCCCTGACTTCTTCTATCCTGTACTCCTTGAAGACTGATCATTCCCTCCGCTCCTAAGTTCCAATTTTTGTCCCCACTACTTTTTGATTTCATCCCCGTTTCCGATTGTCCACGCCTCCCAGCCAATTATCTTTCAATTACCATCTCTTCCTCATTCCCTATTGGCGATTGAATACTTCGTCATCAAGCCGCCATCTTTGCCGCTGATTGCTGATCGGTAAGTCGATTTATATTTCTTGCATGATTATTCTAAGAATTGCTACATGGCGTGAGAACGTGCGTGCCGTCCGTCCTCCCAGCGTTGTACATCTGATCACGGTACATTTTTTGTATCAAGTTGCCGTCTGGTTGGCGCTGGTCTCGGCGGATTGAAGTGAATTTACTGAGATGAATTTTGCATCGAGAATAATATTAGTTACATTTAATTTCTATGTTTACAAGTTCTTGAAAAAATTCACATACCGAGTGTCTCACATAAGGTGTCTCACATCGATTACAGATCAACAGTTGAAATAAACGATTTGCCACTAAATTGACCACAAGGAATAATTTAAAAATAGTTTTAAAGTTGTACAAATACTGGGTGTACTAAAAACAAGAGGTCACAGGTTCGAATCTTGGTATTTCTACAAACATATATCATAATATCCATTGTTTTAAAGGTATATTCAATATTAACATTTTGGTGAAAATAGAATATAGCTATCCTTATTCACTTCAAAATGGTGTCCATTTGTAGTCAAGATCGAAATTTACCGAATACCCAGTGATTCTTTTATTTTTAGCGAATTTCCCAATAGGGAATACACTATAACGGTAGTAGCCATGGTAAGACCTAAGCCCAGGACCACTTTACTTTTCATTTTGAGGTCCCCAGAAGCAAAAAACACCGTTTGTTCATTTTCATATATATGTATATATATGTGTCCGTGGTACGACAACTTTTGAAGTGGACCTCCGATTTTGATGAAATTTGGTATGAAGGTGTAAGACCAGGTCTATTTTCATGAGTTCGCGAACCAGCATTGTTGGATTATGGGAACGGGGTTTTATGGGGTTTCAAAGGGGTCAAAATTGGGTTTTTGGCATTTTTGGACCTCAATTTTCAAAATTCATGAATTTTAACTACAACCATTCAAAATAGCTTAAAAAACAAACAATTTAGTATTTTGAATTTTTAACTTAGCTTAAATAGTTACAGAGAAAATCCAAAAATGTGTTTTCCATGTTATTCTTATGGGAAATCAAGAAACCCCTATATCTTACCTATTTATTTACATAACTTAATCAAATTTGGTATGTACATTATCTAGATAGGGTTTAACTTATACTTGCTTACAAAACCCATATGGCGGCAAACCTACATACTCACCCCCATGGGATTCATGGGGAAAATAAAAATTGTCAGAACTTGATACAATTTTGTGTTTGCATTCACCAATTATTGATTAACTTAGATTTTCTAACAACACCCCACTGCAGCAAACCTACATACTCGATCCTATGGTGTTTTTATGGGGAAAGTGAATAATCTGAAATTCTATTGGAAATTTGCTGAGTACGCAGGTCTGCTGCGATGGGGTATTTAGTATTAAATAAGTATTTTTACATAACTTGTTACATTAGTTGTTTAAGCATTAAGTCAAAACCCCTACAACCATACTGTACACTTGACTGAAAGCTCTTAACGTGGAAACTCCATAAAAAATCATTATGTACTCCCAATATTCATTAGGGCTCTGCTCCTCACGTCTTCAGAGTTTCCATTTTATTCTTTTGGAAACATTTATTTAGTGATGAAAACACGCTTAGGATTATCAATTTATAAACAGCAGTTTTCATTTAAAGTATTGAGGGAAAATTGGTAATAAAAAACTAAAGGATAGACTAGAAGCGAGTGAGGGTAGTGAACGATCTAAACCATACGGCAAGTTGTTGGGGAATGACAACTTCATCCTCAACTATTAATATATAATCATATGTCTTACAGTTTGTTTACATTATCATGTGTTGTTTATTGTATGAATTTTAATAGATTATACTGGTGTGTTAAAATAAAAAAAGAGTTCTTTTTAATAATTTAACAGATTATGAGACTTAAATGTTGAAAGAAATGAGTAAAACAAATATAAGTATAGATCCTTTGACAAAGGAAAACTATGATACATGGAAAATGCAAATGGAAGCCATTCTGGTAAAAAAATGATCGCATTGGGTATGTTTTGGGTAGTGTTAAAAGGCCTTTAGGTGAGGAAGAAAAAGCAGTTTGGGACGTTGCTGACGCAAAAGCAAAGGCAGATATAATCTTAGCCATTAGTCCTAGTGAGTTAAGACAAATAAAAGGATGCAACACATCAGCAGAAATGTGGTTAAAATTAAAGTCCATATATGATTCCAGAGGTCCAGCAAAGAAAGCATATTTGTTGAAAAGGCTGCTTTTGACAAAGTTGTCTCCAAAAGGGGATGTAAGGGATCATATCAATGATTTTTTTGACATTGTTGAC
This sequence comes from Neoaliturus tenellus, assembly GCA_030545055.2. NCBI lineage: Eukaryota > Metazoa > Arthropoda > Insecta > Hemiptera > Cicadellidae > Neoaliturus > Neoaliturus tenellus. The sequence continues at coordinate 255,662,561 of CM061533.1, read as the reverse complement.
AAATTGAATGATATGGAAATTGCAATAAATGATGATCTATTAGCAATCATGCTGTTATATTCTTTATCGGATGATTTTGAAAACTTTAGAATTGCCATTGAATCAAGGGATGTATTACCTTCTCCTCAAGCTTTGAAGATTAAAATATTGGAAGAATGTGAAGCAAGAAAAGTAAACAAAGAAAACAATTGTAGTGAAGCGTTGCTTGGAAAATTTCAGAAGAAAAGCGAATTTCAGCCGCAACCAAGGGGTTTTCATAGAGATTTTCAAACTAAATTTCCTTTTAGATGCCATATATGTAAATCAATTGGACACAAGGCAAAATTTTGTCCAAGAGCAAGAGAAGTTTACCAAAATTCAGTTAGTGGTAATGAAGAACACGCTGATCTCCATACCTTAGTCGAGACTAGAGCTATATGTAATTTGGGAAGTGTGTCAAAACAAGATATTCGGTGGTGTTTAGACAGTGGTTGCACATCACATATGACTTACATGTATGATAAATTTATTGACTGTCAGCCTGATAATGGTAGGCATGTGAATCTTGCTAATAACTCAACAACAGATGCAAAAGGAGTTGGTAAAGTTAGTTTTAGACCTAATGACGGGAAGAAGAATTTGATAGTTGACCTATATGACACTTTGTATGTACCGGGACTGAGGACAAATCTAATGTCAGTTGGCAAAATCACTGATAAGGGATATCAGGTTCTTTTTAAGAAAGAGGTTGCTTTGATCATTGACCAAAATGGTGAAACTAAAGTTTGTGCTAAAAGAACTACTAACGGTTTGTATTATATTGATGAAGCAAATGAAGAAGTCCTTGTTGGCAGTGAACAGTCAAATTTACTGTCATGGCACCAAAAGTTTGGACACTTAAATTTCAAAGACTTGAAACGAATAATAAATTTAAGAATGGTGAGAGGTGTCAGTGTAAAATCAACAGAAGGAGTCCCTTCGTGTGAAATATGTGTAAGAGGGAAGTTAACAAAAGCACCATTCCCAAAAAGTGAAAGATCAACGGACATACTTGACATTGTCCATTCTGATATTTGTGGTCCAATGAACACTGATTCACTTGGAGGATCAAAGTATTTCATCACTTTTATCGACGATTGTTCCAGATGGGTTGAAGTGTATTTTTTGAGAAAGAAAAGTGATGCATTTGAGGCCTTCAAAAGTTATAAGAATAAGGTAGAAACATTTACTGGAAGAAAAATAAAATTTTTTCAAACAGACAATGGGGGAGAGTACATTAATGGTAATTTTGATGAACTTTTAAATAACAGTGGGATTCAGAGAAGACTTACTTGCAGTGGTACTCCTCAACAAAATGGAGTATCAGAAAGAATGAATCGGACGCTTAATGACATGGCCAGGTGTCTACTTATTGAAGGGAATCTACCACAAGTTTTTTGGGCGGAGGCAGTTGCAACAGCAGCTCATGTCATAAACAGATGTCCATCTGATGCAATCAATGGTGAACTACCATATCAGCGATGGATCGGCAATATTCCCAACGTTTCATATTTCAAAAGGTTTGGGTGTAAAGGCTTCATTTCGAACAAAACAAACGACAAATTCAGAGAGAGAACTAAAGAAGGGCTTTTTGTGGGATATTCTGATGTTTCCAAGGGTTGAGAATGTGGTTACCAGAAGAAAAGAAGGTGATTGTGACAAGAGATGTGGTGTTTGATGTCAGTAAATGCTCAGATTTAAGACAGAACCCCTCTACTACTAAACCGATGAAGCTGTCTTTGGATAGATTTCTTCCAGAACAGAAAACATTAAATGAGGATCAATCAAAGGAGACAGAAAATCAACCCATAGAGCTACCTGTATCAACTGAGTGTTCTGAAGATATAGAAGTGATAGAAAAATCATCGAACGAGACAGAAAATACAGTGGAACAGGAAACTGAAATTGATAATGAAAGAATCAGTACACCAGAACAGAATCTAAGGAAATCAGAAAGAAAAATAAAAGGTATACCGCCACAACGATATTCATTAGCTGCTAAAGGAGAACAAAGACTTACTGGTACCCATGAACCAAAAACTTGGAAAGAGTTGGAGAGATTACCGGAAACTGAAAAGAATAATTGGATTATTGCAGCAAAGGAAGAAATGGGCGCACTTTTAAAGAATAATACTTGGTCAATCGTTGATTTACCTCAAGGTAAAAAGCCTATAGGGTGTAAATGGGTTTTTAAAACAAAATATGGGAATGACGGGACAGTTGAGCGCTACAAAGCACGGTTAGTAGCTAAGGGATTCTCGCAAAAATATGGGGAGGATTATGATGAAGTTTTTGCTCCAGTAGTCAATTCGACAACGGTACGAATTTTGTTGACCATAGCAACAACAAAAGATCTTACTGTACATCACTTTGATGTGAAAACAGCTTTTCTTAATGGAAACCTACAGGAAGACATTTATATGGAACAAGCGGAGGGGTTTGTGACGCCAGGAACAGAAGGAAAAGTTTATAAACTTCGAAAAGCGATCTATGGATTGAAACAAGCAGCTCGAGCTTGGAATGAAATGTTAAACTCAACCATGCTAGATATTGGATTTGAAAGGAGTAATTCTGACTCTTGTTTATATGTCAGTAACTTCGGGGACAGTTGTACTTATGTGGTCATTCATGTTGATGATATTTTGTGTGTTGGTTCAGCAAAGGATGTTAGGAATACTTTTGAGAAATTGTCATTGAAATTTGAAATAAAGGACTTAGGTGATGTTCACAATTATTTGGGGGTGGAGGTAGAACGTGAAAATGGAAACTTCTACATTAACCAAAGAAGAAAGATTGAAAATATCATTGCAGAACACGGATTAGAAAATTCAAAGCCAGCTAGAACACCAATGGAAGTTGGATTTCTGAATTCAACAGCAGCATCTCAATCTCTGCCAGACAACAAACAATACCGGAAGGCAGTAGGATCGTTATTGTATCTGTCAGTGACATCACGACCTGACATCTCCTCTGCTGTTGGGGTTCTAGCCAGAAGAGTTGAAAAACCAACTCAAAGTGATTGGAACGCTACAAAAAGAATATTAAGATATCTAAAAGGCACAAGTGACATAAAACTTTGTTTAGGCAAAGAAGACGACATAAAACTTTCTTGTTATGTGGATGCTGATTGGGGGGGAGATTTAGCTGACAGAAAATCAATCAGTGGAATTGTACATAAAATAGGAAATAGCACCGTTAACTGGATTAGTAAGAAACAAACCACAGTTGCTGTATCATCTACAGAAGCTGAATTTATTGCAGCTAGTAATGCTACTCAAGAAACTGTTTGGACAAGACTTCTGTTAAAGGATTTGGGATATCCACAAATAGGACCAACGAAAATTTACGAGGATAACCAGAGCTGCATGAAATTCATAGAAAATGAAAAGGCTAGTGCTAGAATTAAACACTTGGATATTCGCAAACATTTTATAAGGGACAATATAATTCAAAATGAAATACGTCTTGTGTACTGCCCAACTGAAGATAATCAAGCTGATTTATTAACAAAACCAGTACACGGAGGAAAGTTCCAAAAATCAGTCACAGGCCTTGGACTAAGTAGAGTCTGACGTTGAGGGGGTGTGTTGGGGAATGACAACTTCATCCTCAACTATTAATATATAATCATATGTCTTACAGTTTGTTTACATTATCATGTGTTGTTTATTGTATGAATTTTAATAGATTATACTGGTGTGTTAAAATAAAAAAAGAGTTCTTTTTAATAATTTAACACAAGTGAGCGCAGCAAACAAGCTCACCTGAAGAACAAAAAAATTCCTCAAGTAGTTATTGCAATTTGAGTACTGTTGCACAGTAGAGCCGCGTCCGCACTGGGCGAACATTCGTGGCGAACTTGTTAGGCGAACACAAAAATCAACAAACATTCTTAACGAACAATTAACCGGCCATATGATTTATATTCTAAAAGGTTAGCAAAAAACAAACAAATGTTCGGAAGAACTTTGTTTGGCGAACATGTTCGGCCAGTGCGGACGCGGCTTAAGTCAACTAGTTTTTTATATTGTAAAAACAAAGAATGTTTTCCTTGTTAAACCCAATCCATATCCATAGCAACCATTAAAAAATTTCAATCAATTTCATAAATTCAGCAATCATGGATGTCTACGATATTGAAGCTAATTTTCCAGCACACTATGAACCTAGAACACTTAGGAACAAAATTAAAAAATTCTTGAATAACAGGGTAGAAAATTTTGTAAAATTCATGCCAATCATCCTGGTAACTTCCACAATGATAATCCTAGACTTTGAATCGATTAAAAATGCCGTTGTGAGGGAGTTTCAAAAAAAGATGGAAGATCTTGAAAATTGTGAAATTCTTGAAAACCTGTTACATGAAATGATTGGAGATTAAAGAAAAAGGCTCCCCCATGGAAGGACAATATCTGATTTCGACATCTAAATTGTAGAAGAAAATCAACGAGTCTTGGGCCGAGAAGATGATAAAACAGTTTGAATGGAAAATTCGCACCGGCTGTAAATGGTGTAGAACAAAGTTTTGGGGTCTTTTCTTTTATCAACGACAGCGACGTCTTGCCTCTCTAACATCTGTATCTGCACAAAGGTAACTAAAAAATTCTTATGGTCCTTGAAATTACTTAAAATTTAATACTCCTCCTTAAAAGAGCTTAAATCGTACTTTTAAAAACAATGAAAGTAGGTACTTTTTAAGTTTTTAATATGGCTCTTGAAAATCATGTGTGATATTGATAATTTTGGCTGAGTATTTAAAATGTGCATTAAAGTTTATTGAAATAAAAATTATTTGACTATTTGAATGAATTATTATGGAGAATAGATGCTTATTCTATTTCCTATAGATTTATGGTAAATGTGAAGGAACTGGTATTAAATTGGAAGAAAAAATCACTATCCTTAGAATCTTTAGTTATCATTTTTGTGTATTTGTTGTGATGGTTATGTAGACTTAAATTGTTCCTATTTCCCAGCAAATTAATCAGTTATAAATTAGATTTTACTCAGAAAATTGTAATATTTATAATTTATTAACATTCGAGAAACTACTTTTTCAAAGCAAAGCAAGGTCCATTGTCTAGTATTACTAGTGTTCGGGTTATAAAACAATTAATTCTAGCCAATGTGCAATTCTATTATTATTATTATTATTATTATTATTATTATTATCAATTCTACAAATTATTGAAAACTAATAATAGCTATTATTTAATTTCCAGACTCATTATTTACTCAGCAAGGATGACAAGAGGTTTAGAGGTTTGTCTCCAAATACCCTCAATCTGACGAAAGAAGCCGACCTGTATGAGGGTGAGTTTAATATCTATCTACGCTTTGTTTACCAACTGCATACAATGAATTTACATAGGCTAACTGATAAAAAATTTGCAGTACCTTCTATATTAAATTGTGATTGATTTCAATAACATAAGTCTGTGAATGTGGATCAACACATTTTATTATTTCACATTCAGTGATTTAAAAATCAACAAAAAATGAATTTCGTAGAGTTTTACTTGTAAGAAATTTGTCACAAACATATAAGTTGATCCTTCAAGATTAACACATAAGAGTCGTTGCCAGTTGATACTCGATGAATATATGACTCCAGTCTGAGCGCTAGGCAGATGGTGTGAAACTTGTATAAAATGAAAATAAAATACAACCACATAATTAAATAAAATAATTGTTGCTCCCTAATACTCTGAATGAAAACTGCATGTCAATAAATACTATCCCATTTCGTCAGCCATCATTGTATTTGAATTTGAAAGTAAACTGATTAGTAAACAAAAAAACTAAATAAATTAAAATGACAGAAGGGAGAAAGGTTATTTTTATGAAGACAGCGCTGTTTGTTTTCATGAAATGAATCATATTAAGTAAACTTACTAAATTTTGTCTTAGATTTAAAATACATAGAAAATTTAAAGTCCAATGGGGCGAAGTCCATTGAACTGAGGGTGACAAAAATTATTCCATGACGTCTACAAAGAATTCCCTTCAATTTGACACCTCAATCATCAAAATCGGTTCATAAATAAAAGAGTTTTGCTGCTCACAATAAATTCCTTAAGGAATTTGTAAGATGGATTCTTAACCTCAGGCTTTAATTCTGTGGTTACAAAAAGCAATACTTCTGAGAATTAATTAACACTTGTTTAAAGAAGTAAATGCTATGAAAATACTGCTTTTCTTTCTGAATAAATAGGATTAGTTAAATTTTTTACAATTTGTACTGGTAAATACTCTTTGTCACATTCCATTGTAAAACTTGAAGTTGTGGTTTTTGTAGTACTGAAGCCATTTTTTATATTAAATTTAGCTTGTTTATCACTTTCTTCTCAATTTCCCAGACTACCATTCTTACGGGGAGAATGGTCACAATAAACATTTGAATGGTCAACAACTGTCAGTCTACGAAGGAAGTCAACCCATCAGTGGGTGAGTTTAAAAATCCATTTACATTTTGTTCACAAACAGTAATTTACAATAAATTTACATATCTGTTTAAAATTTTCAATGCCTGCCATATTTAATTTTGATTGGTTTCAATAACATTAAAAGATTATTCCTGCCATTTATAACATATATTGATCAACAATAATATTTTGAACTAGTATACTTTTTGCTCGAAAAGAGTGTTTAAAGTGTTATGGTCATTCATGGTCTTGTGTATCAGTGAAAGTGTCGCCTAATCCCAAATCTGAAAAGAACTATTATGTATAATCAAGGTAAAAAATGTTCATAGTGAAACTAACTTAGGAAATAGTATTATACATTTAGAGGAGGTCAATTCACAGAATTCCACAAGTAAATTTTTTAATTAACAAATTTAGCCATGGCTACCAGCAAATTAATAGAAGCTAACTCTGAAGCTAATCATACAAAAACAATTAATTTAAAAGTTAAAAAATTCATTTGAATTAATTTTGAATTATTATTAAATCTCAATTTTGATTAAACGTCTGATTTTTAGTTTTTGTAACCCCTGTTAAACCTTTTACAATAGAGCGCATTATCCCCTACTCGATGTGAGGGTTAAATTCAACCCAACTTCAATCACTATGACCCAACTTAACAGGGTTATTTGACTTTCATTTGCAAGACTGAGGTGGGTTGCACACCCGCAGTTGATGGAATTCCCCAGACCCTTTTTGATTCACTGGTGATAACCCACAACTGCACAGTATTTATATAATTGGCTTTTGAGAGTGTAAAGTTGGAATTTTTTATTTAATTCAGGCAGCGGCCGTAGCTCTGTGGTAGAGCTTTGGGTTATCACCCAGCGGGCCCAGGTTAAAATCCCGGTTCGGGACAAGCGACAAAAAGATCGTACGGCTGCTCCTGTGGTTCAGAAGTCAAGGTAAGTTGTTGTCCACCTGCATAGAAAACCAAAAAGTGCAGGCCCCTCATTCAAGGAGAACTATCAGTTAATTGCTGATCACCCTCCAGTACAACCCTCCCAATCTAACTTGACAAATGTATTTGCACTATTATTCAGTTAAAAGTATTGGATAATCAGCTGTTCTATGAAAATTAGCATGTAACGTAAGCTCAATGTTTTTGAAAAAGTACTCCTCTACTTTTCCCAGCTGTTTTTGGCCATTTGTCAACTTATGTGGTGAAACTTATAAAAGCCAACCATACCATTATTGTTATGATTATTTTAAATTCAAACCATGTGTTATTAACAACAAACTAACACTTTGAATTTGTTACAATACTCCCACTTCTCCCACAAACAAAATAGTATTTGATGACTTCATAAAATAGGAATCTAAAATGAGGTACGTATAAAAAAAACTACACAGGTAAAATGGTGATTTTTTATCTACAAAAGTATATTTATCAATAGCCAAAAAATAACAAAACATTGAAACAAAATCTCACAACATCCATAACATCCACAACATAAAAAAATTATTAATTATAAATAGGTGATGTACCTCCGTCTTCAGCTTAAATAACTCCAACTAATAATGGACTACCATGGTTTCGACAAATAAATTGTCATCATCAGGTCGGTTTTCATAAAACCAAACATATTTGTTGTTCGTCAAAAAGTTAAAATTCACAAAACACATAACATGTTACACATGTAACATGTAAATTGTGATGGCAATTTATTTGTCAAAACCATGGTAGTCCAGTATTAGTTGGATTTACTGAAGCTGAAGATGTAGGTACATAAACTATTTATAATTATCTTATCAGCTTTGAAGGCTCAACAACATGAATACGTAAAAAAAAATTAGAATGTAACATCAATAACAGAAGAAACATACATATGATATGAAACCTAAGACCGAATAACATTTGTTTCACCAACTAAAGTAAAAATTGATCTTTAGATGGTCTTTTAGTAGGAATTGATCAAAATTCTACAACTATGTGAGCAAAAGTTAATCACATTTCCAAAATATCACAATATCATAAAAACCAATATATACACAGAACCAAACAAATAGGGACATCCCATGATATAAAATTCAGGTATTTTCCAAGAAAAAAGAGAAAAATAAAGCACTGATGCCAGGATTACTTTCTCCTAATTGCCACAGGAAGAACTCTTTCTTTATTGTAATGTACAAGATTTTTACAGAGCAATTGTTTTACAGAGCAATTTTTTCTGTCCAAGGATTTTCTATTATTATTATTATTTTCTTTTTATTAATATGAAAATTTGGATCACCAGGAATCGATTAGAGTTGGTCCCATCGCTGGTAAAAATCCGGTTTTCGTCCTATAGCCCTTCAAAGTTCTTATGTTATCCTTATAAAGATTTTTTGTAACTACTAAGTTGAACAGAAATCGGACAAAAAAACAGTAGATATTAACCATTATGTTGCATCTTTCACCTGTAGTTCAACACATATACCAAGTGCACCACTCTTTAGTCTGGTGATTGAGCAAAGCAAACGAGCTTTGTCTGGAAAAGGAAAGTGAAGTTTAATAACTTTTACCGAGCATAAGCTCGGTCGCCCTGGTACTTAAAAATATTAAAATGAGCATTTTGTTTACAAGAAATTAAAACAATAACAAACTTCTGCAAAGTTATTCAGGCAAGTTGTTTCCTTTCCACCGATCAGTATTATAGTCCTAAGTAACAAATTTAAACTTGTAGTGTTATCTGTATTTTGGTGGTGGCATTCTCACTTCCTTACTTATTATTAAGATGTCCCTACTTATTTGGTTCTGTATACATTGTAATAACTCACTATGAACTAATAATATTCTCTAGTACATGTTATAGCGGTAAAAGTCGTCTTCTTATTTTTTTAGCAGTGAAGTCTTATTCCTAAATAGCATTTAAAAAGTTGATTATTTATTTGGTTAACAGTCAGTCATAACAATTGTTTTAAAATTCTACCTAAAAGTATTTGACAAATCATTTTAATTAAACATTGTATACTGGAATGTTTATACCATCACGAGGAGTTTGTATATGAAGGTCAGACAATTATCTCAAATAAGAAAAGAATTCATCTGAAATTCAGAATAATTCTACCTTACAAAGAATTCAGTGTTAGTTGCACTTTTAAAATTAACACACACACACATCACATAACATGTTTATTAGCAATCAGTGCTTTTTGTGCTTCTTCTTTGGTGCTTTCTTTATTGTAGCTTTCTCATCTAAAACAAAATAAATGACAACTATAAACGACTTTCCCTAAATGAATAAGGCAGGCCTACTATGATGGCAGCCACAGTAATGATACAGCGTGTAAAATAAATAAATTGCACTAGGTATCTTTTACACAGCGATTCGAGCGACACACGTTGAGCGCGCGCCCAATGCGATATATAATAAATAGTACTGTACCGGTATCAGATAACTGAGACATACTTTCTTCCAACAATATAAAAAAGTGTTAAAAGCCTCCAAACAACAAAATGTCTTGATGGCTCAGTCGGATAGATACCAGCTGCGCAGCTGACGCTACGCACATTTGTGGCGTTTTACAACGTACTGCGTTTACCACTAAACGAAAAATTGAATTTTCTCCACAACCACTTGACGTAGAGCAATAATTTAAAATACTGGATTATTTAGTTTTTCAAGCTAGATTTAATGGTGATAAGTAAAATTTATTTCAAACAGTTTTTTTTAATCCAAAAAATAGATTTTTTTATCACTTTTTGCTTTTTTATTTTTTGCGTCTTTTAAAAGGAAATTTTCTCTGAGATGCCGGTGGTGACATTTTATTCAGCAATTTAATCTTAATCAATCACAAAATTTTAATCAAAATTGTTACTAGAGCTGTTTTTGGGAAATTTTTATTTTTCATGTTTTTTGAGATTTTTGGGAGTAAACTATTTCACATTTCAACAATAATTTATCTTCTAAAACAATTCACTTGAATCCTTCTAATCCTTTGGACCCAAGAGAAAAAAATGGTCCAAAAGATAAAATAACTAAAGAAGTTTTGTTTTTTAATTGTTGATTTATCATAAATCAATGCAGAGAAAATGCGAGATGGAAATTTTTGGCTCACTTTTAAAAGCCTTATTTAATCCTTCTTTATATCACTAACTATTTATCACTTTTTGTATTATATTACTAAATCCTAATGAGCAGTTAAAAACTGATTTCTTATTAAAATATTTTTCTTAACAAATTTTTATATTACTTTTCCTTTATTAAGGGGCATCATTTTGTTTTTGCAACAATCTAATTTATTCATGTTCTGGAACAAATAAATATTTTTCATTTCATTTCACTAAGAGCCACCAGAAAATATTAAAACTGTTCTAACAACGGTTTTAACTGTTAGAGGTAAGCTCTACTTTTCAATTATTTGAACTAAAACCAAATATTTTAAAGTAATGATAAGTACGCTGACTCACCCCATAAAACTTTGTTCAAGAAGTATTGTGCTCCATATAGCGCTACCGCCAGGGCGTATGTAACTAGGCAGAATGTTATCCTCAGGGGCCAACTGAGGGTCTTGAACACAGGGTAGAGCCATACCCCGCTCTCGTAGTAGGTAAACATCAAACTGAAACAATCATTCCATTCCAGGTTGAGCATATAATGTCAGCGATTGGATTTGGGGAAAACAATAACTATACAGTCGAATCCCCTACCCTAAACTCTGCTATTTTGTTCACATATGATCAGAAAAATACCAATTTGGTCTTCTCCTAAGAATAGAGAAAACCTATTGTTGATACTTTACACATAAGTTACAATCATTAGATGAAAATCCATTGCTATTGGGGCTGCATTTCTATGGTTTCATCATCAGTGGCAAGCTTCATTAGAATGTTCGATCAGTATTTAACTGGCGACGAATGACCGCTTTTTCATGGTTCAATAATTTATTACCAATATCATACATCTTGATCAATTAAAAGGAGGAGGAGTAAACAGGTCAGTTTTTTACGTAATTCATAAAATCTGAATGTTCAGAAAATTCACTAATTTAATGTAATGAAACTAATTTACCTTCTCTGATTAAGGTTTTATTAAACATAAAAATTGTGCTACATTATGAATTGTGAACTGAAAGATATCGTTTACAAACAAAGTAATAAAGGAACATATGATATAACTATTTGACAAATTATTTTATCACACTCTCCCCTCCTTTTATTTTGAAACATAGTCTTTTAAATATTCTGGGGGTCGAGTGACACGAGACGAGCTTCTCAAAATTGGATATTGTTTATGAGGCGTATTGCTTTGCGGTTGTACCTCTTCAGGTCTTTCATTGAGTTGGGCTGAGTCGTCTGCATGTACTCGAGGTTGATCATTAAAGGGTGGTGCTGTGACGGCAGGCTCTGTTGAGGTGTTAGGTAATTGATCATCTACCTGTTGAAGTTGGTCAACTTGATGAGATGTATCATCCTCTTGTTCATTGTAGAATCTTGCAGAAGAATCTTGTTCAGGCTCTCCTCCCAGAGGTGCAAGGTGTGGTAAATTTACAGTGGTCTCTTTCCCGTCAGGTAGTCTGACCAGTGCGTAGTATGGATTAGCTTCCAAGAGATCCACCTCCTGTACAAGAGGGTCGTACTTGCTTTGTCTTACGAAGTTGCGAAGTAAAACTCTTCCTGGGGTACTGAGCCACGAAGGTAAGGCTACTCCTGATGTACATTTTCTTTTGTGGAAGAACATTCTCTCGTGGGGAGTAGCGTTGGTCGCAGTGCAAAGCAATGATCTGATTGATTGTAATGCTTCTGGGAGTACTGTTTGCCATTGTGATATAGGCAGGCCTTTTGAGTGGAGTGAAAGATTGACTGTTTTCCATATGATTCCATTGTACCTTTCCACCTGTCCGTTTCCACAGGGATTGTAAGGTGTGGTTCGACTCGTTGCTATGCCTTTAGAATGTAAATATTGTTCGAGGTCTTTGGAGACAAATGATGTACCCCAATCAGAATGAATGTAAGCAGGATATCCAAATATGGAGAATATCTGTCCCATTGCTCCAATCACTGTTTTAGCTGACAGGTCTGTGCAGGGTATGGCAAATGGGTATCTCGAATACTCATCAACGACTGTCAAAAGATATTTGAAGTGATTGTTAGATGGTAGGGGTCCTTTAAAATCGATGCTTAGTCTTTCGAATGGAGCTGTCGCCTTAATAAGAGAACTTTGTCTTCTGCAGAAGCGAGGTTTGATTGCTGCACATGTTTTACAGGATGAGGTCATCCTCCTTACCTCTTCAACGGTGTAAGGAAGATTTTGAATCTTCACATAGTGCTGCATGCGAGTCACCCGGGGTGACACATAGAGATTCATGGAGAGCTTGTAGTTGACTGATGGGATGTGAAGAACTGCTGAATCTTGATAGAGCATCTGCCACTACGTTTTCCTTTCCTGGGCGATAAATTATGTCGTAGTTATATGCAGCCAATTCAAGTCGCCATCGAGTAAATTTTTCATTCTTGATTTTCCCAGAGTGTTTGCATCGAACATGAAGGAAACAGATTTCTGGTCAGTTATAAACTGGAATTTGCGACCAATTAAATAGAATCTCCACTTTCGAGGAGCTTCAATAATAGCATAGGCCTCCTTTTCGACAGCGGAATGATGACGTTCACTTTTAGGTAAAGTTCTGGAGAAGAATGCAACTGGCCGCTTGTTCTGTGTGAGGGTTGCCGCAATGGCGACATCTGAAGCATCAGTCTCTACACAGAAAGGAACGTTTTCTTCTACGTTGTGAACAAAAGATTTGAGGATACACGATCGAATATCGTCGAAATCCTTTACTTGAAGAGGGTCAAGTGGAAAGGTTTTACAGTTAACTAGTCTGTTGATTTTGTCAGAGAACTGTGGTACCCAATTGGAGTAATAGGAAAACATTCCCAGACCTCGCTGTAATGAAGCTTTGTTCTTGGGAAGAGGAAAATCAATCAGTGGTTTGAGTCGATCTGGATCTGGACGTAAAGTGTTATTTTCAATAAGATAACCAAGAATCTTGATTAATTTCAGATTGAACTGTGACTTATCTTTGTTAATCGTTAGGTTATATTTCTTGCAAGCTTCCATAAATTTGTTCAAATTGTGATCGTGTTCGCTTTGATCCTTTCCACTCACTGTTATGTCATCCAAATATATATTGACTCTTTCAAGACCTTCTTTAGTTTTGATTTCATCCATCTTTCTTTGGAATGCTGCAACACCGTTCGTTACTCCCATTGGTATCCGTTTGAACTGCCAGAGCTTCCCAGCAGCTTCAAAGGCGGTATAAGGTCTGTCTTCTTTTCGGATAGGGATTTGGTAATATGCACCAATCGATAATGCTTTAAATCGATAATGCTGTGAACGTTGTATTTAGCTATGTTGGAAGAAATTTTCTCTATTGATGGTATTGGGTATGCATCAAGCAATGTGTATTTATTGATTGTGAGAGAGTAGTCCACAACCATACGTTTCCTGTGAGTCCCATTCACAACTAGAACCTGGGCTCTCCATGGTGAGTTGCTTTCTTCAATGACATCATCTTTTAGTAATTCGTTGATATGAGATTGGATAAACCTGTCCTCTTCGTATGAGTGTCTTCTAGATTTTATAGATATAGGCTTGCAATTGGGGGCTAAATGTTCAAAGAGAGCAGCTGGTTGGACTTTTGAACATGTGAGGCTACTGACACTAAGAGCTGGTCTATGGCCCCCGAAAGATACTGACAAGCTCGAATGTTGTTTGAGAATATCATGACCTAGTATGACGTCAGCACAGCAGCCCTTCAAAACGCTTAACTTTACATTTGAATAGGAGTTATTCAGTGCTTGTAAGTTAATGCAACAGTAGTGTTTAATGGGGATTGTTAAGGTGGAAGACGCCATCGAGACAGCAGATGTTGTAGGGTAGAGTTTGAGTCTATGTTTGGACACAAATGCATCACTAATATAGCTCTCCGTACTTCCAGTATCAATCAGGCCTTCCGCAGTAAACCCATTGATTTTTAAAGGTATTATAGATCTGGCAAGGCTAGGAGGTGAAGCTGCTGAAATTTTTGTTGGGCATATAGTAGCAGTCATTCCATAGTCGTCACCGATAGAACTTTCATCTTGATTCTGAGTAGACGCTGACGCTTTAGATTTTGATTGACATTCAGTTGCGAAATGACCCTTTTTGTTACATTGTTTGCAAATTGATTCACGGGCTGGGCAAGTTGATCGAGGATGTCGTAAACGGCCGCAGGAATAACATTTCTGTTTGTTGAAAGTCACATTAAATGTCTTTTTGGTAGGAGAATCTGGCTGGGATGTGGCACAATGGTCTGAAGTATTTTGAGAGGAAGTGGACGCGAGTTGAGGCGATGTGTAAGATTCTGAAAAGACTTGAGCAGATTCTAATGCTTGTGCCTTTGAAAAAGCTTCATCTAATGTTAGTTTGCAATTTTCTAATAATCTTTGCCTGATTATTTTAGAGGAAAGGCCATTAATGAAGCATCACGAATGTACTCATCACGATAGGCATTGGCCAGACTCTACTAGAGTGTGTTTTCCCAAATTTGTAACATAGATTAGCCGCTTTCTGGCATGTAATTAGTCTGCAAAGTTGGCGTTTGTCGTAGCCTTTTAAAAGTGCACAACAAAAATCTGTTCATTTTTTTGTTACGCTAACCACAAAAGTTTTTTTTGTAAGCAAAAACTGTAATAATGCAAAACAAATAAGGCCAATGTTAAGAAAAAAAAGAGTTGTAGACCACATTTTAAATGCAAGATTTTGACATTTCATTCATTCCCTTAACATATCAGCATAGTTTGTAAGAAATATTTAATTGAAGATGAAAGTCAGCTACTGAACATAAATAGAAAATACAATTTTAACTAACACAGTAATCATTACTCTTATATTTTTGCAGTATGATGAAAAACGTTGTTCATCGTTTGGAGGGAAAGTGTTTTTTCTGAGCTTAATCACATTTCCAAGCTCAGCTCCGATTCGCTTGTAAATTGCGTACAGAAAAAAACCACTTTCCATCCTAGTGATGAAAACTAATTTTTAATTTCTGTGCAACAATTAAAACTACCTTTAAAGTATGGAAAATTATAATGTAAAGTTCAATGTAAAGTTTGAATTGGAGATCTAGAAATAAATAGGCCTAAACGAATCACTGAAATTCTATGTTACACTTACCAAATTGAATAAAAAAATAAGTAGAGGGTTATCCCCAGTAACGCTTGCTTGAAAGACGGGTATTTGTGAAAACACAGGTACATCTCCAGCAAGACAACAATCGAGGTGATTGTGTGCAGGGAATGGTTTATCCAGGCAGGGAGGTATTTGTCCAATATTGTCGGGAATATCAGGTTCCGATCAACGAACCAAATCCCCCAAAATACTATTGACACCATCTGGAAAAAACAATTTACAGGATATGACAATAGCTTATACCGTTACCATTGAGTAATAACTTTGTACATTTTCTTTTTCATGTTAAGATAAAAATACCCCCGTCGCAGCGGACCTGCGTACTCAGCGAATTTCCAATGGAATTTCAGATTATTTACTTTCCCCATAAAAACACCATAGGATCGAGTATGTAGGTTTTCTGCCATTGGGTGTTGTTAGAAAATCTAAGTTAATCAATAATTGGTGAATGTAAACACAAAATTGTATCAAACTCTGGCAATTTTTTATTTTTCCCATAAACCCCATGGGGGTGAGTATGTAGGTTTGCCGCCATATGGGTTTTGTAAGCAAGTATAAGTTAAACCTTATATAGATAATGTACATACCAAATTTGATTAAGTTATGTCAATAAATAAGCAAGATATAGGGTTTTCTTGATTTCCCATAAGAATAACATGGAAAACACATTTTTGAATTTGCCCCGTAACCAGTTATGCTATGATAAAAATTCAAAATACCAAATTGTTTGTTTTTTTAAGCTCTTTTAAACGGTTTCAGTTAAAATTGATGAATTTTAAAAATTAAGGTCCAAAAATGCAAAAAACCCATTTTTGACTCCTTTGAAACCCCATAAAACCCCGTTCCCATAACCCGACAATGCTAATTCGCGAACTCATGAAAATAGACCTGGTCTTACACCTCCATACCAAATTTCATCAAACTCGGAGGTCCCCTTCAAAAGTTATCATTACCACGGACACATAGATATATAGATATATAGATAGATATATATATACATATATATGAAAATGAACGAATGGTGTTTTTGGCTTCTGGGGACCTCAAAATGAAAAAGTAAAGTGGTCCTGGGCTTAGATCTTACCATGGCTACTACCGTAATAGCGTATTCCCTATAGGGAAATTCACTAAAATAAACATTCTGATAACCTAGATAAAGTTTTAAAGTCAATGAAATTATATTAAAATAGTTTTAGTACTGTTAAAGAATTATCAGTACAAGCATATCTTACAAGGTGTGGAACATTTTCATACTGTATTCATTTCACATTTGATAGTCTATTGTCTGTTGTTGACTGTTCAGTGAGATAGGTGAATATTATGAATCATACAGCTTGTAAAGAGCAACAATTGATAAGAAAAACATACCTAGCGTTACTTGAAGTGAGGCTAATTTTACACTTTCTTCAATTTATAATTTAGAACTATAGCAGGGTGTCTACTGAACTGAAAACTAAAAATTTCTGGACAATTCCTGTACATTTAAGGACATTTACAAAATATTTAAGGACAATGGTTTTTGATGATGTTTACAAAAATAATTGTAAGTTGGATAAGTCTTGCCACATAAGTTGACGAATGACCGAAAACAGTTGGGATGGGCGAGGGGGGGAAAGGGGGTACTTTTCCAAAAACATCAAGCTTACGTTACATGCAAATTTTCATAGAACAGCTGATTATCCAATAATTTTAACTGAATAGTAGTGCAAATTAATTCGTCAAGTTACGTGGCAAAGGTTATAAACCAATAAATAAAACCAAAAAAATGTTGAATTTCAATGATATTCTTACAGTTGAACACATGAACACAAAATAGTATATTGTGGGGACATTCTTCTCATGTTAAGAAAATTTTAATTTAAAAAAAAGTGATTCGTACTATCTGTGGAGTGGACCCAGTGGAGCGCCGTCGACCACTCTTTGTCAGATTACAAATCTTGACAGTTGTGAATTTGTATATTAGTCATATATTATTACACACAAAATCAAGTCTCCAAAAATTTAGTAATAGGCAAGATTTTTTTGCATTCCTATGAGACCAGAGGTAAACTTAAACTTGAGTTCCCTGCTCATAGACTAAGTAAAATTGTAAATTTTCACAAGAAAAATTGTATTAGTTTTTTTTTTTTTTTTTTTTAAATAAATTATTTTATCAGCCAGAACGATTTATTTCTTTTAATGTGTTTAAAAGAGTATTGCAGGATTGGCTGACAAAAAATCCATTCTATGATATCAGGGAATTTTTAGAAACTGATGTCAGCATTACATTTCATTAAATTTCAGTAAATTAGTAACCAATTTTTTAAACATTATTTGTACATTTATTGTAAATATCTATTTAAGTATGTAATTTAGGTTAAGCATTTGACTATGTCTATTCTTTGTAAATGAGGTCAATGACAACAAAACTCTTGATTCTTGAGTATGCACGAATTAACCAGGTAAAATGGCATTCAAAAAAGTTGGTAAAATGTGCTAAATAAAACACCTGAGTTAACATCCCTTGGGTTGTAAAGTTATGAGCGATGGCTTGTGGATGCGATATTCCCTGGTGGGGATTAACGTCCGCACTAGTGAATACTAGTTCATCCATAAGTACCATCCTCATAATTAGACCAATTCGTATATGGGAGGTTGAAATTGTGGTTCGGATCCCACGTTAAAACTGTAGGTCCCTAGATACCATTGGCTGTTGGGCTATGAATTAACAGTCCTGTCTAAGGAGAATGTCGGCCTTAGTCAGTAACAAGACTACAAGATCGCGCCACAATCATCCTACACTCATCCCTCATTCATACTTGGCTTTAAACTACCTATTGAGTTAGGTCGCCATTTCAATAAAGGTATTAAAATTATAATGTTTAACAATGTAAAAAAATGTTCATGATCTTATTAATCAAGAAATACTAAATCAAAAGAATCTAGGCTAATTGAATATTGTACGGTACCAATCAAAATATGGATAATCCTCAAACTTTTGTGATAGTTTAAAACATTTTATTTTAAATATAACTAGAAAAACCAATCAGTAATACAATTGACTAAATATAAAGGAAATTTGTTCATGTTCCATATTCTTGTTAAAAAGCATCCGAATACAGCTTGCCACGTGCTTATCTGCATGGCCGTATTACAATACAGCCAAAAATTTAAGAACATGATCCAAATTTCTAAAAATGTAAGGAAATTTCCTGAACATTTTATGGCAACAAGAAATTTAAGTACAATTCCCCGTTTTCTAGGATTTCTTGAACAGTGTAGACACCCTGTATAGATAGTAAAATACTAGTACTTTTTTTGCTTTAGCTCAACTAAACTAATGTGTACAGAACCAAATAAGTAGGGAAATCCTTATGGGAAGTGAGAATGCTGCCCTTGAACCAAGATAGCACCACCGATGAAAGATGTAATTTTTATTTAAGGATTATCTTTGATGATTGGTTAAATGATAACAGAGAAGTTTGTTATTATTTTTATTTCTTTTTATATATACTCAATACTCATTTTGAAATTTAAGAGGTAGAAAGAGCACTTCCCCTAACAATAAGAATAAGTAATCCTAGCATCAGCGCTTTATTTTCCTCTGGTTTTTGAGGTTAAAACTAACTTTTTTTGACATGGGATGTCCCTACTTATCCGGTTCTGTATACTGTACATTGATAAACCCCACCAGGTTATGAAATACTCAAAGAACATTAAGTTTACCAATTCCTAAAATAATGTGTATTTTGCAATGAGTGAATTTAATATAAGAGATATTAATGAAAATATTTTGAACCTTCAGAATATAGGCCTACCTGATGGATGGCCAATAATTGAAGTAATAAATAAAACCACCTTCACACAAAGCATACTTAATAAAATTTATAAACCTGTTTCAAAAAAAAAAAAAAAAAAAAAAAAAAAAAACACTTAAATTAACAGATTAAGGGTTTTGGTTTTTAAATTTCATATGAATATTGTGGCCGATAAACTTGCAATAAAACTCACCAGAGCCATTGGAGCAACCAGCACGGTGAAGTAGTAGTTTTTAAATTTATTAATTTTCCCTTTAACCTTCTCTAGACCTTTGAACACGCTCAGAATTGATTCTCCAAGAGCAACCAAGAAGTAAATGGTCTGCAGTGTCTGGAAAACATACATTTACATAAAATGTAAGTATATTGTTTATCCGAAAGCATAACTTCAATATTTTATTGCAGTTGGTGGTTATTGCCAGTTTGTAAACAAGAGATCCACATATACACATAAAGTTACTAAGGGACATGGATCGATCAAGTTTTGAACTAACAGAATATGTTTAAAATATTATTGGTTTGAGAAATTGTGGGGTAACAGATAAGGCTACCAAACGACTTTAATACTGGCAGCTTTCGGGCCTTTTCATTCCCAGGCCTTTTAGTGATGTAGTGAGGGGAATAACTAAAGCACATCCTTTGTGGCACAAAATAAGGAATCTATCTTCTTATTTCCATAAGGGTTTCGTCTGTTACGTCCCTTTTCCTCTCGACCTACTGAACCAATATTTAAGATTGAGGTGCCATTTTAAAGCTTAGGATATACCGCAGTGATGAATCGTAATTAAAAAGTTCATACTGTTTCGGCCTTCGATCCCCTTGCCTTTGATTTATTTCTAGAGGGCGCTTTAAAATGTTGACCAACTGTTATTGCAAGTTCTATAATGTGAATTGTAATTTAACAACTGATTACCTTCAGATGAATTTTAAAAGCCAGATAGTAAACAAAACTAGATATCTGTCACTTCAGAATCAACATTCACGTACTGTAAGTGAGTTTCACTCATACAGAATCATAAAATGCGCAATTTGCGCACGGGCCACCTCGTTTTTTATTAATGCTCAATAGCCTCCAAAACTGATAGACCATGTTCACCAAACAGTGTCCTTTGAACTTTTGTTTGTTTGTGTTTATTCCTAATTTAAATCATATGGTCAGTTATTCGTCAGAAATGTTTATTGTGTTGTTCGCCAGGAATGACAGGGCTTAGTAAAAAGGTTAATTTACCTTTGTTTTTTTCAGTTTTTGTTTAATCCCATACGACTGC
Organism: Neoaliturus tenellus; assembly: GCA_030545055.2. NCBI lineage: Eukaryota > Metazoa > Arthropoda > Insecta > Hemiptera > Cicadellidae > Neoaliturus > Neoaliturus tenellus. The sequence continues at coordinate 255,641,862 of CM061533.1, read as the reverse complement.
CAAGGTTTCAAAAAACAAAACATGGCAAAAAATGATTGATTCGGGTTAGAATTTCAAGAAATTATTCAAATAAAAGTTCAACATGTTTATCGTCACACATTTAAAAGGATATTGGAAACACTGATACTTGCGAATAAAAATGAAAACAAGTGTTTTCTGAAACTGTTTTGTTGAGGGATTACTCGGGTAGCTGCAAAATACAGAGGTAAAATAAAATTTTTTTAAGGAATTTGTTAAACAAACATTATGTAAACTGCTCCCATAGTTTTCAATATGTTTTAACAAAGTTTCTGTTAAAAATTGGGATGGGCTTGATATGAATTAGTTTTCATCAAAACTATTTGTTTAGTGTATAATTGTTTAGCTCAATATTGGTATACAATCAAATTTTAAATTAAAAATACCAATATACTTATAGTTTTGTACTTAAGGTTAAAAATATATATTGATTTTTTCGTGCTCTGTCTCACTGTCAAAAAGTTACGCACGGTTTTTGACCATGTGCATACTTCTTATCAAGTTGAGATAGCTCAAAGGGTTCCCTAAAGAAAGAGCTTAATTCCAAGCTCCAAAGTACAATAGACCAAATAAATAAGAAAGATAATAAATTAAAACGAGTTTCTATAGACATGATAAAGAATTTTGTTACAAGACATTTCTTCTCAGGTTTTCTTTTATTAATTTCTTTTTATTACAAAACATCTTAGTATATCTTATTGTTAATAACAATGAACATTTTAGATTCTTTTTGTCATTACGAGTACCAAAGTATCAAAATTTCTAAATAAGAAATACAGGTAAAAATTTAAATCTACACTAATTCATTTTTATTTAATTTTTAAACTTTATTAAGTAACATTCCCAATGGTAACATCCTTATAGTTTCATGTGCCCAATACAGAAAGATTTGCATATTTACGATGAGGGAAATTTTGTTAAAAAAAGTTATCTGAGATCTGAATAACTTTTAACCAGGATGTTGACTTTGCTACTATAATCTGTAAGATTAGTTAAATAGTTATTATCATCAAAAGACGCAAACTTGAAACTAAATGTTCCAGTACCTTTCTCAGTAAATAGTAGACAAGCTTGCAAGTTTTAAAAATGGCCTGTGAGAGATGAGGTATACTCTCTTGAATCAAATTGTGTGTTTATTAGTGATACTGAGAGTGCTCTTATTCAATAATTTGACCCTCTGTTGGATTTGGATTGCTAAAACTGAGATTTTATTTGGCTTAGTTTAAATTTTCAATTTTAAAATCAGTAGGTCTAAATAATAAAAAGCATGTTACCGATGCCGCGCAATAATGTTTTTAAATCACCTCATCCATTACATTTCTTACAATTAATTTTTTTAGAACATACAAAATGTTTAATAACTGAAAGAAGTACTTTGACATATTTTAAAACGGCTCTTTTCAATACAACCGTTCAATATGCAAGTACAGTAGACTCCCTCTTAACCGGCCACCTCGGGACCAGGCCGCGGCCGGATAATAAATTGGCCGGTTAAACCGATGTTCATTTAAGAACGCAATCCCACAATTTTATATAACCTAAATATAATTCTTACTTGAAAGACAACCTTAAATACATTACTATATATGATTTACAGCTAATATCCACCCTCCACGACATCCACAACAAACCTACACTAATAATAATTTGTTTCTTTATTGTGGTCTACTGGATAGTAGGTCCAAACGCATTGACTTCCGGTTGCAGTCACTTCCGTCCAGGACGTTAGATTTGAGAACGTCAATATGAAATAAAGTGGAATTGAATGATACATTAGATAAGAAAACTTAGTTTCCGGCGAAACGCGGCCGCTTAAAGTGATGTTGAGATAAAAAATAGCCGGTTAAAAAGATGTTATTTTGTGTCAGGGTAGGCCGGTTAAAGCGGAGACCGGTTAAAAGGTGGCCGGTTAAGAGAGAGTCTACTGTAGTTACTTTTATTACTCAGGGGTTCAGCACTGAAGTATAGTTACTTTTAGCCCTCGGACGAAAAAGGATTGATTGATGTTGAAGTAATCAGCTCTTCTAATTAACACAGTAGCAGACGATCGGCTGATTGTTTTAATGGCAACAACAAGATAGATTGACTAAATATGCAAAGTTCAAACAAATATGTGAGGATTGACTAATGACAAAAATACCGAATTTTTTATGACATGGGACTTAAGTTCCTTCACAAAACTTAGTCGTATAAATATTCAGCAGCGCAAATCTAATGGAAGCAATTGCTACAATTAGCCTCTCATGTGGGCATTTAAGGTCAAGGATATTTTATTTTATAACTTTATGCCACAAATGACAGATATTTTCGTCTCAGGGTTACTCTGTGGCCATGCGATTGGGTTTTTTCTAATCATGATATAATCCTCTTAACGATGATCATATCAGGATTAGAAAAATAGACTCAATCCCATAGCGAACGGTGAGCCCTGGTATAGGCATTACACTACCAGATATTTGTCCTTGATAGCATAAAATGGCATGATAAACATGTCCTTTACTTGAGACACTTATACGAGCGAATTATAAATGATTTTTGTTACACTTGCTTAGCTGGAAAGAAAATACAAAACCTAAATTTCACTTAAACATTTGTGGGAAAAATGAAGAGTACCGTATGTACTCATATTGAACTGTTAGTACCAGGTTAACCGAGCCTTGCTCGTTGATTTTAATTCAGTTTTGATATAGTGCCACGGTAATAGAGCTATTAAATTCCCCCAACAACCAACTATAACTCTTCACAGTTAACGGCTGTTTCAAAACGTCTAATTAACGTTAATGTTCCTTTATTTTTGTATTCCTTTCACGATTTTTATACCTAAATTTAGACAAAATTTGATTTTTCCTGGGATTGGAGCCGTTTCTATACTTATTTTTGGGCCAAAACACTCTTAAATGCAAAGTTTAAGCAAAATCTAGCCGCTAGATTTCGATATCGTAGAACACACATCCCTTCAGACATTGCTCATATTATAATATAGGATTGGTAAAAAAATTGGGACTTTATCCTTTCAGAATAAAAAAATATGCAAGAAATTAAAGATTAAAGTTAAAAAATTTGATAAAACAAATTCCGATCTCTTAAATGAAATGCAGAACGTAGAAACAGTGAATGTATATTATTTACAACCAACTTACAAAGGTCCAGTTGGTGAGGTAGCGCAAGGTCAGCCCTTGGATGTTCTTCATGACAGGGTCCTGTATGTGCTCGGGCCGAATGTCAAGCATATTCTCCTTCATCCAGTTGGAGACAAACACGAAGTAGCCGACCACTGCGCCATGGAATATGAGGCTTGCCGCTGTCATCTGCCGATCAACCAGATTAGAAAATTATATGCAAAGCATGGTTGGGGTTTTAAAAATAACCTTAACAAATTCTGTCAAATCAATGAGGAATTTATCGTAGAGACGGACGAAAATTAAGTGGTTTTTTTCTTAATAATCAAGCATATACAAATTACTTTATAAAATACAAGGTGGCCCGTGCGCGAATTGCGCATTTTATGATTCTGTATGAGTGAAACTCACCTACAGCACGTGAATGTTGAATATGAAGTGACAGAGATCTATTTTTGTTTACTATCTGGCTTTTAAAATTCATCTGAAGGTAATCAGCTGTTAAATTACAATTCACATTAAAGAACTTTCAATAAAAGTTGGTCAACATTTTAAAGCGCCCTCTAGAAATAAATCAAAGGCGAGGGGGGCGAAGCCCGTAACAATATGACCTTTTTAATTATGATTCGTCACTGCGGTATAACCTAAGCTTTAAAATGACACCTCAATCTTAAAAATCGGTTCTGTAGGTCGAGAGAAAAAGGGACGTAACAGACAAAACCCTTATAGAAATAAGAAGATAGATACCGGTACCAATTTATTTGTTTTTACTATAGTATTTAAGACCAGCCAAGTAAAAGGTAAAAAGGTAAGAATATATCACTTCCTTCCACATGTCCCCAGGGGGTTAAAATTTATCTATTCCGCTTAATATCAAAAGATGCGGGTACAAATTTCATTTTTACTATCAGACCGCCCAGATCGAGCCAAGGGGGGCCCCACTTAGTTAACATTTATTTATTTATTTAACATTTTATTTTTTTATTAATTTACAATAAAATTCACTCAACTATGCTTCCCCTTCAAGCTCAGACATGCAATGCCATAGCCTCCTTTAATACCAAGCCATAAGATGTGGCAATCACAATCCTTATTTATTAGCCCTACTAGGCTCCATCCGTAGGACTACTGCCTAATGCCCACACTTACGCCGTTCTATTTTTTAAAACAATCCTCTGCATTTTAATATGCTTGTTTGTCAAAGGCTGTAAGTTCATTGAAAATGTTAACTGAGAGACTACAAGTAATTCTGTTTTTTAAAAGAACTATCAAAAGCTGTTTTTAAAGAGACACAGTGACTTAAGCAGCATATTGCGTTCTTGCTCATAACAAACCACTCATATCTGGAAATTTCTAATTGCTGGTAAACACACTTGTACGGCATTTCACCTGATAAACCTTAAAATCACGATAAGCAGAGTTTTCGGTGATTTCTGATTACAAACGTTCAAGCACTTCTAACAAACAACATGCTTCAGCGCTCTCAACAGCCTAAAATGCGGCTTTGCCGTCGTTCATTGGCCGCGGCCTAGTATTAAACGAGGCTAAGGCAATGCCTTTCCAATTTATTTTTACTAACTGTCTATAAAAAAGCAGTAATTTCTTCTTAAACATTTCCTTTCCCAATTGCACAGTACTAGTTGCGAGATAATTTTATAACTAGACAACAAGCAAATTCAACATCGTTAAATTTTGCAATAAAAGGATTTTTTGTAATTTTAATAATATTAATATATTAAAAGCCAGTGGCCAGTGAGCCTGGGCCCCGAGGATTTTGCCCCATCTGCCCCCCCCCCCCCTTGGTTGGGCCTGTTCATTGTTTTCTCCCAATGAAAATTACTCAAAATAATACAACTTAAAAGGTGTGCAATCTTAACAAATTATCCCAGTTAAAAAATTACATCCGAGAAACAAATCAAGGTAGGTGGACCCCTTTTAGAACACAACAAACCTATATTATACAAATAATTTACTAAAATGTTCATAAGAAGTAAAAGGTAAAACCTAATTGAGGCTTCAGTTTATAAAGGCAATTCCTAGAGAGTCACTTATTTTTACTTTTACTAACTTATTCCAATATAAATAATATTTTAAGATATTACTTTTTTGTGGTTTCAAAATTAATGTGAAAATACTCAAATGTGAATAAATTACCAGGGTTACTCAAATTTTCTGATTTATAAACACCTTTGCAAACTCTATAAAAATACCATATGTACCTTATTGTTTTTACATTCTACGGAACAAAATTCAATAACTTAGTTCCCCTAAAAAATGTGAATCATGACTGGCCTAACCTTGACACTAACCTCGGTGGTTTCCAGTCTGGAAAGTGGACCTGGCTACCAGAGACTGGACTGACCGCTGTGCCCAGTGCCGTGGCCGTCGTTGCGAAGTAGGTTACTCGATGCGGCACGGCGACGTTACGATGTGAATACAATACAAGACTCGGTAACTGTATCGATCCTAGTGTCCGACACTGACTGCCCCTACCCTCCCCCTCATTCTCATTCTCCCTCTCTCTCTCCCGCCACATCGGAGAGAGGAGGGAGCCTACGGCGGGACTGTAATTGTTATCAGCCGAAGGGGGGGGGGAGATAATGATAAGGTGAAGTGACTCGTCGACCGGATGCTCGTGGTCACGTGACTGAATTATTGCTTAACCTCTTTGTTTTGATGGGGTTCTGCTTGCGACGCGCTTGAAGGAACAACACTCGTGTTTTTGTTTTGGAAGTGTATGTATCGTATTAGATCGCTTACGAAACAAATTTATGGGACATTTCCACAGTGGACAATTCAGAAGAAACAAGGAAAAGGAATGTTTATAATTTGTGGGATGATTATTAGGTTTTTAGTATGATTTTTAATTAGAAATTAATATGTAAAACCTTGACGGGGAAAATAGATTTTAATGGCCGTTGATTGGTTTAATTACAGCACGGTTGGAGAAACAATAACTACAGTTTAAATAGTTAGCGCTGTGAATGGCAGCTTAAATTTAAATTTAGAAATGAGAGTGGGTGAAAGTTAAGAATTTCAGCGAATTACAGAAGTTGCGGTGCTTTCTCTCTTGAGAAAATCCCGCAACATTCAGGCTGAAAACATCAGTTTTGTGTCAAGTTCCAACTTAGTTTAGTTGAAGTCTGTAAACTTAAAAAACTAATATTGGAATATGTTTAGTTGGAGATTTACACTAGCCGTCACGAGAGAAGTCCGTTGAGGGCGGGGCTTAGCGGTCACGTGATTTTGGACCAACGAATGAGATTCAAGCGATGTTGCCGTTATTCACCTAGCCTAATTGCATAAATCACATTTTGTAAATAATAACATTTCCAAATGTAAACAATATATATGTAAACAATCCGAAATACAACCTATTTTAAAACCCTTATTTTTTTTAAGAGTAAATGTTGAATGTTAAGTATCATATTCGATTAGTGTAAATTTTGTGGTTGTTCAATATGGATCAAAAAACACTTCCCGCATCACTTGCTATTAAAAAAGAAAAACTGTTAACAGTGCAGAACGGAGCATAGTGTACAAGGTTTTTTTTAACAGCTCGCTCTCCTTTCCGTAATTTCGTGAGTGTGTTAATTGCAATCAAACTGGAAAATATTGTGCTATTGCTTGCAAGATTAGTGAAAAAATACAGTTAACATAATAAATAAGTAGGCAATATTGTCAGTTTTTGAAGAGTCGCTTTTTTCAACACCGGGAAAATCAAGAAAACGAAAGTCCCCAGTCGTTAACTGGATAAACTCCCCTCCTAAAACCGATATTAAAATATTGCTATTAAAATATCAGAAAAGTTCAACAGTTATTGGAAATCTCCGGACAATAATACACCTGGATAAACGGTTGGGAAATGAACAGCAACGACAGGGCCGCCGGCACAGGAGAGCAAGCAGACAACATTGGTTGAGCTACTCCTTGGCTGACATACAACACGACAAGTCCGGCAACGATGTTCTGATTCCAAGAATTCAAGCATCAATACATTGTGTAAAATAATGAATAAAGGATAAAGTAGTCGACAATATTCAAATCCACAAAATTATATTTCTGTTTTTTATACTGTTATTTAATTTTACTGTTATTGTGTTATTCAATGTTCCTGTTATGTTATTGTTTTTGTCAAATAATTTTAACTGTTAGGCCCGAGCCTACATTTAGCTCAGTAAGCCGGCAGTTGTTTATTTCCTAATTATGTAGGTCTACCACTTGTTATTTGTTCATTTGTTATCTTTCTAGAAATTTGGGTGAAGTTTTAGTTGGTATGACTTACGGTAGAAATAAAATCATTCAAATCATGAAACTATATCGTACACTGTCCAAGTAAAATACTGTAGGAAAGCTAGCCTAATATGACAAAGTCTATTGTATTATTTGATTGTTTGCATTGTTTAAGGGCAGAATAAACAATTACTAATTTTTTAGTTTTTAACTAAAAAAAACTATAATTTTGATACATTATTTTTTTCAAAATTTTATTTTAGATCCTGAGGCAAAATATGCTATGATTCCATATATCTAGTGTTGTTAAGTCTGCGATCTGAATAATTTCTAACAAAATTACAATTTTTTTAAAGAAGGTGAAAGGTACATTCAGGACAACACGATCAATTGTAAACGCTTAAAAAATGTTAGTTTAACACTGACATTTGATTTCGTATCCTGATTTAAGGGTTAAAGGAAAATGAAACCAAGGGATTTCTTAGAAGGAATAAGGGCATATTTATCTTTTGACAGCCTTTTATTAACATGGGGGGCCTTTATTTCAGCAAGGTGTACATGAAGGTTCACATCCGTAAAGAAATAGGCGTCACGTGAACAACGGGCGCGGCACGGCACAAACGCAGTTACTAACTAGCGTTTTCAAAAGTCAGTATAGTATTGAATGTTATTGGAGTGCAGTAGGTCAGTACGGTACGGCACAAACACTCCCTGACGATCTGCACCTTCCGCTGCCTTGCAAAAAGTTAGGCGAGCGAATTTTAGGAAGTTTTCAAGCTGCCGTGCCGGCTATACGGCCACCTGCGGTGCGCGTACCCTCCAGTCGGCGATACGGGATTGTCGTTCTTACGTGAAAACGACTTTACAAAGATGGGTTTATTAAGTTGATAGTTTTAATGGATAATACCACAAGTTGAACATTATGAGGCATTTGGAGTACTTGAATCCTCTCGGAATAATAGGTCTACAAACATGATGGAAGTACAGTATTGTTTTTATCTTATAGACCTACTTTCTCTTGAAAAATTAACTTATGACCATATTTTTTTTGGCCACATGATGTTACTTAGCTAACTCTCCTTTGATAATCTCTTTTAATGGAGCGTGCGAATGTTCAGGACGATGCAAAGATGGATATCCGCCAGTGCCGTGCCCTTCCGCCCGCCCGTACCGAACCGCCCCAATGAGCACTTAATTTTAACAGAAGTAGTGTAGGAACTTCTTGGCACATTTTTATCTAAATAAGGGGGCGCCTACATCCAAATGAAGGCACCGGCCATCTATGAGGGTGCTTAAGTCTTTTAATGGGGGGGGAGGTCTTTCGCGTATCCAAACGAGAGTTTCAAAATCAGACAAGACATTTGATTTAAGGTTGCCGTGCTGTACTTCCTGTAAGGTTCCTTATAATGTACTCTTGCCTCATAAAAATAAATAATGTGATGAAAAATAATCCTTTTAACTATCAAACTGCTGTTTTTTTTTTTCATTTGGTTTTTCAAGCAACAGCCATCCTTTGCCTTTGGCTTCTCGCTTCCCCGTCCCGCCACCGGGAGCGGCGCTTCGCGCACTTGGTGCCCCGTGCAAACGCACGGGCCACGAGCCGCTACTGTAAAAAGTTGCCTTATTACCCACATTTTCTTTCACAACTCAAGACATGAAAGAAAAGATAAATTATGACAAGCTAGTCACCCTCAATATCGGTTTTTAATTTGTAGTTTTGTAAATAAATGATGATGTCCAAACATAAACACATAAACTAGTTCATGTACACATAAACATGAACTACGAACCTTTCTTGTTTTCAATGTACAATAGGCTACATGTTTAAAACACGGGATGTACACGTTAGAGACAGTTTTATAATCAGGTGATCGCTTCAATGATTTACGTTTATATTGGTAACCGGCGTTCAATGTGGCAACACCGCGCTTAATTCCTATTGGTTAAAGCTCAACGGACTTCTCTCGTGACGGCTGGTACTGGTTAAACGCATAAAGAAAATTAATTGTATGAAATTAATATCAAAGTATTCAAATGCAATGCATTTGACATTTTATCTCTGAAAGAAAGTATTTAGGCCTAAATAAAAATGAAATCAACGTGTTTCTTTTTACTCAACAGGCGGACTTACGGCGGAGCGCGAAATTCACATGGAAGAAATAGAATAACCTCCAGTTATGTAATCCTCTCCATACATCATGTTGAGAAAAAGTAAAAAAAAGGAAGTTTTGACCTTGAGAAGCTTTTGTCATAGCCTACACTACAGTTGAAGTCATTAAGTCATTATGGTGGTACCAACAGAATCAGAATTATCATTTATTATCAATTGACAATTTACAATACATGTGATATGGTCATATAAAAGTGAGCATGCTAAGTAGTTGTCAGAAATCAGAAAAACATTATTATCAAGATCATGTCTTTTTCTTCTTGCACTTCATAAATTCAAGAAAAAAAAAAGAAAAAAGTTTTTTCCCCATTGTTTAGTGCATGGACTTGCATTATGAACATGCATGGCTTGTGTTTTGTATTTATTTTAGTATTAGTAATTTTTGTATGACGAGCCTATTGTACAAAATGTATCTAATGGCAAATCTATACTTATTTAATACGCTAAGGGCCATTTGCACAAATAAATAATAAACCGGATTAAATATAATCTAGTTTTTAAGTTAAAATCAGCTGGAGGTGCAAGTTTAAACTATGCATGTGCAGCTGACTTTTAGGTGAAACTTAGGTTTAAACTGAAGATCAAGTTTAAACTACATTGGTGCAAACGGCCCTAAGGGTTTTTTGTCTTGAGAACTCCTCCTACAATTTTCAACCGATTTTCAATGTTGGATAGGGCTTGGTCTGTAGTTTTTTCTCAAAAAATTTATGAGAATCGGACTGAAAATAAAAGCGCTATCCAACATTGAAATCTCAAAATTTCCCATTTAAATAGTCTAACATTGGGGACTGAATAAAGCATTTGAAACATCTGTTAATAATCAGCTGTAAATACGTGTAGTTATTGGCGATTAAATATATTCACATTATTGGATTGGTCGGATGTCATTGATTTAGAGCTAAAGTAACATTTGTACTGTATTTAAATAAATTGCTCGATTTGGAGCAACACGTATACTAGTAAAGTCTTATTAAGTTAATAGTGTTCAAACCAACTACAGTACCAACTAAATAGTGTCCAATTTCACATCAAAAACTTCTCAAGAAAACTTCGTATTGCATATGGAGTCAAAGATTTTTAGAAATTTACCTTTAGAATTAAAAAAAGGAAAAACAACAATGTAAAATTTAAGACTAAACTAAAAACCTTTCTTTTTCAATACCCACACATACCCTAAATGAATTTCTCCATGCCAAGCCAATGAATGTGTCATGTTTAAAACTGGCTTGCATGTTTCATAGGGGTTTGTAATGATACGTTTTAATGTCTTAGAATTTATTATATACTAGGCCTATATGTACCAGTATTTATTTGATTTTATCCTCCTTACCTTATATCTGTCCCACCCTCAATGTATGTGGTTTTGACAAGATTTCCTTAAAAAGATAAAAGCTTAATCTACGATTACAACTTGGTATAATTTTCAAAATCATGTTATATGTATTGTATGATGACACAACAGTTTATGTACAGGCTTGTACGTGCAAATGAAGAATATTTTAATTTGATATGTATAGTTCCAAACTCTAACCACCCAAATTACTTTTTGAGACAAAACAGTTAATTCTGAGTTCACTTCTTTCTCTGAACCTTCCAAACCTCCCCATTTGTCAACCCTCTCTATACCTCTCTTATACATGGTCATGGAGGCCGACTTAATGGACATATTATCTCAATGTCAGATACCAGCAGAACCAGTTTGAAGGGAATCCTCAGGTGTGGTTATGTAATAATAATTTTAGATATTCTTCTTTCTACCGTATATAGTACCGGTACCTATTAAGTTTGAACAATCATAATACACCACTCAAGCAAGTGGGCCTGTATATACTTTGGTATATACATTCTACAATGTAAAAAAGTCCCAGAACGCCTTAATAATTTTTGAACTAGTTTAGTCTCAGCAATTAAATTTTTACATGTATATAAACCACTTAAATCTAGTTTTTTTCAGACATATGTAGAATATTTGTCTCTCCAGGATAACAAGCCCATGCATGAGGATTGGAGAAAGAAGAAAATCTTAAATTTAAGTATATTTAAACATTTACATCAAATTAAGAGAGCACATAATGCCACAAATCAAGCCTTAAAAGTAAAAAATATATGGCCATAAAACCCCATCAACCCTCCATCGGGCGCTACATGGAAATTACCTCCGCAAATGCAAAAAAATTAGAAAGCTTGTGTTCTGCAGCCTGACTTCAAGTTACCTTGTTCACTCTAGATGAACTGTGTAGTGCCTGGTCTAACTGGTTACAGTTAAGGTATTGATCTGGGAATTGATATTTTCCACTGAAGGGAGTAGGGAGTTCGGTACTGCATTGCGCCCGATCGCGGAACTCTCAGTTCTCAGTCTTCTGAATACTCCCAATTTTTCTTCAGGAAATAATAGTTTTAGTTCTAATTTATTTTTCAAAATTGTTAATTAGTTTGTGTATTGTTTTTTTATTAAACTTTAAACCACATTAAATGTATAATTATTTCATGATTGATATTATAAAATTACTTGACACATCCCTACTAATATTATAAATGTGAATGTCCGTTTGTTTCTTATGCTTTCAAGCGAAAACTGCTCAACCATGAAACTTCATCTCATCATGAAACTTTATACATGATTTTTATACATACTCTTGGAAATATCAGAAAAACATAGGAACTTTTTATTTTTTTAAATTATTTTTTACGAAGGATAAAAAAAATTGTCAAAAAATCTCAAAATTTATTTTATTATTTATTACTTGATGACAGCGAGTGGGCGTAGCAAACTAGATAAACCTGATGGTGAGTAACACGGACGAAGACATGGGAAAAGCTACCACAGTATATTTTTCAACAAACTGGTTTAAATTACAAAATATTATACTTTACTCAGGGGAATAAAAGGTTATATAAAAAATTTTACCTTGCGTAGGGAAAGAAAAAAGCGATAAGACTTCACTTTGTGTATCTGTACTTTAGAGAAGTAGTACAAAGGTAGTTTACTGATATAACAAAATTATTTCTAGGTACATTTACTTTTTTTTTTTTTAAGATGTTGGTGGACCTTTTTTTTCTTATTTTGCCCCGTCCACATAGACTAGTTGATCTGGGTGTGGATCGTATTAGACAAAGTAAGTGGGTTTGGTAGTACAAGGTGAAAGGTACTGATCAAAGTCACTGGCAGAAAGCGGATTCGAACCCACGACACCGCTGCCATGGTCCCGAAATCCGGCGTGCCAACCACTACGGCACCTACTCACCCAAGGCGGTGAGTCTATGTTATTTTCTAAGCATATGTCCACCAAGGCAATATTATGTTAAGTTCTAATTAACATAGAATTTACAGATTTACAATAATATTGTATGGTATTTAATTTATAATTAAATGGTTTTAAGTTAAGAAACCTCAGGTTTCTACCCATTACCATACCATAGGTTTCATGACCATACCAGGTCATGAAAGTGCGCCAAAACCTGAGGTTGTAGAAAAACTGGATGTGAGCTGTAGATGAAGGTAACTTAAAACCATTAAAACTAGTCTTATCAGCTCAGGGGCAAATACCAATACCGTATGAGTAAAATTATAATCAACACATTTTTAACTATTTTTCTTTCACAGCAACTTAATTATTTGATTCCTTATTTGAATCAATATTGTATAAAAATATTACTTGTTATGGCATCCTGTGATTTTTAATAAGCTTACAAATTTATCAAAAGTAATTGTATTTAATATAAAAATATGTAGCCAATAAAAATATTATAGTATTTTTTAAAAGAATTATATTTTAACATTTTAGAAAAAAAATCAATAACCCAAAATACACTTGACCTTTTGACATCTGGTTTGAGAAAAATTGCTCAGAATACAAAGCCCTTTAAAATTACTAGTGGACTTGTTGCTCAAAATTGAGCACTTTATTTTGATACAATACAAAATTTACACTTAGTTCTAAATCAATGACATCCGACCAATCCAATATTGTGAATATCATTAATTATTAAAAACTACAGTTATTTACAGCTGTACATTAACAGATGTTTAAAGTGCTCAACTCAATCCTATTGTTATTATGATGGGAAAATTTCAAATTTAATTTTTGGATAGCGCCCTTATTTTAAGTACGACTCTGATACATTTTTGGCGGAATCAACTTAAGACCAAGAGCCCAATCCAACGACAACAAAAACTTGAAAATCGGATGAGAATTGTAGTAGGAGGTCTCTCAACAAAAAAGCCTTAGCGTATTAAATAAGCACAGATTTACTATATGACGTAAGCTAATGCAGTTTTCCTCATGACTCCCATAAGAGACGTCCCCTAAAGGAAGTGTTAGGAAAAACTCCCAATGTTATTTTGAACTGGATTGTAATAGACACCTTTAACTTTCGCATTTTTTTCTTTTTTCCAAACAGATACCTGGTTTAATTTTTATATATGGTAGGAGCTATTCATAAGTTGACAAAACAACCAACTACATAATGAAATGTTTTTTCATCCTTATATCAGCATTGATTTAGAGAAATAAATATATTCTATATAGACTACCTATTTTTTAATATTCATTTTTTCTGTTGGTACTTTTAATCACAAATTCAACGCTGGGAAATTTTCAGCTTTTTAGGGAAAACTTTCAGCTTTTTGTAGGGTATAATGTTAGATGACAAAATACAAAGGTTAAGCATTAATAAAATAAAAAAATACAAGGGCCCTGTTATTTGTTTGTGGTTTCCAATAGATATTTGAAGAATAAGTTAAATCTTCAAAATTAACACAAAAAAAGAACGTTTTAAAGATAATTTAGCAAATCAGGTTTAAATCAGCCATTAGATATCGGCTAAGAGTATAGAGTCATACTTCATAGTCTCATATGTTTTATTTGTACTAGAGGACCCGTGCAGCGCATTGCGCTGCATTTATTAGGGTACCTGGTGATCAAACTTTGCTCCATGGTAATACTTTGAAAAAAAATTCACTATAGTGAAAATTATATAGAACATTATTGGTGTTTCATCGATCGATCTTCATTACCATTTTTCCAACTTCCCAATGTAATATAGTGTTGAGATGTGGTGCTCGTTCTTTCATGTCTAAATTATATAAGATTACGTTGTTCATTTGCCGATATGTCTTAGGGCCTTTGTCTAAATCTAAACCCTCCTATAAAATTTAGAAAAAGTTCACAGATGTTGGATACACATAGTTCATCAAACATGACAATAGAATAAAAATCAACATTTTATTACTCCCCGGTCCACTATGAGTTATGCAGCACTCACTGCGGCTGTTTTTGTAGTACTACTGTATGAGGTAGTCAATGACATAGTGAATGAGTCCAAATTACTATTTATGTCTAAATCCTCTTTAACTTAACTTTCCATGAAATAACAAAATTTAAATAAAGAAATCACAAAAAATAAGAGAATATACATCTTTGTTGGTGTGGTCCATTTTGTTTTTAGTTGCATTTTTATTTTGGTTAAAATTTCTCTTTACAAAAACCATTTTTGTAATAAGCTTGTTTTCTATACTGGAGGTAAAAAACTTTTAAATGTTGTCTTTTACACAGGTTTTTAATATATGTAGCGTTCTGCATAAAACTTGTTTAGTATATAAAAAGGTTATTACACTTACAACCAACTATCCCTTTTCCTTGTAGTTTATAGCAGTTTGAAAACCCATGCACACAAATTTAGTGTACTATTTTAATATTTGTTACCTTTCATTATTATTGTTTCAAATACCAGCCGGAAAACCAATAAGACCCATGTCAAAATTTTCAATTTCCAAAATTGTTTTCGTAAACAAAAATGAATTTTTCTAGGGTTAAGTTACAAAACTTATTTTTGTGCCCAAATACGTGTAAATAAAACTTTCAAGCAAAGTCTACCCGCTACATTTTGAGAAAAGGTTAAAACCTCAGATTAGACACCCCGCGTATTGAAGTATGAAATTGTGTTGATATTTCAGTACCAGTTCAATGTGCTTCTATTCAGCTTTTAACATATGTGTTTGTTTGTTTAACTATCAACAGCTGTTTTATTTAGAAATTCAATACAAATTGTTCCCCATGTTAATCTTATGGACAAAAAATGAACTTTGAAGGCTTCCCGTGGGCTTCAGAATTAAGATATAAAAAATCTAAAACCTTATTGCAAAACTACGAACTGAGACCATTCTTTTGACACCTCAAACTTTAAAATTGGTCCAAAAATAAGGGAGGAGTAGCGTTAACAAAAAAAGGGCATCACGTATTATATATATAGAATAGATATGCTAAAAATGATAAATAAAAAAAAAATAATAATAATAAGTTCAGACAAACTTCATACATATGTCAAAAAAATAATTATATTTTGAATATTAATGAATTTTTATTTTTTTATAATAAAGGATTCAGGATATAAATAATTATATAAATTACCTCACACATAAATTTTTTAATTATGTACATTATTATTATTATGTTTGAACTACAATCACTATATACTTACTTTAACACTGACAGATGCAACTATTCTAAAGATCATGAAAGTAATTTGCTACGAACAATCAAGTTGAAACAATTACACATGTGGCAAAAATGTAAAACAATACTTTAATCACAATATTGTACTAAAATCAGCCCATTTCATAAAAATGAGTATTTTAAAGTTAAAGTCTTATTGAAGAACTATAGCTAAAGGAACCATAGATATTGAGACCACTTCATAATTATTGAGAACTTGCTAAAACACTTAAAATGCTTAAGATGCTGATGATGATAGTTTCTTTGACAAATTAGCCTACAGTAAACTTTTGCTACCACTGATTGTAGTAAACATAAAATTGAACCAAACCAGAATGGGTTTAAACTAAGCAAAATTTAAATTGATTAATCGCTGGTATTAAATGTCTAAGATAAAATCAAATAAAAACAACCTGAATATGCTAAATAGTGTTAAATATGTCACCTCTTAATTTACAGTGAAAACATTAAATTTCAGCAGAGACTCCTCTTATTCTATTTACCTATGTACTGATTGGGCTTAGTAAGCAAGGAAAGTAACCAGACCATGGTGTATACTATTTTTTGGAAATGAAATTCCAGGTTTTTTCCTGGTTTTTTCAGGGTTTTTACAAAATTTTCCTGGTTTTCGCGCAATCTTGAGATTTTTTCTTTGACCATTTTAAGGCTAACACTTACAAATTTTTCCACTAGGCCTAATTGCGACAAAATTTGTTTTCAAACTTTCTTTCTCAATGTTATGTGGACTAAACATAGTTTTCATTTTCGATCTTTGAATTTAGCCCTTAAATACTCACGTACTTTTTTGTGACAACTACTAATTCATTGGTCCTTTGGACCCCCATTTATAAATATTTATGTTTTTAAGTAAAAATATTATTGTTAAGAAAATGGAACTTGACTTCAGACATGTTTTTGGTAGTATTTAGTTAAATTTGACCTTTTTTCTCCCTTTAAGTTGTTCAAAAAAATTCCATATGTATTAATTTCAAAATAAAACTAACACTATATCAAAAAATTTACAATGAATAATAAAATTTCTGGGAATTACTAATTATCTATCTTCTTAATTCAATAAGGGTTTTGTCCATTACAAATCCCTTTTTCTCTTGACCAACTTAAACGATTTTAAAAATGAAGGTGTCATTTTAAAGTTTACGATCTTAAGCTGTGAAGATGGAACACTAGTACTCGATCTAGATCCCCTCTTGGTACCTTAATGCATCATTTATACACCATACACTGTGGCTATTGCCAGCAAATTACCTGGCCAACTCCAAAATGTTGAAATTTGAAGGTAATAAGCAGTACAAGAGTATGTAAAAAATATATTATAGCTAGAAAATAAAAATTTACGACCTCAGGTTCTGTAAACACCCAGCGTGAGGACTTAAGAGTATGTGTGATGCCCATATAGGCTTCAATTTTTGCCATGGTCTTAAATTCCTTTGATTAATCTTATGATATTTCAGCAAAATATTAATATAAAATAAAGTAATTATCATCTTGTAAATGAGAAATTAAGAAATAGACAGTAGATAATTATATAATAATATTGAACTACAAACTTTTATAAAGTCAAAGTCAATACTTAGAGTGCAATACCACCACTGCTAATGAATCGAGTGGGGTGGACATATAATATGTGTAGCAGGGAGGTAACCTCGCCTTCAAACTATAAAACTGAAATGGGATTTAGTGTCCTCTATTAGCGTTTGTGAGCGTCTTCCGTCGGTGATTCGTCGGCGATCGCGTGCGTTTCCGGTCCGGCGGTCACGAGCGTCTAGATCGACGGTCGTGAGTGTCTCCGGTCGGCGGCCGAAAGCGTTAGATCGGCGGTCAGGAACGTTTTCGGTTGGCGGCCACGAGCGTCTAGATCGGCGGTCAGGAGCATCTTGGTCGGCAATCGCGAGCGTCTCCGGTCGGCGGCCGAGAGCGTCTAGATCGGCGGTCGAGAGCGTCTAGATCGGCAAGCGAGAGCGTCTCCGGTTGGCGGCCAGGAGCGTCTAGATCGGCGATCGCGAACGTATAGATCGACGGTCGCGAGTGTCTCCGGTCGGCGGCCGAGAGCGTCTCCGGTCAACGGCCACGAGCGTCTAGATCGACGGTCAGGAGCATCTTAGTCGGGAGTCGCAAGCGTCTCCGGTCGGCGGCCAGGAGCGTCTAGATTGGAGGTCGCGAGCATCTAGATCGGTGGTCGACAGCGTTTCCAGTCCGGTGGTCACGAGTGTATCCGGTCGGCGGCCGAGAGCGTCTCCGGTCGGCGGCCGAGAGCGTCTCCGGTCGGCGGCCGAGAGCGTCTAGATCGGCGGTCGAGAGCGTCTCCGGTCGGCGGCCGAGAGCGTCTAGATCGGCGGTCGAGACCGTTTCCAGTCCGGCGGTCACGAGTGTATCCAGTCCGGCGGTCACGAGTGTCGAGATCGGCGATCGCGAGCGTCTAGATCGACGTACGCGAGTGTCTCCGGTCGGCGGCCGAGAGCGTCTATATCGGCGGTCGAGAGCGTCTCCGGTCTGCGGCCACGAGCGTCTAAATTGGTGGTCGGGAGCATCTTGGTCCGCGGTTGGGAGCGTCTCCGGTCGGCGAAAACGAGCGTCTAGATCGGCGGTCGGGAGTATCTTGGTCGGCGGTCACAAGCGTCTCTGGTCGGCTGTCGCGATCGTCTCCGATCGGCGGACACGCGCCGATTAAAAATCCTGGTTTGTCTCGAAATTCCTGGTTATTTCCCGGTATTTTCCTGGTCTGTTTTAATTCCCGGCATTTTCCCGGTTCCCCGGTTTTTCCCGGTTGGTATACACCCTGCAGACGAGGGGGAAATTGGAATATGAACATGTTGATCATGAAAATAAATAGCCTTTGGGAGGAGACCTAAAAATGGTCGAATTTAAAATGAGATTAGGTGATGTATATTTCTTGTAAGAATCTAAGATGGGTATGGGATAAGAATTTTAGGATACCAAGACATTTTTAATCCCTTTAATAAGGAGCAGCCCAAAATCTAACCTTGTAAATTTACTGCACATTGATTGATAAAGGAGTTCATTTCCAGCCATCATAAAAAATTTCAAAAGTATTAACTCAGTATTGAATGGCTAAGTTGTAGATTATAAAGAGAGCACTTTAGCCAATGGGGCTATTATACTGTACTATTGGTTATAAAAAAATATTAAAAAATGTGGAAGCAGAATGTTTTAAAAGCCATTTATACCAAAGGTGACACAAAATGATTTTCTTGTTAATTAGTTATATTTAATCTAGGAAAAAACAATACAGCAATTCTAAAGTAAAATCATCCAAAAATATCATATTACAGTATACTGAAACTTCAGCAGTATTGCTGTTTAACACGTTGGCTACCGACGGTCGAAAATTCGGGTCGCCGGGAGTTCCCAGCAGACCGATCCTAGTAGTCGATCTCTCACCACAGACCGAGTCATTTTGACAGATACCAACCCAGAGACCGAAAATTTTTTAGGCTATTTTTATATAATTTGATGTGTAATATATATATATTTGCTCACAAAAGTTGGAATAAAAATTTATTTCCGTACTATTTTAGCATTTTTATTGCGTCACATATGTGTGACGTTGGTCTGTAGTAATATTTTGTATTATGTTTGTTTGCTATAGACCGACTGTCTCACATAATATGTGTCATGAGTTGGATGACTGGGAAATAAATAAAAAATTGTTTTACTACACTAAAAAATACTAAAATATTTAGAACAATGTGTCACGCAATAAAAAACGCCATCTGGAATGTGTTGTAAACAAACACTATTAGCAACATGTGAGCAGACAAGATGGTCAACTTTGAAAATCTGTAAAAAATAAAAATTGAGGTCGTACCCAGAGACCAAGCGACACAGATGTGTGTCACGCATTCCTATAGACCGATAAACAGGTTTTAGATCGATTCAGTAGACCAAATGGGCGTGGCGAGTCATTTAACTGAACTGTGAGTGCGTCCCAAATATGTGTCGTCGGTACACTGGATTTGACCTGAGCGTCCCATATATGTGTCGTCGGTACACTGGAAACACCTTGAGCGACACATATATGTGACGCTGGTCTATATTTAAGGTTTTCTTTTAACATTACGTCACATATGTGTGACGTTCGGTAGCCAACGTATATTACGTTAATCAAACTGACTACAACTTTTTTCCAATGGTACACAAACTTTTATTGTATAGCGTTAAGAAAAAGGACAGATTATTCAACAAGGAATTCTTAGGCCTTTGGTAATATTTCCTTGGAACAAACATTAATAAGCTATTCATGTTCTATATAAACAAATTCTCCCATTTATTCACTGAGGACTGGACTATGGAGAATGTGGTTTTTATCACTTCAAGAAAAAAATATATTTCTGAATCAAGAGTATTTTACTAAAACGCTTATTTAATGAACATTTTGCAAACTCAAAAAGACCCTTGTGCCAATTCATATGACCAAGGTTCCACTTATACTAATATTTAACAACCTAAGTTATTCTTTTTCTTCTTTCAGCATATAACTCCCCAGTTCAGATTTCTGTAACAGAGATTTAAATTATTTAAAATATCACCTAAAGATAATCACCATTTTACAGATTGAGGTCATGTCTTTGATAAATTAAACGAGAAAAGGAAGAGACAAATTTCTGAACACGAATTGTGTTCACACGACAAATTTATAACAAAATCCAACAGGCACAGCCATTGCAGCCAAACCTCACTTGGACTGTGCAGGCCAAACGATCCTTTGGTTAGGCACTCAAGAGGCCGTTATTGACTACATGGCCTGGTAAACATATGACTGATCCATTTTTTTAAATATCCATCCAATGATAAAATTTTCTTGCAGAATATAAAACAATCACATAAAGTACACTGCTTCTGAGAAAGAATCATGCCACCTACTGCTACAGTTGGGTTGGGTTACAAACTTCACAAAGCTTTTGAAAAAAGGTCTACAGTAGAACTTTGAAATATCGAACCTGGAGGGGAAAGTGAAAACTTTGTAATATCAAGGTCATTGATATACCAAGGTTTGTTATAACAAGGTGATTTTTGGCCGTCTTTCGATATACAAAGGTTCACGACGACCGCCCATTACCTATTTCCAATAGCCCTAGCGATCGAGGAATAAATTTGTTTTTATTGTGTTTAGTTAATTTACATTTTGCCATTGAATAGAAAAATTACAGTTAATTGTAACATTATAACTTGTTTATAAATCCTTCCATGGAGTTTTTCTCACAAACTGATCGTCTATACTAAGTAAATAAACAAATAATATGAATTCTTTATTGCTGCAAGACAATACAAGTATTGCATAGCATACGTCAACATACATTAAGTTTCTATTCACACTACCGTTATACACAAGACCATGGACACTCAACCATAGCTTTTGTAATGTTATAACATTACACTAACACAATGGCACAACACTAACACAATGGTTGTACCGGGAACGTGATTTGTAACTACCACTAATCAGAGCCAAACCATGACTATAGTTTGTAAGTTGACTATGTCTCATGCATTACTGTATCCATATAGATGAATAAACATCTTGAATCTTGAGCCCAGAAAGCCTTGTAGTTACTCGGCTAGAAGACAACAATTGTCATTTGGGTCACCGGTAATTTTTGCTTACCAGCAGCAGAAATATATGGTTATAGTATGTTACCACCCACCAACCACTACAAAGTAACTGGTAGGCAGCGCTTATGTTCCTGGGATACAACCAATACTTAACAGCAAACGCAGGACACAAGAACAGCAATGTGAACACAACGTCCTAGGAATGGGACTAGGCAACATCTTTCTTTTCTCCTTTCTTTGGGCTGTTTCTTTTGACAGCTCTTGTAAGAGTAAAATCTACCTCAAGTATTGCAGATGGCTATTGGGCTTAAATAAAACACAGCAAAATTCAATTTTAAGAATTTGAAGTCTTTAATTAAAATGGAGGCACTAAAAATCATTAAAACCTTCTCAACAATATCAATATAAATAACGTCAAAAAATGATAATTAAAAATACCTCAAAATCTGTCAAAGATCTGCAATCCAATACTGTTTTGAGACTAATTATAGGTTACATGCCTCGTCTTTATTGTACCTACAACATGTTTTACTGCTACGTCGGTATCATTAGGTGTTGGACACAAAATAGAAAATAAAACATTTTTGCATCAACACCTGATGATGATGCTGCTGTGGTGGCAAAATATGTCGTGGATAGCATGAACTGTAAGATGAGGTAGGCAACATATATAGTATTAAATTCACAGACCGTGGGAACCATGTTGAGATTTAATATTTGAAAACGTACCAACAATCCTCACCTTCTCAGTAGCCCTGGAGCGTGCCGCCGGGTATGAAGCGTTTCTGGGGAGCGACGGTGTGCTGGGGGTATTTTCCCGCCGGGGCTCTCAGTCCCAGCCCCGCCGTGTTGGGCCGCCAGCCCCCGTCACCAGCCCCGTTCCACGGACCCCTCGGTCCTTCGTTGGTGTTCCAGTTTTTGCCTTGGCAGAAAATTTTCATCTGGTTTTTAAGACATTAAATAAATGGAATAAGAAGTTTCTTAAACACAGGTTTTTTAAAGTAATGGTGAAATGATTAATGTTAAAAATAAATGTTCAGCTTTTCTTACTAATCAAAAAATATTATTTTGAATATTTTGTGGTAATATCATTTTATTTTTTATGCTTTCATAATTATTTGTGAATATTATTTTACGTGTTGTTTTTTAAAATCCTTGGAATTAAAATTTCTTGTAGAGATCTGTCAAAGCACTATTTCCTAATTATGAACTATTTATTCAACAAATTTACAACTGGTCAAAGACGAAAACCCATTTTTTACAAAAGGTTGAAGTTTACAAGTACAGTAGAGGCCAGCTAATTCGAAAATCCGCTGAATAAAAACACGTACCGTCGGTGAAACAACAATTTTTTCCTATTTTAATTTTTAAAGAGGGGAAAGTATGGTCTTTCTGTGAAATAAAACAATCATTTAAAAAAGGTTAATTGTATCACATTAAACAATATTGTAGTTATATGTGTTCATTGAGTCTAAGGTAAAACAAAAACAAAGCATATACTAGCAGAGACTTCGTTTATTGGACATCATTAATGTTGATCTGTTGTCAGCACAGTAAGTCCCAGGACAATTTTAAAACTGGTTTATACTATTTGCGAAGTTGACATTGGGTACAGCAAATGAAGTTGTCATGGTAAGTCTTTTGGCTTATTTTTGTGCCCAAATACACGTTAATAAAACTTTCAAGCAAAATCTACCAGCTACATTTTGAGGAAAGGTTAAAAGCTCAGATTAGACACTCCTCGTATTAAAGTATGAAATTGTGTTGATATTTCAGCACCAGTTCAATTTGCTTCTATTCAGCTTTTAACATGTGTGTTTGTTTAACTATCAACAGCTGTTTTATTTAGCAATTCAATATAAATTGTTCCCCATGTTAATCTTATGGACAAAAAATGAAGTTTGAGGGCTTCCCGTGAGCTTCAGAATTAAAATATCAAAAATCTAAAACCTTATTGCAAAACTACGAACTGAGACCATTATTTTGACACCTCAAACTTTAAAATTGGTCCAGAAATAAGGGAGAAGTAGTGTTAACAAAAAAAGGGCATCACGTATTACATATATATATAGATATAGATATCCATAGTATCCGCTTAGTATGAAAATTTGCTAAACCGAACAAGGTCCAGTTCCTATTGGTTCAGATTACCGGAACTCTACTGTACAATGTCTTTAAAAAGATTGTGAAAATGATTATGGAATAAATTTCAAAGTAAATAGAACCTTATTTTCAATAAATATTGCAAATATTACACTGAATAACAATAAGCTTTTAAGAATAAACAGTAAGAAGTGTGCCTTTTAAAAACATTCCAACTACACTACCATGCAAATAAACTATCATTTACCTGTTTTCGGAAATCGTCTGGTATAAGGAGTTCCTCGGTTGAAACTTGCTTTTCCATTCACTTTGTTGGCATGTTTGTTTGAGGTTATGTGCTGTTAACACAGACTTTATCAGTTTCCACAGGAGAATAACATACTATCAAGTAGTGAATAGTGATGGGTCAGTTACAAGTATTATCAGTTCAGTTTATTATTTTTTTTTTTTCTGAATAGGTTGCCTGAAGTGTTGCCATAACAAATTTAAGGTTATTTTAGAACTACAAAACAGCTCAAGGTAGTGCCTAAGAACTTATTTTATGCTATGTATATTTTTTAACAGTACTGTTAATGATTACGAGACAAACCCTACAATAAAAAGTTAATCTTTGCTGCAACACTATAGTAAGATGTACAAAAGAAATTTTAACAGCTGTGTCCCCCCTCACTCCCTGCAATGTTGTCATTTGTGGTTATATTTACCATATACAATAAAAATGTGTTTCCGAATAAATTTGGCAACAATGCATAGCCTCTCATCAAACTATTTCTGTGCATCTTACTGACTGGCAAAATATGTGAATCGCTAACTGCAGAAAGGCAACAAGTCCAACTTCTTACGATTTTCGTTTTTTTAATGGAAACTGTTGTCATACACTGGACGCATCGTTTACCACAAAAAGAACACTTGTCCGCATGTAATCAGTGGCTTTGGCAGCGCCTTAAATTTTCTGTGTACTGCAGATAGGGAACTAGTCCATGTTGGTAAATACTGTTTACTGCAAATAGGGAACATGTCCTGGACTAGTTCCCTATCTGCAGTATACAGGAAATGGAAGGCGCTGTAAATGTTATTGCTGTTATGCGGACAAGTGTCCTTTTTGTGGTTAACGATGCGTCCAGTGTATGACAACAGTTTACATTAAAAAAAAAAAAAAAATTTCTGAGTTGGCCCTGTTAAGTAGTTTTTGGACTATTCTATCTTTGTGGTTTTGCTTGGCACTTTGCTTGGCAGCAGATCAATTAATCATCAATCTGTCTTTAAATTGACATCTTTGATAAGTTTTACTGGACTTTTTAATGTTTTTACAAAATGAGTAGTTCTGATGAGGAGGAAAATGGTGGAAAAAGAAGGAAAGGTGTTCACAATACAGGCTTTTACAGAGGAAATGTTATTAAAAAAGCCAAACCATCAGAGAAAGAACACACTAACTGGGTTGGAAAAACCGTACCAGATAAAAAACAAATGGTATTTTGGAACCAAATCACCTCATGGCCAATAACCACACCCAATCATGATGAAAACTTTGATGACTGAAACATGTTATTTTTTCAAGTCTAATAATTCTTTCCAGTTTTATATGTAACCTTTACTATGTTAAAAATGCTGTATTACAAATATTTTTTTATTTAAAACAACTTAACACTATTTTTTCCCAAAAACACGTTAAATTATTTTTGTTTACTGCAGAAGGGAAACATGTCCAAGTAAAAAAATAACCCCCCACCCTTTTCTGATGGGGGGTAAAAGACTTTTATACTCAGAATATTTATAAGCTTATGTGGTATAATGAAAATAAAATATTTGGAAACAATAAAGACAGGTTATTTTATATTTATGTACTACACAGTTTTTTGTGTCTCCTGTAAAATTTAGAAAAGTGGACTAGTTGTCTTTCTGCAGTTAGCGATTCATGTGCAATCAAGGTATTTACATGAGAATAATTCATCTTATAGAGGTATTATTAACATTGAGTGTTATGGGCAATTCAAGGGGACTAGAAACTATTACTTGTTAACAGGGTAGTCGTGTTATTGAGGGTCCTGGTAGCAAAGCTTTACTGAATTAGAAAAATATCCATTTATGCAGTCACGGATTTAAGAGAGTGACGCTCAAAAGGGAGACTTTTAATTGAAATTCTCCTGTAATTTTTCTAAAACTCATTATGACTAAGATATTGTATTTTTTATCAATAGTTCCTTTGTTTTCAAAGTTTATTTTTAAGCATTTTATATTGCCAGTGGCCTTATATAAAAATACAACTTTATAGAACATTAAATGTCATTATTACATTCTTTCACATTAAAAATATTTGTTAAAAATGCAAGGATGTCTAGTATTTGCTAGATTACCTGATGCAGTTGCAGGTCTGAATTGACATGGACATTGCAAGCGGCGCAGTAGAGACGATTCGGGCCGATGTCAACACTCACAACACCTAATGTCATCAATACTATCTATCTATCACATCGTCTGATGAGATCAAATAAATCAGATTGATAGACAAAGGACAAACAAAACCACTATCTGTTATTTTATTTATTTATTTTAATTAGCCTTCACAATGAAGGGACATACCAGTGAAACAGGAAAAAAGTATACTTCTACTCAATAAATTGAGTATTAAAAACCTATAAAATCATTAATAAAACCTTTCGATAGTTTTGATAAAATTCAAGATCGTCAATTCAAGCAAAGAAATTAAATGCTTTCAATAACATAAGTTCGTAATACTCATGGAAAGTACTATACCCCGTTCAAAATAGATGTGCGGTCGAAAGACAGAATCTTACTTTCCACCACAAGAAAAATTTATTAAAAACCCTCAATACCCTCCTGAATTCCCCGATTTTCATCGCAATGAGATGTTATTTTAATTTCGCCTTTAAAATTCATAGTGAAATAGCGCTGTTAATCGTGTTACTTCCCCTACTTGCCATTGCAAGAGCTTCTTGAGTTACATCTCAAACGTTAAAAATAGAATATTTGTTTACGAAAAATCAAAAACTAGCATAAATTGACATGAGATATTAAACAGCTGTAATAATTCTCAATGATTGTGATTGGTTCGATTTCTGGCCGTGGGAGGAACGGGAAAAATGGGGGAATTAAAAACTGTGTTGTGACTGCACATTTATTTTGAACGGGGTATAACTTACAAACTAATGATGACTTAAATCCTATGGATGAATAAAAATTAATTAAATTATTGACCATAGGAAATTATATAAACTATTTTGTAAGAGACACAATAGTTTGCTCATCACACAAAGTTAAAATTGTTAGTAGTAAAATTGAAATCAAATTTACACAGTTGTCGAGCTTGAAAAAAGATCAATTTAAGTGGATGAAACTTTAAAGATTTTGCATAATATATTGCTATTTGAACTAACCTTGACTTCCCCCACTGTTATCAGGAACCTGGACTGTGTTGGATTTGTTTGACTCGGCTTTGGATTTATGTTTGGAACCTAAAACAAAATCAAACTTTTTCAAAAGGAGTAAAATACACAACAAGTCTATTTCACAATCTGTTTCAAACGGAAAAAATGAAATTAGTGATGAAGATAGTGCCACAACAGAGGTTTTGCCTTACAGTAGAAGACATCTAAACCGCCCTTCATGGTAAAGGATAACTCGGCAGTTAACCTAAAGGTTGTTTAATGATTCAATGATCTTTATTGGCCTTTAAGCAACATTGCAATGGACTTCGTCAATGACTTATAACTAATCTTATCTTTAAAACAAAATAAAATTATAGGGCCTTCATTTAACTTATCATACCATTAAAATTAAAAAACTCATTTAGTTCATAGAACACATTTTTTGTCAGAAAACCATTTAATCTTAGTTTCAAGACGATTATTGAGCTCTGTTTCATGCAGTAAATTTTTAAGGTGAGTGTTGAAAAAAAAGAATTGATAAATTACTTTTGTAGGCCTATTCAACATTTTACAAGAGTCGTTATCATGAAATTGGCTGCAACAACATAAGAATGTTTCCTAGAAGGAGGGTGGTTAGAGGACGGTGCAGATGGCTTATACTGTATTTCTAAAAACGAAAAAATACCTCAGTGGCAGCAAACCTGCGTACTCAGCAAATTTCCAAAGGAATTTGAGATTTTGTATTTTCCCTATAGACACCATAGGAATGAGTTTGTAGGTTTATTGCCATGGAATATTGTTTAAAAATATTTGTTGTTAGGAAAAGTAATGGTTGGGTGAGGTAAAAATCAAATTGTATCCATACTCGGCACTTTTTAATATTCCCCATTTAAACCCCATGGGGTGAGTATGTAGGTCTGGCAGCTGGCATGAAAACCAGTCATGCGGAGATCCAGACTATGACTCACATAGTCAATGAGTGTCCTTAGAGTGCTTTCCCCGAAGGGTTGATTGGGCTGCATTGTGCAAGTGAAGCTGGGCTGCAATGGCTTAGCGCCCTGGATTTAGCTTTATAAAGAGAAATCATAACTTTTTGTTTTAGTTTAGTTTTAAATGTTTTGACTCAGGTGCTATGCACCGCAGAGAAAGTTTTATATTTTCCAGTAGTTGGTGGCTGGCTACGAATGCCATACGATACATACATAGTATGTAGGTTTGCCACCACATGGGTGTTGTAAGCAAAAATCAGTTATAAAGTCCTACCTAGTGAATGTACATACCAAATTTTACCAAGTTGTGTAAATAAATAAGCGAGATACAGGGTTATATTGATTTCCCATAAGATTAACATGGGAATCCTGTTTTTAGCTTTTCTCCGGAATCTGTTTAAGCTAAGTTGAAAATTCAAAATACTAAATTGTTTCTTTTAAGCTCTTTTATATGGCTATAGTTAAAATTCTTGAACTTTGAGAATTGAGGTTCAAAAATGCCAAAAACCCATTTTTGACCCCTACGAAACCCTAAAAAATCCTGTTCCCATAACCTGAAAATGCTGGTTCGCGAACTCGGTAAAACAACCGATATTTTTATAATATTGCAGTTCTGGGGCTAGACAAAATGAATTAAAAAAAAAAAACTTAAGACCAATATTTCAGTTTTATAAAAAAAATATGTTGTATCCTAGGAGTGTCATGTTAATTTTAAACACAAGCGTGATAGAACAGGTAAATTCAACCACATCTTACAACCTATAGCAGTCCAATAAAATAAAAACATTAGTGCATCTATCTACAGGGTGAGTTTTTAATGTCCCACCCCCAGTATTTTTCCCAAATTTCTTAAGATATTGACTCCCAACCACCACCAAACATCATTGATTAGTTTATTATATTACTTTTTGATATTGTTCACTTTTTTGGCCGCCATCTTGGACTGAACTTATTTTTTTAATGTAAAGGTAGGGTTATTACCCATCATTTCTAAGTGATTTTTTCCGTAAAACAAGACACCGCAATCCGTTTTTGATTATCTGTTTTGGTTCTCAAGATATCACAGGTTTTTAAAAACTAAATTTCAAAATCAGAGCGCAGCACTAAGCCACTGCACCCAATTCGCAAGAAACAATTTGGGCATAAATGGGTTAATTATGGAATATCAGGTGATAAAAAGTCGATATTCTTTAGACAAAATTGGATAAAACCAAGGATTTTTTATTATTTTTTTAAGTTTATTTTTTTTAAACCTATAATATCTTGAGAACCAAAACAGATAATCAAAAACGGATTGCGGCGTCTTTTTCTACGAAAAAATCACTTTGAAATGATGGGTCATAACCCTACCTTTACATTAAAAAAAATAAGTTCAGTCCAATATGGCGGATTCAAGATGGCGGCCAAAAAAGTGAACCATATCAAAAAGTAGTATAGTAAACTAATCAATGATGTTTGGTGGTGGTTGGGAGTCAATATCTTAAGAAATTTGGAAAAAATAGGGGGGGGGGGACATTAAAAACTCATCCTGAAAAGCCACAAGAGCTGTGGCATACTTGCATACCAATGGCCTACAGTCTTTCCCGCAAGGGGCGCGCACTAATCAAAACCCAAATTCTCAGTCTAGGCTGCCGGTCGTGATAGCTCAGATGGCTAAGGCGTAGGCATCCTTGGCCAGGATGTCTGCGTCGGCGCGGGTTTGAATCCGCTCACGACCAAACCCTGACCTGGTGGTGCAACTCTTAAAGGGTTAGCCGATCTGTGGCAAAGTTGGTGGGAGGGCCCACGTCAAATAAACGGTGGCAGGCTTGCGTGGAAGTTGAAGGGATCGATTAATTCTTTGAGAGTTGCACCTTGGTCAACACTGATTTTGCTACTTTTTACTTCTGTTTACTGTGTGTGTGCCAATAAGGCCTTTAAATACGAAAGATAATGATATTTTCACTCCAAAATACCAATTTTAATCATGAAAAACCTAAAATTCCATGGACTTTCA
The DNA here is from genome assembly GCA_030545055.2 of Neoaliturus tenellus. NCBI lineage: Eukaryota > Metazoa > Arthropoda > Insecta > Hemiptera > Cicadellidae > Neoaliturus > Neoaliturus tenellus. The sequence continues at coordinate 255,611,762 of CM061533.1, read as the reverse complement.
TAAATTAAAATACAGCGTCAAAAAATGTCGACAGTGGGCACAAATGGGTTAAAAAGTACTTCATTTTGATGGGTCTTAAATTTTTTGCCGCCATCTTGGAATGAAATTAAATTTTTAAATGTAAAGGTATGGTTGTACCAATAAAAACCTTTGCTACCCAGATTGCTACCCATCAGCCATTATTTATTGGCTGATGGGGTCCAATGATTGGTGACCCATCATTTTAAAGTATTTTTTGTGTGTTGAGTATGTTGCCGCAATCCGTTTTTCATTATCTGTGTTCGTTCTCAAAATATTAGCGTAAATATTAAATTTTTTACAAAATCCCTAATATTTTGGGAACGAACACAGATAATGAAAAACGGATTGCGGCAACGTACTCAACGCAAAAAAATACTTTAAAATGATGGGTCACAACCCTACCTTTACATTAAAAAAATTTAAATCCATTCCAAGATGGCGGCCAAAAATTTGTCCCATAAAAATGAAGTACTTTTGAATTATCGGATATCTGGTGATAAAAAGTTGATATTCTTTAGACAAAAATTAGATAAAACCAAACACTTTTGAATTTTTTATTTTGAAATTTAGTTTTTAAAAACCTGTGATATCTTGAGAACCAAAAAAGATAATCAAAAACGGATTGCGGCGTCTTGTTCTACGGAAAAAATCACTTAGAAATAATGGGTCATAACCCTACCTTTATATCTAAAAAAATTAAGTTCAGTCCAATATGTCGGATTCAAGATGGCAGCCAAAAAAGTGAACCATATCAAAAAATAGTATAAACTAATCAATGATGTTTGGTGGTGGTTGGGAGACAATATGTTAATAAATGCGGAAAAAATTAGGAGGGGGGGGGGAATTAAAAACTCACCCTGTATAAGCATACAAACTAAGAATTAATAAATTTAAAAATCATTTTTGCGTCAATAAAAAATAAAACTATGTGAGGAAAAGGTATTACTACACTACACTTACACTACAAACAGTCTAAAAAGAATAATAAAATTAATACATTAATCTGTAACTTTTTACCGAGTAAATGTTGTTGTAACTGTTGATAAGAGTTGACTCTGACACTGCAGATCTTGCAGGTAAATTCTGAAGTATTTGGGGCAGCGCCATTAGGAGGGTTGGTAACCACAAAAGAAGAATTTGGAGAGTTTGTAATCTCTTTTATCAACTCTTGTCCTTTAAGCTGCAACAGAAAATTATTAAAAAACTAGACTAGGAGTCTATGGTACAACAGTTTTCAGGTCGGTACAGTAAATTTTTGTGTAACTCGGTTCTCTGTACAAAATCGGTTTGGTATGATACAAGTTGCCAATATAGGCCTAACGGTGTCAATATCGATGGGTAACACTTCAAATACCTACCTCATTTACCATATTTTGCTAGGTAGGCCTAAGAACTTTTAGAAATAATATCATTCACTCACTCAAGTTTAATTTTGTACTTCACACCTTTGCATGTATGCTGATAATATCAGTTTAACGCTACGTAGTAAAAATGAACATGAAGTGAGTAGCAGCATCACAACAATAATTAAAAACAAAGATTTATTTTTGGCTGATAAAAAACTTGTTAACATAAAAAGAATTTCCAAAAGAAAGCCTACATTCTATATTAGTGTTATTTCAATTAACTACCTAAACATATAAAAGAACAAACTAACTTAATGAAAAAAAAAATCAAAGCGGAACTAAAAACTATTTCAAGTAAAAACTTTGGCATACATAGCCAAAGTAAGCTAGGCCTATTGTAGAAGCGGCAGATGCCATCATTGGAGCGGTATCGTCAATGTTAGAATCACTCATGATTACAAATTATTTATTGTGAATAAACTATTTATATTTCACATTTGGTTAACTATTGACATCCTAAACTTATTTCATAAAACTTCCAAGGTAAAGGCGAGATGTATTAGTAGGCCTGACTAGTGACAGAGCAAGCATACTTAACAATCCAACAAGAAAAGGCAAAGTACGATAAGAAAGTAAACACCACAGAGTACATTTATACAACATCTAAACATCTGGAAGAAACATATATAACGATGAAATTCAATTAATAACGATAAGTTAGTTGTTTAAAAAACATAGCCTATATTTGAAAAGTCAATCTGGTGTTGTAAACAAATTGAAAAGTTAACTTAGAATGTTTCTGGTTTTCTGTACCGTAATCGATATAATTCATATGAACAAACACGCTTTGGATGGTCTTGCTCTTTGCGCAAAGCGATGGTGTATCATTTCCTGAATGCATTCAGCAAACCCGGGTCACTTTAAAGGTTAGGACAAATCTTTTCAATCTGCAGCCCACAGAGTTCTTGTCATTTCTCATCAAACAACTGTCCTTACTGACGCTAGTGTCTCTGGCGGCGTGCATTCATATCAGTTTTTGTATTTTCATATAAGAGATAATTATGGTACGTGCATAATGGTAATGCACGTAATGATAAGACGTGCATTATCATTATCTGATATGAATGCACGCCGCCAGAGACACTAGCGTCAGTAAGGACAGTTGTTTGATGAGAAATGACAAGAACTCTGTGGGCTGCAGATTGAAAAGATTTGTCCTAACCTTTAAAGTGACCCGGGTTTGCCTAATGCATTCAGGAAATTATTGATCAGCCGCTAAGAGATGTTGCGAACGATAATGTGATTGTCCAAATGGTGTTAGCACGCAAACTGTAAACTGTATTCCTATCTGTGTACTCGGAAAACGCTATATCATTAGTTAACTTTTAATCTTGTTGCTGGGCGATAAGGACAACCCATTCTTTTTATGTGTTAGTCCATAAACACAAAAAAATGATGACAAAATACAAAAAGATAACGACAAAATATTAATTAATTCCATTTTTCTGAAGTGAAATATAAGTTCAGGTACAGTTTAAACAGTAGATATATTAATATTTTTGACCTTTGTAATCTGTACCGTACCGGATTCGTACCAAACCGATGATGGTAATTCGTCTTATACCTTACCGGAACCGAATTTTCGGTGCACCGCAGACCCCTAACCTGGGCTGGTTTCAAAAAAAACTTTATGAGATAAAGCTAATCGTGGAAAGGCCCGTAGCAGCAAACCTTCATACTTAACCAGTTTCTGACTGAATTTAGTGATTTTTCCCTTAAATACTGTGGGGTTTAACATGTAGGTTTGCTGCCAAGAGGGTTTATAATAAAAGTGAATCTTTACTAATGGGGGTAGGTTACACACTAAATTTTGTCACGTTTTAATGTCTGTTCATAAATACGCGAATTTTGAAATTTGTAGATTTTTCAAATAGGATAACACGGGAACCAGGCTATAATATTTGGATTTTCCCCATAAACAGTTAAGCTAAGATTAAAAGTAAAAATACTTCATGCATCATACACATTCCCTTCCTTGGGGGAAGGAAAACACACTCCCCCAGTGTTTTCCTTGGACTTAAATAATTGGGATACAAAATGGAAAAGTATTTTTTTGAAAAAGTAGAATCGGATGGGTAATTATTTTGACAGTAGTATTTTTTGGCGTTTCACTGACTGACAATATAGTCTTAATAGAGTGTCTTATAAATACAAGATACAAGTAGAGCTGATTAGTTAAAGGTGATCCACAAAAAACAAAATTTTTAACTTACCTTCTTAGCATGTTTTGAGCCAGAATAATGAGTCTGCAGGATTTCAGGACTGGACACAGTTATGTTACAGACCTCACACCTTAGAAGTACCTGTGGAAATAGATTAGAATCTCATTTAGCGAGGGTCCAAGGACTATTTTGTAGTTTAGTAACCATTATTTATTAAGCATAAATGTCTAAAAATAATTTGTTAACGGTGAATTAAATAACATTTTTCAACCTATTTTTAACTGTAAGTTACATTCAGTTTCTATAGTGCTATATTTTTATTGGTGATTTTCATAATGTTCCTGAAGATTATAATCAGGAATGAAATTATTTATTATTACCGGTAATGAATTAACTAAAATTTACAGGGGTCACCGGTAATGAATTAACTAAAATTTACAGGGGTCACCGGTAATGAATTAACTAAAATTTACAGGGGTCACTGGTAATGAATTAACTAAAATTTACAGGGGTCACCGGTAATGAATTAACTAAAATTTACAGGGGTCTAATGAACTTCTCTTTAAGTTTTTACAGCTAAAAACTTGACAATTTTGTATTGAGGTCAATCACAGGTGCCCAGTTTAACTTGGTGCTCCACAAATTTTATCTTTTTTGATTTACTGCTAAATACACTACAGTATTTTAGGAGAATCTGATGATTCATACAGCTAATAAATTAATTGTGTAAAACACACTCAAAGTCAAATCAAAGTCTTTTATTATTTTATGTTAGACTATAAGCCCTGTAACACTTGAGCCTTAGGGTTATTCATATAGTAACAATCAGTGCTCGATTTCAGGGGGAACGCGGCGGAACGGCGTTCCCGTACCTTATTAAAAAAAAAAATAAATAAATAAAAAATAATAAAAAAATTAAAAGTAAAAAAAAAAAAAATTAAAATAAAATAATTGTTTAAGAAACTAAGGGAAAGCCTGAAAGTCAAGTAAGTTATAGTTTGTTAAATTAACATTAATAATATTTTTAGTTTCATCCAAGCCCTTTAATTTAGTTTTCTTTCAAATAGTGGATGTTCATAAATAAGTTTTTAGTACAATATGATGTTCTTCCTTAACCCGGATATTTTTAAACTTGCAGAAAAATTAGGCCTTATCTAGATTTTACATTGTTAAGTTTTACAGTACAGTATGAAACATGTGTACAGGTGTGAAACATTTGTACAGTATGAAACATGCCTGCTCCCGAAAGGCTTAATTGTATTTTGAGTGTCATATGAAAGCTGCAAAAATATTCTCAGGTATGTTAAAAACGCTGCAACTTAAGAGTAATTTTAAAAAATCTTCCGGGTTAGGGCCCGTGGTGAGCCAGTTCCTTTACAGTTCCCTTGCCTCTTTTTTTAGAAATCGAGCACTGGTAACAATAGATATAATTGTATCTATTCTGTAACATTTCAGGCATAGAAGAGTCCCGCTCTTTCGAACATCCGACTATTACTGAGTAATATTAGATTTAGTTCTTTTGACTGTGATATGTATCCCATATCTGTGATATTAGCTATAAGGACGTTATCTATTGTAAGCTTAATGATCAATAAATATATGTCTATTCCAAAAACATTTTGCTTCAAAAATATACAGTACATGTAGGCCACTCTGTAATTTTCATTACTTCAAATGAAGGAAGTACAGATATTATTATCCATGAAAAAATTAAAATTTATTGTAACCTAAAGAAGTTAATTGTTGGTTATAAGTACCACCTATTATTTTAAGATTCCACAGTGAAAAACAATGAAATATGACACTATACGGTACCATAAAGTATAGACCTTTTTCAACTTAAAATTTTTCCAAAAATTGCAGGGAACTTATTTATTGTAATTATTCAGTTTTCTTCAGCAATGTTCTAGAAAGTGTCCAATGTCAGCTAGCAGAGAGCAGTGTGTGCTACCAGTTGTGTTGTTTGGTTAGGTAAGGTCAGGTTGGCATGGATAAGTCAATAGTGGTTCTGATATCCTTGTTCACTCAACTTAAAATTAGGCCTAGGCTTAAAATCAAAATATACAGCAAATTACAACGTAACTATCATGCACATCATTGTCTTTTAGTGACAGAGCAAGGCTGACAATGAGTGACCTTGAATGACCTTTGTAACTGCATGTAAGACAAATTGTTGTCAAACAAGCAATAACAGAATCTACTGTAACTAAACCACATTTAAAATGGGTAGTGCCAATAACCAACAAGTGTTGTTAGTCAAGTAAATTACACTAAAGAATGCAGTTATATTCCGATGATTAATTCTGATAAAAAATAAAACTGTCTCACGTCAGAACTGTCAGGGTAGGGGAGGGATAAGGGCGAGGGAAAGGTTAGTTACAAGGTGGACATTTGTCAATTTGATTATGCCCACACAGATCAACTGCACTTTGAGTCATCGAATGACATGACACTGCTCTCTCCTTCTAATGCACCTCTTTACGAGCCCAACGAAACTGTAAAGATGACCGTAACAGATGTCCCTGCTATTTTTTTCAGAAATCTCACGCTTCATTATCAAGAACTATAATGTTTGCACTTATAAAATTTTACAACAAAACACAGTAACAAAATTCTACTCTATAGGCCCTTAACAAAATAATCTTGTAGTTTACACCTTGAACAGCTAAAATAGTAAATAATCTATCTTGCACTATAAAGTTATTATGAAAATCTTGTTCAAAAAAGTCACACTTCGGATCCCGCTTAGGTTAGACTTGTGGCATTCTATTTTAAGTATAACTGCCTAGCCTAAATTACATGCCTTACTCACTGGTTCTTTTTTAGTAGGAAGTTTTCCGATGATGTTGTCAACAACAGCCTGGGTCACCGGGTCACCCGCTTTAATTTCTAGTTCACTTTTTGGTTCCAACAAGTCCAAAGGCGGTGCAGGTGGCGGTGCGATTATGCTGGGGTCAACAGCCAGTGTAGCCAAAAGCGGTCCACTCTCTGCCACCTCTTTGCTGATATGGAAGAAAGATTTTTTTAATGTTTAAGATTACGAGGAACTTTTTATAGGTAGGCCTAATTTGTTTCAGCAGAAGGCACTAGTTAAAAACATCTTGGTAATTCTTGACTTTAGCTATGACCATTGGAAATAAAAAAATTTGCCGGGAAATGTTGAAAAAGTTGGAAAATCCATCACATTAACTATTTTAAAAATTAGGCCTATGTCATGCGTGGGTACTCAAGAAACGCGGAATTTCTTGTAGAATGCAAATATTTGAATATTAATTTAATACAACAAAATTGTAGTAAGTAAGGAGAAAAAACACTTAAAAATCAAATAAAACCACACACTGAAATCCCATAAATGAAGCACTAACTGTGTTAAAAGTGATTGTTATTGATGTAATTAATAGACAGTACTATAAGCAGATTTACAAACTTACATTTAAATATAATTTAATATAAAATAAGTTTTAGATGACATAACTTAATCTAACCATCATGTGAGAACCGGTGCTAACTAGGTGTATTTTCTTCCATGCATATGTATAAGTTATACAGTAGACTCCCTCTTAACCGGCCACCTCGGGACCAAGCAGCGGCCGGATAATGAATTGGCCGGTTAAACCGATGTTTATTTAAGAACGCCAATCTACAATTTTATATCTGGCCTAAATATAATTATCACTTTAAAAACAACTTTTTTTTTTTTTTTTTTTTTTTTGAGGGAGAGGCAGGGAAAATGCATTACGCACACAGGTGGCCAGCCTGTAGTGTGGGACTCCCCTAAAAAACGGGTTTACCCACTAAAAAACCTCCTCTACTCTTTAGGATTCTAACCTGGAATTGTTTATCACATTACGTCAGGCTAGGCCTAAATTTGGCTTACGCCCATGGGGCTCGCTCCTTATCCAGCTGTTCGGTCAAGGGATCTGGGCCACTTCGTGGTCCAAATCGGTTTTCTTTTCCAGGAGGATACCCCGGACGAACTGTGACAAACAATCCCAGTTGCCCTCATCCTCCATAATCTTTTGGCAGACCGTGTCCACCGAAAAAACACCGAGTTTTCTTGTGGCCTCCAGGCGGGGCCTTTCCCAACGCGAACAGCGGAAGAAGGTGTGTTCCGCGTCATCGGGAACGCCCGGGCAGTAGATGCAATCCGGTGAACCGGTCTTGCCCATCCGGTTCAGGTACGACTTGAAGTAGCCGTGACCTGTCAGGAACTGCGTGAGGTAGTAGTCCACCTCGCCATGCCGCCTTTCCACCCATGGTTGGACCTGCTCGATGAGTCGCGCAGTCCATCGTCCTCGGGTGTCGTGCTCCCAGCTGTGTTGCCACTGCTGGAAGGTTCGGGAGCGCTCTTCGGTTCTTGCCGTGTCCTTGCCGATCTCGCCTTGTCTCTGGTAAATCGCTTTCCTCTCCCCTGCCAAGAGCTTGACCGGGATGACTCCGGCGACCACCAGGACGGCAGGCTCGGACACTGTCCGGTAGGCGGAACACACCCGGAGCGCAGCTTGACGCTGAACCCGGGCGAGTCGCAACCTGTAGCACTCCTTATCTAGAGCGCCTGCCCACACCTCTGCCCCGTAAAGGAGCACGGACTGGACCGCGGACATCAACAGACGTCTTCTGCTGGATCGGGGACCCCCGACATTGGCCATCAGCCTACTAAGGTAAGTGACTACCTTAGCGGCCTTGTCCGCCGTACGAAAGATCTGATCCCTCCAGCTTAACTTGGTGTCCACCATAACCCCGAGGTATTTGGCGGCACGAGTTGATGTGACCACCTCCCTTCCCACTCGGAGTGGGACGACGGTGTCGATCCTCTTCTTCGTGAGGATCACAATCTCCGTCTTACTGAGAGCAAGCGAGAGACCGTGATCGGACATCCAGTTGTTGACCACCCGCATAACTCGGTTCAACTTCAGTTGGGCCAGCTCAACGTTGCGTGCAGCAATGAGAGCTGCAACGTCATCGGCGTACCCAACCAAAGTGGTTTCCTCAGGCATCTCGGACCTCAGGAGGCTGTCATAGGCAACGTTCCAGAGATCCGGGCCGAGTATTGAACCTTGTGCGGCACCAGAAGTGACTTCCATCGTCCGCGTTCCGTCCCTCGTGTCATAAATCAGGCTTCGAGAGCGTAGATAATCCTCGATGAGCCGCAACAGATATGCAGGAATACGAAAGGTGTTGCGAAGCGCATCCAACATATCGACCCACCTTGCCGAGTTGAAGGCATTCTTGACATCAAGCGTAACAAGAAGCACTACTCGGCGGGAGAAATGGTTGTGGCTCTCGGCTCTCTCCACAGCTCTCTGAACTTCGGTGACAGCGTCGATCGTTGACCGTCCCTTTCTGAAGCCGTACTGACGGGGGCATAAGTCCCCGGCAGCTTCCACGGCAGAAGTCAGGCGGGAACGGATCAGCTTCTCGAACAGCTTCCCAGCCGTGTCCAACATGCAGAGAGGCCTGTGGGACGACGGCAGCTCGGGATCACCTTTGCCCTTGCTGATCAGTACAAGCCTGGCTGTTTTCCAGGGAGCGGGAAACACCCCTTCTACCAAACAGGCATTGTACATTCTCAACAACAAGTCAGCGTTGATTGAAAATACTTTCTTTAAAGCCTCACTGGGAATCCCGTCCGGGCCAGGAGCCTTGTTGCTCTTCAGGGAGAGAACGGAGGTTTCCAGCTCCTCGAAAGTGAAGAGTGGAACGTCCTCTACCCGTCTGAAGTCAACCGGCGGTCGCTGAGGATGTTCAGGAAACAACGCAGCGACGATCCTCCCCATGGTGGCGCCCTCCATGATGGAAGGTGGAGAGCGGGCGCCGAGTTTCTGCGTTACAAGTTTGTAACCCAGGCCCCACGGGTCGGAGTCAACGTCGTCACGAAGTCTCCTCCAGCTATTCGCCTTGCTCCTGTTGATCGCCTGGCGGAGAGATTTTCTCGCAGCTTTATAGGCCTCCGACTTACGAACTCTGTCTGCGGGAATTCTCGCTCTAGTGGCGGCTCGTCTAGTTCTTAAACATGTTCTTCTGAGTTCCGCAATCTCTTCAGTCCACCAGTAAACGGGTTGTTTGTCGCGTCGGGGTTTCCTTCGCGGCATAGACTGGTCGCAGGCCGAGACGATCAGTTCCATCGTGGATGTTACTAGTGCCTCGGCCCCAGCCTCACCAGGATTCCCCTGCGCTCCCCGAGAGATGACTTCGGTGAACTTAACCACGTCCAGTTTGTTGGTGTTCCACCGGCGTGACCCTTCCCGAGATGCGGAAACTCGACGATTTTCCTGATCATGCAGATCAAACACGATGTATTGGTGGTCGCTACCCGTGTAGTCCTCCACAACCCTCCAGCCAGAGATCCTCGGAAGGAGCGACTCAGACGCAAAGGTGACGTCAGGGATCGTGCCTCTCTGCCCGGGGCGCCGAAAAGTAGGTGTGTCGCCCTGGTTGAGGACGACAAGACCGGCCCTGGCGATGAAATCCAGGATGTATTTCCCCCGGGAGCTGGTAGAGGGCATTCCCCACTCGACGGCCCTGGCGTTGAAATCGCCACCAACGACGACATGCCCGGTGGTGCAAAGAACGCACTCCTCTAGGCTATCTATCTTGTCGCGGAAGTCCTGGACGGCCTCGTTGGGGGTGAGGTAGCAACTGAAGATTGTCACGTCCCTACACCTAACCCAGGCAAATCCTCGGCCGCGACCATGACTCCGCACCAAGACATCCCGCGTATTACGCGCCCAAAGTGCAGCAGTACCGAGGCTGTCGGAGATCCAAGTGTTTGGATCTCTGTCCCGATACTGTTCGCTGATAAGGAGCGCGTCAGCACCAAGTTCTCGGGCGAGCTGATCTAGAAGGTTATCAGCTCCCCAGGATCTATGAAGATTGGCCTGGAGGATGCGAATTACCGGCCGCTGCCTTTTGCCTGTTCAAGTGCGGTTCTGAAGGCACCGCACTGACCAGACCCGGGTAAGTGACCGAGGGCACTGGAGCCTGAATCCTTGCAGAGAAAGCAGGAGGGGCTCGAGGAACATTCCTTGCGTTTGTGGCCCTGGCTTCCACACTGGAAGCAGTTGGCACTCCTGTCGGGCCCTTTACAGTTTCGGGAGGAGTGGCCGAAACCGAGGCAACGAAAGCATCTCGAAACTACCACCCTCCGTTTGAGCCTGCAACTGACCCAACCGACTCTGAGGTGCTGAAGGCTAAGCAGCTTATTGGCGTGCTTTTCGCCCATCTCAGCAACAGCCATCCGGAGTTGACTTCGGTTAGGCTTTGTCAGCCATACCCTCACTCCATCAGCCGGTATCTCCGGGAGTGCCACCTGGATCGCACGGGTCACCTCGTCTTCGGTGGAGAGGGCATCAAGGTCCCGAATCTCGACCGAACACTTCGGTTCTAGGGCCTTGATGGAGCCTTTGTCCCCAAGTGCAGTCTTGAGGGAAGCGGCAAAACCGATCTTGTCACTCGACTTCCCCAGTTCGAGGAGGACATCCCCGTTCTGGGTTCGCCGAATAGACTTGATAACGGTGTCGGTCTCCTCCGGTTTGGCCTGCGATCTAATCTGACCCAGAACATCGGCAAAAGATCGCCCCCCTAAGGGCTTAATCAAGATTGCCTCCTTCCTGGGCTTCTTAGGCCTGGGTTGTTTAGGCTTTCTGACAGACTTGCCAGAGGCCTCCCCAACCGGGTTTGAGACTTGCGTCCGCTCCACCCTCGACGCACTTTTCGAAGCTGCCTCCGCTTGCTTCTGCCTCCTCCTTTCTTTCTTAGACAGGCGCGTCTTCCAGCCCCCCAAAGGTGTCGAGGCAGAGTTTTCTGCCAAGGCAGGATTAGCCGCCGGAGCAGGAACCTCTGCAGGAGTAGCCGCTGGAACAACGACAGCGCCCGGGATGGAATGAGCAGCCGGGACAGGAGATGTCTGCGATGATGCAGTGACAAAAACCGGCCTCGGCGCCAAGTCCAACTCCCCGAGCTCAGGGCTTCCCGATGATGAACCGCTCTGCTTCTTCTTTCGCTTTCTGGCTTGAGTCTGGGACTCAGCCAGATGAGCTTGAGGCGAAGCAGAGATGACTCGGTTCGTGACATCGCGCTCCTGTTTCACTGCCTTAAGCCTGATTTTCCGGCATTCCTCGATTTCGTCTAGAGAATCTTCGAGTTTCGGAATCCCCTCTTTTATGGCCTTGTTTACGTTCTTTTGAATTAAGAGGGCCTTGGCCATCTCCTTCAAAAGAGCTTTCATCTTCTTCAGACATGAGTCTTCCTCCTCGTGGGCGTCGTCCTGCTGCTGCCGAAGCATTTGCAGCTCGAATGCCGCACGAAGAGGGCTCTTCCTGGGAGGTATTCCATCGAGCCTGGGTTTTGAGGTTTCTGCCTCGGTCACCTTCATCGCTAGATTGACATCCACTTTCTCCTTTTCAGGCTCGGACGACGATCCGGCGTCACTTACCGTCTTGAACGGTGCCGGTGGGGGGGAGGTTTTAATTCCCCCTGTCGGCGTCCCAGTCTTCGAGGTCGGAGACCTCTGCACAATAGAGCTTCGCCTAAAAGCGGCTTGCTCATTCTCCTTTACGTTCTTCGTGTTTCGGTTGATAAAATCCATGCTTTCATGTCACCAGCGCATCGTGCGGCAAGGGGCGGCCCTTCATCGGCCGAGAGCGGGTACACTCTCGGAGGTCTACCCCCCGTAGGAAATTAGACACCCCTACCCCAGGACTCTGGGGCCCGAACCTCCGTTTGCCCAGCACCGATACACACAAGGTGCCGGACGTGCTGGGGGTCGCACCGTGGCAATGCAGAGTCCGATCCCTGCATCCATGCCGCACTCCCTGACTAAGGTCCGAAGCGGCTGGCTTCTGACGACACACTGGAGGAGACCATCGGCAGTGCGAGGCACACATCAGTCCCTGCAACACAACAGGGACACTCCCAGGACCCCCCAGCATGCGCCGGTCGAAAGAAGGTGGAAAGACACCCTTGATTCGGGGTCGAAAAAAAAAGAAGGTGAGCAAGGTTAGCTCAGGAAAGAATAAAGACGGTGAGCTAAGACCTGAAAGATGAGAAGAATGGCCTTAGCTCGGGAAGAACTGTGAGGAGGGTCTCACAGCTTGGCTCAGGTACCCCGGGGTCGCCAAGAAACACCCGTACAGTGGAAAGCCCACTGCCCCTGAGGGAACTTTAAAAACAACTTTAAATACATTTGGCCTTCTGTATATGATTTAAAGCTAACATTCGACACCATAAAATCCACAACAAATCCAAACTAATAATAATTTGTTTCTTAATTGTGATCAACTGGATAGTAAGTACAAATACATTGGCTTCTGGTGGCATTCACTTCCGTTCAGGACATTACATTTGAATTGGATTGAGAACGTCAATATGAAATAAGTTGAATAGACTGATACAGTTGATAAAAAAAACCTACGTTTCCGGCGAAACACAGCCGGTTAAAGCGATGTTGAGATAAAAAAAGGGCAGTTAAAAAGATGTTATTTTTATGTCAGGGTAGGCCGGTCAAAGTGGAGACCGGTTAAAAGGTGGCCGGTTAAGAGGGAGTCTACTGTACTCGCCTACAGCTCGATGGGGGCTCTGCCCCCATGCCCCCTAGTTGGTTCTACCAAATTTGTTTAAGGTTTTTAACCCTCCAGAGGTCGCTTAAAATTTAAAATGCCGTCTCGCGCTCAAGGAGGTTGCCTCCGGGTTTTAAATAAATGCACAAAATGTATTCTAAATACTTTTATTATTTGAAATAAAAACAGAAAATGATTATAAAATAGATTTCACACTATATCCCTGCAAAACAGAGCAACAATGGTAAAGTTAATTTAACAAATGTAATTATTATAACTATTATGGATTATACATTACCGTACATGTTTCACTTTTTTTACTTAATACTTAATATTTTTTTTTAGTAACAGGTTTGTAAAATAGGTAGTATAAAAATAGTAAAAATAATGTTTTGGAGTACAATTAAAAAAGCTTTTCTATAAAGCTCAAATATCAGATTGTATAAAAAATACTGTGAAGTTTTGCTGCATAAACCATAAATTAAATATTATAACAATGATACTACAATCCATTCAAATAGTTATGAATGGAAAAATAAAAAGTTACTTAAAATAAAAACAAATCTAAAATGGCAACTGCAGCCTAAAAAATTACAAATAACCAAATAAAAAACGATCGCACACGGACTCTTCCTCCGTGTTCACAAAACACACAAGGACGCTCACGGAGGAATCGTCCAACACCTCAGGACAAACTGACCCTGGACGCTGAAAGCGGGATAAGGGTACGTCAAATGCATGGTGAGGAGGGGGGCGACAGCTACACAAAAGTACAGTGCTGTCAACCCCAAGATAAATATTTCCCACAACAAAAAATATTGACCCGGAGGATTCCTCCGCTTAGCGTCCTCTCGAGGGTTAAGTCTAAAAATGTAAATGATGTATGATATTTTAGATAAAGTGAGCAGGTTATGTGTGTTTAGCTTCTAAGTACTAAATCAGAATATTTGTGTTTGTATAGCTTATTTAGGCAACTTAACAAAAAGATTTCACAAAAATTAGTCTGGAGGGATATATGCAATTGATGCGATGTATGACAAAAAGCCACAGGACCAAAATTGTAGTTCATCCAATTCCCTACCGGAGTATTAGTCTCAAATCTGTGAAAGGCCTCACTGTTTGGCCGTTGGAGCTGAAATACTAAAATTACAATTTCTCTAGAGGGCCAGAACCAACAAATTATCACTACTTATGTTCACAAAATTGGGAAAAAGTAAAAAATGTATTTTTAAAGTAAACAGGAACAGATACCTAGAAAAAATATGTAAGGGTCAATATTGTGGATATTAAAAATAGCCTATCTACTGTATGGAAATTGTCGTTTAAACTTTTTTATAGGACCAAAATTGCCCGTTCACTAGAGCCCGAAAACCAAAAACGTGGTTTCATTGAGAACACTCTGGAGGCTTAACGGTGCGAGATAAGTATGATAAAAAGTCACTGGAACAAAATTGTAGATAGTTAAAATTTAAATCATAGTATTGTTCTCAGATTTTAGATAGGACCAAGCCTTTGGCCGCTAGAGCCAAAAAAACTAAAATTACAATTTTAGAAGTCCGCAATTTTGAGGATGATTGTGGCGCGATCTTGTACTCTTGTTACTGACTAAGGCCGACATTCTCCTTGGACAGGACTGTTAATCAATAGCCCAACAGCCAATGGTATCAAGGGACCTACAGTTTAACGTGGGATCCGAACCAAATTTTCGACCACATATATACAAAATGGTCTAATTATGAGGATGGTCTTTATGGGTGAACTAGTATTACATCATGTGGGTTGGCCTACTCAAAGACATGGAATTTCATGTACATACATGATACGATTACAATTTTATTATCTGATTGAATTTTCTTCTAATATAATTAAAAATACCTTTTGACAATAAAACAAATAGGTATTGCAAACAAGTTAAAACAAGTTGCAAATGTAACTGAAAATAATAACCAAGTAAAATTATATCTGTAATGTAACCTGTAACATTATCAAAGAACAACTCAAAATAAACTAAACTCAAGTTTATTGTGTAGGTGTGTATCTTAATTGTGAGAAGAAACAGACATCGTTGGACCTAAAATGGCGTCATACAAATGCTGTCAAATACCTACGAATCTGAAAGGTATTTTTTTATATTGTATTGAGGTCATGTGCGTTTTAAATGTTTCCAAACACTATTGATTTGATTGTTATAAACATCGCTGTCAATGAAAGTGACTAACTCAAACGATTACAACTGTCGAATAATCGCAATATCGAAATTTCCACATCAATAATAACGGTGGAGTTGGATAACAAAGTTTCGCCCTGAAACCTTATTCTTAGACAAAATTAAAAAGCTCGACCTAAGTTTATATGATAATTTAGCCTAGCCCTACGTATCTTCAATGAAAAAGAGAAAAACAACATTAACTTAGGCCTATCATCAAGATTGTTTAGGAAACAAACATTTCTAATAGTACCCTACTAAAAAAATCACATTAAATACTTAAACTTAGCATCTAGAAATAGGCCTAACCGAAATCTGTTTTGAGTTGACACCGGCTACACCGTGGAATGCCAGGAGAATTCCACCGCTGTCGAGGCCTACGCTTCTGAGAGCCAAATTCAGACCCCTCTCCCTTTAACATTTAAAGAGCCAAACTTAGGCTCTAGAAGCAGATGACAATGGTGAACCGCCGAAAGCGCTCCTGCAGTACAGTGCTAAAACCCTGGAGTACAGCCTGACGGAAAACACATCTCCAATGTTGCTTCGACTCACGGACCTATCACAACCTTCATTTAGGCTAAATAAATACCATAAGTTATTTGAATGTTGTTACTAGATAAGAAAAATAGGCTAATTAGCCACTAAGCCTAGCTCACCTTATACCAATTACAGTAGCAACAGCAGGGAAGCCTGACATTTTTCAGTTTTGGCAGCTTGAAGGCTTAGCTAGTTGAAAATCACTAGAAAATTACCGTAATAATTAATTGTCGACCTAGAAGGCGCATCGGCTACAAACTAATTGAAATTAAATTAACATCAAAGGACCAAAGTGTTCCTACTCTAAGCCTAGCCTAAGCCTCAGCCTCATAGATTTGTGTACTACTACTAAAAAAACAACGTCTGATGAAGGTAATCCTGTTTTGGTTTGATTTTATCTACAAACCCAAGGAGGTTATATTCTAATACTGGAGCAAGGTCTGTAAAGGAAGAAGCATAACTTCTTCCAAGGTCAGCCGTATAGCTTTTTTTTGTGTTCCGGATATGAAGCATCTGAACTAAAACGGAAGTCAAGTTACGTTATAATCAAGGAGGTTATATTCTAATACTGGAGGTAACACACAATGCTAAAAAAGCGAGCCGCTGATTTTGTTTGGTTGGCAATCCTGAAGTACCAATTTGAACTGTTTGCCGAAATGAACGAGTCAGCTAAGGGAGTCAAATAAATTGTGAATCAATTGCCTGGTGAATCGGTTTTAATGGGCAATTATTGGTAAGCAAATATGCATTAAAAGGGGAAAACAAACAAAAACAGAAAATAAATTATATATATATAAATTTATTTTGGAAATTTGGTAATCAGTTTCAAATTATGGAAACATGTTTATTTATTTTTTTTTTTAATTAGTTAATTTACTTGATGATTTTGTACTGCATTAAAATTTGTATTAGTTAATATGCTAGACAAGAGAATATATTTTTTTCGTGGTATACCTTTGTGAGTACTGAAATAGTACGGAATTTTACAAGTTAATGTAACCATTTCTAAGATCTAACAAATCCAATAAACTTGACATTTTTTATTTTATTTTGCATTGTATTTATACACAGTCATCTAGTTAATAAAATATCTTAAAACAGTTTGAATTTGTAAAATTAATTAAAATTACCGGTATATCATAGATTCATTTTGGTAAATGGTTAAATTTGAAATTTACAGACAATGTAGACTAGGCTATACGAAATTTTAGTTCCATACAAAACTATCATTGGTATTCATGTATACCTATTCATTCGTCCATTGTTCCCAGAAGATTCGAACCATTTCGTTGATTCGAATATCTTTTAGCTACCGTTCAAAGAACGACAAAACGGTACTTCAGGATTGCCAACCAAACAAAATCACCGGCGCGCTTTTTTTGCCAAAATTAGCCTATCAGTGTCACCTCCAGTATTAGAATATAACCTTCCTTGGTTATAATATTTACCATTACACAGCTGATTAAGAAAGAGAAGGAAGCAGTCTTGCCACGGGTACGATATTTATCGTAACGACGCCATATTACTCTACTTTAAATTTGGATTATTAGTGATAACAAACCATTAGGTAATGACCAAATTACAAATTATCAATCAAGGTAAATCTAAAACCATAAACTCTACCCTATTTTGCTTTGAAATTCCTTATTTTAGTAATTGTTGAGAAACGATTTTTGTTGTTTGCTGTTTTGTTGGCAACACTTGCCGGTAGGCGACATCCATGGATGTCGCAGAAAGTGACACCATTGCTCTTATGGGATGCGGCTCTCCTGGCCCTAGCCTATAGTCTCCTTGATACTGGAGGTGACACTGATAGGTTAATTTTTGCGAAAAAGCGCGCCGGTGATTTTGTTTGGTTGGCAATCCTGAAGTACCGTTTTGTCGTTCTTTGAACGGTAGCTAAAAGATATTCGAATCAACGAAATGGTTCGAATCTTCTGGGAACAATGAACGAATGAATAGGTAAGCTAACCGGCAAACGGTTAGGAATCAAGAGTCTTGAATAATAATTACGTGTGTGTTTCTAATTTCCTTAAATGTAAACCAATTTTGAATTTGATTAGTTTTGGTATTTAACAGAATAAGGGATTTTTATTTGATTTTTAGTTGTCAATAGTGGTTTCAAAAATAGCCTAAGAAATATAATCATAGTTAGTAACTCATTTAGGCCACAAATTTTATGTTCTGAAATTTTAGTTTATTGGGACTGAAATATAACTTATATGATAATTAATTAGAATTGGACACCTAGTAGAATTGGAGGAGAATTTTCTTTTAATAAAAAACTATCCCTCGTATATTATCTGCAATTAAATAGTTTAATTTATTAAAAAATAAAATAAACATGTTTTCCATAGATTTAACTGATTCCCATATTTCTAAAACATAAATTTATATATATAAAATCTATTTTTTGTTTTTGTTTGTTTTCCCCTTTTAATGCATATTTGCTTACGAATAATTGCCCATTAAAACCGATTCACCAGGCAATTGATTCACAATTCATTTGACTCCCTTAGCTGACTCGTTCATTTCGGCAAACAGTTCAAATTGGTACTTCAGGATTGCCAACCAAACAAAATCAGCTGCTCGCTTTTTTAGCACTGTGTGTTACCTCCAGTATTAGAATATAACCTCCTTGTACAAACCCAAACGAAACGAGCCAACGAGCGTCGTCGTCGGTCAAAAAAAGCATATAACCATTGACTATGTACACTAACATATAACTATAACCATTGACTAAGGATACAAATAGAAGAACCAAGCTTATGACGAATTTGTGCCTGGTTCGTGAAATTAGTTCATGTCGTCACGCTAGAGAGCGCTGGGCGCTGGTTTGTTTACATTTGTACTTGATCGCCGCCATATTAGAACTAACCTCATTTAGTCATTTAATAATTGAACATATTATTATTATTGTACAGCAGCATACAAGACATAAGTTATAATTTTACTTTTCACCCCCTTGAATTACTTTTGTCTTTATATAATCCCACATTACAATTTATTTACTTCAGATATATTATTGAAATGAACTTCAATCACTAATTACTCTTTTATAAGTTAATCAAGGCATAGGCTTAGCTTAGGCTTTAGATTGAGTTTTGGAGCAAACCTGTAACAGCTTAGCTTTTAGGCTAATTAATAAAATATGTTGTGGTGACTCAAGCAGTAAAAATATATTGTTGTAAATTTTCTGCCTGGAAGGAAACGTTCCATAGCTGTGCTATGGCAGAGCCTGATCCAAGATGCAACAAACTTCAAGGTGAGTTGATAGTCCATACTTTATATTGTGAAAATCTTATACATTATTTTATAGCTTGTATTACCTCTTATTGAACCACTAGCCTATTACTATAACACCTATTTACTTTAGAATACGGTAGGGCCTAATGTTGTGTGTAGGATAGTAGGGCCTAAACTTACGGAACTTACGTTTCATATAGGCTACACACCGGTACATAGTACATCCTGCCTCACCTAGATTAACAACAAATTCAACGGCTTAAGACCATTACTAAAATTGTAGTTTTCCAGCCCATTCAATAGTGGATTAATTCTAATCCTATAGCCTAGTTGGATGATGACAATGTCCAGTGCATGATTGTAATACTTCACGACATAAATATTGCTTACTAGTGCGGTGGTTGTCTTGGGATAAAGTAGCCACACAAAGTGGTAGGCCGATTTAAACAAAAGTCATGCTGATTGGTTTTAATACGGTTATTTGATGTGGTTTGATTCCTACTTGTTTGGTTGAGGTTAGGCCTCCTGGTTCGCAAATAGGATGGAAGCTGCCAAAAGCTTCAAGTAATAGGCCTAAATAAAATTTTAATTCCATTTTGGGTTTTATTTACATTGCAAAGGATTTTGAGCTAGTTTAACTAGGAGCTTGAGGTTAATATATTCTGGTTTGTTCTCAAAGAGCTTTAAATCGTGTAAGCTAGAGGGATTAATTTATGTGTCTGTAGTAGCCTATATGAATGCTGATGAATCTTGGGGGAAATCTGTGATCCGTAACAGTAGGATTAAGGGAAATTTTAGGAGTCAATACATTTTCTGCACCCCTGTACGGTAGTTTTTTTTTTAGAATAGAATAAATGTTGTTAAGCTAAATTTGTATTTCACAGTAATTTTTTTATCCCATTCAATCGAAATATCGATACATACTTTTATTCGACAGTTGTGTAGGCGCTAAGATATATGAAACTGTAGGCTACCTGAATTGATAACAATAATGATTACGAATGTACAAACGACTAGATAGGCTATGTGATGCGGTTGAATTGATTAAAGAATGAGACTGGACATGAGATCATGAAAAAATTCTATGTGACAAATTAAATACAAACAGATAATCTATGATCATTTGCGAGAAAAAATTTTGAAAGGCTTGGTACGGTACCGTACTGTAAAGATTGTTAATTTTGTAACGAGAAAAACAAGAATTTGAAGGATAACTTTTAGTCTAACACTTTTAGGCCTATACTATTTTATAAAACGATCCTATTTAGCCTATATGGATTCCCCTGACTTTCCTGATTTAATGCCAATATCTCTGACTTCTGTGTAGTAGACCAAATGCATTTTATTTTGCAATTCTTGTGAAAGATAGGCCTACATATGGAAGGAATTTACATGCCATTGTTTATTAAGTTTTTATTGGAGCCTTTTCTAATCATTTTGTCTTTTGGAAAATTATAAAATTTGTTGTCAAACGGTGTAAAACAACACTGTAAAGATCACTGTCACTGTCACGGTGCTCCGGGGCTCCTTCGTCCCCAGACGTTGCTGCAGCATCTGAAAAATATTCATTGACTGCCGGGGGATTAGTCTTGACTTCACGGTTTGCGCTCTCTTTTGTTTGGAGTCATTGCGTGTCTGAATTTGAGATCAAATTCGGCGCCGCTGGTCTATGCTCTTTCTTGATTGGGCTATATTGTCAATGTGGTGGATGAATTCAATTTGAAAAATGGTGTTACACAGTTACAAGAAGTAGGCCTACCGAGAACGCAAATTAGAAAACAGGCAGAACTAGTTTATTCCCATCCCATGTAAACCCGCCTGATAGCTTACTGGCAGTCGAGACTCGGCACCCGTCATGAGCGCTCACGTTTTAATAAGAGTAGGCCTACAGTTTTTATTCGTCCGTGTTAGTTGTCTGTGTTAGTGTTATGTGTATCTTTTAAACTGTGACGTGACCATCATAATGATGTGTTGAAACCAAGTTTTTGTGTGACCAGAAGATGATGTAATTTAAAATTGAAACGCGTAGTCCAGTCTTGGAGTAAGAGGATCACTGGCTGTATCAGGTATTTTAACCTTTTAGCAATATAAGTCAACGTGATTCAGAATAAACAACACACAATGAAACTACAATAATGATTTATTGGTTCTTATATGAATTACAGCTTTACTTATTTTTTCAGCGGCAGGGAGCCTACCTTTAAAGAGACCAACAAAGGATGCTCAGGAGCAAAGAATTAGCTGAGACATATCATGAAGTTCTCTTGTGGCAAAAGGTCAGTAAAGCAAAGTTTCATTCTCTTTTCATTTCACACTAATTTTCTATACAGGGGGATTTTGGAGTTGTATTTCGTTGTAAAAACGATTGTTTAAGTTCTATTTAGTGAATTTTCCTATAGGGAATAGGCCTATGCTATTATGGTAGTAGTCGTGGTAAGACCTAAGCCCGGCACCAAGTTACTTTTTAGTTTTGAGGTTGTTAAGAAGGGTACTTATATTTGGGGGTAGGCCTATATTTTATTTTTGTTGAAAGAGACAAATAGGCTAATTTATTAATAATGCAGGTAGTTAGTAAAAATAAAAATATAATGTAGTTCTTTAAGCATAATTCATCACAAATAACTGTTGGGCCTAAAGTATGTTAATCGGATTAATGGTTTGCCCTATAGGCCGTATTGTTGTACCAATGTTTAACAAACTGATTATTTTCCAAATTCGCAACCCCCATATTTTCCCCAGAATCACTTATAAACTGTATGTGAGGTGGAAAACCAGAAGGTGTCACCTCTTGTTGGCCCTCTGTTTGAAGGTTGATAATAGTTAATAATTGATAATAAAATTTTTCCGAAAAAGTTTACGGGGTGTAAATCTCCAAAATCCTTCCGGTAAAAAAAAAAGAATAATCCTGAAGCCATGTTAAGCTACAGTTCTAGCTACAGGCCTAGAAATATCCGTCATTCCTAATTATTATTCTGGGGCTATACAAAATGAATTTTAATTCCTATTTTTGCAAATTTTACGAGACCCACGTGAAGAACTAGATTTTTGGGTACTTTGAAAGCAAGGGACTGTTCTTTGAGGCCCAGCATGGGTTTGGAGGGGGTTGAGAGGGGGAGGAGATTTTCTCTGTGTGCGCCCTATCTCGCAAGTATGCTCAGTGCGGAGCTTATTTCCCCATGAAACTTTCTTTGTTATAGGTTATAGTATGTGTGTATAAGTATGGTTTATGTATATTTGATTTATAATTATTATCAAATACATTTTGTCTGCATTGATTTTTAATTATACTAGCTTACCCGGCATACTTCGCAGTGCCAACTTGAGAAATTTGTTGCCGTTCAGGTAAGGTCGTTCGCTGCGCTCACTCCCCATCAGGCTTAGTTCGTTTGCTACGCTCACTCGCCGCAAGTCTATAATATTGTCTGGTTTTTTATTGCCAATCTTCCCTCAATAATATAAATGAGAAGAGCTGTTTATTAAATTAATGATTGCCAAAAATTAGTAATCATATGTTACAATACAAAAATGTTGCTTCCATAAGAATAACATGATAACTTTGAGTAGATCTAGGGCGTTGCCCATTGTAAATATTAATATGACAATAGTTAGACTTTCCTATTTTAAGCCTAAAGAATGAGTATACCAAATTTCAGCACTCTCTAGTCGGGAAGTTGGAGAATTAGTGATGAGTGAGTCAGTGGGTGAGTAATTGAGGGTTTTCTCTTTTATATTTTTAGATTAATGCAAAGAAAAATTCCTCATAATCCCTCTCATGTAACACAGTGATTTTAACTATTTTATATTATAAAATTACTTACAATGTTTGGTTGAAATATTAAACCTATTAAGTTAATGGTTCTAATGATGAAATGTGGTTCCTGATGAAGTTAGTCAACACTTAAATACAATATTTCGTCATAAAACTTGTAAAATGGATTTAATTTGTGCAATTTACTGTTGCAGAGTAAAACTCCGCATGCACTCTCTGCCGTTTTACTGGTGAAGCGGCTGCTTGAGGGTTAACAGTATTTCTTAATTTATTGTAAACTATTTTTTATATCATGATTGCCCAAGCTGAACAATTTTGTCGAAAGTTTTAATTTATCACTTCACATTTTAAGGGAACGGCTTACTGATGACGTCTTGATTCTTATACCTTAGCATATAGCTACCGGTATGTCAATAGTACATTGGCCTTAGCAAAGACATAGTTAGATCCACAAACCCACCTTAATTTAAATAACCAAGTCAAATTGCTATCAAGCTTTGCATTTTAGGCTTCAAATAATGTTCTTAAAAATATTAATATGGGAAAAGAATGTTTTTTTCTTTGTGTTGATACTAAATTCAATATCGTTTTCATATAAGGACCTTTTCTAAAATTTCAGTGCTAGAAAAATACCACCCAACTTTTGAAAAGTCCTGGGTTATTATCCATATATAACTTCCTGAAAGTGAAACTTTTTCCAAGCAGGTGGAGGAAAGAGCATGAGATAAAAATTTATAAATAATAAATTGTCGACAAAAAAGTGCTAGAGAGCGATATTTTGGATCTCAATCATATACAGAATCTAAGTAAATCATCGGTGTTTTAAAATAACAATCGAGACAACCGATTTTCCCGATTAAGTCTGCCTTATTGACATCGGCGAGCCGATATATCGTTCCATCGCAATTTTTGGATGAAAAGCAAGTCACAATGTATCGATAATTAGTATTTTATGGGAAAACACGATAAATGATATGGTAGGCTATATAGCTCCATAGCATCAAAATGGTCAAGAACGGAACTTGTGAATTAGCCTATATTTATTTTGTGATTTTTTTCGTTGGCCTATTTATATCATACTTGTTTTTTTCCAGGATAAAAGAACAAGAAGAAGCTGATGATGTGTAAATCTTCGAATTGCAAATTTGTGTTTCAATCGGTGTTAGTGTCATATTTTCAACATTATTAAGCTGGTGTTTTTTGTTTGTATTATCTTATTCATTTTTGTAAATTTGTTTTTATTCTTACAATGAACAATTCAACCTTATATATATAACCAAATATGTGGAAATATTACCTATTCAAAGTTTAAATAAAATTAAAGTGTGATGTGTTGAATATTTTTCATCTTTTCCTTAATTGCACTCGAGTAAGTTGAGGTTTTTTTAGATCACTCGTTTTTTTTTTCAGAATATTTTTGAACATTCATTTTATTGAATGATAAAGTAGAGTCCTTAAAACCTAGAATTCTTGATAACTTGGGAACAGAGTGTCTACAACCCTGAAAAAACCTTGAAAACGCCTTTAATTTGAATTGGCCTTGAAAATTCCTTGAGACTTGAAAATGCCAGTGTATCCTTGAATTTAGTTTGATTAAAAAAAAACACGTCGCAGCAGACCTGAGTACTCCGTCAATTTCCATTGGTTATTTATTTATTTTTTATAATAAAAATAAATATTTAATAGCATTATATTTTTAAGTTGATTATTTTACTGTTATTTAGAAATAAATTTTTTGAAAAAACAGTTATAAACTCTTTTGTTTTTATTGAATACTATTTTAGTAATGAAATTTCACCTGGCGTAAAGGAAATTTTCCTTAGAGACGGGGAAAGTAGAGAAGGCAAGTTGATGGCTGCACGTACTTGCCTGTTGCACTTATTGCAAACTAACCTTGTCTATAGAAGTACTTTTCTCCTTAATTTAGGAAAATAGACGTAATGGACAGTATACTTGCAGCCAACTTGCCTTCTCTAAGCAACAAGATTCCTTTGATCTAACTAAATGAACTAAAAAGTTCATGTGAACATATATAGCACTAGCCACCATTTTCTTTATTACACCCAGTAATTTTTATTTCTGAAACTAATTGAAAATTTTTAGAATCTGACAACAAATTATTGCGATTTTTTTCTAATAAAATCACCTTAATTTTCAGGAAGTATAATTCAAAATCAATGTTTTCTGCAGTAAAATGGCAATAACTACGTTATTTGTTTTCAAATCCGTACAAATTTATATGGATAAAATTTCTTAACTGTTTGTGTCTTGTAAAATTCGATGAAATTTACAGGTTTAGAGATGTGTTCCATTGTAACTGAAATAACAAAAATTTAGATACACAAAAAAAAAAAATAAAAAATCATACAAAATGGTTAGTAGACCAGAGACCAAATAATATTGCTTTGTAAAACTTTACCAAAATATGGTAGAACTTAAAGCAATGTTTATATTAAATTATGACATTCTTGCAATTAAAAGTTTCCATTATCCATAAATCCATTTAAGCCAGTCATAATTTTATTTGTTTTAACAAAAACAAAAACAAATTGGCAAGATATAGTACTTTTTAAAAAAGAAGTTAGTAAACTGTTTAAAAAAAATAAAATTAGGTTCATAAAATTCAGGTAAAAATAAAATTCAAATAAAATTCAGGTTTTTTTTAATGTAAATTACTTGATTTTCTTATATCTTATATTTGAAAATGTAAAATATTTTGTGAATGTAACGTAAAACAAAGCAGACAATTTTTTAAGTGATGTGAATTTCGCAAGTAGCCTAAAAAATGTGAAAATTAAGTGAAAAGGTAAAATGTTGGTAATTTGAAAACGTGAATTTCACGTCTTTTTCACGTGAAATTAGCAAAAAAAAATTGTAAAAATAATGCAAAATCCATGTGAAAATCAAGTAAAAAAGGGTGAAAATTCAGTGATAAATTTGCGATAGAGTGAAATTTTGGTGAAATTAAAATTTGAATTTCACGTTTTATTTTCACGGGTTTTTGACGCGAAATTCAGTGCAATTTTTATGTCATTTGCGAAAATAACTTGATTTCCTCCTTTTTTTTAACGTGAAAATGTTCAAAATGAAGCGTTATTTTCACGTGAAAATAACGTTTTTGTGCTATCTGGGTATGTGAAGAAGAACTTTGTTATTCAAAGTTTTGTCAGGAAGAGTCAACAAACTTGCATTATTTGCACTATTGGTCACCCATATATTTCCACATATATTTATAAAAAGAATAAGTTAATTGGACGTCACAAGGAAAATAAACAAGTATTCAGAAAAATAGACCCTATAATATTTAATATAACATACTGTAGTAAGAGAAAAAAGCAAACACTACACTGCTTTATGAGTGCATTAGGATAACATTTTAGAAGGATAATTTACGATTTTGAAAAAAGGTACTTAAATTAATAATACAAATTTACGGGCCACAACAATGACGCAACAATGCTGGCGCAACATGAGAGAGACAGACAAACTATCGATAAAAAGGACAAATAATAATGAAATGTCAAACAGTATATGTTAATAATATAGGCTACTCTTGTCTGTTATGGAGAAAAGCAAAATAATAATTATTTACAGATTATTCTTTGTAATTTAGATTTTAAGACGATAAGATGATTATAATCTTATAAATATACATACAGTTTACATCAAAATTAATAAGCAAAAAATATATTCATTTACTCATAAGGACCAGAGAATACAAACATAAATAGTTAATAACAATTTTCAATTTTAAATATCAACTAATAGTTGCAATTTTTTATGTAAAATCAAGATGGTTGTGTTTAATAGCACAATAATAATGATCAGCAACTAAGTGAATGAGAAACATAAGGCCTTTTCGCATCATGCAGACAGACACCATTATTACGTAGCCGGTCCGTTGTGGCACTCGTGCCAGTCCGCTCGCTGCGCCGCGCCGCGCCGGCCGGCTCATCGGTAGCGGTGAGGTGGGGTGAGGAGAGGAGCATTGCCAAACCAAAATATCTCGGCCGGGAAGCAGACGATGCCACGGCGCGCCGTTAGTTCCAGGGACGACCACGGAAGCAGCACTGCATTGGGGAAAAAACTCAGAGATTGGCTGAAAATCCAACAGGTTCGCTAGTCGCGCTCTCAAAAGCTTGGCTTCAAATTAAAGCATTGCTTGGCTATTCTATTTAGATGTATATTCAATGCTATAACTTAGATGAAAATATTTCATCTATGTATGAAAAAAGACTCCACTCAACCATAAGTCAAAAATGACAGAAAAGGAAAGACAGAAGACTTGGTACGATAATGAGACAAAACCAAGAATGTGTAGAACAAATCAAGGTAAGTGACACTATATACTAGTGACACCCGTGACACCAAGAGCCGATTGAAGGGTAAATGCACCTCCGACGTCATATTGTTTATATTGACAGATGAGTGGTTTGTTTTTAATATATCAGGCGGTGCACGTTTGATGTCATCGTTTATTATTGTTTTTGTTGATGTCATCTACCTCCTTCTCATTCTAGATTTCTTGACAAAAACCAACGAGGTTAAAGAAAGAGATTATAGAGCCCTTGTGCTACAAAGATAGTAAGTAAGCTTGTCATATGTCCCGGTTCTTAGCTGTTGCCCCGGTGTCCCGGGAGGTCCTGCTGTTGTCCTGTTTTATTTGTTTATATAAAAAAAGAATTATTAATAAAAAATAACAATTTATTTTGTTTTATTTCTGAAAATAAATATTGCATAGAAGATGCAACATGTCATTAAATTAAATCCCATGTCCTAAATAAGTTATTTTAATTCTGGGAAACTAAGTCTTAAGCTATTAATAAAGCAATAAACATTAACAACTCTAAAATGATTTCTTTTGATGCACTGCAACGAAATAATGGTTTATATAACCTAAACGAAACAATGTGACAAATCAAATCACATTCGATTATTTATTGCGTGAGTGAGATAATTAAGCGAGCTCATAACATAATGTTATGTTATGTTGTGTTATAAATAATGATTTAAATAATTAATTGATGTACTCATTCATATAGTTTCAAGAGAAGATTTTGGAACAGCTTGTTACTACCATTAGAAAAACTAAACAGTTTTTCAGTGTTACCTACCCAACAAGATATAACGGCAAGATTTAACAACAAAACGGTGATCTATCCAGTAACCTCCTTATTGGTAACCTGGTCAAATAAAGGTTAGGGCGAGAGTTGCCGACGCAGGAGCAGGCAATTAAAATAGTTTTTCACTGTTTTTGTTTGGTGATACCAACCTTATTACTCTTAGGATTTACGTCGTCGTATATGTCAATTTTGTTAGACTATAGCTTTATGAGACAAACTGTCAGTATGAAAAACTATAAACTGCTTTACACACACGCTTGGCGCGAATAAGTTCTGATGAGTGGATTGACGGGCAAATGTTGTGTCGAATTCCCGCTCTTTCCTTGTCGTTCACACTCTCCCGCGATTTCTATATGATATGGGGGTCCGCACAGCTGACTAACTACGACTTTCCTTATGACTTGAACATTTTTTATTTAAACAAAAAAGTAATTTTGTATTTCTTTTGTTTTTAAGTTTATTTCATTTGTCAATCTATATATCTATGATAGAAATATACTACAAACAAAGAAGTGCAGCGTCGAAGATGGTCCTCCCAATCTTAACTTAACCGCTTGTGGTAAAAAATTCAAACTTACTTTTGTGTTGTTGGGACCATTGGATTAAAAACGTTGTTTCAATTAAAGAATTGTGGCTATTGAATTTTAAATTTGATATATCATTTCAATAGAATGGAATCGGTGGCCTTGGAATGTGGTCTTAGGATTGCTGCCTTCAATGGGTGTGGATGTCATGCTTGGCGAAGACGGAATTGAGGAGGTAAGTAGTACAGAATGCCTTGGAGCCACTCTCGACAACAATTTATGCTGGTCTTTACAAGTCGAAGAAGTTTTTTCCAAATTGTCAAAAACCAATTTGTAATAAGAAGCCTTGTATATGTGGGCCTACTAGACTTAAAGTTTTAAAAAAAATGGCCTACCATAGTCTCTTTGAAAGTCACATCAAATATTCAATTATCCTTTGGGGTTCCTCCAGCAAGAAGAATCTTGACAAAATTTTCAAATTACAAAAAAGAGAAATTAGATCCATAGCCAAACAGCCACCTAGAAATTCATGTGCAACGTTTTTTTTCAAAGAATTTAATATTATGACAGTACCTTCCATCTACATATTTGAAACAGTTTTATACATTAAGAGTCAGAACATATTTCAAGAACCGGCACATAACTACAATACAAGATTTAGAAACAATTTTGCCATTTCCCATAGACTAACACTTACAGAAACAAAAGATGATTATATGGGACAGAAGTTCTATCATGGCCTAACTTATACCTGAAGACATCAAGAGAATTGAAAGTTTCCAGAAGTTCAAAATCAAGCTAAAAGAGTATCTCATTGACAAATGTTTTTATGACCTGCCAACCCAGTTTTAGTATACCTACTCCACTAACATTGGAAGTAATTTAAAAAAGAAGAGACATGACTCGCCACATGCTCCTACAAGAGTCTACGTGGTTCAAGAGGAGTGTCTGTCTGTGTCTGTTAGAAAAATCCTTTGAGACATGCCGCCATAGATTAATCATAAAATCTAAGGTACCAACCTTGACTCACGGTGTATTTCCTACCTGCACCCATTGCCCTATCTGCCGATGGGCCACTTGACGACTCCCCTGTCTTGAAGACTGCGGTGAAGAGGACACATGGTAAATAAGAGTGTTTTGAAATTGCTCCTCAAAAATATTGGAATTTCAAATTATTAATTCGTAATTGTAAGTATTTCTTATCTTGAAACTTTTAGAAAGATATTTTCCTTAATCTTGTCAATAATATCCAAAATTTAATTTGAAATAATAAAATATTAGTGTAAATATATTATAACATAACCTTGTCTTTTTATCTTTAACAACAAAAACAATATCATCTGAGATAAATACTTATAAAGCAGAATAAATAAAAATATGGTTAACTCTATCATCCAAACGCGAAACCAGAAAGCAAAGCTCACAACCGATCCTACCCAGAGTCAAATAATATCAACTGATAGTATTAATGAGTACAACAAAAAGATTAATAAATTGAAAAATGAACTAACCAACTTAGAAAGGAAAAGGGACCAATTAAAAAAGCAAATAATGAACCTAAACAACAGAATCAAGCTAAATGAAGCCCAAATCAAAGAAAAAGAGCAACTCAAGGAGACAAATACGAATAAATGGTTGGATGATAATTTGCTAGAGTCATATTTTGACTGTATGGCAAATGAAGTTGCCGAGTTGGGAAGTGATATTATTCTGATAGGACCTTCTACTACTTATCTTCTTAAATATGGTGATCTTTATACAAATATCATAAATTTGACATCTCTTAATTTTGAAAATGCCAACTTTGTTATTTTTTGTCTGAATAACTCACCAAAAACTCAAAATATAAATGGAAGCAATGGAACTCATTGGAGTTTATTAGTATATAAGAGTGAAGGTAATGTTTTCTTCCATTTTGATAGTGTACGTGGACTGAACCACACCCATGCTAAACAATTTGCCACAAATTTAGTAGAAAATGCTACATTGATTGAAGTTGAAACTCCGCAGCAAAAAGATGATTTTGAATGTGGCTTACATGTATTAGTAAATACTAAATTAATAATAAACCAACTCATAAAACCTGAGAAAACATTTTATAGCGTACTATCTGTAAATGAGTGTAAAAGTGTAGATAACAAAATAACTACTACTGAACCAAATAACTATGATCCATTGACATTAAATGACATGAGTAAATACAATCACGAGACGAAAGTTCAGCAAGTTGTTATCGGTAAAGAAAATAATGATAATAATTATGATGTTTCATGGAAAACTGTAAAAGTAAATTCAAATTCGAAAAATAAGACCAATACAAAATCAATAACACAGAAGGAAAGCATACTAACAACAAATAAATTTGACTGTCTTTATCAAGAAAGTGATGAACATTTATTTACTAATGACCAGGAATGTGTTAGTACAACCTCTACTGATGAATGTGAGACGATGAAGAATGAAAAGAAAAGTTCTAAAAAAACACAAAAAATTAAAAAGAATATTAATCTCTATACCGATAGCCAAGGTCGTGGACTGGCAACACTAATAAACAAAAAGCTAGAGACAAACTCCTGTGAAGGGTTTGTAATGCCAAACGCATTTAGCGAACAAGTATTAGAATCTGCATCAAGTTGTAATGCCGACAATTTAGTGATTATGAGTGGTACTAATAACTCATTAAATGGTTCATTAAGTGATATATATAAGCATTTAGAGAAAAACATAAATTCATTAAACGCGAAACATGTTTACTTAACCACTATTCCCACAAGATATGACCTAAAACCTGACCATCCACATCACGAAGATATCAATTTAATAAATAATTATATTTGTGAACTAGCCATAAGATACAATATTAATTTGATTGATCTTAATGAACTTGAACGACATCACTTTAGTCAACATGGCTTACATTTAAACAAGAAAGGAAAACAGAAGTTAACTTGTCTTATATTAAATGCCATACACGATACATATGGAGTTAGTAAAATTGCAACGCCAAAGGATATATTTGATAATAATTTAAAAAACAACTGTAGGCTTGTCAGTAACAAAATCATTTAGGCCTAAATGTTCGTCGTATTCCTGACATTCATTGCAGCAGAACTGTTGAAATTAATCAAAACAATAATTTTATTACTAAAAAAGCTAATTTAAAAATTTTCCATCAAAATATATATGATTTACTCAGTAGAATTGATCCTTTAATAATCACCCTTGATGAATTAAAACCCGATATTGTAATAATAACAGAACATAAATTGACTGAAAATGACATAAAAAAATTTCATATAAAAGGATATACTATAGCATCATATTTCTGTAGGGAAAGCAAATATAAAGGTGGTGGTGTTATGATTCTCGTGGCTGAATATATTACTTCTTTCAAAATTTTAACAACCACAAATTATTTAAATGAAGACAAAACATTTGAATCACGCTCAATATTTCTGAAAATAAATAAACTAAAATTAATCATATGTGGAGTGTACAGAAAGCCTACAAAAAATACTGATCATTTTCTAAATAAATTATCTACCTCTATTGAGAAATTTTTACAAATCTGTAAATGTGTAATAATTGGCGGTGATATCAACATTAATGTTCTGGAAAAAGGAAAAAACAATGAAGAGAAACTAACAACTATGTTGAAAATGTATGGTATGTACTACACTATTAACATTCATACCAGAATTACAGAAACCTCCGAATCTGCAATTGATAATTTCTTGACAAATATATGTGAAAGTGAATTCAATGTAAACTGTTTGATAACCGCTATTTCAGATCATGATGGACAAATGTTTGATCTAAAATGCAAAATCAATAAATGTACAAAGAATATATGTATTACCAAATATTTTCGCAATTTTAGTAATAAAAATATATTGAATTTTATTGTTGAATTAGAAAAAGAAAATTGGTCTGAAGTCTATAATGCCAAAGTCGAAGAAAAGTTCACTAAATTTTACAATAAATTCTTATTTTATTTCAATAAATATTTTCCTAAAGTAAAAACTTATATAAAGTCAAATCAGAGCAAGTGGATTGACCATGAAATTAAGGAAAAGAAAAAGAAGTTAATTGAATTATACAAATTACATAGAATATCAAAAAGTGAAAAAGATAAAATTATATTTAAAAAGTTTAAAAAAGAATATAAAAAGATGATTAAAACTAAGAAGTCGAATTATATTGAAAATCAAGTGAAGAAATCTTCCAATAAAATGAAAAATCTTTGGAAGATAATAAATGATGAAACGTCAGCAAAAAAAGAAATTACAGATACAGAAATTAATATAGCTAATGAGAGATCTATTTGTACTGATCCTCTTGAAATTACAAATATTTTCAATGAATACTTTACTAATGTGGTGGAACTTAATATAAAACCTAAATTAAAAACAAAGAATTATTGCTTCCAAGAGTGCATTTCAACAGAAGAATTAATAAAGAAACCAAGTTTTCGCTTACAACAATTAACTACTTTAGACACATTGTCAGCAATAAATTCTTGTAAAAGTAAATTTTCATCTGGACTGGACGAAATACCAATAATGCTAATAAAAGAAGCTAAATGGACCATATTAAAGCCACTAACTCATGTTATCAACTGCTCTTTCTTGACTGGTGTCTATCCCGAAGAACTTAAAGTGTCAAAGGTGATTCCTATTTACAAAAATGGAGACAAATCAAGTACAACTAACTATCGGCCAATATCATTACAAAATTCTTTTTCCAAAATTTTTGAAAAGTGTATATTAGAGCAACTTTCAGATTATTTTGAAAGCAACAAAATATTAGATGATGATCAACACGGTTTTAGAAAAGGAAAATCCTCAGTGACAGCAGCAATAGAATTTATTAATAATATTATTATTGAAATGGACAAGGGAAACAAAACAATAGGATTATTCCTCGACATGACAAAAGCATTCGACAGCGTTAATCATGACACTCTATTACATGAATTATCAAATTATGGAGTTAAATATACTGCACTCAATTGGATTAAATCATATTTAAAAGGGCGCAAACAATGTGTTACTTTAAGTCAAATTAATAAGAAAACGCAAATCGTGGAAACATTTACATCAAAACTAAAACCCGTAAATTTCTCTGTACCACAAGGAACAATATTGGGCCCTTTTTTATTTTTATGTTATATAAATGGAATCAAAAAAACATATCAAAATTTGTCCCAAGAAAATGCCCCAAAATTTTGTTTGTATGCTGACGATATAAGTATTTTAATAAGTGAAGAGTCGAGAGATAATTTAAATGACATTTCAACAAATTTAATGACACATATAAATTACTATTTAGCCAATAAAAATCTTCTTTTAAATTATTCAAAGACAAATATAATGGAATTTCAATTCTCTCAACAGAAACCTAATAATTTGAATATGAAAATAATGAATGAAGATTGTAACCTTAAAAAAGAAGTAAAGTTTCTTGGCCTAAATCTAAATTACAATTTAAAATGGGACAATCATGTAAACAATATTTGCAAGAAAATGTCTACAGGAATATTTGTGTTGAAAAGAATGAGAAATTACTGCAGTCAAGAATCATTGAAAATTATTTATTTTGGACTAATTCACTCACATCTAAATTATGGAATCCTATATATATACAGCCCCATGTGGAACTCACTCACTCACTCACTCACTGACTCACTCATCTACACTAATTCTAAACCACTTCCGAGATAGCTGGAAACGTGATTTTTGGCATGCGGGTGGCTTAAGATCTGATACCCGCGGGAAAAGTCTGAAAACAGACAATTTTTCATTTCAACCCCCTCAAAAAAATAACGAAGGGTGGAAACCGGTAACCCTAATTTGTAAGGTTTTACTATTTTCGCTGTAACTTTTGAACGAGAGGTCGTAGCTCAAATCTAAGAGCAAATCGTTAGTTGGGAATCAAATTTTCTACAAGTTTGGTCCTATGACATTTTTCCGTATCTCACCTCCTTCACCCTTAAAAAGGGGCGTACTTTCAAAATTTCTAAAATTTTACGCAAAAATAGTGCTATTTTGATATTTTTATTTACTATTATGTAATATATATGCATGAATTTCTATTTATATTATGACCTCAACAGGTTCTTTCTATAGTAGTAGCTAATTGCCTATTTCAATCGAAGATTAGTCCCAAAAAATGATAAAATCACAAAATTATTTACATTTTTTCATGTAATGTGTTAGTAATTCACTTTAACCTGGTAAATATATTGCTATTTCGATATATAATTTGCCATTACTATATACATTTATAGACGCTCTACAAGTTTGGTCCTATGACATTTTACCGTATCTCATCCCCTTCGCCCTTAAAAAAGGGGCTTACTTCCAAAATTTCAAAATTCGTCAACAAAAATTGCATTATTTTTATGTTTTTCATTTACTATTAAGGCATATCAATGAGTGAAATTTTGTACATGTTATGCCCTAATATAGATCTAACTGTAGTAGCATTCATTGAACAATTTCAACCTAAGTTTAGTCCAAAAAAACGTAAACAAACGAAATCCATAATTTTTTTTTATGTATAGTGTTTGTAATTTACTTTTACCTGGTAAATATACTGCTATATCGATACATGTTTTACCAGTATCATATTCTATTTTAGATGATCTACGAGTTTGGTCCTGTGAAATTCAGTCGTATCTCACCCCTTTAACTGTTGAAAAGGGGTGTACTTTCAAAATTTCTAAAGTTTTTCGAAAAAATTGCGCCACTTTGATATTTTTATTTAATATTATGTAACATATTTGCATGAATTTCTTTTTATAAACAGGTTCTTTCTATAGTAGTAGTTTTTTTTAAATTTCAATCAAAGTTTAGTCTAAAAAATTGAAAAACATTTAATTCTTAAAAGTTTTTTCTGTAAAGTATTTGTGAATTACTTTATTCTGACAAATGCACTGCAAAATTGATATATGTTTTGCCAGTGTTATATTTCATTTTAGACGCTCTACAAGTTTGGTCCTATGCGATTTTGCCGTATCTCACCCCCTTCGCCCGTAGAGAGCTGCGTACTTTCAAAATATCAAAATTCTTTCGCAAAAATTCGTTATTTAAAGTAATTTAATTTACTTTGATGGCACCTAGATGCCTGAAATTCAGTACATATTGTAACCTTGGCTAGGTCTTACTATGGCAGCAGCCATAAATCAATTTCAATTTAAGTTTAGTCCATAAAAATTGTAGAAACACGGAATTTCTAACATTTTTATGAGTAGCTTTTGTAATAGGTCAAACTTGGTGAACATTAGTGGTATATCGATATATGTTTGGCCAGTATTTAGGTCGCTCTACAAGTTCGGTCATATGCAATTTTGCCTACGTCACCCCCTTCACCCTTAAAATGGGCGTACTTTAAAAATATCGAATGTCTTTCACGAAAATTGCTTTATTCCAACATTTTTCATTTGCTGTTATGACACTTCAGATGAATGAAATTTAGCTACACACATATACCCTGAGCATTTTATATAAAATAAAAAACAAAAGTATCAATTTAAACTTTAAATGTCGAGAGAATATCTTAAATGCTATTGACTTCCTAAACTATTAAAATAAGTCAGCGAAGACAAGTATAGCGTAAGGGTGGAGCCCCAACTAGAATGTTTGATACTTAAGACTTAGAGCAATTAACAAATTCGGGGCAACCTTGTAAGGGGGCATGGGGGCGGAGCCCCCATCGAGCCGTAGGCGAGTCTAATAAACTATACAGCCCTATGTGTAACTGACTGACTGACTGACTCACTTATATGGGATACGAATTTCTGACGTAACTATTTAAGCTAGAGACTTGAAATTTGGCATAAGTCTAGCCTGAACGGTCAATGCTAAGTGTAAAATCTTAAACTTGCAAATTTTTAGTTTTAAGCTACTAAAAAAAATTCAAAATGGCGGATTTCCGAAATTGTAATTTTACTTTTTTGGCTCTAGCGGCCAAACGCTTCGTCCTATCTAAAATCTGAGAACAATACTACGATAGGGAATTTAATTTTCTACAATTTCGGTCCTTTGACTTTTTATCGTATCTCGCACCGTTAAGCCTCCAGAGCGTTTTTAATGATATGCCGTTTTCGGTTTTCGGGCTCTAGTGACTAAACCGATGGTCGTAAAAAATCGTTTAAGGTTCATTTCGATAGATCTTTTTAATATCTACAATTTTTTTCCTTATATATTTTGCCGTATCTCTACTCGTTTACTCACAAAATTCATTTTTCACTTTTTCCGGATTTTGTGAACGTAAGTAGTGGGAAAATACCGGTTCTGGTCCACTAGAAAAATCGTAATTTTCGTATTTCAGCTCTAGTGGCCTAACGATTAGTCTTATCTGAAATATGAGAGCATATTACGATAGGGAATTGGATGATCTACAATTTTGGTCCTTTGACTTTTTGTCGTACATCGCACCGTTAACCCTCCAAACTGATTTTTGTGAAATTTATATTTAGATTTAGGGCCCTAGCGACTAAATGGTTTGTCCTACAAAAATGTTTAAATGACAACTTTTATAGATCTTGTTAATATCTACAATTTTTATTCTAACATACTTTTCCGTGTCTCTTTCCGTTTACTCTCAAAATACATTTTTCACTTTTTCCCAGTTTTGTGATAAATAAGTAGTGGCTTTTGGCCAACTAGAGAAATCGTAATTTTAGTATATTTCAACTCTAGCGGCTAAACGGTTAGGACTTTCATAGATTTGAGACTACTACGGTACTGAATTGGATGAACTACGATTTTGGTCCTGTGACTTTTTGTCGTACATCGCACCAATTGCGTAAATCTCCAGACTAATTTTTTTGCAATCGCGTTTTCAGTTTTTCCACTCTACTGACAAAACGATTGATCCTATCGAAAAATGTTGCTGAATATGACTGATATATTTTATTAATGGCTTACAGTTTTCAGAACATTTTGCCGTATCTCTACACATTAGCTCTCAAAACAGATTTATTACAGGACCAGAATAATTACCGAAAACTTGAAATTGGGGACCTAACCTTCTTTTAAGAGACAATTAAAAATATGAATTCAGCTATTGTCGGGGCTGGTGTTACTAATTTACATACTTTTAGTAAATTCCTCCTCGGATTTAAGGGAATCTTTTTAAAACTTTGGAGTCTTTTGTGATTTCTATCTCGTTTATCAGATTTTATATTATTTCATTTTAATGTTTTTTATTGTTTTCACTGATTTATTGCAACAATTTTTGACGAATTTAAAAGCTTTAATTATTATTGATTGTGAGAAGTGTGCATTAGCCTTTTGTCACTGTCTTGTTTGTGCACTTCTTTGGTAAAGCTAACCTGTTTAACACTCGACTTTTTTATTTACAAACTAATTCAACGAACATATTGGAGTTAATAACCCTCAACAAGCCCGTTCACTGCATCAAGTTTTTACAGAAATTACGGAATTGGGGCAACAAATTAGGGAGTGGACCCTCCATTCAGCATAACACCCAGAATAAATAATTATTATATCACACTCAAAATATTTTAACAAATTTTAACTACAAAGAGTTATTAAAACCGATTCATAGGAGATTTTCAAAGCTTTTTTAACTATCGATTGTGAATTGTGTGTATTAAACGGTTTTGTTACTGTCTTGGCTGTTCAGTTCTTCCGTGGAACTAACCAATTTCATACTTGACTTTTTATTAATTTACGAATTTAGGGACACCCCTAAGGGGGCATGGGGGCGGAGCCCCCATCGAGCCGTAGGCGAGTATCTTTATATGGTGGAACTACAAAAAATAATTTACAAAAAATATTGAAAATTCAAAAACGTGCTATTCGAACAATTAAAAATATTAAATTATACGAAGAATTCAAAGAAAATTCATGCAGGCATCATTTTGCGGAACTTAATATCTTAACTGTCTTTGGTCAGTACATTTATGACACGATATGTTTAACAAAAAGTTATAAAAATAAAGTAGAAGACAAAACTAAAGCCTATGAAACTAGACACAAAGGAAGTAGAAATGAGTACCACCGAACTGAGCTATACAAAATAAATCCTTATTACAATGGAAAAAAATTTATTAAATACCTACCTAGTGATATTTCAACAATAAGTGATCTAAAGAAATTTAAAAAGAACCTGAAGTTATATTTAATTGAAAAAGTGATATATTCATTTGAAGAGTTCTTTCAAGAGGAATAGAAACTTTAAAGTTCCAAATTTTTGTTATGATTATCTTTAGTGTTTAGATTTTAACTATGTATTATAGCAACTTAAAATACGTACTCTATGTATGTTGTTGTCTATTAAATAAATAAAATAAATAAATGGTAAATGGTACCACAGTCACATTGGTTTATTAATTGTGTTTGAAATGAACATACATAGTGTCGATCTTAAGTTGTAAATATTTCATTTTTATTGTTAGTTTTTTATATATAGTAATAGTGTGTACGTTTAATTTCGTTTGTCTTTGAAATATCCAGCCCCACTCAATTCTTTTGAACAAAACCAAACCATCTGGATCTGAACTCCTTTATTAGCACTGAAAAAAGACAAATATGGAGATAAAGAAATGTCGTATTTGGTATTCATAGTGGTTTAGTAAATTTTTAGTTTGTGTATTTTTGAATTAATATACTGTTGGAAGTGGGAACTAAATTTTATTTGTAGTTTTATAACGTTATAGGTTTTATTCCACATTCTGTTGTTATTTATATACATAACCAAAATGTTCATAGACAATTGTGAAATGTGTGTTTAGGATATGGTTGCAAGGTTATTGTATTTTTACTTTTGCGTCTTTCTTCCTGGATATCGTCTGTCGTTCTTTATTTGACTTCTGGTTTAATCTAATGCCAATAATGAGTTCTAATAAAGAAGTTGCAAACTATGGCCTTAGAACAGTTGACCTAGAACAAATATGGGGTGATCTGAAAACTGGAATTGAACAAGTATATAATCAACAATATATGCCTAAAGGTCGTTATATGGAGTTATACACACATGTATACAGTTATTGCACAAGTGTTCATCAGCAACAAACTCGTCCCACTACCAAAACTAAGAAAAGTGGGTCAAGCAACCAGGGTGGAGCCCAGTTTGTAGGGCAAGAGCTCTATAAGAAATTGAAGGACTTTCTTCGTAACTACTTGGTCAACCTCTTGGAAAATGGGATTGATCTGATGGATGAAGATGTTTTGCAATTTTACACAACTAAATGGGATGAGTACCAATTCAGTTCTAAGGTCCTTGATGGGGTTTGTTCATACCTCAACAGACATTGGGTTCGCCGGGAATGTGATGAAGGAAGAAAGAACATGTACGTGATCTACCAGTTGGCTCTTGTCACTTGGAAGGAAAACCTTTTCAAAAGGCTCGACAAGCAGGTAACGAGTGCAGTATTAAAACTAATTGAAAAGGAAAGAAACGGAGAAACTATTAATACCAGACTTGTAAGTGGTGTCATCAACTGCTATGTTGAATTAGGACTTAATGAAGAAGACCCTTCAGCAAAAGGTCCAAACTTGGTAATCTACAAAGAGTCGTTTGAAAACATGTTCCTTGAAGCAACCGAAAGATATTACAGTAGGGAAAGTTCAGAGTTCTTATTGCAGAATTCAGTTCCTGAGTATATTAAGAAAGCTGAACAGCGTCTTTCAGAAGAAGAGAAAAGAGTTCAAGTATATCTTCATGAAACAACTTTGAGCCCTCTACGTAGTACTTGTGAGAATGTACTTATCAAGAAGCATCTTGAAATTTTTCATTCAGAGTTCCAGCATTTATTGGATGCAGATAAAAACGACGATTTGCAAAGAATGTATGAACTTGTGGCAAGAATTCCAGATGGACTCAGCGAACTTAGAAATCTCTTAGAGATTCATATTTCTAATCAAGGCCTTGAAGCTATTGAAAAATGTGGGGAAAGTGCAGTTAATGACCCCAAAGTATATGTAAGTACAATACTAGAAGTTCACAAGAAGTATAATGCCTTGGTATTGTCAGCATTTGCGAACGATAGTGGTTTTGTCGCTGCTCTTGACAAGGCTTGTGGCAGATTCATCAATAATAATGCTGTAACAAGAGTAGTGAATTCTAGCTCAAAGTCACCAGAACTGCTTGCCAAATTTTGTGACTTGCTTCTGAAGAAATCAAGCAAAAATCCAGAAGAGGCAGAGTTAGAGGATACATTAAATCAAGTCATGGTGGTTTTCAAGTACATAGAAGATAAGGATGTCTTTCAAAAGTTCTATTCAAAAATGCTCGCAAGACGTCTTGTTCAGCATATGTCTGCAAGTGATGATGCTGAAGCCTCAATGATTTCCAAATTAAAACAGGCTTGTGGTTTTGAGTACACCTCTAAACTTCAACGAATGTTTCAAGATGTGGGGGTTTCAAAGGACCTTAATGATCAGTTTCGAAGACACATGGAGAAAAGCAATGAAAGCTTAGACATTGACTTCAGTATTCAGGTTCTTTCATCTGGATCTTGGCCTTTTCAACAGTCATTCAACTTTTCTCTACCATCAGAGCTAGAGCGCAGTGTTAGCAGGTTCACAACCTTTTACAGCAATCGACACAGTGGTCGTAAATTAAACTGGCTGTACAACATGTCTAAAGGAGAACTTATTGTGAACTGTTTTAAAAATCGCTATACACTTCAGGCATCCACATTCCAAATGGCCATCTTACTTCAATTCAACCTGAGTGAGAGTTGGACTGTTCAACAGTTGTCTGAATCGACTCAGATTAGAGTGGAGTTTCTTTTGCAAGTACTTGAAATTTTGTTGAAAACAAAACTTCTCATGTGCGATGTTGATGAAAGTAAGATTGATTCGGAGTCTCTGATGCAGTTAAATACAGGGTACAAGAACAAAAAACTTCGTGTTAATATCAACATCCCCATGAAATCAGAACAAAAACTGTCTGAAGAGATCACACACAAAAACATTGAAGAGGACAGAAAGTTAGTTATCCAAGCAGCTGTTGTACGAATCATGAAAATGCGTAAGACACTTCAGCATCAACAGCTTGTTGCCGAAGTCTTCCAACAACTCTCTTCACGATTTAAACCTAAGGTGCAAACAATCAAGAAATGTATTGACATCCTAATAGAAAAAGAGTACCTTGATAGAACTGATGGGCAGAAGGACATGTACAATTACCTTGCTTAATGGACTCAAAAGTTTTAGGTAAGTCAAATCAATGTGACATAAGTGTATTTTATAGCCCTAATACATGGTAAACTTTTTTTGTGTGTAATTTTCTGTACTTTTAAAAGGTATTTTTTACACTCTCT
Source organism: Neoaliturus tenellus (assembly GCA_030545055.2). NCBI lineage: Eukaryota > Metazoa > Arthropoda > Insecta > Hemiptera > Cicadellidae > Neoaliturus > Neoaliturus tenellus. The sequence goes on along the minus strand of CM061533.1, from coordinate 255,569,911 downwards.
TTAAAATGATAATCTCTTGATAATATTTCCATTTTAAAACTACCTAGACAGACATTTTAATAGGTCTAATATAATACATTTTGCAAAGTCAAGATAATATTAGCCTAGGCCAACATTAGCGTAGCCTACTGTAAGGTTAGGAACTTAAAAATGAGCTAATTTTTGTTGGCCTAAGAATTTGAAAGCCAATAAAATGTTGTTATAACTAAAAATGAAGACATTATTTTTAGCCTATATAGGCTAATTTGGTTGAAATTATTGCTTGGTAGGCTATATAAAATAAATGTTACTGTAGTTAATTAATGAACTCTTTATGTTTGGCCCAACATTTTAAGTCTCTTTAGTTAGTTGATGAAATGACACCCTTGACTGGCCTGCTTATCAGCCATTCTAAAGTAACAGAGGTTACAAGCGTACAACTATATTGTTGAAAAAATAAGAGAAACAGCTTGAATATTCTAAAACCAAATAAGTCACAAGTTTAAGTTTTGTTTGTATAAAGGTTCAAGAGCAAAAAAATATCATGTCATCAAGTAGGGCCTAGTATACAAAATATCACCTTTAGAAGACGGTAACGGAGGTTACTCACACGCATGGCTAAGACGTGACTCCTTAACTATTTCTTTAATTTTCTGTTAATTATTAAGGCAAATAAATTTTATTTCATGATAATCAAATTATTTAAGAGTTATTAATGCTATTTATTTCCAGTACTCTTGTTAAAAATAATTAATGAAATTTAGTAACGGTAGGCCCTTGACTTAGGGGGCCCGCCCGGGTATTTCCGGGAATTTTGGACTAACAAAAAAAATGGTTATGGGCCCTAAATATCTTTTTAGCTTTTAACTTATAAATTATTATATGGGCCTATTTTAAAAATACATGTAGAGGTACGGTACCGTATCCTAATTAACTTGTATAAGTTGCCAGAAATTTTTTTCAGGATTTTAGGGGATGATTACTTTTACGAAAATAAAGAATATAAAAGTTTATGTCTTCAAATTTTTTTTAAGCCGCTAGCTGCCATTTGGTTTTTTACACTTACGGTCATTTTTATTCCTATGCTTTCATGCAAGAACTACTCAACCGATCATCATGAAATTCTGTGCCTACACATATTCTTGGAGGTATCAGAAGTAAGCCTAAGGATACTTTTTATAAAATATTTTTTACCAAAAATAAAAAAAAATTGTCAAAAAATCTAAAAATCTACTTTTTTAAATTACCTATGGATGCTATGAAACAAATTTAAAAAAATTCCAATTTTAGGTACACTGGTATTTCAGAAATTTTTTATATAGGGTGAGATTGACAGTGAGTGAGCTTATAGCTAACAAGCTAAAGCTGCCGGCGGTTGAGCGTGACGGTGAATGAGCGAGCGAACGGGCTATACCATACCTGACGACGTGAAACGCGAGCGTAGCTGCAGGAAAAACCTAGTATTTTATGTAATAGACCTAACTTATCAGTTAAGTTCATATTTGGCATGGACCTTTATCTCACCAATATTTTTTCCTATGTTTATTTTTAAAGTGGCGACCATTTAAAAATTTTAAACTCAGATCTAGCCCACTACAGTCGACAGCCTACTACGATGGTCTGGACGCCGGATGGTCTGGATCAAGTCTTGGAAATGAGTCATCAGCGCGCGCAGTGTTTCTCATGGCCAAAATCGACAGGATTAAACTTGTCTGTTTTATTTCTGGTCTACATGTAAACAAAGAACTTTAGTTTTTCTTACAATAGCGCAAGTTCTTGATAGTCATATAGCAGTGTAGTTGATTTTACTATTTACTGTTCTATATATTGTGTGTTTTAGTCATTTTAAATGTGAGTTAGGCCTATATTATTACGCGCTTATTTTTTAGGTGGAATTTTAGTTAAGGGGCATTCCATGAAAATCAGGACATACATGAAAAAAAATTAAATGTTAATTTTAAGATGTTTGACACATAAAATGTGTTCTATACATGTCACCTGATAATACTCCATGAATAGTTTATTTTTTTTATCATATGATTGGTATTATTGAGTTCCAAAATGGCCGCTCATCAGCTGATGCACTTTTGGAGGGAAACTTGTTGTTTTCATGATTGTCTCCTGGAAGAAGTAGACCTCCTTTGGATCCAAAATCTCTGCTAGTTATTAAAGTAAGTATTGCTCTATGATATTATACTAATTTGAAGAGTAAAGTACATTAAAACATTGTTAAAAGTAATTGTAAAAGTCTATAGGTAAAATGTCCCGCACATGACACTTAAAATAGGTTATGTTTAATCTGAAAGTTAATAGATTTATTTAATAAGTTCCAACTACCATTTATAACTAGTTCTATGATATACAAACATAAATCAGTCACATTCCATACTTTATGACTTATATTTAATTTTTAGTAACAAATTAAATTTTGTCCCACACGTGACGGCAAGTGTGGGACAACTGCTCTAATCGTATCTATGAAATATTTTTGCATCACTGTTCCTAAGACCTATGAGTAATAATGGTATTTTTTCATAAGAATAAAGTATTTTTTAAATAATATTACCAAATTTAATGTATCCCTAGCAGTTTATTTGATTTTAACTGTCAAAATTTTTTATTGGGAATGATTTTAATAACTTAAGACATGGTTTAATTTTGTTTACGGTTATTCACTTTAATCCATAGCAAGTAGGATGACTTAACTCACAAAAATTTCCATAATTGAAACTCTAATTGCTCATTTTCAGGATAACCATGGACAGTCCTAGGCCTAAGACAACGAGCGCCGAGCGGATGAAGAAAATGAGACAGAAACGTAAGGAAAGTGATCCTGAATATCAAAAACAAGAAAATAAAAGAATTTCTGATCTTAAAAAAAGGAAAAGAGAGAAAATGAGCCAGAAGGACAAAGAAGAGCAGAAAAAATATGAAAGGGACAGGAAGAGGTTGCAAAGAGCGAAAAAAAAAGTTGGCACGATTAAATAATTCTCAAGAGGTAAATGTGGAAATAAGTCCATACTCATCAAAAGCCACCTATTCTAAAGCTATTTGGAGAATAAAAAGAGCTCTGCCTTCATCACCAAGGAAGCAAAAGACAGTAATTTCAGGATTGGCAAAAAATGTAGGTATAAATCTGGAGCGCAAGATGAAACAAGGATTGATTAACTCGACTCCAGAGAAAATTGATTATTCTGAAGTCAAAGAATTCTTTCTGCGACCAGACATAGTATATACTTGTCCTGGTATGAAAGATGTTATAACAGTTTGGGAACATGGCCTGAAACAAAAGCTTCAAAAATACTATATGACAATGTTTCTCAAAGAGGCTTATTATATTTTTAAAGAAACTAAACCAAATTTCAAGATTGGGTTTTCGAAATTTTGCAGCCTCCGACCAAAAAATGTTCTTTTGGTGAACAAAACACCTGCATACCAGTGTTTATGTAAAACACACGAAAATTTCATGTTGAAATTGAAGGCACTGTCTCCTCAACACATTTACTCCAATGAATTTTGGACAAACGTGCTATGTGACAATAGCCTCGATTCGGTTTGCTGGAGAAATGAGTGTGAAAAATGCAGGGATGGAAAATTAATTATGCGGCCCAGTGAACCTGAAAAAAAGATAATATGGAAACAATGGGAAAAAAATAGTGATGGAAGAATGAACCTTGCAGTAAAAGAATCCTGCCTTGGAGAGCTTTTCGACCTAGTGATTGCTGACTTACCTGCAATGATGGCTCACGTCAATACAAAAAGAATTCAACAAAAAGAATTTGAGGATGACAAATCTGGGAATGATACAAGGATTTTGCAAATTGATTTTTCCATGAGTTATAACTGTGAGCAGTGGCGGATCTAGAACATTAATAAGGGGGGGGCTAACCGGGGGGTCTGCGCCCCCCCCCCCCAATTGGCGGGCCAGACCGGCGGGGGGTTCGGGGGCCCTCCCCCAAGAAGTTTTTAAAATTTAAGTGTTCAAAATAGCAGTTTCAGGTCATTTCTTCACTCATCACTTTGGAAAACAGTACTAAATCGCCAATCAATTTTTATTACAAACAACAGTTTGGCCAATGTACCAACTTTCATTGCTCTTATTATCATTAATATTTAATGAGAATTTCTTTTGCATCGTAAAGTACAATGCATACACTAACCTTAAAAAATTTGGTTCGTTTTTATAGGCCTGTTGCTATCTAAATTTTCCTTATCTTTATTTCGTATTGAAATGGTACATTCTCGTGTTAACACTTTTAACTTTAATATAAGTCGGTAATATGTAGGTAGGTTAATATTTTAAAATGTTATTAATACAGTACATTTCATCATGATGGATTAGCCACTAGATCACGTATAGGCCTGACGCACATGTTATGTAGATCACATGTGGTGAACTTATTGCAGAAAAGTGGTTTACAATATTTCTGCTCTGTCTAGTGATCCGTAGGGGTTATAGTTTCACTACCATGGTTTTGGGTCTTTTTGATCCATTATAAAGTGTTTACAGTTACAATTACATTAATCCTGAGTCAATAGTGAAGTTGTCGTAGTATTAAAATTAAATAGAGACACAGACTCCAACACGGACACGCTACATTTCAATGAATAAAAACTGGCCATTATGGTATAATAAAATCACGTGCGTCGGCACCAAGTGATGAGACTCGGCCTTTCAGGCTGTTTTAATGTAGGACTACCGTTGCGGATGCTGCACTCTGGTTTATTTATTGTCGGGTCAGATGTTCTAATTTTTTTTGTTAACAGATGATTTCATTATTGTTAGACCTACTATTTCTTAAGTTTTAAAGTCAATTGCAACTCTAAAAAGTGCTTAGTTGTATTATCCATTTACTTTACTTTTATTTATCTAAATATTCATAATCATCAATACAAAGTACAAAAAAATATCGTTTTTATTATAGTACCATCCGGCAATTAAGTAACTGGCTACAATGCAAAACAACATGTTTACTTGGACACTTGGTTTGTACTTTGACCATTGAGTCAGCTTCTTCATTATTTATTTTTTTTAGTTTTGTACTTCATAAGGCCATTGTTAAAAATTAACGTAATTAACGTACATTGGTAAACATTATAACGAAAGAACTTAATTTTACTTACTAAGCTAACTAATTTTTATGTTATTTGAAGTGCGGCCTTAAAAACACATCTATTGAAAGAAGACTATTTACTGAACATCGTGTGAAAATTACACGTTTCTAAGTTTTACTGTTTTTGAGTTGGGCTTGCTTAAAGTCAGCCATGTCACCGATGATCGTGGCGAACACATCTCCGCTGAAGGCTGTGACGCTGGGTTAGTTATAACTGTCTAGTCGGTCTTATGTATGACTTATCAGTACCGTGTGATTTGTTTTGAGTTAGTGAAAGTATTTCTGACCTATATATCAATAACAAACATAACCTAATCGTCGCAGAGCATTGTAAACATGGCTGAGTACTTGTAGCAGGCCCGGTGTCAGGCCGCGGGCGGAAATGCGTTCACCGCGATCATCGGTGACATTTCTAACTTTAAGGATGTAGAAACGAAAAACCATAAGACTTAAAAAGTGAAATTTTACGCAATGCTCAGTAAATAGTCTTCTTTAAATTTATGTGGTCCTTAATACTGCAGATCAAAATAACATAAAAAAATAGCTGGCTTATGTATAACAATAGACGTACCAGAAAGAAGATTTTCCCGACATGGAAACCTGTAAATATAGGCCTTATCATTTTTATCCCAGAACTGCTTTATTTGAAAAGTTTGAAGAAAATCGTTGGAGCCTTTCTCGATATCCGTGTGTACATACATATAGACATAATACAAATATACCTCATCAATAATATTAGAGTATAATTTTTGTTAGACCTAGTAGGGATCGAGTGCCGATATATACTATAATTAGTTTATAAGTAGTCTATTTTTGCAAAAATTTATGATTGCTATTTGAATTAGTAATTATTTTAACAAATTTTACCTCCAGTTAATTTTCTCCAGGTTCATCTCTACACGGTCCTGGCTTTGATAAAAACTTGAACGTCAATTTAGACTGCTTTCCGTCGTCTTTTATTTAATCAGATTATCGTTTTCTTTAAAATGAATTAGTCTTATTTTTTCAGACATAACCTTCTTTAGAACTACTTTATTTATTATAATGAATCTTAATAATTAATTAAGTGATCTCGTTTGAATCAATAGGTAGTCATCACAAAGGGTTTATCAGACATTACACATACAGCATTGCGTTTTGCTCTGCACTGTCTGTTGTTCTTGATTTCGTGTTGTGACAGGAAAAGTTTGCGGGCGCAATGCAACCAAACATTAAATACAACATCTAGTTGTAATTTTGATTCCCCTTCGCCTCCACCACTTCCACTTAGGCCCCTATTATACATCGCATCTTTCAAGGCACGTAAAATAAGTACATTGCTCTAGATATTTATACCCGGCGCCTGACGGTCGTCTGTCGCGCGTCATCCAATAAGGTATACAGCGATTCGAGCGATACGCGGCGGGCGCAAGCCTTCGCGGCGTCGCTCGACGCGATGTAAGAGGATCAACTTGAGGATGGAATACGTCACTCCCGATCTCCGCCTCGTAACTATACGAAGACTCGAGGCTCGGCATACACACACAGAGGGACTCTGGAAGCCTCAGAATTGGTGCCCCACAGATTGAGATGACGTACCAATAGAGACACTAAAATGACAGTGTCGTCTAGTTGAATTACCAGAAAAGGACATTATAATATCATTTTTAAGAACAAATATTTTTAGGGGTGAAGTTTTTATTTCACAGTGTGCATAACAGACACAAAGTAGTTTACATTGAAAAATATCGGAAAAACGTGCGCTGGTTTGCCGGCGCCCTATCGCCCGGCCTGCGCCCGACACGGGCCGGCGCCCGCTCCGGGCCGTCGCGGCGCCCCTCCTTGGCCCCCAAGGGGGGGGCTATAGCCCCCTTAGCCCCCCCCTTGGATCCGCCACTGACTGTGAGTACCAAAACGAAGTCCAAAGCGCACTTTGGTCACGATCAAATGTTCTTCTATTTACAGCAGCTTCTTTTTACAAGGGACAGTGCGAAACTTTTTTGATTTGTAGTGACACACAAGATAAGGGAAAAGACACCGTGTTGGTTTTTCTCCATGAACTCTACGACCATATCTTCAGGACAAGTAGACAAATTAATCCAAAAAGGGAGGTAATCTGGAGTGACGGCCCCTCTTCAGAGTTCAAAAATAAATATACTTTGAGAATTCTGCAAAGTTTGTCTGAAAAGTTTAAGAAAGAGTTTGCCTGGAAATACTTTGCAACCTCCCATGGGAAGGGTGTTATTGATGGTGTGGGTGGCAATATTAAGCGATTGGTTAAGCAAAAGGTCATGGCAAAAGATGAAAAAGGAGTGGTTGTCCAGTCAGCAAGAGACTTTGCTGATGTCGCCACTGCTGTCGCTCATAAAACTAATATTTTTTTGATTGCTGAAGATCATGTTAAGGAAACAATTTCATCCCTAAAGCCTTGGATTAATGTTCAGGCAGTACCTGGTATCCAGACTGTCCATGTCATCGTTTATGAAAATAATTGCTTTAAGTTAAAAAGCAACGCTCTATCCTCTGAAAGCGTTTTTGGAGAGCCATTGACGCAAGAAGCAAACGAAGAACTAAGTGTGGGGGAATGGGTTCTGGTCACCTATGAAGGTGCAAAATATCCTGGAACTGTAACTAAAATTATCTCGAACAGTGAGCTCGAAATTTCCGTTATGATACCCTGTGAGGGAGTTATCAACCAGTTCAAGTGGCCGCTGAAGCCTGATATTTTAATATATGAAAGAGACAGCATCATCAAGAAACTATCAAGCCCTGAAATTGTCAATAGCATGGGGGTATTCAAGTTTTTAGAACTGTCTTAAATCTTACTAGTACTTTTAAGCTACTTAAAGGGCAAGACACTTTATGTTTTTAGCCTTTAAAAATATTTCAGTAGCAGTTGCTATAGTTAGGTCACATAAGTTTTTTTTTCTGATGCCAACAAGGATAACTTAAATTAGTCCCCCTTTTCAATGAACATTGGACCAGTAAAGAGTTTTACATTATGTGTATGATGTATCCCTAGCAATGAGAGAGTGTTGCACAGTTGTAATTAACGTCCTATTTTAAACCGGACCTAATGCAGTATATTTGACTTGATTCAATTGTAGGTCTATATATTATTATTAAGAAGTATTTGTAATACTATAATAAAAATAAGTTATACATGGCCAAATTTGACTTTATTTCTTCCTGTAACTATTTATTCACTGTGCCTATGTGCAAATGTCCCACACGTGACAGCCTTGTCCCGCATGTGACGGAACAAATTTATTTTTTTTACATTTTATCTATTGATCAAACTAACATCATTATTGTATCATTTGAAAGGAGATGAATGTAGCTTTACAGAAAAAAATACCTTAACTGATTGGTATCAACAGATTAGCTGAGTTTTACAAGTGAAATAGAGATTTTTTAAATGCATGTCTTTTTGCATGTCCCGCACGTGACAGGTACTTTTTGTGCTCTAAAATGGTAATGTGTTGATAAAAACTTACATTATAAGTATGGAAATGTTCCTTTTTTAACAAGTTTTTAATCTACATAATAAGTTTTATTTTATGAAAAATATTAAATTTGCTATTAACTGTTAAATAAGCCAGAATGTTGTGCAAATGTCCCGCACGTGACGGTGGAATGCCCCTTAACTGTATTGAGTAATTTTATGAATCTAAAATCATGTTTCTTAAAAAAATAAATGTATGAAGTTTTTGTGGGGCTTTATAATTTCATGTTATTTCCTTTTGTCTGGTGTCAAGTTTGTTTTTATCAATGTCACGAAAATAACCAAAGCCTGCAAGTTTAAAATTCTCTTAAAGTTTGGTTTATAATTATATATACATAATTTAAGACTTAATTTACATCCATAGACAATCATCGTAAATTTTTTTATCTGAACCATGGTCCGGATTAGAGGGAGTCAACGTAGCCCATCTCAAAACCCGTAAATTTTAGGCTACCAACATTTTACACATGAGAAAAAAGTTAACAAATACCATTATTTAATTAACGATACAAAGTTTGTAAGAATCAGACAACAAATAACGGAGTTGTTTTGATTTTTCTACCGAAATAATCTGATGAAAGTTTGCATAAATTTAGTCCTTGAGTCAAATTATTGGTCAACCCGGAGGTAATTGATAACTAATTTATTTTGACCGATTTCTATATAAAATTATCTAGGAAAACCAGTGGCGCATCTGCTACGCGGCGGCACGCTGCATGCGACTGCTACGCCACGCGAAAACCAACCAATCATTTTAAACAGGAGCTTACCGGTAAGCTTCCGTTTAAAAGCATTGATTGCTTTTCACAAAAAATAATTTATTCCAATTGTGTATTTTCATATCTTAACGTACCTTCACAATCTTCATAATCCATGTATCATTGTTTAAATAGGCTAGGCGGACGTGAGTGTCATAAAAGTATAACTTATACTGAATTCGGTGTTACAGAAAAACTATTGAGTGAAAAAATTTCATATATCTTGGTAAATATTGCCCTATACAGGTTAATTACATACGTTAATAAAACCTGATTTTTTTTCTTATATTGACCTAATTAATTAAATTATGAAGTTTGGTGACGGACTTTACATGTGCCCTGCTATCAAGTAGTTCCCAGTAGTAGGAGGGGGGGCAAGCCATTTGGCCGAAAAGGCATTTGGTACCCAGTAGCCTCGAACACACGCCCATCCAATCAGAGGCGAGTAGCAATTGACTCCCCAGTCGAGACTACAGCCCATATGTTTCCTGGCCAGGTGTGTCAACGTTAAACAACTGTGACAAAACACGTAAAAATTAAATATCTAATTAAATATCTATATTTTGAAATGTTAGTTTTTGAGTTCGTTTATTAACATGAACAGAAAATACTAGTTGAGTAATTTGTTTTTTAGAAAGAACGTTGGTTGGCAACAGAGATCCGTGTTTCCAGTTTTTAGTAACATTATATTCGGGTATTTAGCTCTTAGCCAATGGCGTTCGACCAGTCAACAGCTCTCGCTCCTATTGGCTCATACGGAATTTCGCATTAAAAATTCCAAACTGGGTACCAAACGCCGAAACGGCCAAACGCGAGGATCCCGTAGTAGGTTCCAATAAAACTGGTTTAACTTATACTAGTTGCGAAGTTGACATTGGTACAGTAAACGATGTTGTCATAACACTGTTGTTACAAGTCTTTTGGCTCTCCACTATGACAATTCCCTTCTTCCTTGATCCATGTTGTAGACAAAAGGGGGCGAATGCTGTGGGCGTGGAAACCCATACCTGGAACATGAATGTACAGTCGGTTGGATGGCCATTTAGAGGGCAGAGCGAACTGCCTGTTTGAGCCTGAAATAAGTTGTCACAGGAGCACGGGAGTTGGCCCTCTGAATGGTCGAACGGCCGTCTGATGTCCTGTCTCTCACCCTTTCTTTTCCTTCGATATCCCATTCTTCCGGGCGCTTGTGCAAAATCCGTGTAAGAGGCAGACTTGCTTAACGGTTGAGACGGGGTCTCCTTACCCAACAACAACAACTATTTGTAAGACATATTGTGTGGTTACCAAATGTAACACCTTTGTGTTTTTTTTCAGGAATGTTACAATGATGTAAATGCTGCCTCATGCCTTTGCTGTGAACTGACGTAAGATCGTTGGAGGAGCAGCTGTTAAATTGTTTGTCCAGTTATACTGTGATAATTAATTTTTGTTTATCTATATTTATAAAGACATCCTAAGTTAAGGGTTACAATAGATTTTGATCCCAATAAAAATTTGTTGCTGACACCTACACAACCAGTTTCCTGATTCAGGGTGATTTTCTAATATTCCAAAACAAAACTAATTTTTCTATGATGCAGGGTTAACTTGATGCTTTCTCACAAGTGTTTTTTGTTGTTGTATTATACTATTAATTCTTTATATACTTACATTCTTTATGTATACAAAATAAGTTTATAAAAAAAATATATATGTACCAGTAACCTATTTTTTCAAATTTGAAAAAGTAGTAAGGTATTCTTGTTGGCAAATTTTCAATTTAATTCTTTCGCTGCTGCTGTTGTTCTGGAACGAAAATGTAATCCATGTCGGTAGCTGGGTTTAAACAAATGGTCATTTTGCGTTTTTGTTGATTTGAATGATATTCTTTCTTTGGCGTTAATAGGGATACAGTTGTTCCACATTTTAATATTAATATTTTTATTCATAAAATGAGGCTTTTTCATATGTTAAAATTATAAAAAAAATTTGGAAGCCTCATAGGGTGCTACCCAGCTGTGGGGACTGTGGATTGAGCATTTTTCAGGAGCGACTAGGGCTAATGGTCCTCGATCTAGTTTTTTTGTCATTAATGAAATTCGTCAGAAATAACATCCTAACCTAAGTACACTAGAAACCCACTAATCTGAACTAATTTGGACCAGACGTGGATCGGATTGCCAAATGTTCACATTAACTGAACAAACTTTCTAAAGGGAAATCTCGTATAGAAAAGTTTTAACATAATATTTACAGAACAATAGAATAAAGTACTTAAACTCCACTTTTTATAAACATATAATTCAAATAATAAATGATCAAATTTACAAATTTGTGCCACTTTTTTAATAATATTTTTCTACATATCTCTTGAACATTGTGTCCAATTTTGGTTAATGTTTTATTTATCTAATGAAAATTAGACCAAAAATGATCATGGTCTTATCGTTAGAATGAAAATTACTGCTACACTCTTATCTGGCGTCAAGCAATAGATTGCTTTGTTCTCAAAATGTATCGTTATGTTTCTTCAATAGTGAGACTGCCAGGCACGACATAAGTAAACAATATTTCGAATTAAAATTGATCAAATAAAACTAACCTTTGGTTGTACATTGTACATTTTTGGCAATCCGACACCCTGAGTCCACTGAAGCCATTTTTCTAACATGTATTGTTCATTTCTGTTTCTTAAAAAAAAAAATAAATAAATAAAAAAATATTTCTAATTGGCGGTTTGAATATTTTGGAAAATAGGATCAAAGATGTTCGGATTACCGGGCTTCTAGTACATACGTGTTTTATAAGAATTAAATGTAGAGTCCAGTGTTTTGAAAAAAGTCAATCTGACAATTATTTGCGGAGCGAGCGAGTTTAAAAGCTGGGAAATGTTCAACCCATGATTAAATACCTATGTATGACACCCTTCTGTTGTGTAATTCTTAGTTAATTGTAAATCTTTAAAATGTTCTCTTTATTTTGTCTTGTAATTAACTAGGCCCATTGGTGGAAATGCCAATGTAAATAATTTATTTTTTACTGAACATTTTAAAAGAAAATGTTGGGAGTGGGGAGGATTGCACCCCATGGCACTAACTCTGACACACTGAAAATCCAAACTGTTCATGGTATTTGATAAATTAGAATGGGTAAAAATGTATAATATAAATGGTACAGGAGGCCTATATCAATAACAAATCAACATTAATTCTTTATTAAGAATCTAAATCTCTATATATTTTACAGGATTGTTTTGTTTGGTTTATCATCAAAGAATGTGCTATCAATTCACGTAATACTATCAACTTCATTCAATACTATCAAATACGGTAATAGTTTGTAAACATTTAAAAGTTATTTTTAGGTTGTATAATTGCAGATTTAGTTCTTTCCATATTTATTGGTATTCACTGTATATTTATAAAATTGATAGATGTTCATGATTAATTTGTTGTTATTTTGTTGTTAATGCCCATTTAGAAACAGTATTACACTTCTTATATAGTTATTTTTGCCAACAATTATATGTTAATAATGAAATTTAAAAGTCAAATATGAAATACGAGCACTTTTGTTCTCTAAAATTGTCCTTTATATGAACTGAACATCATACACAATTTGCTTGCTTCATTAGCTTACAAATTTTTTTTATGTTGACTTATTGCAATTGTTCAAAACTATAATAGGTTTTTATTACATTGGAATAAATCTTATTTTGATTCTGTAAGCGTGTCAAAGTTAATTACCTGTGTCTTGCCATATAAAACTTTGTAAAATAATTTATTTTGTACTATGTAGAAGCTATGGAAATCTAAATTTAAGTTACATAAAGATACATCAAATGTATCTCTTAAGTGTTTACTTGCTCAAAATATCTGCTTCAGCTCTCTCTTATTCTTACAGTAACAAATCTGCAGTAACAAAATGCTGACTCATTACCTTCATGTGTATGCCACCTCGGCACTCAATGGCATCTCTTTTTCATGGGAAACTTATGACTCAATTTTGTGGTGTTAGAGCAAATTTTGAACGAAAGGTCCTAGACTTAAATTATTAAAACTAGCTGTAAATACATGGCTACAAATCAATAACTAATGCAGGTAGAAACTTCATATAAATTTGGTAGAAACTATAATTGATGCCATCAATAAGGCCCGCCGCACATTGGTGTGAGGTGGGAGCGAGCAGAGGAAGAGGCGAGACAGAGGCGAGGAAGAGGTGTTTTTGTAATACGCGTTCAGGTGGAGCAGCGCACATTGGAGCGAGGTCAGAGCGAGGCGGCGGCGGACTCGCTCAGGCCTCGCTGGTTTTGTATGTGATGCACAGTTTTCCTCTGTCTTCGTTCAGTCATCGGCGAGTTTTTTACTTTTTCTCCCTATTTTGTAATGTAGAGAAAGTATAGTGATTACAAAAATATCAGTTCTATATTAATTTAGGTGGATACTTAGTCCGTTGAATGCAAAAACATACATTTAAAAATGTCTGTCTGTATTTATTTATGATTTTTTTATTGAAAACAATGGCTCGATTTGGTTTAAATTTACATCTTTTTTTATTTAATTTGGCCCATTGGGCCTATATAGATGCACAAAGATGAGCGACTTTAGAAAATTACTATTTTAAGGAGTCTAAAAACTGATAAATAAAATAAAAAACTAATCTAACGAATTTTATCAATCTTTCAAAGGTTTTAGATTTTAAAATGAAAAACAAAATGATGTCACCCAAATTTCTGGGAAAATTTTTATTTAAAAGTTATAAAGGGATTTAAGTATTACAAAGTTAGTTTTTCTAATTGTCTGCTAAACAGTTTAATCTTAAAAAACTGCACTTACCGTATTGCCATTGGAATCAGCTAAAAGAACTAAACAATTTTGTAGTATGAATTATTAGTCTACGATTAAGGGTTTTGAAAAAGTTTAAATTTATAGCAAATCAGCATGATCAATTTAATCTACATCCGAGATATTTTTAAAAGGGTTTTATGAACAAACAAATTTATTCTTTAGATTTACTATATTGTTTATGAAACGTTGTATTTTTGTTTATACAAATGGATTCATCTAAAAAAAAAAAAAAAAAAAAAAATAATTTAATATGTTTAACCTTTGCTCAATGTCAAATGGTTCCTAGGATAATTAGGCAGTACGTCGTATTTTGGGTCCCATGTTAACTGGGCCTAGGCCTAATGGAAGATGAAATATATCTCATTTTTTAACTAGCATATAATAAATAAACTTGCTATACAAGTTGTTTAGTCGTTAGTGGATATCTAACAACAGTTGACCAAAAAGACTAAGTTTTGGGGCTGCTATCAATTTTTTTCTTGTGGCAGTAAACCTGTTTGCTTATTTCCCCTGTTATTGAGATTAACAATGTTATGCTATATCTTACTTATTCCATTTTATGATTAAAGTTTTGATCCGCCGATTTTTTAGTATAGTATTTTTAAATAATTTACTGAAAACTTTTTGAGTATGCAGGTTTGCTGCAACGGGGGTATTCGAAAATCGTACATCATAACAATAAGTGAAAACGAGTATAAACACAGAACGCTAACGTGAGGGTACGGTTTTAAATTTAAGACGTTAAAAATTACCGCTGTAGATAAAATTTTTGGGCCTAATAATAACATTCAAAACGCACGTTAACCATGGACAACAATCAAATATCCGCTTCACACATCCCTCGCCTCGATCGAATGTGCGCTGACCAGCAGAGACACACATTCCTCGCACCGCTCGCCTCTGCTTCGCCTCGGCTTCGGCTCGCTCCCACCTAGCACCAATGTGCGGCAGGCCTAAAGGTGATAACACAGCTGGAGATGTTATGGACCTGATTAAGGCCTTTGACAGTGTCTCTCATCGAATTTTAGTTTCAATTTGAAATAGCACTGGTGTAGTAAAATAAAAGTCCATGATATGGTTCCAGTCATCTTATACTCAGGGGGCTTGTAACATGTTATTTTTGTATTTTTTTTGCTCTTGGTTATTTTTAAATTTTGTTATTTTTATGATTTTGGTTATCTTTTACATTTTTTCAAAATAAAATGTGAAAATCAATTTTCAAATTAAGTTTTAGCGAATTTCCCATAGGGAATAAGCTATTACCGTAGGTCTCATGGTCAGACCTAAGCCCGGGACCATGTTTTTTTTTGTTTTGAGTTGCCCAAAGACCAAAAATAATAGTCATTAAAATTTTTATATACACAGGTATTTGTCCCTCGAAACGATCACTCTTGTAAAAACGGTCCGATCGAGACCATATTTGGTAAGAGATTTGTAATCCTACCTTTATTTGAATGATTTCATAAACCAGATATATCGACCAATCGGAATGGGTAGTTTTGGGGGGTTTTGTACCCCAAAAATGGGTTTTTTTGCATTTTTCGTATGTAAATTTTTTAAACTTTAAAGTTTAATTTTCACCACTGGATGGAACTCAAAAAGAACACAATTTAGTATCTTGAAGCTTTGCTTTATCTCCATTGGTTACCGAGATGTTAAAAAGTCTAAAGACAGTAGGCCTACATTGTATTTTGTGTCTCCAATGTTAATCTTATGGAGAATAAGGATGTGTAATATTTAACTTATCAACCAATATTTTTGGATGAAACTTGGTATTTAGCTTCATTTGGTTGAGATTCAACCATTTATGTTAAAAATATTGGTTCTTGTACTTATCATGGCAGCAAATCAGCATGCTCTTTTCCCATGTTAATCATATGGAGAATAGGCAAACTCCTTTATTTATGGACAGATATTGATAAAACTTAAAATATGGCTTCATGTGGTCTAAACAAATTTTTTTATGCGAAAAATTCCTACTTTCTGTGTTCCCTATGGTAGCACACCTGCATACTCTTTGACTTAAAACCCTTTCGGGGTCCAATAGTATCTGTCCAATATGTATATATAGTCCAATATGTTCATGGTGCATAGCAAATGGTCTAAAACTTAATCCTTCAAAAACTGAGCTTATAAATTTTTACCCCAACCATAGCAATTCATCTCATTCTGACGCGT
Organism: Neoaliturus tenellus; assembly: GCA_030545055.2. Classification (NCBI taxonomy): domain Eukaryota; kingdom Metazoa; phylum Arthropoda; class Insecta; order Hemiptera; family Cicadellidae; genus Neoaliturus; species Neoaliturus tenellus. The sequence goes on along the minus strand of CM061533.1, from coordinate 255,553,569 downwards.
CACACTTACCCCCTCAATTTAATTGTGTTCATTCAACAAAATTTTTAGGCCTGAATATCGACTCAACTTTGTCTTGGCGACAGCATGTGAACACACTTCTTCCTAGACTCAGTAAGGCATTCTATGCTTTGCTATCCTTGTCCCAATCTGTCAGTCAAAATGTTCTGAGGCAAGTGTATTTTGCGTATTTCCACTCACTAATCTCATATGGTCTCATTTTTTGGAGAAACTCCTCTGAATCAATCAGAGTCTTCAAAATGCAAAAAAGGGCCATTAGATTGTTGTCCGGTATTAGTCCAAGAGAATCCTGCAAAATACATTTCAAACGGCTTCAAATTCTTCCACTTCCTTCATTATTCATACTCCAGTGTCTTATGTTTGTTAAATCTAATCCAGAAAGTTTTTTTGAAAATAATCATTTTCATCAATACTCCACCAGAAATTCCAACATTTTGCAATACCCAATTCATAGAACGACTTTTCTAGAAAAATCACCTTCTTACTCTTGTTTAAAGATCTTCAACAGTTTCCCCCGAAGTATTAAACAGGAACCGTCAATTAAAAAATTCAAAAAGCTGGCTATAGATTATCTTTTTCAGAACTGCTTCTATAGTCTCTCTGAGTACCTGACACACAGCACAGGCGGGGCTTGACAGGCTCATATGCTTCCAGATCATGTCATGAGAGTCTTTCCCAGTTGGTGGCATTTGTTTTCTTTTATTGTAAATAGTTTTTGTCTGTTTTAACCCTCACGAAACAAGATTTTTGTTATGTAGAATAAGCATTTAGGCTAAGACAATATTGTGACAAATCTACTGCCCAGGCAATCAATTGCATGTAAGGGCGTCACTAGATACTGTAAATAAATAAATAAATAAATAAATAAAAATATATTGAACGCTCAGAAAAATTTTTCTGACAACGTTCTATTATAGTTATCTTCCTTCAGTTTCGCTTTAAAACCAACAGATCACTGAACAGTACTGATTGGTGCTGCACTCTATTGGAAGGATGTGGAATTATTCATAAACACTGAGAAATGCAATGTCATGGTTACTCGAAAGCATATGGTTATGCATTACAATATTATTTTATTTCCAGTAATCCGATTGGTATACAGCCATGGATTATTTTTTTCTGCTATGGGAAGGTTTCAACAATATTATGTAACCATAGCAACAGTTATTATAAATATATATATTTTTACATAAAACTTGTTTTCTTAAGCGTCCCATGTATTGGACAGTTTCCCTCAACCGCTAAGTTGCTTACCGAGTTTTTAGGCTGTATACATGTATATAAACTTGTATATATATATATATATATAAAACAAATCAAGTTTCGTAAACTACGTGATATATTTTATGATGGTAAGATGCAAAAACCCCGGAGCAAGAAATATAAATTTGTATCTTGCATGAAGTGCAAAATCCCCCTGTGCTTGGCAATAATGACTGTTTTTTTGGAGTTTTACTAGAAATAAGTCTGTGAGTTGGGGATTTATCGCTAAATGAAGAACTGTTAAGAAATAAAAAGTAACTTAATATTATTTATTTTACTTTTTCTAGTCCCAAAAAAAATCTAAAATGAAAAACTTGGTCAAAATGTGTAAACCCAATTTTTTTATTAGCCAAATTTAATTATTTCACTTAAAATGAATAAAAGGTGTTTATAAAACTCTTTTATTCATTTACAGTTTAACTACAGCAATGTTTTTCATATGAATTTAGCATTTGAAAATTATTACATGTATATTTATCGAGATCTTTTTTTTTTTTGGGGGGGGGGGGGGGCACCTTGCGGGGAAAATGTCCAATTTAAGGGACGAACCATAACTTCTAAACCGGAAGTCATAAAAAAATGCAAATTGTGTCAAAAATTTAGAAAAAATCAGTTATTCTATGTGAAAAAAATTAAAATTCTAGTCTAAGTGTAACTTAATTGTTCCCCCAAAGGGTTTTAAGGAGAATAAACATTTTACTTCCCTATTTATGAGCATGTAATGAAATTTGGTTTGCAGGTTCACTTGGTCAAAATTAATATTACTAATTCGGAAATATGCTGAGTACGCAGGTCTGCTGCGATGGGATTGTATTTTTATGTATACATTTTTTATACAATTTTAAAATGGAAAAACACTCTTTCGTTTCCCGATATTCACATTTACATTTTCGCATAAATTTTACTTGAAAATTTATTTTGTTATTCACTTTTTTCATTTCATATAATTTTTACGCGAAAATATTTATTTTTGAAAAGTTTTTTACCTAAACATTTTTCACATAATTTTTACTTGCAAAAATATATTCTTATCTTCACCCTTTTTACATAATTTTTACACTAAAAATATCCTTTCACTTTTTTCACGTTCACATTATTTCACGTAATAAAAACTCTCATTTTCACTTTTACATCCTCGTAATTTTTACATTTTTTACTTGAAAAAAACGTGATTTTTATATTTTGCGCTGATTTGGCCAAGCAACTCTAATTTAATGAGTTTTCCCTTTTCAAAATACTTTGGTGCAAACTTTTGTTGAATTAGGTCAAAATGTGAATAAAATTTTATAAACACTCAATTTCTGTTGAGTGGTTCCCATAAAATAGCCTACTCCTCCTAAAAGCATGTCTCTTTTATAAAAAAAAAACCGATATTTTAAGTAGGCCTATATGTGTTTTAACCATCTCAACTTTAAATTAGGTAGCCTACTCCTACTACATCATTTAAAACCCAATGTCGTTCTTTGAGTGAGGCAAAACAATGACAACGTTCTTCAAGAACAAGAGTTTAAGTTAGTTCCACGTCTGGCCGCGTCGAAGCGCTAGTGTTGTTCCAACAATCAACAGCGTATTTCGACTCGTCGTTGATATCAGTTCTCAGTTGTGTGCGGACGGCCTACAGACAAGGTGCTTTATCGTCTCTCCTCAAGTTTTAGTGAAAGTTTTAACATAAAATAAATAATAAAAAAAAATTTATACAGTGACAAGTTTAACTGAAGAGCAGTGGTGATAGGATACAACACTTTGAATTGGATGTTTTTTGTGAAAGGTAACCCTAATTGTAATTTATAATTTTAAAAGTTTTTTAGATACAACTTTAAATTAAGTTCTCTTACTTTTATATTTTCATACATATTCTTTTCAATTTGAAAATTAATTAACCATTGATTACCTTTAACGGAAGTGTCGTCCCTCGCCCAAGCGTGGCTCGTTGCTAAGCAACTATGATTCACCCTGCTTGACTACGACTTATGAATGGACGCTTTTTTAACACGAAGGCAATTAATTGTTTCGTATTTTTGTTTTGATTTGCATTGTCAATATTTTTACTTTTATCGCCACTATTTATTGTTTGTATTGTTCTTAGAATTGAAAGAAAAAGTAGCCTACATTTGGGCAAAACTATTCACAATACTGTATTGTCTTTGTTTTCTTTAGAAACAATCTTGTTTCTATCTTTACGAACAAAAAAGTGTTGATATATCTTGGAATAAGTAACCATATTTCTTACACAAGTGGAGTCTTAAATGAATTATTTACGATGGAATAAGCAATATCTTCAAATCAAGATATAAAAGTTTTGACTTCTAAATACGGTAATTAAATTTATTTGCTTATGGAAAAAGTTTCATCCCTTAAGGGTGTATATATATGACATTTAAACATACCAAGAACTGATGTAATCTGAAGCTGACATTCTGAACACGAAGTCTCATGGGTCTAATTGTAAGGCATATGATATTTATATTTATGTCATATAATACTAATGAAAAAGATCTAACCACTTCTGTGTTAGGGCCTATACTTGATTGGTAATTTTAAGTGCAGCCCTAAAAAATCGAATTAAAAATATTAATAAAGAAAGTCTAAGCATGTAAAATAATGGTAATTATTTATGGTTATTGAATTGGTTACAACTTGGTTATTGATTATAAAGGTATTTTAATAAATTTTAAAACATTGTAAAGTCTATTCACGTATTGTTACTTTTCTGAAACTTCAATCTTATTCACATCATGTGTTTTCGACAAAATTATTTCAATCGACAAGAGCTTGCTTTTTATTAAATAAAAAATTTTCATAAATAAAATATTCTAACGTACTTTTTGGATAGATATACAACAATCAAAAAGTAGAATAGCAAGAGGCCGACTAAGAGATCTTAATGATTATCATAAATAATTATTTCAATAAACAAGATTCAAGTCAATATTTGAATATATTTCGGAATTGCGTTTTTAAGCTTAAAAATTAGCTTTTTACACAGTTTATTCTGTTTAAATGCTATGAGAACAACGAACATAAATAAATAAGAGTATGTCAACCATCTTAAATACATGTAAGTGAAAGAAAAATAAAATATAATTTTTCCAGATATGAATTTACAAGCCGATCCGAACGGTTTCTTAGACAAGTTACTTAAACAATTGATACAATTTTTAAATGTTTTCAAACCGAGGAGTCAGATACACAATAATTTGAATCATGAGTATGCATATTGAAACGCTTGACACAACCACCTGCGTGACCGCCTTACCAGCTGTGTTATCCTGTTAGTGCAAGTCGATTGTAACAGGTCGATGTCCAACTATTGTTTGCCAACTCTCCTGTACTGCTGCGATGAAGTATGAGCCTGCATATTGAATCACGTGACACACAACCTGATAGCCATAACAGCTGTGTTATTCTGTTAGGGCAAGTCGATTGTAACAGGTCGATGTCCAACTATTGTTTGCCAACTCTCCTGTACTGCTGCGATGAAGTATGAGCGTGCATATTGAATCACGTGACACACAACCTGATAACCATAACAGCTGTGTTATCCTGTTAGAGCAAGTCGATTGTAACAGGTCGATGTCCAACTATTGTTTGCCAACTCCCCTGTACTGCTGTGATGAAGTATGAGCTTGCATATTGAATCACGTGACACACAACCTGATAGCCACAACAGTTGTGTTATCTTGTTAGTGCAAATCGATTGTAACAGATCGATGTCCAACTATTGTTTGCCAACTCTCCTGTACTGCTGTGATGAAGTATGAGCGTGTATATTGAATCATTTGACTCACAATCTGATAGCCATAACAGCTGTGTTATCCTGTTAGTGCAAGTCGATTGTAACAGGTCGATGTCCAACTATTGTTTGCGAACTCTCCTGTACTGCTGTGATGAAGTATGAGCGTGCATATTGAATCACTTGACACACAACCTGATAGCCATAACAGCTGTGTTATCCTGTTAGTGCAAGTCGATTGTAACAGGTCGATGTCCAACTATTGTTTGCGAACTCTCCTGTACTGCTGTGATGAAGTATGAGCGTGCATATTGAATCACTTGACACACAACCTGATAGCCATTAAAGCTGTGTTATCCTGTTAGTGCAAGTCGATTGTAACAGGTCGATGTCCAACTATTGTTTGCGAACTCTCCTGTACTGCTGTGATGAAGTATGAGCGTGCATATTGAATCACTTGACACACAACCTGATAGCCATAAAAGCTGTGTTATCCTGTTAGTGCAAGTCGATTGTAACAGGTCGATGTCCAACTATTGTTTGCCAACTCTCCTGTACTGCTATTATGAAGTATGAGCGTGCATATTGAAGCACTTGACACACAACCTGACTGCCATAAAAGCTGTGTTATCTTGTTAGTGCAAGTTGATTGTAACAGGTCGATGTCAAACTATTGTTTGCCAACTCTCCTGTACTGCTGTGATGAAGTATGAGCTTGCATATTGAAGCACTTGACACACAACCTGATAGCCATAACAGCTGTGTTATCCTGTTAGTGCAAGTCGATTGTAACAGGTCGATGTCCAACTATTGTTTGCCAACTCTCCTGTACTGCTGTGATGAAGTATGAGCGTGCATATTGAATCAATTGACACACAACCTGATAGCCTTAACAGCTGTGTTATCCTGTTAGTGCAAGTCGATTGTAACAGGTCGATGTCCAACTATTGTTTGCGAACTCTCCTGTACTGCTGTGATGAAGTATGAGCGTGCATATTGAATCACTTGACACACAACCTGATAGCCATAACAGCTGTGTTATCCTGTTAGTGCAAGTCGATTGTAACACGTCGATGTCCAACTATTGTTTGCGAACTCTCCTGTACTGCTATGATGAAGTATGAGCGTGCATATTGAATCACTTGACACACAACCTGATAGCCATAAAAGTTGTGTTATCCTGTTAGTGCAAGTCGATTGTAACGGGTCGATGTCCAACTATTGTTTGCCAACTCTCCTGTACTGCTGTGATGAAGTATGAGCGTGCATATTGAATCAATTGACACACAACCTGATAGCCTTAACAGCTGTGTTATCCTGTTAGTGCAAGTCGATTGTAACAGGTCGATGTCCAACTATTGTTTGCGAACTCTCCTGTACTGCTGTGATGAAGTATGAGCGTGCATATTGAATCACTTGACACACAACCTGATAGCCATAACAGCTGTGTTATCCTGTTAGTGCAAGTCGATTGTAACAGGTCGATGTCCAACTATTGTTTGCGAACTCTCCTGTACTGCTGTGATGAAGTATGAGCGTGCATATTGAATCACTTGACACACAACCTGATAGCCATAAAAGCTGTGTTATCCTGTTAGTGCAAGTCGATTGTAACGGGTCGATGTCCAACTATTGTTTGCCAACTCTCCTGTACTGCTGTGATGAAGTATGAGCGTGCATATTGAATCATTTGACTCACAATATCTGATAGCCATAACAGCTGTGTTATCCTGTTAGGGCAAGTCGATTGTAACAGGTCGATGTCCAACTATTGTTTGCCAACTCTCCTGTGCTGCTGTGATGAAGTATGAGCGTGTATATTGAATCACTTGACACACAACCTGATAGCCATTAAAGCTGTGTTATCCTGTTAGTGCAAGTCGATTGTAACAGGTCGATGTCCAACTATTGTTTGCGAACTCTCCTGTACTGCTGTGATAAAGTATGAGCGTGCATATTGAATCACTTGACACACAACCTGATAGCCATAAAAGCTGTGTTATCCTGTTAGTGCAAGTCGATTGTAACAGGTCGATGTCCAACTATTGTTTGCCAACTCTCCTGTACTGCTATTATGAAGTATGAGCGTGCATATTGAAGCACTTGACACACAACCTGACTGCCATAAAAGCTGTGTTATCTTGTTAGTGCAAGTTGATTGTAACAGGTCGATGTCAAACTATTGTTTGCCAACTCTCCTGTACTGCTGTGATGAAGTATGAGCTTGCATATTGAAGCACTTGACACACAACCTGATAGCCATAACAGCTGTGTTATCCTGTTAGTGCAAGTCGATTGTAACAGGTCGATGTCCAACTATTGTTTGCCAACTCTCCTGTGCTGCTGTGATGAAGTATGAGCGTGCATATTGAATCAATTGACACACAACCTGATAGCCTTAACAGCTGTGTTATCCTGTTAGTGCAAGTCGATTGTAACAGGTCGATGTCCAACTATTGTTTGCGAACTCTCCTGTACTGCTGTGATGAAGTATGAGCGTGCATATTGAATCACTTGACACACAACCTGATAGCCATAACAGCTGTGTTATCCTGTTAGTGCAAGTCGATTGTAACACGTCGATGTCCAACTATTGTTTGCGAACTCTCCTGTACTGCTATGATGAAGTATGAGCGTGCATATTGAATCACTTGACACACAACCTGATAGCCATAAAAGCTGTGTTATCCTGTTAGTGCAAGTCGATTGTAACAGGTCGATGTCCAACTATTGTTTGCGAACTCTCCTGTACTGCTGTGATGAAGTATGAGCGTGCATATTGAATCACTTGACACACAACCTGATAGCCATAACAGCTGTGTTATCCTGTTAGTGCAAGTCGATTGTAACGGGTCGATGTCCAACTATTGTTTGCCAACTCTCCTGTACTGCTGTGATGAAGTATGAGCGTGCATATTAAATGATTTGACTCACAATCTGATAGCCATAACAGCTGTGTTATCCTGTTAGGGCAAGTCGATTGTAACAGGTCGATGTCCAACTATTGTTTGCCAACTCTCCTGTACTGCTGTGATGAAGTATGAGCGTGTATATTGAATCACTTGACACACAACCTGATAGCCATAACAGCTGTGATATCCTGTTAGTGCAAGTCGATTGTAACAGGTCGATGTCCAACTATTGTTTGCCAACTCTCCTGTGCTGCTGTGATGAAGTATGAGCGTGTATATTGAATCACTTGACACACAACCTGATAGCCATAACAGCTGTGATATCCTGTTAGTGCAAGTCGATTGTAACAGGTCGATGTCCAACTATTATTTGCCAACTCTCCTGTGCTGCTGTGATGAAGTATGAGCGTGTATATTGAATCACTTGACACACAACCTGATAGTCATAACAGCTGTGATATCCTGTTAGTGCAAGTCGATTGTAACAGGTCGATGTCCAACTATTGTTTGCCAACTCTGCTGTACTACTGTGATGAAGTATGAGCGTGCATATTGAATCACTTGACACACAACCTGATAGCCATAACAGCTGTGTTATCCTGTTAGTGCAAGTCGATTGTAACAGGTCGATGTCCAACTATTGTTTGCCAACTCTCTTGTACTGCTGTGATGAAGTATGAGCGTGCATATTGAATCACTTGACACACAACCTGATAGTCATAAAAGCTGTGTTATCCTGTTAGTGCAAGTCGATTGTAACGGGTCGATGTCCAACTATTGTTTGCCAACTCTCCTGTACTGCTGTGATGAAGTATGAGCGTGCATATTGAATCATTTGACTCACAATATCTGATAGCCATAACAGCTGTGTTATCCTGTTAGGGCAAGTCGATTGTAACAGGTCGATGTCCAACTATTGTTTGCCAACTCTCCTGTGCTGCTGTGATGAAGTATGAGCGTGTATATTGAATCACTTGACACACAACCTGATAGCCATAACAGCTGTGATATCCTGTTAGTGCAAGTCGATTGTAACAGGTCGATGTCCAACTATTGTTTGCCAACTCTCCTGTGCTGCTGTGATGAAGTATGAGCGTGTATATTGAATCACTTGACACACAACCTGATAGCCATAACAGCTGTGATATCCTGTTAGTGCAAGTCGATTGTAACAGGTCGATGTCCAACTATTGTTTGCGAACTCTCCTGTACTGCTGTGATGAAGTATGAGCGTGCATATTGAATCACTTGACACACAACCTGATAGCCATAACAGCTGTGTTATCCTGTTAGTGCAAGTCGATTGTAACAGGTCGTTGTCCAACTATTGTTTGCGAACTCTCCTGTACTGCTGTGATGAAGTATGAACGTGCATATTGAATCACTTGACACACAACCTGATAGCCATAACAGCTGTGTTATCCTGTTAGTGCAAGTCGATTGTAACAGGTCGATGTCCAACTATTGTTTGCAAACTCTCCTGTACTGCTATGATGAAGTATGAGCGTGCATATTGAATCACTTGACATACAACCTGATAGCCATAACAGCTGTGTTATCCTGTTAGTGCAAGTCGATTGTAACGGGTCGATGTCCAACTATTGTTTGCCAACTCTCCTGTACTGCTGTGATGAAGTATGAGCGTGCATATTGAATCATTTGACTCACAATCTGATAGCCATAACAGCTGTGTTATCCTGTTAGGGCAAGTCGATTGTAACATGTCGATGTCCAACTATTGTTTGCCAACTCTCCTGTACTGCTGTGATGAAGTATGAGCGCGCATATTGAATCATTTGACTCACAATATCTGATAGCCATAACAGCTGTGATATCCTGTTAGTGTAAGTCGATTGTAACAGGTCGATGTCCAACTATTGTTTGCTAACTCTCTTGTACTGCTGTGATGAAGTATGAGCGTGCATATTGAATCATTTGACTCACAATATCTGATAGCCATAACAGCTGTGTTATCCTGCTAGTGCAAGTCGATTGTAACAGGTCGATGTCAAACTATTGTTTGCCAACTCTCCTGTACTGCTGTGATGAGGTATGAGCTTGCATATTGAAGCACTTGACACACAACCTGATAGCCATAACAGCTGTGTTATCCTGTTAGTGCAAGTCGATTGTAACAGGTCGATGTCCAACTATTGTTTGCCAACTCTCCTGTACTGCTGTGATGAAGTATGAGCGTGCATATTGAATCAATTGACACACAACCTGATAGCCTTAACAGCTGTGTTATCCTGTTAGTGCAAGTCGATTGTAACAGGTCGATGTCCAACTATTGTTTGCGAACTCTCCTGTACTGCTGTGATGAAGTATGAGCGTGCATATTGAATCACTTGACACACAACCTGATAGCCATAACAGCTGTGTTATCCTGTTAGTGCAAGTCGATTGTAACAGGTCGATGTCCAACTATTGTTTGCGAACTCTCCTGTACTGCTATGATGAAGTATGAGCGTGCATATTGAATCACTTGACACACAACCTGATAGCCATAAAAGCTGTGTTATCCTGTTAGTGTAAGTCGATTGTAACAGGTCGATGTCCAACTATTGTTTGCGAACTCTCCTGTACTGCTGTGATGAAGTATGAGCGTGCATATTGAATCACTTGACACACAACCTGATAGCCATAACAGCTGTGTTATCCTGTTAGTGCAAGTCGATTGTAACGGGTCGATGTCCAACTATTGTTTGCCAACTCTCCTGTACTGCTGTGATGAAGTATGAGCGTGCATATTAAATGATTTGACTCACAATCTGATAGCCATAACAGCTGTCTTATCCTGTTAGGGCAAGTCGATTGTAACAGGTCGATGTCCAACTATTGTTTGCCAACTCTCCTGTACTGCTGTGATGAAGTATGAGCGTGTATATTGAATCACTTGACACACAACCTGATAGCCATAACAGCTGTGATATCCTGTTAGTGCAAGTCGATTGTAACAGGTCGATGTCCAACTATTGTTTGCCAACTCTCCTGTGCTGCTGTGATGAAGTATGAGCGTGTATATTGAATCACTTGACACACAACCTGATAGCCATAACAGCTGTGATATCCTGTTAGTGCAAGTCGATTGTAACAGGTCGATGTCCAACTATTATTTGCCAACTCTCCTGTACTGCTGTGATGAAGTATGAGCGTGTATATTGAATCATTTGACACACAACCTGATAGTCATAACAGCTGTGATATCCTGTTAGTGCAAGTCGATTGTAACAGGTCGATGTCCAACTATTGTTTGCCAACTCTGCTGTACTACTGTGATGAAGTATGAGCGTGCATATTGAATCACTTGACACACAACCTGATAGCCATAACAGCTGTTTTATCCTGTTAGTGCAAGTCGATTGTAACAGGTCGATGTCCAACTATTGATTGCCAACTCTCTTGTACTGCTGTGATGAAGTATGAGCGTGCATATTGAATCACTTGACACACAACCTGATAGCCATAAAAGCTGTGTTATCCTGTTAGTGCAAGTCGATTGTAACGGGTCGATGTCCAACTATTGTTTGCCAACTCTCCTGTACTGCTGTGATGAAGTATGAGCGTGCATATTGAATCATTTGACTCACAATATCTGATAGCCATAACAGCTGTGTTATCCTGTTAGGGCAAGTCGATTGTAACAGGTCGATGTCCAACTATTGTTTGCCAACTCTCCTGTGCTGCTGTGATGAAGTATGAGCGTGTATATTGAATCACTTGACACACAACCTGATAGCCATAACAGCTGTGATATCCTGTTAGTGCAAGTCGATTGTAACAGGTCGATGTCCAACTATTGTTTGCCAACTCTCCTGTGCTGCTGTGATGAACTATGAGCGTGTATATTGAATCACTTGACACACAACCTGATAGCCATAACAACTGTGATATCCTGTTAGTGCAAGTCGATTGTAACAGGTCGATGTCCAACTATTGTTTGCGAACTCTCCTGTACTGCTGTGATGAAGTATGAGCGTGCATATTGAATCACTTGACACACAACCTGATAGCCATAACAGCTGTGTTATCCTGTTAGTGCAAGTCGATTGTAACAGGTCGTTGTCCAACTATTGTTTGCGAACTCTCCTGTACTGCTGTGATGAAGTATGAACGTGCATATTGAATCACTTGACACACAACCTGATAGCCATAACAGCTGTGTTATCCTGTTAGTGCAAGCCGATTGTAACAGGTCGATGTCCAACTATTGTTTGCAAACTCTTCTGTACTGCTATGATGAAGTATGAGCGTGCATATTGAATCACTTGACACACAACCTGAATGCCATAACAGCTGTGTTATCCTGTTAGTGTAAGTCGATTGTAACAGGTCGATGTCCAACTATTGTTTGCTAACTCTCTTGTACTGCTGTGATGAAGTATGAGCGTGCATATTGAATCATTTGACTCACAATATCTGATAGCCATAACAGCTGTGTTATCCTGCTAGTGCAAGTCGATTGTAACAGGTCGATGTCAAACTATTGTTTGCCAACTCTCCTGTACTGCTGTGATGAAGTATGAGCTTGCATATTGAAGCACTTGACACACAACCTGATAGCCATAACAGCTGTGTTATCCTGTTAGTGCAAGTCGATTGTAACAGGTCGATGTCCAACTATTGTTTGCCAACTCTCCTGTACTGCTGTGATGAAGTATGAGCGTGCATATTGAATCAATTGACACACAACCTGATAGCCTTAACAGCTGTGTTATCCTGTTAGTGCAAGTCGATTGTAACAGGTCGATGTCCAACTATTGTTTGCGAACTCTCCTGTACTGCTGTGATGAAGTATGAGCGTGCATATTGAATCACTTGACACACAACCTGATAGCCATAACAGCTGTGTTATCCTGTTAGTGCAAGTCGATTGTAACAGGTCGATGTCCAACTATTGTTTGCGAACTCTCCTGTACTGCTATGATGAAGTATGAGCGTGCATATTGAATCACTTGACACACAACCTGATAGCCATAAAAGCTGTGTTATCCTGTTAGTGCAAGTCGATTGTAACAGGTCGATGTCCAACTATTGTTTGCGAACTCTCCTGTACTGCTGTGATGAAGTATGAGCGTGCATATTGAATCACTTGACACACAACCTGATAGCCATAACAGCTGTGTTATCCTGTTAGTGCAAGTCGATTGTAACGGGTCGATGTCCAACTATTGTTTGCCAACTCTCCTGTACTGCTGTGATGAAGTATGAGCGTGTATATTGAATCTCTTGACACACAACCTGATAGCCATAACAGCTGTGATATCCTGTTAGTGCAAGTCGATTGTAACAGGTCGATGTCCAACTATTGTTTGCCAACTCTCCTGTGCTGCTGTGATGAAGTATGAGCGTGTATATTGAATCACTTGACACACAACCTGATAGCCATAACAGCTGTGATATCCTGTTAGTGCAAGTCGATTGTAACAGGTCGATGTCCAACTATTATTTGCCAACTCTCCTGTACTGCTGTGATGAAGTATGAGCGTGTATATTAAATCACTTGACACACAACCTGATAGTCATAACAGCTGTGATATCCTGTTAGTGCAAGTCGATTGTAACAGGTCGATGTCCAACTATTGTTTGCCAACTCTGCTGTACTACTGTGATGAAGTATGAGCGTGCATATTGAATCACTTGACACACAACCTGATAGCCATAACAGCTGTGTTATCCTGTTAGTGCAAGTCGATTGTAACAGGTCGATGTCCAACTATTGTTTGCCAACTCTCTTGTACTGCTGTGATGAAGTATGAGCGTGCATATTGAATCACTTGACACACAACCTGATAGCCATAAAAGCTGTGTTATCCTGTTAGTGCAAGTCGATTGTAACGGGTCGATGTCCAACTATTGTTTGCCAACTCTCCTGTACTGCTGTGATGAAGTATGAGCGTGCATATTGAATCATTTGACTCACAATATCTGATAGCCATAACAGCTGTGTTATCCTGTTAGGGCAAGTCGATTGTAACAGGTCGATGTCCAACTATTGTTTGCCAACTCTCCTGTGCTGCTGTGATGAAGTATGAGCGTGTATATTGAATCACTTGACACACAACCTGATAGCCATAACAGCTGTGATATCCTGTTAGTGCAAGTCGATTGTAACAGGTCGATGTCCAACTATTGTTTGCCAACTCTCCTGTGCTGCTGTGATGAACTATGAGCGTGTATATTGAATCACTTGACACACAACCTGATAGCCATAACAACTGTGATATCCTGTTAGTGCAAGTCGATTGTAACAGGTCGATGTCCAACTATTGTTTGCGAACTCTCCTGTACTGCTGTGATGAAGTATGAGCGTGCATATTGAATCACTTGACACACAACCTGATAGCCATAACAGCTGTGTTATCCTGTTAGTGCAAGTCGATTGTAACAGGTCGTTGTCCAACTATTGTTTGCGAACTCTCCTGTACTGCTGTGATGAAGTATGAACGTGCATATTGAATCACTTGACACACAACCTGATAGCCATAACAGCTGTGTTATCCTGTTAGTGCAAGTCGATTGTAACAGGTCGATGTCCAACTATTGTTTGCAAACTCTTCTGTACTGCTATGATGAAGTATGAGCGTGCATATTGAATCACTTGACACACAACCTGATAGCCATAACAGCTGTGTTATCCTGTTAGTGCAAGTCGATTGTAACGGGTCGATGTCCAACTATTGTTTGCCAACTCTCCTGTACTGCTGTGATGAAGTATGAGCGTGCATATTGAATCATTTGACTCACAATCTGATAGCCATAACAGCTGTGTTATCCTGTTAGGGCAAGTCGATTGTAACACGTCGATGTCCAACTATTGTTTGCCAACTCTCCTGTACTGCTGTGATGAAGTATGAGCGTGCATATTGAATTATTTGACTCACAATATCTGATAGCCATAACAGCTGTGATATCCTGTTAGTGCAAGTCGATTGTAACAGGTCGATGTCCAACTATTGTTTGCCAACTCTCCTGTACTGCTGTGATGAAGTATGAGCGTGCATATTGAATCACTTGACACACAACCTGAATGCCATAACAGCTGTGTTATCCTGTTAGTGTAAGTCGATTGTAACAGGTCGATGTCCAACTATTGTTTGCTAACTCTCTTGTACTGCTGTGATGAAGTATGAGCGTGCATATTGAATCATTTGACTCACAATATCTGATAGCCATAACAGCTGTGTTATCCTGTTGGTGCAAGTCGATTGTAACAGGTCGATGTCCAACTATTGTTCGCCAACTCTCCTGTACTGCTGTGATGAATTATGAGCCTGCATATTGAATCACTTGACACACAACCTGATAGCCATAACAGCTGTGTTATCCTGTTAGTGCAAGTCGATTGTCAGGTCCAATCCGATGTAAAGGTTTTGTTTTGTTCATGTATGCAAGACTAAAAAACCTTAATTTAATAATGAGGGACTAGTGCATAAACAAATTGAACGTTATAGTGGGGCGACTCGGTTCGAGGGGTGGTTAATATCTTTGAATAGCCGGCGGATGTCGGTCGAAGATGTCATCACAGCAGTACAGCAGAGTTGGCAAACAATAGTTGGACATCGACCTGTTACAATCGACTTGCACTAACAGGATATCACAGCTGTTATGGCTATCAGATATTGTGAGTCAAATGATTCAATATGCACGCTCATACTTCATCATAGCAGTACAGGAGAGTTGGCAAACAATAGTTGGACATCGACCTGTTACAATCGACTTGCACTAACAGGATAACACAGCTGTTATGGCATTCAGGTTGTGTGTCAAGTGATTCAATATGCACGCTCATACTTCATCACAGCAGTACAGCAGAGTTGGCAAACAATAGTTGGACATCGACCTGTTACAATCGACTTGCACTAACAGGATATCACAGCTGTTATGGCTATCAGATATTGTGAGTCAAATGATTCAATATGCACGCTCATACTTCATCATAGCAGTACAGGAGAGTTGGCAAACAATAGTTGGACATCGACCTGTTACAATCGACTTGCATTAACAGGATTTAACAGCTGTTATGGCTATCAGATATTGTGAGTCAAATGATTCAATAGGCCTATGCACGCTCATACTTCATCACAGCAGTACCGGAGAGTTGGCAAACAATAGTTGGACATCGACCTGTTACAATCGACTTGCACTAACAGGATATCACAGCTGTTATGGCTATCAGGTTGTGTGTCAAGTGATTCAATATGCACGCTCATACTTCATCATAGCAGTAAAGGAGAGTTGGCAAACAATAGTTGGACATCGACCTGTTACAATCGACTTGCACTAACAGGATATCTCAGCTGTTATGGCTATCAGATATTGTGAGTCAAATGATTCAATATGCACGCTCATACTTCATCACAGCAGTACAGGAGAGTTGGCAAACAATAGTTGGACATCGACCTGTTACAATCGACTTGCACTAACAGGATATCACAGCTGTTATGGCTATCAGATATTGTGAGTCAAATGATTCAATATGCACGCTCATACTTCATCACAGCAGTACAGGAGAGTTGGCAAACAATAGTTGGACATCGACCTGTTACAATCGACTTGCATTAACAGGATATCACAGCTGTTATGGCTATCAGATATTGTGAGTCAAATGATTAAATATGCACGTTCATACTTCATCACAGCAGTACAGGAGAGTTGGCAAACAATAGTTGGACATCGACCTGTTACAATCGACTTGCACTAACAGGATATCACAGCTGTTATGGCTATCAGATATTGTGAGTCAAATGATTCAATATGCACGCTCATACTTCATTACAGCAGTACAGGAGAGTTGGCAAACAATAGTTGGACATCGACCTGTTACAATAGACTTGCCCTAACAGGATAACACAGCTGTTATGGCTATCAGATATTGTGAGTCAAATGATTCAATATACACGCTCATACTTCATCACAGCAGCACAGGAGAGTTGGCAAACAATAGTTGGACATCGACCTGTTACAATCGACTTGCACTAACAGGATATCACAGCTGTTATGGCTATCAGATATTGTGAGTCAAATGATTCAATATGCACGCTCATACTTCATCACAGCAGTACAGGAGAGTTGGCAAACAATAGTTGGACATCGACCTGTTACAATCGACTTGCCCTAACAGGATAACACAGCTGTTATGGCTATCAGATATTGTGAGTCAAATGATTCAATATACACGCTCATACTTCATCACAGCAGTACAGGAGAGTTGGCAAACAATAGTTGGACATCGACCTGTTACAATCGACTTGCACTAACAGGATATCACAGCTGTTATGGCTATCAGATATTGTGAGTCAAATGATTTAATATCAATATGCACGCTCATACTTCATCACAGCAGTACAGCAGAGTTGGCAAACAATAGTTGGACATCGACCTGTTACAATCGACTTGCACTAACAGGATATCACAGCTGTTATGGCTATCAGATATTGTGAGTCAAATGATTCAATATGCACGCTCATACTTCA
Organism: Neoaliturus tenellus; assembly: GCA_030545055.2. Lineage (NCBI taxonomy): Eukaryota > Metazoa > Arthropoda > Insecta > Hemiptera > Cicadellidae > Neoaliturus > Neoaliturus tenellus. Next base: position 255,536,167 of record CM061533.1, on the reverse strand, counting down.
TCACAGCAGTACAGGAGAGTTGGCAAACAATAGTTGGACATCGACCTGTTACAATCGACTTGCACTAACAGGATAACACAGCTGTTATGGCATTCAGGTTGTGTGTCAAGTGATTCAATATGCACGCTCATACTTCATCACAGCAGTACAGCAGAGTTGGCAAACAATAGTTGGACATCGACCTGTTACAATCGACTTGCACTAACAGGATATCACAGCTGTTATGGCTATCAGATATTGTGAGTCAAATGATTCAATATGCACGCTCATACTTCATCATAGCAGTACAGGAGAGTTGGCAAACAATAGTTGGACATCGACCTGTTACATTCGACTTGCATTAACAGGATTTAACAGCTGTTATGGCTATCAGATATTGTGAGTCAAATGATTCAATAGGCCTATGCACGCTCATACTTCATCACAGCAGTACCGGAGAGTTGGCAAACAATAGTTGGACATCGACCTGTTACAATCGACTTGCACTAACAGGATATCACAGCTGTTATGGCTATCAGGTTGTGTGTCAAGTGATTCAATATGCACGCTCATACTTCATCATAGCAGTAAAGGAGAGTTGGCAAACAATAGTTGGACATCGACCTGTTACAATCGACTTGCACTAACAGGATATCTCAGCTGTTATGGCTATCAGATATTGTGAGTCAAATGATTCAATATGCACGCTCATACTTCATCACAGCAGTACAGGAGAGTTGGCAAACAATAGTTGGACATCGACCTGTTACAATCGACTTGCACTAACAGGATATCACAGCTGTTATGGCTATCAGATATTGTGAGTCAAATGATTCAATATGCACGCTCATACTTCATCACAGCAGTACAGGAGAGTTGGCAAACAATAGTTGGACATCGACCTGTTACAATCGACTTGCATTAACAGGATATCACAGCTGTTATGGCTATCAGATATTGTGAGTCAAATGATTAAATATGCACGTTCATACTTCATCACAGCAGTACAGGAGAGTTGGCAAACAATAGTTGGACATCGACCTGTTACAATCGACTTGCACTAACAGGATATCACAGCTGTTATGGCTATCAGATAATGTGAGTCAAATGATTCAATATGCACGCTCATACTTCATTACAGCAGTACAGGAGAGTTGGCAAACAATAGTTGGACATCGACCTGTTACAATAGACTTGCCCTAACAGGATAACACAGCTGTTATGGCTATCAGATATTGTGAGTCAAATGATTCAATATACACGCTCATACTTCATCACAGCAGCACAGGAGAGTTGGCAAACAATAGTTGGACATCGACCTGTTACAATCGACTTGCACTAACAGGATATCACAGCTGTTATGGCTATCAGATATTGTGAGTCAAATGATTCAATATGCACGCTCATACTTCATCACAGCAGTACAGGAGAGTTGGCAAACAATAGTTGGACATCGACCTGTTACAATCGACTTGCCCTAACAGGATAACACAGCTGTTATGGCTATCAGATATTGTGAGTCAAATGATTCAATATACTCGCTCATACTTCATCACAGCAGTACAGGAGAGTTGGCAAACAATAGTTGGACATCGACCTGTTACAATCGACTTGCACTAACAGGATATCACAGCTGTTATGGCTATCAGATATTGTGAGTCAAATGATTTAATATCAATATGCACGCTCATACTTCATCACAGCAGTACAGCAGAGTTGGCAAACAATAGTTGGACATCGACCTGTTACAATCGACTTGCACTAACAGGATATCACAGCTGTTATGGCTATCAGATATTGTGAGTCAAATGATTCAATATGCACGCTCATACTTCATCACAGCAGTACAGGAGAGTTGGCAAACAATAGTTGGACATCGACCTGTTACAATCGACTTGCACTAACAGGATAACACAGCTGTTATGGCATTCAGGTTGTGTGTCAAGTGATTCAATATGCACGCTCATACTTCATCACAGCAGTACAGCAGAGTTGGCAAACAATAGTTGGACATCGACCTGTTACAATCGACTTGCACTAACAGGATATCACAGCTGTTATGGCTATCAAATATTGTGAGTCAAATGATTCAATATGCACGCTCATACTTCATCATAGCAGTACAGGAGAGTTGGCAAACAATAGTTGGACATCGACCTGTTACAATCGACTTGCATTAACAGGATTTAACAGCTGTTATGGCTATCAGATATTGTGAGTCAAATGATTCAATAGGCCTATGCACGCTCATACTTCATCACAGCAGTACCGGAGAGTTGGCAAACAATAGTTGGACATCGACCTGTTACAATCGACTTGCACTAACAGGATATCACAGCTGTTATGGCTATCAGGTTGTGTGTCAAGTGATTCAATATGCACGCTCATACTTCATCATAGCAGTAAAGGAGAGTTGGCAAACAATAGTTGGACATCGACCTGTTACAATCGACTTGCACTAACAGGATATCTCAGCTGTTATGGCTATCAGATATTGTGAGTCAAATGATTCAATATGCACGCTCATACTTCATCACAGCAGTACAGGAGAGTTGGCAAACAATAGTTGGACATCGACCTGTTACAATCGACTTGCACTAACAGGATATCACAGCTGTTATGGCTATCAGATATTGTGAGTCAAATGATTCAATATGTACGCTCATACTTCATCACAGCAGTACAGGAGAGTTGGCAAACAATAGTTGGACATCGAGCTGTTACAATCGACTTGCATTAACAGGATATCACAGCTGTTATGGCTATCAGATATTGTGAGTCAAATGATTAAATATGCACGTTCATACTTCATCACAGCAGTACAGGAGAGTTGGCAAACAATAGTTGGACATCGACCTGTTACAATCGACTTGCACTAACAGGATATCACAGCTGTTATGGCTATCAGATAATGTGAGTCAAATGATTCAATATGCACGCTCATACTTCATTACAGCAGTACAGGAGAGTTGGCAAACAATAGTTGGACATCGACCTGTTACAATAGACTTGCCCTAACAGGATAACACAGCTGTTATGGCTATCAGATATTGTGAGTCAAATGATTCAATATACACGCTCATACTTCATCACAGCAGCACAGGAGAGTTGGCAAACAATAGTTGGACATCGACCTGTTACAATCGACTTGCACTAACAGGATATCACAGCTGTTATGGCTATCAGATATTGTGAGTCAAATGATTCAATATGCACGCTCATACTTCATCACAGCAGTACAGGAGAGTTGGCAAACAATAGTTGGACATCGACCTGTTACAATCGACTTGCCCTAACAGGATAACACAGCTGTTATGGCTATCAGATATTGTGAGTCAAATGATTCAATATACACGCTCATACTTCATCACAGCAGTACAGGAGAGTTGGCAAACAATAGTTGGACATCGACCTGTTACAATCGACTTGCACTAACAGGATATCACAGCTGTTATGGCTATCAGATATTGTGAGTCAAATGATTTAATATCAATATGCACGCTCATACTTCATCACAGCAGTACAGCAGAGTTGGCAAACAATAGTTGGACATCGACCTGTTACAATCGACTTGCACTAACAGGATATCACAGCTGTTATGGCTATCAGATATTGTGAGTCAAATGATTCAATATGCACGCTCATACTTCATCACAGCAGTACAGGAGAGTTGGCAAACAATAGTTGGACATCGACCTGTTACAATCGACTTGCACTAATAGGATATCACAGCTGTTATCTCTATCAGATATTGTGAGTCAAATGATTCAATATGCACGCTCATACTTCATCACAGCAGCACAGGAGAGTTGGCAAACAATAGTTGGACATCGACTTGTTACAATTGACTTGCCCTAACAGGATAACACAGCTTTTATGGCTATCAGATATTGTGAGTCAAATGATTCAATATACACGCTCATACTTCATCACAGCAGTTTAGGTGAGTTGGCAAACAATAGTTGGACATCGACCTGTTACAATCGACTTGCACTAACAGGATATCACAGCTGTTATGGCTATCAGATATTGTGAGTCAAATGATTCAATATACACGCTCATACTTCATCACAGCAGTACAGGAGAGTTGGCAAAAATTAGTTGGACATCGACCAGTTACAATCGACTTGCACTAACAGGATATCACAGCTGTTATGGCTATCTGATGTTGTGAGTCAAATGATTCAATATGCACGCTCATACTTCATCACAGCAGTACAGGAGAGTTGGCAAACAATAGTTGGACATCGACCTGTTACAATCGACTTGCCCTAACAGGATAACACAGCTGTTATGGCTATCAGATATTGTGAGTCAAATGATTCAATATACACGCTTATACTTCATCATAGCAGTACAGGAGAGTTGGCAAACAATAGTTGGACATCGACCTGTTACAATCGACTTGCACTAACAGGATAACACAGCTGTTATGGCATTCAGGTTGTGTGTCAAGTGATTCAATATGCACGCTCATACTTCATCACAGCAGTACAGCAGAGTTGGCAAACAATAGTTGGACATCGACCTGTTACAATCGACTTGCACTAACAGGATATCACAGCTGTTATGGCTATCAGATATTGTGAGTCAAATGATTCAATATGCACGCTCATACTTCATCATAGCAGTACAGGAGAGTTGGCAAGCAATAGTTGGACATCGACCTGTTACAATCGACTTGCATTAACAGGATATAACAGCTGTTATGGCTATCAGATATTGTGAGTCAAATGATTCAATAGGCCTATGCACGCTCATACTTCATCACAGCAGTACAGGAGAGTTGGCAAACAATAGTTGGACATCGACCTGTTACAATCGACTTGCACTAACAGGATATCACAGCTGTTATGGCTATCAGGTTGTGTGTCAAGTGATTCAATATGCACGCTCATACTTCATCATAGCAGTACAGGAGAGTTGGCAAACAATAGTTGGACATCGACCTGTTACAATCGACTTGCACTAACAGGATATCTCAGCTGTTATGGCTATCAGATATTGTGAGTCAAATGATTCAATATGCACGCTCATACTTCATCACAGCAGTACAGGAGAGTTGGCAAACAATAGTTGGACATCGACCTGTTACAATCGACTTGCACTAACAGGATATCACAGCTGTTATGGCTATCAGATATTGTGAGTCAAATGATTCAATATGCACGCTCATACTTCATCACAGCAGTACAGGAGAGTTGGCAAACAATAGTTGGACATCGACCTGTTACAATCGACTTGCATTAACAGGATATCACAGCTGTTATGGCTATCAGATATTGTGAGTCAAATGATTAAATATGCAGGCTCATAGTGCATCACAGCAGTACAGGAGAGTTGGCAAACAATAGTTGGACATCGACCTGTTACAATCGACTTGCACTAACAGGATATCACAGCTGTTATGGCTATCAGATATTGTGAGTCAAATGATTCAATATGCACGCTCAAACTTCATCACAGCAGTACAGGAGAGTTGGCAAACAATAGTTGGACATCGACCTGTTACAATCGACTTGCCCTAACAGGATAACACAGCTGTTATGGCTATCAGATATTGTGAGTCAAATGATTCAATATACACGCTCATACTTCATCACAGCAGCACAGGAGAGTTGGCAAACAATAGTTGGACATCGACCTGTTACAATCGACTTGCACTAACAGGATATCACAGCTGTTATGGCTATCAGATATTGTGAGTCAAATGATTCAATATGCACGCTCATACTTCATCACAGCAGTACAGGAGAGTTGGCAAACAATAGTTGGACATCGACCTGTTACAATCGACTTGCCCTAACAGGATAACACAGCTGTTATGGCTATCAGATATTGTGAGTCAAATTATTCAATATACACGCTCATACTTCATCACAGCAGTACAGGAGAGTTGGCAAACAATAGTTGGACATCGACCTGTTACAATCGACTTGCACTAACAGGATATCAAAACTGTTATGGCTATCAGATATTGTGAGTCAAATGATTCAATATCAATATGCACGCTCATACTTCATCACAGCAGTACAGCAGAGTTGGCAAACAATAGTTGGACATCGACCTGTTACAATCGACTTGCACTAACAGGATATCACAGCTGTTATGGCTATCAGATATTGTGAGTCAAATGATTCAATATACACGCTCATACTCCATCACAGCAGTACAGGAGAGTTGGCAAACAATAGTTGGACATCGACCTGTTACAATCGACTTGCACTAACAGGATAACACAGCTGTTATGACTATCAGATATTGTGAGTCAAATGATTCAATATACACGCTCATACTTCATCACATCAGTACAGGAGAGTTGGCAAACAATAGTTGGACATAGAACTGTTACAATCGACTTGCACTAACAGGATATCACAGCTGTTATGGCTATCAAATGTTGTGAGTCAAATGATTTAATATGCACGCTCATACTTCATCACAGCAGTACAGGAGAGTTGGCAAACAATAGTTGGACATCGACCTGTTACAATCGACTTGCCCTAACAGGATAACACAGCTGTTATGGCTATCAGATTGTGAGTCAAATGATTCAATATGCACGCTCATACTTCATCACAGCAGTACAGGAGAGTTGGCAAACAATAGTTGGACATCGACCTGTTACAATCGACTTGCACTAACAGGCTAACACAGCTGTTATGGCTATCATGTTGTGTGTCAAGTGATTCAATATGCACGCTCATACTTCATCACAGCAGTACAGGAGAGTTCGCAAACAATAGTTGGACATCGACCTGTTACAATCGACTTGCACTAACAGGATAACACAGCTGTTATGGCTATCAGGTTGTGTGTCAAGTGATTCAATATGCACGCTCATACTTTATCATAGCAGTACAGGAGAGTTGGCAAACAATAGTTGGACATCGACCTGTTACAATCGACTTGCACTAACAGGATAACACAGCTGTTAAGGCTATCAGGTTGTGTGTCAATTGATTCAATATGCACGCTCATACTTCATCACAGCAGTACAGGAGAGTTGGCAAACAATAGTTGGACATCGACCTGTTACAATCGACTTGCACTAACAGGATAACACAGCTTTTGCGGCTATCAGGTTGTGTATCAAGTGATTCAATATGCACGCTCATACTTCATCACAGCAGTACAGGAGAGTTGGCAAACAATAGTTGAACATCGACCTGTTACAATCGACTTGCACTAACAGGATATCACAGCTGTTATGGCTATCAGATATTGAGAGTCAAATGATTCAATATGCACGCTCATACTTCATCACAGCAGTACAGGAGAGTTGGCAAACAATAGTTGGACATCGACCTCTTACAATCGACTTGCACTAACAGGATTACACAGCTGTTGTGGTTATCAGGTTGTGTGTCAAGTTATTCAATATGAACGTTCATTCTTGATCACAGCAGTACAGTGTTGGCAAACAATAGTTGGACATCGACCTGTTACAATCTACTTAAACTAACAGGATAACACAGCTATTGTGGCTATCAGGTTGTGTGTCAAGAGATTCAATATGCAGGCTCATAGTGCATCACAGCAGTACAGGAGAGTTGGCAAACAATAGTTGGACATCGACCTGTTACAATCGACTTGCACTAACAGGATATCACAGCTGTTATGGCTATCAGATATTGTGAGTCAAATGATTCAATATGCACGCTCATACTTCATCACAGCAGTACAGCAGAGTTGGCAAACAATAGTTGGACATCGACCTGTTACAATCGACTTGCACTAACAGGATATCACAGCTGTTATGGCTATCAGATATTGTGAGTCAAATGATTCAATATGCACGCTCATACTTCATCACAGCAGCACAGGAGAGTTGGCAAACAATAGTTGGACATCGACCTGTTACAATCGACTTGCACTAACAGGATATCACAGCTGTTATGGCTATCAGATATTGTGAGTCAAATGATTCAATATGCACGCTCATACTTCATCACAGCAGTACAGGAGAGTTGGCAAACAATAGTTGGACATCGACCTGTTACAATCGACTTGCCCTAACAGGATAACACAGCTGTTATGGCTATCAGATATTGTGAGTCAAATGATTTAATATACACGCTCATACTTCATCACAGCAGTACAGAGGAGTTGGCAAACAATAGTTGGACATCGACCTGTTACAATCGACTTGCACTAACAGGATATCACAGCTGTTATGGCTATCAGATATTGTGAGTCAAATGATTCAATATACACGTTCATACTTCATCACAGCAGTACAGGAGATTTGGCAAACAATAGTTGGACATCGACCTGTTACAATCGACTTGCCCTAACAGGATAACACAGCTGTTATGGCTATCAGATTGTGAGTCAAATGATTCAATATGCACGCTCATACTTCATCACAGCAGTACAGCAGAGTTGGCAAACGATAGTTGGACATCGACCTGTTACAATCGACTTGCCCTAACAGAATAACACAGCTGTTATGGCTATCAGGTTGTGTGTCAAGTGATTCAATATGCACGCTCATACTTCATCATAGCAGTACAGGAGAGTTGGCAAACAATAGTTGGACATCGACCTGTTACAATCGACTTGCCCTAACAGGATAACACAGCTGTTATGGCTATCAGATATTGTGAGTCAAATGATTCAATATACACGCTCATACTTCATCACAGCAGTACAGGAGAGTTGGCAAACAATAGTTGGACATCGACCTGTTACAATCGACTTGCACTAACAGGATATCACAGCTGTTATGGCTATCAGATATTGTGAGTCAAATGATTCAATATACACGCTCATACTTCATCACAGCAGTACAGGAGAGTTGGCAAACAATAGTTGGACATCGACCTCTTACAATCGACTTGCCCTAACAGGATAACACAGCTGTTATGGCTATCAGATTGTGAGTCAAATGATTCAATATGCACGCTCATACTTCATCACAGCAGTACAGCAGAGTTGGCAAACAATAGTTGGACATCGACCTGTTACAATCGACTTGCACTAACAGGATAACACAGCTGTTATGGCTATCATGTTGTGTGTCAAGTGATTCAATATGCACGCTCATACTTCATCACAGCAGTACAGGAGAGTTCGCAAACAATAGTTGGACATCGACCTGTTACAATCGACTTGCACTAACAGGATAACACAGCTGTTATGGCTATCAGGTTGTGTGTCAAGTGATTCAATATGCACGCTCATACTTTATCATAGCAGTACAGGAGAGTTGGCAAACAATAGTTGGACATCGACCTGTTACAATCGACTTGCACTAACAGGATATCACAGCTGTTATGGCTATCAGATATTGTGAGTCAAATGATTCAATATGCACGCTCATACTTCATCACAGCAGTACAGGAGAGTTGGCAAACAATAGTTGGACATCGACCTGTTACAATCGACTTGCACTAACAGGATAACACAGCTTTTGCGGCTATCAGGTTGTGTATCAAGTGATTCAATATGCACGCTCATACTTCATCACAGCAGTACAGGAGAGTTGGCAAACAATAGTTGAACATCGACCTGTTACAATCGACTTGCACTAACAGGATATCACAGCTGTTATGGCTATCAGATATTGTGAGTCAAATGATTCAATATGCACGCTCATACTTCATCACAGCAGTACAGGAGAGTTGGCAAACAATAGTTGGACATCGACCTCTTACAATCGACTTGCACTAACAGGATTACACAGCTGTTGTGGTTATCAGGTTGTGTGTCAAGTTATTCAATATGAACGTTCATTCTTGATCACAGCAGTACAGTGTTGGCAAACAATAGTTGGACATCGACCTGTTACAATCTACTTAAACTAACAGGATAACACAGCTATTGTGGCTATCAGGTTGTGTGTCAAGAGATTCAATATGCAGGCTCATAGTGCATCACAGCAGTACAGGAGAGTTGGCAAACAATAGTTGGACATCGACCTGTTACAATCGACTTGCACTAACAGGATATCACAGCTGTTATGGCTATCAGATATTGTGAGTCAAATGATTCAATATGCACGCTCATACTTCATCACAGCAGTACAGCAGAGTTGGCAAACAATAGTTGGACATCGACCTGTTACAATCGACTTGCACTAACAGGATATCACAGCTGTTATGGCTATCAGATATTGTGAGTCAAATGATTCAATATGCACGCTCATACTTCATCACAGCAGCACAGGAGATTTGGCAAACAATAGTTGGACATCGACCTGTTACAATCGACTTGCACTAACAGGATATCACAGCTGTTATGGCTATCAGATATTGTGAGTCAAATGATTCAATATGCACGCTCATACTTCATCACAGCAGTACAGGAGAGTTGGCAAACAATAGTTGGACATCGACCTGTTACAATCGACTTGCCCTAACAGGATAACACAGCTGTTATGGCTATCAGATATTGTGAGTCAAATGATTTAATATACACGCTCATACTTCATCACAGCAGTACAGAGGAGTTGGCAAACAATAGTTGGACATCGACCTGTTACAATCGACTTGCACTAACAGGATATCACAGCTGTTATGGCTATCAGATATTGTGAGTCAAATGATTCAATATACACGTTCATACTTCATCACAGCAGTACAGGAGATTTGGCAAACAATAGTTGGACATCGACCTGTTACAATCGACTTGCCCTAACAGGATAACACAGCTGTTATGGCTATCAGATTGTGAGTCAAATGATTCAATATGCACGCTCATACTTCATCACAGCAGTACAGCAGAGTTGGCAAACGATAGTTGGACATCGACCTGTTACAATCGACTTGCCCTAACAGAATAACACAGCTGTTATGGCTATCAGGTTGTGTGTCAAGTGATTCAATATGCACGCTCATACTTCATCATAGCAGTACAGGAGAGTTGGCAAACAATAGTTGGACATCGACCTGTTACAATCGACTTGCCCTAACAGGATAACACAGCTGTTATGGCTATCAGATATTGTGAGTCAAATGATTCAATATACACGCTCATACTTCATCACAGCAGTACAGGAGAGTTGGCAAACAATAGTTGGACATCGACCTGTTACAATCGACTTGCACTAACAGGATATCACAGCTGTTATGGCTATCAGATATTGTGAGTCAAATGATTCAATATACACGCTCATACTTCATCACAGCAGTACAGGAGAGTTGGCAAACAATAGTTGGACATCGACCTGTTACAATCGACTTGCCCTAACAGGATAACACAGCTGTTATGGCTATCAGATTGTGAGTCAAATGATTCAATATGCACGCTCATACTTCATCACAGCAGTACAGCAGAGTTGGCAAACAATAGTTGGACATCGACCTGTTACAATCGACTTGCACTAACAGGATAACACAGCTGTTATGGCTATCATGTTGTGTGTCAAGTGATTCAATATGCACGCTCATACTTCATCACAGCAGTACAGGAGAGTTCGCAAACAATAGTTGGACATCGACCTGTTACAATCGACTTGCACTAACAGGATAACACAGCTGTTATGGCTATCAGGTTGTGTGTCAAGTGATTCAATATGCACGCTCATACTTTATCATAGCAGTACAGGAGATTTGGCAAACAATAGTTGGACATCGACCTGTTACAATCGACTTGCACTAACAGGATATCACAGCTGTTATGGCTATCAGATATTGTGAGTCAAATGATTCAATATGCACGCTCATACTTCATCACAGCAGTACAGGAGAGTTGGCAAACAATAGTTGGACATCGACCTCTTACAATCGACTTGCACTAACAGGATTACACAGCTGTTGTGGTTATCAGGTTGTGTGTCAAGTTATTCAATATGAACGTTCATTCTTGATCACAGCAGTACAGTGTTGGCAAACAATAGTTGGACATCGACCTGTTACAATCTACTTGCACTAACAGGATAACACAGCTATTGTGGCTATCAGGTTGTGTGTCAAGAGATTCAATATGCAGGCTCATAGTGCATCACAGCAGTACAGGAGAGTTGGCAAACAATAGTTGGACATCGACCTGTTACAATCGACTTGCACTAACAGGATATCACAGCTGTTATGGCTATCAGATATTGTGAGTCAAATGATTCAATATGCACGCTCATACTTCATCACAGCAGTACAGCAGAGTTGGCAAACAATAGTTGGACATCGACCTGTTACAATCGACTTGCACTAACAGGATATCACAGCTGTTATGGCTATCAGATATTGTGAGTCAAATGATTCAATATGCACGCTCATACTTCATCACAGCAGTACAGGAGAGTTGGCAAACAATAGTTGGACATCGACCTGTTACAATCGACTTGCACTAACAGGATATCACAGCTGTTATGGCTATCAGATATTGTGAGTCAAATGATTCAATATGCACGCTCATACTTCATCACAGCAGTACAGGAGAGTTGGCAAACAATAGTTGGACATCGACCTGTTACAATCGACTTGCCCTAACAGGACAACACAGCTGTTATGGCTATCAGATATTGTGAGTCAAATGATTCAATATACACGCTCATACTTCATCACAGCAGTACAGAGGAGTTGGCAAACAATAGTTGGACATCGACCTGTTACAATCGACTTGCACTAACAGGATATCACAGCTGTTATGGCTATCAGATATTGTGAGTCAAATGATTCAATATACACGTTCATACTTCATCACAGCAGTACAGGAGAGTTGGCAAACAATAGTTGGACATCGACCTGTTACAATCGACTTGCCCTAACAGGATAACACAGCTGTTATGGCTATCAGATTGTGAGTCAAATGATTCAATATGCACGCTCATACTTCATCACAGCAGTACAGCAGAGTTGGCAAACAATAGTTGGACATCGACCTGTTACAATCGACTTGCCCTAACAGAATAACACAGCTGTTATGGCTATCAGGTTGTGTGTCAAGTTATTCAATATGCACGCTCATACTTCATCATAGCAGTACAGGAGAGTTCTCAAACAATAGTTGGACATCGACCTGTTACAATCGACTTGCTCTAACAGGATAACACAGCTGTTATTTCTATCAGGTTGTGTGTCAAGTGATTCAATATGCACGCTCATACTTCATCACAGCAGTACAGGAGAGTTGGCAAACAATAGTTGGACATCGACCTGTTACAATCGACTTGCACTAACAGGATATCACAGCTGTTATGGCTATCAGATATTGTGAGTCAAATGATTCAATATGCACGCTCATACTTCATCACAGCAGTACAGGAGAGTTGGCAAACAATAGTTGGATATCGATCTGTTACAATCGACTTGCACTAACAGGATAACACAGCTGTTATGGCTATCAGGTTGTGTGTCAAGTGATTCAATATGCACGCTCATACTTCATCATAGCAGCACAGGAGAGTTGGCAAACAATAGTTGGACATCGACCTCTTACTATCGACTTGCACTAACAGGATTACACAGCTGTTGTGGTTATCAGGTTGTGTGTCAAGTTATTCAATATGAACGTTCATTCTTGATCACAGCAGTACAGTGTTGGCAAACAATAGTTGGACATCGACCTGTTACAATCTACTTGCACTAACAGGATAACACAGCTTTGTGGCTATCAGGTTGTGTGTCAAGAGATTCAATATGCAGGCTCATAGTGCATCACAGCAGTACAGGAGAGTTTGCTAATAATAGTTGGACATCGACCTGTTACAATCTACTTGCACTAACAGGATAACACAGCTATTGTGGCTATCAAGTTGTGTGTCAAGTTATTCAATATGCACGCTCATACTTCATCACAGGAATGCAGGGGAGTTGGCAAACAATAGTTGGACATCGACCTGTTACAATCGACTTGCACTAACAGGATAACACAGCTATTATGGCTATCAGGTTGTGTGTCAAGTGATTCAATATGCACGCTCATACTTCATAACAGCAGTACAGCAGAGTTGGCAAACAATAGTTGGACATCGACCTGTTACAATCGACTTGCACTAACAGGATAACACAGCTATTAAGGCTATCAGGTTGTGTCAAGTGATTCAATATGCACGCTCATACTTCATAACAGCAGTACAGCAGAGTTGGCAAACAAGAGTTGGACATCGACCTGTTACAATCGACTTGCACTAACAGGATAACACAGCTGGTAAGGCGGTCACGCAGGTGGTTGTGTCAATCGTTTCAATATGCGGGCTAATATTTCAAATTATTGTGTATCTGACTCCTCGGTTTGAAAACATTTAAAAATTGAATCAATTGTTTAAGTATCTTGTCTAAAAAAACTGTCCGGATCGGCTTGTAAATTCATAGCAGGAAAAATTATATTTTATCCTTATTTCACTTACATGTATTTAAGGTGGTTGACATACTGTTATTTATTTATGGTCATGGTCTCATAGTATTTAAACAAAATAAAAGCCATCAGTAAAAAGCAAATTTTTAAATATAAAAAACACAATTTCGAAATATATTTTAATTGATTTGAATCTTGTTTATTGAATTACCCCTCCTCAGGTGAAGAACCTTAGCAATCCCTTATTGTCAAAACATCCTGGTGAGAATGTTTTGACAATAAGGGATTGCTAAGGTTCTTCACCTGAGGAGGGGTTGCACTTCTAAGCTAGAATTTTACTCATAGATATAATCTGGGAGCAACCAGTGGCTCGCTAACACCATGCTGCAAGAACGAACCGTTAACCCAACCACAGTAAGGTGGTTATTCGGTAAATAAGAGAACGTAAACAAGCAAGCAAGGAATAACGCTGTGGATCCATCAATAGTAACGATTTGAGCTGAAATAAAGAAAGTAAACAAATAAGACGTACCAATTATAACGAGTCATTTGCCACAAGGCGGCGGCGGCGATAGCACCTTAAAGTGGTGGGGGAAGCCGGCTCGATTTTAGTGCTATTCCGCCAAATCAGTTACCGATCCAGTGGTTCTTATTTATATTTATGATCCTACTACCCGAGTATTCATATTGAAACGCTTGACACAACCACCTGATTGTCATAACAGCTGTGTTATTCTGTTAGTGCAAGTCGATTGTAACAGATCAATGTCCAACTATTTTTCGCAAACTCTGTCCTATGCCGCTGTGGTGAAATATGAATATATATTGAAGCATTTGACAATAATGTAACCACCATACTAGCTGGTTTATCCTGTTATTGCATGTCGATTGTAACAGAATGATGTCCGCAACTATGCCGTTGTGGTGTAATCATTGCAAGGACTCTTAGCATTCGCAGATACTACAAAATCAATCATGAAATAGTACAGTATAGTTTCTATGAACGATTAACAGAAGTTTAAATATTCTGCGTAGCCTTTCAATTTAAGAACATCAAAATGGATAACTTTAGTAATGTTGTATTAATAACTGGTACTGTTCTTTTTACAATCCTATTTCTGGCTTTTTGGTATATATTGAGAACAGTTGTATGAGTCGTGTAGAGTTGTATACAGCACAGAACCTAATTATCACAATGGCGTCGTCCCCTCCCCCTCTGCCCTTATTAACCCCACCCTCCTCTAACTTCCCCCTACATCACCTTCAAATCAGCACTATGTAAATAACATTTTTATCTTATCTTATCATCGAGCTATGTTACTGAGTAGATCTTATTTTACTTTAATCCATTGTTTTTGTTTTAAGAAGTACCTTTAAGTTTTACGAATAATTTGCGCTTCTACTTTCTTAAAGGATCATCAGAAAATATTGTGCAATGGGCATGTTTATTATTAAAACTTATAGTTACCTCAAATATTTTTATTTATATATGACAACACTCGAACTGTCATAATCTTCTATGGTTTACTTAGTTTTTGTTTAATGTCTGTTTATGTTCACATATATGCACAAGGCTTATTTTTAATGCCCTATTTTATTTTTGATTTTGTACGTTTTATGGAAAACGGTTTATCTAACGTCACCCTGATTTTTAGATAGCATCAAAATCAAAATCAATCCAATCAAATCAAAAGGTTTAAATTACCTGGATTGTCGCCAAGTGATCCTGTGAAATGGTTGTAACTACCATTGGTTTCGAACCTCTATAGGGTTCATTTTCAAGTTAATAAAAACATCAAGCGCCAATATCTTGTTCACAAAGACATGGAACAATCGTCATAGTTCGGTAAAAAAGCACAAAACACAACACACACGACACGAAGACATTAAATTTTAAAAACTGGCCAGTAGAAAAAACGAGCAAGCGAGTCGTCAACCATTTCACAAGTTACACAATAGTATTAGTTACACAAGATTACACATAGTTACAACCATTTCACAGGATCACTTGGCGACAATCCAGGTAATTTAAACCTTTTGATTTATATTAGGTGATCCAGAGGCTATTCCACAATGCAATCAAATCAATTTATTGTCACAATGGATACGTTTTTTATATAGCAAGACTACAAAAACAGGTTACATTGTCAAACTAACTAAAAATATAACTAATTATAATGAAAAAACCAAAATACCGTACTTTGGTTAGTTGATATTTCATTTGCTTAGAACTAATCGAACATAGAATCCAACCGTCGAAAAATAACTAAACAAACTAAATTTAATTCCTATTAAAGAATTCATCCAAGCTGTAAAAACATTCACTTAACAAATATTCCTTAAGTGAAACTTTAAACTACTTGTACAAATTTTCAATTTAATATTACGTGGAAGAAAATTAAAAATCTTCATACCCACATAAGAAGGAGATTGTTCAAACATGCTCAGACGGTGAATTTTGAATGTGAAATTTTAGCATCATGAATTAATAGCTTATGAAAAATTTCAACTG
Organism: Neoaliturus tenellus; assembly: GCA_030545055.2. Lineage (NCBI taxonomy): Eukaryota > Metazoa > Arthropoda > Insecta > Hemiptera > Cicadellidae > Neoaliturus > Neoaliturus tenellus. The sequence goes on along the minus strand of CM061533.1, from coordinate 255,519,438 downwards.
GATCCAAAACTAAATAACATTTGTATTGTATCAGAATAAATTGCTCGATATCGAGCAACACGTATATTAGTTATATATTAACTTATATAACAACGGTCATAACAATAAACATAGACAAAAATTATCAATTTAAACTAAAAAACTAACTTTTAAATACATAAAAATTTGGGATGTATATTTATGAATAATAATATAAAACACTTAGATTTTTGCTTCAAAATCATGTATTTCAGTAGGCATAGCAGTTTGTAAGTTATTAAAAAAGTTATTATTAAATTTATTGAAGTTACAAAAAACATACGTCTTTTTATGGTTATTCGCAAAATATTTTCCGTCTTGAAAAATTCAGAAGAAAAAACTCTCGTCTCGTTTAACAAAAATTCAAATTTCTTGAAAAATTTCAGAAATTTTGAGATTTGTCCTTTCCTAATGTATTCATATAATCGGGAAAGATATTATTCTGCAGTGAAAGCTACATTAGCCTAATAAATAACACGAAAATCACAAGTATGGAGAGTTAACAGTGTATATTTAATTATAATATATATGAAATTATTAATTTAAGTATGATTCCTAAATCAAGTGGGTGGATAAGCAATATATTCTATTCTAATATAGTCCACATAGCTTGTCTTTTTATGCAAATAAGCCCCTGTGTAAGAGTGGGAGGGGAGGTATAAAAGTGGAGGGAGGAACCCAAGATGACTGTAGTGCCAGGTGAGCTACATCCCATAAGAGCAATGGTGTCAGTTTCTGCGATGTCGCCACAGAGTTTTTGTTGGTTAAAAAAGTGTTAAAAAACCAACTCTTTGTTACCTGCAAGTGTTGCCAACGCTGCAGGAAACAACAACTGTTCTCGTTTGCATTGGAGATATTTTGTCTCAACTATTACCAAAATAAGGAATTTTAAAGCAATCTAGGGTAAAATTTATTCTTTTAGATTGACCTTGTTTGATAATTGTTAATTTGGTCATTATCTAATAGTTTGTTATTAACTAATAATCCAAATGTAAAATAGAGTAATATTGTGTCGTTACGATAAATATCGTACCCTTGGCAATACTGCATCATTCTCTTTTTCAATCAGCTGTGTAATGGTAAATATTATAACCTAACTTGACTTCCGTTTTAGTTTTGACGCTTCACATCCGGAACACAAAATAGCTATTCAGCTGACCTTAGGAAGAAGTTATGGTTTTTTCTCTACAGACCTTGGGCGACGTATCGCACAGCAGCAGCAGTGACGGTGGGGAAGCGTGGGAGAGAGCGGGCGTCGCCGGTATATTTAGCAGTCAGTACAAAGCTGGGATAAACACAGCCGATGTGTTTACGGGACATGTTTGACCCGATAACTTCATCAAACCCAGCATCTGTCGCTGGCCAACATCCGATCGACTGGCAAACAGTTCCAGTTGTGAAACCCGCCGATTTTGGTAACCGCGTGTTTGTGGGAGTCAACCACTTGTTCAAATTTGGGATTGTCAACACTTAATTAAGAGTCATCAACATCTTTGGGCCAGTAGCCCATTGTTGCGCAGTCGGCAATGTTAATCATGCGGCTTTTAATGCAAAACATGGAATTTTATTCCCCTGTTTTGTTGCTGTTTTTATCAACCGATTTTCTTTAAACTTGGTAAGTGTTTAGTTGAATAGTTATATCATATCAGGTTCCTCATACCTCGAAATTTTGAAAATTTAACAAATATTAATGAGGAAAATCGAGTTACTTTGCGACGTCAAAAAGAGTAGGCCTAATATTTTGTTAATTTTTCAAAATTTCGAGGTATGAGGTTCCTAAACTAAACACTTACCAAGTTTAAAGAAAATCGGTTGAAAAATGGCGTCCAAAACAGGGGAATAAACTACCATGTTTTGCATTAAAAGCCGTATGGTTAACATTGCCGACTGCACATGCACAACAATGGGCTACTGGCCCAAAGGTGAAGACAACTCTTAATGCCGGGTAGTAGTTCTAGGACTGAGGAGTTTGTTGAGTAGGATACGAGGTTGTTGAATAGGGGATGTCATGATTTAGTCCGGTGTACAAACCATTTAACTATTCGTGGAGAAGAGACTTTTTGGATTAATTTGTGGTTCTAACGATACGTATAGTGTGATGTACATTCAGGTAAGTTAAACTGTCGTGTGGCTAGTCTTTACCGTTTTAATTGGTTAGCTTTGCCTTTTAACCGTTCATAAATGATTAACCAAGCCGTCGATTCTTTTAAGTGCCAAAGCTTAAGAATGACTAGAAGCTAATATTAAAATAAGGTATATGAGGTGCAGTCCGTATGAGGTGCTTTTGTGAATTGTAAAGGAATTTTAATTTGAAATAGATGTGGCTGGACCTAAATTCAGATTTATTAGTATAGTGCAGTTGTGATTGAAATTGACCTAGCATTTTATTAATGCACAAAACTTTTCGTTTTGATTTTTCTACAGGCCTACTAATTTTCTGAAAAAATAAAATGAAACGATCTTTAACCAAAAAGATCTCAAATAGTCTCACAGTATAAGATTAACTCTTCTTTATTTTTATTTATTTGAATTTATTTTCATCTTATTAGTTTTATTTTAGATTGATACAGTTATTTATATACAACAATTTTAATTTCATTTCTGAAACAACAGCCAAGGCTTCAAAACGCAATAATGAAATATATTTTTTAATAAAATACTTTGTTTTTTCTAGCCAAACTCAAAATCTAAAAACATTTAATCAGTATGTATTTTTTTACATTTTATCTAATGTAAACATAAAATCAAATCCATAAAACCAATTCAATTTCAACTGAAGTTATTTAAACTGAAATACCGTTCATATTTCAATAACATTCGATGCAATAGAAACGATGGCTATTTGAAAAAGTCTTTGATCTACTCAGATATAATTTAAAGTAATTCTTATAACTAAAATAAAAATTTCTAAACACATTTTATTTTTCTTCAACATTAGACATTAAAATTAGCAATTTAATTAATCATAAAATTTTTTATTCCGGTTCAGTAATTTTATTTTATTGGATGTCATATTAGTAGGCCCTAATATAATACTCTACTAGGGGTTTTAAGGTTTACAAGATGGTCAGACACATATCGGGCGAGTTTAAGATGCTCCAATCTTTACTTTGACTACAACGGAATCTGTAGAATGAAAATTCAAAATCCTCATTTAATGCACTTTTTGCAAATCCATTGCAAGTTTTATTTTTTTTATTTTATTTTTGTGTATATACGACTTTTAGTATTGTTTGAATTTCAAACTAAGCTTACTTTTAGATATAATTTTTAAATGTCTCCCTTTAGAATAGAAAACCATATAATTAGCTAAAAAATAGGTTGGTTGGGTTAAACATGGATTTAGAAAACTCCTACATGCTAATAAATTGGTTTCTGTGGGAAACACTCATCATAATGCCTACAGTAGACTGCAGAAGACTAACTTATGCATTATGCAATGATCAGATAATTCATTCAAACTAATTACTAAGAACTTCAAATTTAAAACTGATTTTTCAATGTAAAAAATTTTATCCTTCCAGTCCTCAGTAGATTTCCATTTTGCCATGGCAATGGCAAAGAAAGAAACCTAAAAAATTAATTTAGGCTATAACAAACAAATGGCATTGTATTCGGAAGCTCATATTATTTATGTTGTATAGTACACTACATTTCTTTTTGTTCGTACTAGAAATGATATAGTTGAAGAAACACGGCATCAGGAGGCAACCGAAACGTTGTAGATGAATTGCGGAACAGCAATTGAAGGCGTGGCGTGGAGTTTTGAGTCGTGCGATGCTCCAGTTGTAGGTTAATAATTATTGACGAACAACTTTTAAACAGCTACGAAGTTCTTGTTTTTAATAAAAAATACTGGTAATTTCAGTTCAAAGTGAAGCAATGAAACATGTTAAGCATAAAAGTAGTAGTAGTAGTTTGTAAAAGAAATTTCATTTTTATAAGCCCAAGCAGATAGTTAGCAATTCAGAGGAATTGGGAAACGCACTATAACTAGCTATTGGGTAAGCCAGTAAAAATAAAAGTTTATCTGGTTTATAAAATACCATTCGTGACAGAGCGACAACTACACAAAATATAGGCCTAATACTTTGTATAAGCATAAAACTAAAAGTAGATAAAGTTATAATTTATTCCTGTGTTTTATACCAGGGTGTGTCGGTGGCTTAAAAAATGTATAAATTGATTTTTTTAAACTTGATATTCTCAAGAATATTGGGGTGGGTGAGAGGGGACTGACGCATTTAAACTGTAAACAGAAAATTTTAACTTGTGACAAAAAATTTGGAGTACCAGGTCTCTTTTTAAATAAAGTTTTTAATACCATAATTTCTTTCAGTAACCCGTAGACAACTTATGCACTTAATCTTAAACTTACGCCTTCTAAAAAAATAACAATTCTAAAGTAATGTGACGGCTCGTGCCGCCAGCACTCCATATAGTAGCGATTGTCGAGACACTGGCCACAGTGGCGGTATCCGACAGCCTCCTTCTAGAACGTTCTCGAATCGGTTCGCGAAGTCGAAAGATTCTGAGGCTGTCTTTCTCTCTCACTCCCCGGCTTGGCAAGGAAGAGGTGCCCTTTCGGATCCTGAACATCGCGACCAAAATGTCCAGATAAGTTTTAGTTTAGTTGGGGGTTTTCAGTAGGCTAGGGATGAGCGGGGGAATGATAATTAATTAATTAATCTCAAGTACAATTATTATGTAGCCAGTCAATAAAGGCTGTAACTTGTTCTGTAGAGGTAGTCTGGAGCCATAACCTTAGCGCTCATGTCGTTTCACGACATGGGCCATCAGCCATAGGATGGGTTTTAGATTTCTAGATACAGTTCATTATTAGATATTCACCTTGCAATTAATTTAGTATAGATAGATTATAATTAAGACACTCATCAAAATGGCTGATAGGTTCTTGGTTCTGTGCTTGGCAACGATTCGTCCCTGGGTAGTACCCACAGTATGCCCTTCAGATACGTTTCCTAGGTTCAGTCAATAAGCCACGAATTTCCCAGATATCTCATTTCACGACATTAAAACCTCAATCCTCAACCATCTCCATAGTCACCCTTCAGTTAATCACCAACAACCTGGAGATGACTAGTCAGCCCATTCATGTTGTTGCTCGAGCTCAATAGTCCATCAATTCAGTTTGCCAATAGCTACTCACTGAGTTTTAGTTCAATACCACCATAGGTCCACAATCAGCTTTCCGAATACCCATTATCCATAGGTAACCACATATTACCGTCTCATATGGTAGCAGAGCTTCTGAGCTAAGCACAGGCTAAGACTACAGCTTCATGAGGTAGGCCTAGGCTAGCCTAACCTCACTTTTCCTTTTTTAGGCTAGGGCAGTAGTTTTTGCTTCGATTCTTTTCAAATTTTTTTCTAAGAAAGGCTAAGGTTCTGGACTACCCTGTTGCAGTAGTTTTTTTTTTGAAATTTTGGAAATTAGCTTAAATTTTGGCCTTTATTTTTATTTTCCGAGCGCTCTTATAGCCTCGGTTAGCTTTAACCTTTCCAAGTTTTTCTTGCTGAGTTATCATCCCCTGCTCTTTCCCTTAAGTTCAGTTAGGCAATAGGGACCCAGGGTTTGCCAGCCAGTGTAGGATTTTGCCTTTGTTTTGTGCCTTTGTTACAGAATAGGCCTAGCCCCTGCGGTTCGAGATTTCCAGCCTGCCAGCTGTCTCTGCTTGAAGAAAGTGCCTTTTTTTCAGTGTTAATTGTGCAGTGTTGAAGTGAATTTTTTTTTAAAAAGTGAAGTAAAGGAAAATTAAATATTTTTTGCCAATTAATGTTTTCAAGTTTTAATTCAGATTTTCTTTTGCATTTTGTTGGGATCAGTGACAGGTAAGGGGCAGATCGCTGTGCCCGGGCACAGAATGCTGCTGGCTGAATCCCAAGTAAACTAAATTAAATTAATTTTCAATTTTCTTTATTTTAAAATTACAAAGTCTTTGGTATGAGCGTTAGAGTCAGTGTAGTTTGTAAGAAGTGTTTCTTGTGTATTTAAGCTATATTATACTTAAGGATGTTTGCTTAATAATTTATTTTAATTACCTTTTCCTATGCACTTGCTTATTTAATTACTGAACATTTAATGCAGGGTATTGTGTGGCCTATCCCTGGATGTCTCATCTAGGTTAGGTCTATGTTATCGGCTGGTCGATTCATCGATCCGGTCGATAGTCGAGCAGTACTTGGGTATCGGTGATTCGGTTTTCCGTATATCCGATATACCTACCGGCTTGCTTTGACTAACCGCACTTTGCTTTTGAATTTTGCTGGCTTTTGGCAAACCCCTGGCTGTTTTCTCAGTTACATTTCAACCTTGTAGGCTAATTAGCAGTAACAAATTTCAGGTATTAAAATTAAATTAGTTAAGAATTAATTTCTTGGATTTTAGAGGTTTTTCAATTAAGTAGGCCTAGGTTAACCGTTAAACCGTTAAACATTTATTTATTTATTTAAGGTTAAACACCATTAGGCTAGGTTTTCATGCTAAATAAATTCCCATGGGCCGTAGAAAACCCCCCAAGCTCCCGTTGTGTAGATGCCAATATCTGTGCAAATTTTAGGCGACTCATGTGCAAAGAGGTTCTCGGAGTATCTTGGTCGTCAGACCAGACCTGATATTTCCGTGCAATCCTCATGCTCATGGGGCTTTTCCGGCGCAAAGGTAGGCGAAATCAAGGACTTTTTGAAATCAAACCCTGTTCTTCAGGCCCGCATTCCGTTAGTGCTTATGGTGGGAACCAACGATTTTTTGGGCGGAACTGCACCCTGCGATTTCTAGGCTCAATTTTTGTCCTTGATCAAATTAATTCGCAGAAGACATCCTGACATAGTGATTGTTTTCACAACTTTGCCGCCATTTCCTCGCATTTGCAGTGATGCTCGGGCAGTGGATCGATTGGATAAGATGAATAGGTTTTTGCTCACTCTGAGATCTGACATGGTTCGGGTTGTACGCTTAACTGCGGATTTTGCCAACCATGAATTTTTCCATGCGTATTACGGTAGATCTCGCAGGATTGATGGCATTCATTACAATTCTCTCGGCCATCGCAAGCTCTTGTCCATTTTCGCCGACGAGTTAAAGCCTTGAAACCAGGTTCGCGGCTGCCTAACGTCTTTTGGGGTACCCACCATAAGGAAAATTGGAAATTTTTTTCCTTCGGCAAAACGACAAAATTGATTTCGCGATGGAGAGAGCAGGGTCAAAAAAAAAAAAAAAAAAGAAAAAAAGGAAAAAAAAATAAAATTAAGGGCAACAAAATTAGAATTTTTTTTACAAAATTGGCAGTTAGGGTTTTTAGGTGTTTTCCCCCCTCGCCCCGGGTCTGCACGGACCCCCGTCAGCTCAATGACATTGTTTTTCTCGCGCGGTGAATTATTGTGCATTGTTGGGCAAATTGATTATTGTTTGCAACTTGTTTAAAATTTTTTTTCTCTTTCTCTTCTGCCATTGGTCAACGGAAACCCAAGGGGAAAATTTTGAGTGAGTTGGGTTTTTTTTAGGCCTATTGTCGTTGCGCACCCCCTGCGACATGACATCGAGGGTGTACGCGCCTGACGAAATCCCATCGGGAACGTCATGGGTTTACACGCTCTCAGCGCCTGACGCTGTCGCACAGTGCCAAGCCCTGGGCCTCACCCCGTTTGGCACTCTTGCTCAAAACAGAGCCCTGTTGAGCGAGTACTTGGCTACTTCGCAATCAAAAGTTGTTGCCCCTTTGGTCCAAACCTTGTGTAATAGAGACCTTTGTCTCGCCTGTGACTGTCCGATTGCTCGACCCCACCAATGGAAAATTCATACGACAGGCCCACGTTTCTCAGTTGAAGAGGTTTTTCAACCCTTCCAGGTAAAAAGTAAGATTCATCAAACTTTTCTTACCCAGACCGACGATCGTCTGCCAAGCCAGCCAGAACCTAGTGATAGTAGTTGTAAGCTTTTCTTCTTTCTTCTTCTTCTATTTCTAGCCCCCCCCCAGTTGAGGGCGGTGAGTCTAAGGCATTGCCTTCCTTTGCGATGGGTATGCCTGCACCTTACCCCCAGCTGTGGAGTGGGTTTTTCCCCTCTCCTCTTTTCTGCCAGCGGCATAGGCGGATTTTTCCCCGAGGCTGTTTTAATATTTAAATTAATTTCTTTTGTTTATAAATTATCTTCGCCCTTGGATTGAACCTTTTTTTATTTATTTTTTTTCTCAATCCCAGAGCGAGGGGCCTCGGATGACTTCCGTTCTTGTCGATTGATTGTAGTTGTGTACAGGCTACAATCAATTGAATGCCAACTGGTACCTAGTCACAACTCTGCTTTACTTTCCTATCTTCACCTTTCTTCTGTTCTCTCGACGGCCGTCACTTAGGGAAATTCTAGTCACTAGCAGTAGGGCTTAATTAGGTAGACCTTCGTAGATTTAGTTAGTCTTAGTAGGTATTATATGGTAAGAAAAGGAATAAGTAAATAAAGAAATAAAGGTATATACTTAGGGTATCAATTATTGGGAAAATGCTTTGTTATCAAACAACGGGATTTTCAGGACAATAAAGTTTGTGTTTAGAATGTTGAAGTTGGGAGAATGTATGCTTAGGCGAAGGGGAAACACCGCGTCGCCGTGAATTGTATCCGTTTGTTTTGCTTGTATTCGGCATTCGTGTTTGCCTTTTTGCGTTTCCGCTTTCAAGGAAATTTTCGTTATCCTAGAACCCATCCTATCCTCAGTAGTGGGGAATGGGGGCTTCTGGGCCAGTTCAAGGTCACCCGAGCGATGACGTCATCGATGACGTCATCGAGGTCAATGACCTCATCGATGACGTCATCGATTGCATCATTGATGACGTCATCACCAATGACGTCACATCCATGACGTCACACCCATGACGTCACAGAAATGACGTGCTGATGACGTCATCACCCCTTACGTCACCAAGATGACGTCATCGATGTCACAAAAGGTCAAGGTCACGCTGAAACCTAAAATTTTTCGGCACTTTTGCTGTTTCTCGCACTACGCTCCGAGTTTCAGTCACAGTTACCATGACCTTGACGACTTGGAGCGAATTTGCGATGAGAAACAGCAAAAGTGCCGAGGAAATTTGAAGTTTGCAACGTTACTCTGCCTAAACCGTCATGTGACACCGCTCGTGTGACCTCGAACTGGCCCAGAAGCCCCCATTCGACCATTACTGCAACCGCGATGCGCACCCTACGACAGACACTGAGCGACTGACTGTCCGGCCCCGCGCACTCTAGGTATATGGGAAGTGGTGGGGGAAATTGCGATGACCCCGGGAAACTTGAAAATGTCAAGCCGGGTAGCACCGTTTCGGTGCTACCTTAAAGTTACATGTTAAAGTGTGATGACCTTGAGTTAAAACATAGAAATACCACAAGTTGATACCGTCCCAGAGTTAAAGTGTGATGACCTTGAGTAAAAACACAGAAATACTACAAGTTGATCCCGTCCCAGAGTTAAAGTGTGATGACCTCAAAGTTGTAGAAGTGTTGTGACATTGAACTACCCCAAATTGTCAGGAATTGGAGTAGCAACCGCGATGTGCACCCTACGATGGACACCGAGCGACTGACTGTCTGGCCCTGCGCACTCTAGGTATATGGGAAGTGGTGGGGGAAATCTCAAGGTCATCCAAATTGGGTTTTAAAAAAAGGAAACCTTGTCTATTTACTTATAACATAACCACTTAAACTAAAAGGATTGGGATCAACAGTACGTTTAATCATCATATTCGTTATATTCTTCATGTTTCTCAGTTTTCACCTCCGCCTGGATAGTACCTCCACTCTTTAGCTCCTTTTCGGCTTCTTCTAGTTGCTGGGTAATCGCCATCTGACATTGAAGTTCAAAATCATCACGCGGCACAGATCCGCAAATATCCATCTGAGCCAACCAGAGCTGCCTGAGGTTTTTTTCCTTTTCCTCGACAGCTTCGACGGCTGCATGTAATTCCTTTTCTGTAATAGAGGAGTCCCACAATTGTTGATCATCGGTTTTGTTGACAACCTCCTTGTACAAATCGTTCAGCTCCTTCTGAGTCTTAATGGTTACCTCCTTGTAACCAGCACAACTTACATTGAGAGACATCTTGATGTTGTACGGTTGACCGTTGGAGTTGAAATGAAGCTGAGGCACAGCGCTTGGGGGTACTATAAAAAAGTGGGAAAAAGTGGTGGGGGAAGTTTCAAGGTCATCCAAATTGTGTTTTAAAAAATCCTATCTTGTTACTGAGTACATATGTCAGTAACAAGATAGGTGTTTTTTTTTTCTCTTTTACATCTTTAATATAATAAAGAAATAAACATATTCTACAATGGTAAGAAGAAGAAAGACAACTGTTAGTCAGCTGAAATAATCCAAAGTCTGGCTCGCTTCAGTCTTCATGGACGCCGGTGATGAAGTCGCTGGAGAAGAGTAATGTTCAGACTCTTCTTTTGGGTGTCGGAGATTGCGTATATTGCAAGCGTAGACTTGCACATTTATACGGTAGCCTCGCGCCACCATCAGCTGCAACTCCTTGTACAAGTCGTTCAGCTCCTGCTGAGTCTTAATGGTAACCTCCTCGTAACTAGCACAACTTACACTGAGAGACATCTTGATGTTGTACGGTTGACCGTTGGAGTTGAAATGAAGCTGAGGCACAGCGCTTGGGGGTACTATGAAAAAGTGGTGGGGGTGTTTGCATCGAAGCAGGTTTGACCTTTAGCTTGGTGGTGGGGGTAACTGTGAAATGCAAAGGTCAAAGGTCAAGGTCACCCGCGAAGTTTAAAAAAAAAAATGCAACATATCAATATGTGACAAACTTCACATATTGATATGTTGCATTTTTTGTCTTTTGATTCTTTTTTGTTTTTTTTTGTCTTTTATGGTTTATTTATCTATAAAACATTACAATAACATATGTACAACAGTAAAACTTAAATCTAACACTGCTGCTTGTCGGCGATGTGGATGGTCAACTCGGTGGAATTGCTACCCGTGCAACCGTGGGAAACCAGGTAGAGACAGCCGGGTTGGATGGAGCGCAGATCCTCGTTCTGGAGGAGATGGACGAATCGTTTCGGCAGGTAGACTTGGAACTTGGGCTCATCCCCCGGAGTGAACGGTGCCTCGCTAAGACTGCAGCAGATGGCCTCTCCAATTGTAGTCTCCATCTTCTTCATGGCGTGGATAATGTAGTGCTTCTCATCTTTAAGTTCGGAACACTTCTTGACAGGTAGTATGGTAGATTTGGAGTGAGCATTGAACTGCTCAACCAAAGTTTGCAGGAACTGGTGAGATGCCATGGTTGAGTTAAAAATTGTCTTCTTCGTCTTCTTGCTGGGAGATGTTGTCGTCTCGGAATCTCGAGTAATACTCATGCCAGGTCCCAGTCTGCTCCTCACTTATATAACCCCCGTCACCCCCACCACTCCCCACTTCCCCACTTTGAAGGTAAGATGCGAGTTTATAGGCGTTTTTTAAAGCGCAATGTCTATCTTTTTCATGTTCTGGACTTTTAGTACAAATACAAACATTTTCCATCGTATACTTGTAGTTTTTATCCAAGTCCACATCATTAACCGGAACATGAGTAAATCCTTCAATCCATCTCTTCTTTTCCAGTCCTTTTGTATAAATATTGGTAAACCTGTTTGAAAACTGATGCATGATGTGATACAAGTCTGTGTAACTTGCAAAACCATCATACCAATCGATATGATGGAAATATTTTGAAATCCACCTGTTGGTAGTAGCGGCTTTGCTAGTTAATGATGAATAAGAACATGGTGGTTTGAACAAAAATGTATATGGAACACTTGTATTGACGTCGAAAAACACAAGTTCTTTTATGATAAATCTATCGTCATTACCCCGAAACGCTTGGAACTCAATTATACCAGGTTTGGACTTTACTTGTTCTTCTTCCTTGTCCATTGCGAAGGCCACTCGTCTGCTCATAACGAAGTCCAAAGATCAACTGATTTCCACACCACGGTAGGTACGACTTTTATACCAGGCCGTACAGTTGTTGGCGCGTTGGTGTATATTTAACGTGGGCACCGTCCCCGGTAGGCCTAACCCCACAAAGTCTTTGATATTGTTTTAAAAACCAACCATTGTCATCTAAGTTTCCATCTTTACATTCTCCTTGTTTTCATTTTCATCACTAACACTTGATTCTTCTCCTCCTTCTTCCTCTTCTTCCTGTTTTACTGATTTCGTATGTAGTTGAGCGTATTTTTCCAACTGTCTCCACATTTGTACTTCATGAGGAACCCTATTAAATATAGAAGTATCCACAGGTCCGTACAATATAGGTGCGTCCGGTTGTTTGTCCAAAGTGTCTTCCAAATAATCTTTAATAATAGAACTTGAAAACACTAGTTGTCTCAAGTATCTTGTTATTGGTTCAGTTCCACAGGTTAGAATAAAAAACTCTTCTCGATTAAGTTGAATCTTGGTATCATGTCTTGTTGTGTCTCTAAACCGCAATTGATGGTCACCACGATTCTTTATAATATCAATTTCCACATTTGAATCCAAAAGTCCTACTCTTGTCTTTCTTCCATACATGTTACTAGTTAAATAGCATTCTAGCAGATGCAAGTGCTTCATAAAAGATTCCCAAGCACTATCGGTGAACAAAATCATTTTGGGTCCATGAGTCAAAATTACAGTAGGTGAATAATCCGTCGATTTCATAACACCGATTAAAACACTTTTGTCCAAACTGGATGAGATTGGATAAAATATTCGCAAGAATACCTCACTCAATATGTTAGGAGAAATATTATCTTCAATATCCCTTTTCTTCTTCTGTGCATTCTTTCTTCTTTTACCTTTTTCCTCAACATTATTACTGCCGTGGAGTTGTCCGCAAGCGTTGTGTTCATCTCCCTCCGGTTGACCTTGAAGATCTAAAAAGTCGGATATCTCCTTCTCAATATCTACTACATTTTCTTGTTTACCACTATTAGAAGCCATATTGAATAAGATGCTACCCATAGAAGAACAGGCAACAAACTGATGAGGAGCGACCTGAACACTCTGCTTTTATACTCGCGGAATGCATTGGAATGTAACAAAACCGGTTTTTTACAATACATTTTTAACAATTCCAGTTAAAGGTGTGTATGTTACGATTTTATCATGTAGAATTAAACAGTATGCAGTTGTATTAGGTGGTATAGCCGCGTTGAATTCCATTTCTATTTTTATATCCACACTTGATGATTTTACCGATTCATTCTGTTTAGAACAATCGATTACAACTATCGGGTAACCATCTAAGTACTTTTCTGGTGATAGTAAAGGTGCATTTGTTTTACCGTAATATGAACTTTGGAATCTTGCATACATATCGTACAATATGCTGTACTTTTTATTAGCGAATGACACATTTAAATTATCGTATGGAAACAATTGTGAATTTAAATAAACTTTAATATTTTTCAAGTTGCAATGATCAAATTGGCCTGCATGTTTGGTGATGGTGTCTCTTCTGCCTGTTTGTAAACCAAATATAATATACCTGGCTCGTTCCACATAATTAGATGTTTTAACAGTCCAAGTGTGACGATCCGTAGCTGGCAAGCTGGGATGTTCATGAAATTCCCAACTTCTAAAAGGAATTACAATATCACGATCAGCCTTTAATTTTCTTAATAGTAGCATTCTATGCTCATCAGCTAATTTAACATGCGGAACTCTCCATACAATCTTGTCTAATGTTAATTTCCATTCTAAAGTTGCATCTGTTGTACCGTCTGGGGCTTTAATAATGTCTTTATCGTTAGAAGATCTCAACAAAACTAATTCTTGTTTAACATTTAATATAATTTTTCTATAATCTTCAGCAAAACCAAGCAACAAACGTAATGGAATATGAAAATCAAAATTTCCATTTGTATCTGGAGTGATTGTGTCTTTTGCAGGTAAAACCCATCCTGCAGGTTGTATTAGATTGGTTTCATTAGGTGATATAGATGTTAATCCCTTTAAAGTTGTTGCAATACCTACTTTTTTAGTGGAATCAACTGTTACACCTGATATTTCATATCTAATTTCATCAAACAGGAAAGCCATGGGATTATTTATAAATGGAACTGTTGTACCAGTAGTAGTACCGTCCTTTTTAGTAACTTTTCCTTCAATATATAAGTAACTTTCACATGGTAGTGTGTAAATGTCCTGATTTTGTATGGGAATACGAATTTCATCGTTATTGTTTAATTTTGATGAAGTGTAAGGGTTGTGGGTGTGATATTCTTTTTCCCATAGGGTTTCGTCGAATGTCGGACCCTGCGCTATATCCAGTATATCCATAATCGGTTAATTTTAATCCAATTCTCTCTAAAAAACGAATGTTTTCGCGTGTTAACTCCTCCACAGCTGAAGAGCTACTAATGCGGTTTCCCGTAGGTTGTTCGCTTTTAAATGTTAAACCCATGGTTTTGTATTAAAGTGTCGATTTTAAATGTAATCTAACCGTAATAGGCTCTTCTCGGAAATCTATCAAGTTACCGTCTTGATCCAATACGTTCAACACGATGTCTGAAATGAAAGTGGTGTTCAACGGTAGATATACCAGGTTTTGTGGCTTTTCAACAATTTTAAATCCAGGCGGTACACTTGGGTAAAAAGTATGTATTATATGAGTATTTGCTCCATCTCTGTAAGCTCCTTGTATAATGTTACAAGTTATGTCTATACTATTGACTTTTAATATTGTTACAGTTTGTTTACCAGAATGTGTTTTATTTGGTTCTAAAATTGCTCCATCTTTGGGAAATCCTAATAAATCACCAATTGAGTTTGGCTTTGTGAAATCTATATAATATTTTGAAGTAAGCTCAGCTTTCATTGTATTATTATTACCTTTTAGCGATATATTGTCTTTTCCCATTTTATTTTGCAAAAATTCATTAATATGATCAATTTCATAAGAACCTGTGGGTAAACTGCACTCTTCTAAGTCTGTAAACTTACCACTGGCATCTTTTCCTTTATAATAATGCAATAAGTTATTTTTACCTTCCGTAACATTGGGAATAGAGTTGTAAGTTGTAAAATCTAACAGTGCTGCCTCCCAAAATCTTCCTTTTTGCAAGCGTAACGCTGGAAAAAGGATACTTCGTAAAGTGGGTGATTTTCCTGTTAATGATACCGTATAGGAAGACATCTCAATAGTGACTGATACTTTTAGCTAGGAATTCCAAACATAAATGGCCGCATATTGAAGTATTATCAGGTTGTTCTCTTTTATAGTTGTAATATATGTTTTTAGCAGATTTAAAGTAATGTTCAAGTTCTTTAGGTGGTGGCAAATTTCCAAAACTATCAAAATAATATACATTGCTATTTAGTTTTTTATAACACACCCAATGGGTGCCGGACCCTTCAGTATTATCCAAATTCACGATTCCAGTCTCATTTTCCATATTTTCTTTGGTAAACTGTCTTTCATAAATACTCCGCGGAAAAATGGTATTTTTAAACAGGAAATATATTTAAATAATTCAACATTAGTCAACGCTTTATGTGGTATAACCAATTGATTTCTTTTATTTAATATGCACGATACGGTCTTAGGTATAGACCAGCCCCGTTTTTTACCATTGACCATATTGTCGGTTTTTTGTTATTTTTCCTCGGAGAACGTCTTTTTAGTCTAATATTACCACCATGTTTCCTCATGGTTGATCCTTTTTTATTCTTACCCCTCCTTTTACCACCTCCTACCGCTGTTTTAGCCTTCATACCTGCTGTTACCGCTAAAGCTGCTGCTTTTTCTGCAATACTAGCGTCACTAGACTTTACTCGTTGCCAAGCTATATTTGCTAGCTTTTTATCAGCGATTGACCTATTTTTTGAATCGGTAAACGTGGAATATGCAATATCGTGTTCTTTACAAGCCTGATCTAACTTATTTATACCTGGATCACCTCTTTCCAGTCGTTTTTTCAATTTAGTTCCTGGTCCGCAATACTGATAACCTCCCGGTATGTGAAATTCGTATGGTAAAGCGTCTATTGCTCTATTTACGATAGATCCTACTGGAATACGATTTAAAGCTTTACTTAACAGAGAAACCGCTGTGGACGTGATACCGCCTCCTTTCCGTATAGTGTCTCGATATGGACTGGTGTAATGAAACGTCATGATTGTCTTTTATATTCGAAAAGCGTAACCTATGTGTTACCTCTATGATAGGTTGCACAGAAATGATGTAATTTATGATGTTATTTAATTAAATATCAAAAGTACCCCAATCTGTTGATCTAAACTTTTGTGTGTTACGATTAAAAAAGTATTTATAAAGAATTTCTTGTTTAATCCATGTATTTCTCAATTTTTCATCAATGGGTTTATGTTGTCCAGCTGCAATATAATTATGCATATCAAATAATAAATTACCTATTACTTTAACAAGAAAATTAACAGTTACAGCGTTATCAGCATAATCAGGGTCTGCAACATTTGTTAATCGTTTGTTATCACAATTCCACCATTTTTTTCCATTTGGCTCTAATTGTATTATTTGTTCATAAGTAACAGCATTACCAGGCTTTTCACCAATACCTAAATTTGTCAATAATTTTCCTTTACCATCCCAAACATTATTGTTTTCTTCAAGTAAAGTAAACTTTTTATTTCCTTGTGCAAATACATCTCCTTGTCGTGTTACTACTTGGTTTTGTTTCACAAAACCAGATGTTTCTCGTTTTAAAGTTTCCTTCATTTGACCCACCGTTGCACCATCTGACGATGCAGAACCATCTTTTACATTCGCTAAACAATTACCAAGGCAATCAATAACTCCTACATCACGGGTAATACAATGATCTTTGATGTATTTTAAATTTACAGCATCATTTTCATTTTTTGGATAACCTATATCATTAATAACAAATTTATAAAAAGAAAACCCATCTTTTGTCTTTTCAGGTATTATAGAATGTAAATAACGTCTATTTATGCTGTCTTTTTCATCTACAGGGTCTGCTACGTTAGATATACGTCGATTTTCAGCATTATACGTTTTTCCATTGAATTTTAACGTATTTTTCAATTCCGATGATAAATAACCTCTGTTTATTGCATCAGCGTTTTGATTTGGCTTACCGACGTTGGAAATTCTATGATTACCCGCGTTATATGTGTTTTTGTCTAGTTTCAGTGTTGGTAATATCTCTTTTTTTAATACTTTTAAATTTATTGCATCATTTTCATCTGTGGGATCATTAATGTTTTTTAACCGTTTATTACTAATATCATAATCTCCATCAGGTGTTTGTGGTAAGCCAGCACCTCTTTTTAAAGTATTAAAGTAATATAATCCATCCGAGGAATATCGTCCGAACTTGTCAACACTCATGGTGCAACTGAATAACATTCTAGAGTGTAACCCATTTTTATAATATTAGTCTCGATGTCTAACCCGTATCAGTTTTTATACAAATTCTTAGTCTTTATCAGTTACATTTTCATCGCTCCCGGGACATTTAAAATATTTAAAATTTCCACTAACTAATGCTCCGTCTGATTCATTTCGAAATACATGATTTTTATGAATAAATTGTTCACCAGACAATTTTCTAAATCCGCTAAATGAATTTGGATCTGCAATTAATATATTTTGATAATCATTTACATCCATTAATTTAAATCTTTGCTTATTATAAATAAACTCTTTATTTGCACTGTCATATTGTAATGTTTGTCCTACAGTTGCAGCATCATTTGGATCTCTTCCATTATGCAAGTTTTTTATTACTTTATATTTACATGTAAAAAATCTAAAAGAATGATCTGGATCTAGATGTACGGTTTGTGATAAAGCAGCTGCATCTCGAGCAGTATAACCCAATTTCATATTTGATAACCCTTTACCCATGCAATCCCAAGCATTATTTTTGTATGTTAATAAATTAAATTTTTCATTACCTTGAACAAATTCATCCCCTTGCTTTGATACTACTTGATCTTGTTTTACAAAAGAGGTTGTTTCTTGTTTTAAGGTTTCCATCATTTGACCCACTGTTGCACCATCTGATGGTGCCGAACCATCTTTAACATTCGGTAAACAATTACCTAGACAATCAATAACTCCTACATCACGTGTAATACAATGATCTTTTATATATTTTAAATTTACAGCATCATTTTCATTTTTCGGATAACCTATATCGTTAATAACAAATTTATAAAAAGAAAAACCATCTTTTGTCTTTTCAGGTATTAATGAATGTAAATAGCGTCTATTTACGCTGTCTTTTGCATCTTTAGGATCATCTACGTTGGATATGCGTTTATTTTCAGCAGTATACGTTTTTCCATTGAATTTTAACGTATTTTTTAATTCTGATGATAAATAACCTTTGTTTATTGCATCAGCGTTTTGATTTGGCTTACCAACATTGACAATTCTATGATTACCTGCGTCATATGTGTTTTTCTGTAGTCTTAATGTTGGTGATATATTTTCTTTTAATACTTTTAAATTTATTGCATCGTTTTCATCTTTGGGATCTTTTATGTTTTTTAACCTTTTATTAGTTATATCATAATCCCCATCAGGTGTTTGTGGTAAACCAGCACCTCTTTTTAAATTATTTGCGTAATATAACCCATCCGAGGAGTAACGTCCGAACTTGTCGACACTCATGGTGCAACTGAATAGTAATCTAGGGAGTAACGCATTTTTATGAGATTACCCCACGGTTTCGGAGTTCATCCACTAAAGCCACCCATTCGTTTTCCAATCCAGTATGACCCGCTTCTTTAGCTTCATGTATTAGTTTCATTCTATCCACCAATTTATTGATATTATTGTAATAAATCACATTTGTGTTATATAGTTTCTTCATTAAACCCGTACCTGTAACAGATTTGTTTCTTTTTCTTGGTTCTGGAGCACTTATATCCAAAGTGGATGACACAAACCTTCGTTTTACAGGTTTTCTTGGCATTATCGGCATTGGTTGTCTTCTCGTTGTTGGTATTAACTTGGATACAAATACTCTATATTTTAAAGACCTAGATCTAAAAACTGGTTGGTCAGCTAAATACTTCCTCCTGTATGCATTGGTGTGTTCCAAAATCTGTTTATATGCTTCCATATCTTCTTCTTTAACTAACAATTCTAAAGGCTTTTTTTCAAATAATAATTCAAATAATCCTCTTGTGCCCTTATATCTTTGATTACCAACAATAATATTATCATCTTCATCAATGTTTACCGGGCTATTACCAACCATTAAACCTTCTTCTGTTAATCTTACTCCATAACTATGGTAGTTTTTATTAGGATTTATTCCAGCTAACATTTTTATCATGTATTTCCTTCCTAAAGGTCCTTTGTTATGAATGTTTTCACCCAACAAGCTTATGTTTGACGGACCTTCCCTTGCTTCTTCTTCTTTTTCCTCTTCACTAGCAGTTGATACATCTTCATGTCCTCTTTTAGCTTTTACTTCATATAATTCTCTTATACCACTATAGTCTGGTGATTCTAGCTCTCTTTCAGGTTCTTCACCGGTAAAACCACTATATATAGAGGATTCCAGGTCTTCATCACTAAAATCTTCTGATTTTACATTTTCTCTTTCAAACTTTGTAATAGGTGCAATTGCATCTCCTTCCAAAACGGGTTTAGCAAATTTTTTGTTTAATTGTTTCAAGGGTTCAGTAATAGGTTTAAAAGTAGATTCAAGAAATTTCTCCCTTTCGCTAATACCTAATTTTAATGCTCTGTTTTTATCCCGAATAGAATCACTAAGTGATTTTATTTCCTTTATTAACTTTTCTTGGTTAACCATGTTTGTAGCAAGACGTGTTGTACAACAATGAATGTTTTACATCATGATCAGTGTATTAGTATAAATTTATCAAATCCTATCCTGTATCGACCATTGTTTAGCGGTTGTTCCTTTATAATTGTTAAAAACCCATACTTTTCAGCCCAAGCCTTTCCACACAACTCTTTAAATTGTTCAAATGGCATATCCGCACTTACATGGTCATAATATATGTGTTTTAGGTTGGTTTCATCCTGTTTAAATACAATTAACATGTTTGCATTGTCTCTAATGAGCTGTTTCGGTATTTTGCTGTAAGTTTGACCAATATAAATGCTATCTATGTTGTTATGTCGACCCATGGCGAAGTAATTCCTTATTGTATTTTGATTTTCACAAGATACATCGTCAAATATGCATACTGAGAATGGTTTAGCCTCTTGCGGTTGCATGACACTTTCGCTTGCGTTAAATCTAAAATATTTAACTTCAGGCACATTATTGAGTATTTGTTCCAATAACTGATATTTTGGTTGTTGTAGTGACTTTGAAAATACATATAAATTATTAAAACGTAAGCCTTTAGGGTTTGTAATCAAATTGAATACTACATTTGTTTTTCCACAATTGGAAGGACCGGTAACCAAACAACGCACCGTGTTTGGTAACAAAACACCGTGTTTCCCAGTATTGAATTGAGAACCATCCACTGTGAGTTCATCTATATTATTAATAGTAAAATTGTCTTTTTGCGGTATTATCTCCATCCTTTGTAATGGTTCAACCCAAAATGATGCTCTACCGTTATATTAGATCCTTTTTAGGTATCCATGAATCTTCCGTCTTATTAAATCCTAACCATCGTACTTTAACCTTATCTTTTTTCCGTTGCAACACCTTTTCAACTAAATATACATCACCTACTCTTGATTTTAACATTTCATGTCCATAAAACCCTCCTTCCAGCAATTGTCCTTTATTATCTTTTAAAATGTAAGTTTCTGGTATTGTAGGTTGCACCTTAAATACGGTAAATACCTCATTTGTCCAGTTTGGAAGATATCTTTTACTAAATACACCTTTGTATTTGCTTATTCGCACTTTATCATCAACATTAAACCTTTTAGGCTTTAGTTTTTCAATTTTTGGTTTAGTATTCATTTTTATACGTTTTAATACAAGTTTTTCATTTTTATTAGTCACTTGGCTTGGTTTCATACCGATAGTTCTATGAAACTTGTTATTGTAATCACTTATAAGTTTTGGTAACATATCAATCCATACGTGTGATCCTCTGTTGGAAAACATCTTATACATGGCACCTTTTAAAGTTCTGTTAAATCTTTCAATTATTGATGCTTTTACCTCTGAATTGGTTGAGTAATGGTTAATGTAGTGTTTTTTCATTAAATTTGCAAATTCCTTATTAAAATATTCTTTTCCATCATCAGTTTGTAAATGTTTTATAGTATGTTTGTCTCTTTGTATAGCTGTTTCCATTGCTTTTGTAACACTTTTGCCACTTTTATCTTTTAGTGGTAAAGCATCTGCCATTTTTGAAAAACAATTAATAATAGTCAATATGTATTTAAATCCTCTATTTTGTTTACTGTAAGGAATCATTTCGATTAAATCCGCTTGATATAAATCATTTATTCCTTTTATTACTGTTTTTCTTCGCGGAAACTTTCTTCTTGCAGGTTTATGAAGCTCGTTGACAATTTCTTGCTTCAAGTTCTTCATATTGCAGGTTTGAATGTTTCATGTATCACATGTATAATCACAATGAATGTTGTCTTAAATATTCACATGATTTATATAGGTCAAGGTCATCCAAACTTGTGTAAAAAAATGGGGAACACGGCATTGGACTTGCCGTGTTCCCCATTTTTTTACGGAAGGAGAAAGGAATAAGGTCGAAGTTGTAGAAGGACGAAGAATAGGTTACTAGTTGATAGGGTTTAGAGAGTAGTGGCCGAAAGGAAGAGTATGGATTTTATCCGGCATAATATGCCTTTTATCATCTTGAGCTGATAGTGCTCTTTTAACTTCAGTGACACTGTAGACCTCATGTTTAAAGCTTCTGATAGTGTTGAACGTTGCAGACATTGTAGAATCTTCAAACAAGCAGGTCTTGTAATGGTCAAATGTCACATGTTTCTTTAAGTATGATGTTTTGACTCCTTTAGCTTTCTTCACTGTCGGTATGTCATTTTCCATATACATCTTGAAGGAATATAATTTGGACATCAGCGCAACTATTTCCTCCAAAGGCATTCCATTTGCTTCATCTTTAAATTTTCCAATTACTTTTTTATTCTTTTCATTATAATTTGGATGGTTCTTTGGATAGTCAGAGAAGTCAAAGTCGTCTTTGTATGGGAAACTCCTTAGATCTTCATACATGTCCAAAGTCTTTATCCAGTAGATGAACGCGTCGGTATCCATGTATGCAACTCCAATGTTGTCTCTTCCGTAGTGTTTAACCATTTTGTTGTAATGGAAATCATACATCAGAGTTTTACTTATATCCAAAATCGACATTCCAATGTATAACGGACGATCCATCACTATTGTTGTTTTCTTCATACTAACGGCGACTAGATCTTCGTTTATAATCATGGATGTTCCAAAATTTGGTTTTTGCACTAATTTTTCCAATTTCCTAGGATCACTTACTAATTTTACAATCTTGTGTTTTCTTTTGTTTTCTAAGGTCTTCCCAAAGATGGCGTTGTTCATCAATTTGTAAAAGTCCTTTTCAAATGCTGATGTTGCTGCTGCTCTTCTTGTAGTGTTGGAATCAATATATGGTTTCAACCAACAAGACTGGGTGAATTCAATTGCTCTATGAATTCTTACTAAACGTAGACCCAATTCAAGAGCTTGTTGAACTACCCAGTAGTGAGCCACATACCAATCCTTATTCTCCAAGGTCATCATCAATTTTGGCCATCTTCCTGTTGGTGAAACTTCAGTCTTGGCTAAGAGAGGCAAGTCGTAGTGATGATCATGAAGGTGCTCTGGATATTCAAAATCACAGTCCAAAATATAACCTTTTTGACCATTTTTTGGGATCTGTGAGATGTCGCCGATGGTGGCCGGGTCGATCCATTTGAAGTCAGCGTAAGGAAGCGGATTTGACATTGCCCAACCATAAAGGTTGTTTGCGTCAAAGTAGCCAAGGTAGAGTGATGGTTGTCCCTCGTCGAATCCTGGGATGTACTTGTTGTTAGCTTTGACATGACGTGTTACAGCTTGTGTCAAACCGCCTCGTACACCAGATTCTATCATGAGCACCATATCAATATCTGTTAGAAGTTCCAATCGACAGTTGGTTGACTTCAGCATAGCTTGCCATGCTAATCCTGGAGATGTGTACGAGTGCAGAGGGTCCAGTCCATAGGCGGAGAAGCAGGTGTTTCGAAATTCTTCCATCACATCGCACAGCAGAGTTACGTCCAATTTTATGTAAAAGTCAGAATATTCCCCTAAGGTTTGAATGTTAAGTTGGTTCCAAACATTACAAGCATGATTGTAGTCTTCAACGGTGATTGCACTTTCATTTAACTTGCTATTGAAGGCTTCAATCGGTGGCAGACTGGTTTCTTCAAATTTTTCTGCAGAAGTTATGTAATCATAGGGGAACACTCCTTTACGCATTACTAAGTCCAATTTATCTTCAGGTACAATTTTGCTGGTTTCTTTTAAGTCTTCTCTTCTTAGGTTCTCAGACAATTTGCTCAAACTAGATGACATAAATCTATAAGAGTCTACGAAGCGAAGTTTTATTTTACCTACTGTTTTTGAGAAACTGATGTACTTCTCCAATGTTTCAGCTAATACTTCAATTTTTCCATCATCCCGTCCTAACTCTGGGATAATGAAGTGGGAGTCATAGCCGCTAAGATTGTGTAACACGACAGGGATAAAGTTTGGTAGTTTGTAATTTATATATAGATACACATCACACAATTCGTCATCGAGACTTCGTTAGGAGAACATCGTTGACTGCGAACCTTCAAGACTACTAGCCGAAATGAACGCCTCGTCGCCCACTGACCCTGGAGGGACGAATAGCCCGGTCTTTACGGACTTCCCGCCTGGCCATGGACTCCGAGACAAGAAAATCGACAACGGACTAGCTGCCCCCGCGCCGTCTAGGGGTGCCAAGACCACTTCGCCCAGCGCTGCCGAGGTGCTCCCGGGGCCGCTGAAGACGCTGACTGCGGTGTACCAAGCCCCGAAGACGGGTGAACTGAGGCCTGACTCAAACGGCCTTTCTCAAGGCCATCTTACCGATGTGCCTGTAACCAGCCCAGCCGTGGACCTGGACCTGGAGATGGACTTCGCAGCGGACGAGGACGCCTCCGGACCCCGAGAAGTGGACTCTGGCCCACCCCCGATGCAGCCCGGCTCAGCAACGCCACCCCCCCCGGGACAGGAGTTCAGGGCCCGGGGGAAGGCCGATGTTTCGGCGACTCGCACGGAGCGAGGCGTGGGGCGAGCTGCTGCCAAGTCTGGTGGCGGCCCCCACTCCACTGCCGCTGCGGGGACCAAGTGCCAGGGGAACCTGCGTCGCTCGACTCCGGCATCCGAAGCGGCCAGGAAGCGGTGGACAACCTCACCTGTCGACCTTCAGAGAAAAGCCCGGAAGGACAACCGAGGCGAAGCCCAGGACCCTGTCACGGCCACTGACGCAACTTCCAAAGGCCCGAGGATCCCGCCCATCCTCCTGGACTTGCCGAAGAACTGGGCTACCCACTCCATGGCCATTAGCCAACTGGTTGGGAGAGACATCGTTGCCACCTGTACGAAGAGGAATCTACGCCTGCAGACCAGCACGGTTCAGCATTTCCGGGCTATTCAGCGGTACCTCCTGGACCAAAAGCTCGTCTTCCACACCTTCGCCCTGCCGGACGAGCGGCTGCTGAAAGTTGTCGTCCGCGGCTTGCCTTCCACCCTCGACGGTGACGAGATTCGGGAACATGTCCAGTCAGAGGGCTTCAAGGTGCCTGAGGCCAAGCTTATGAAGACGCGTGGGGGCAGGCCTACTGGACTGTGGCTCCTTACGCTGTCTGCCGCCGATGGGGCACGACCTCCCAGGGAGCTCTACGACTGCACCAAGATGTTCTACTGCAAGGTCGAGGTGCGGCAGTACAAACGCCCTGGAGGGCCCATTCAGTGCCACCGCTGTCAAGGCTTCGGTCACGGTTCGGGCGCTTGTCATCGTGAGATACGTTGCGTCCGCTGCGGGGGCCCGCATCCCGGAGGACTCTGCACCAAAGACCCTGCTGCGCCTTCCCGCTGCTGCAACTGCGGTGAGCAACATACAGCCAACTATCGCGGCTGCACCGCTTACAAGACGGAGAAGAAGATGAGCTATGCTGCAGCCACTGCCTCCAAGCCCTCCGGCCCAAAGACCGCCACCAGTGCCGCTGCCCGCACACTCAAGGCTCCAGTGGAGACTCTTCCCCTGCCAGGCGCTCCTTCGAACGTGGACGAGGACCCAGGAAACGAAGAGCAGGATGACTTCGTCCCCGTGCGCCACCGGCGTCGGCACAGGAAGCCGCGCAACCCATCTAACCGTGGCAGGCGACCTCCTACCCCACCTCCTGAGTCCAACTCCGACTCCAGCGAAGAAATGCCCTTGTCCACTTCTGGCGCTGCACCCCTTGCCACTACTGAAAACCGCCCCAGAGGGAACAGGATCACCCGTAGCGTACCTCATCCACCCCCCCAAGAAGAGACTCCGCAAGACGCCCCAGCCCCTTCAGCTTCGTCTGTGAGCGCCCAGATCGCCGAGATCCTCGCCCAGCTCCACTCCATGCTGTCACTAATGACCCGCCTGGTGGATGCGCTGTCCAAGTCTACTTCCCGTGATGGGTAGGCTCCGTATAGTGTCCTGGAACGCCGACGGGCTGGCCGACAAGAAGCAAGAGCTCATCCAATTCCTCCAGGATGTGGACGCCGACATAGTGCTTCTCCAGGAGACCATGCTGGCCCCGACCGTCCCCTTCAATGTCCCTAACTACCAACCATACAGGACGGATTGGCCCGGACCCCGCAGACGTGGTGGCACGGCTATTTTCGTGCATAGGAGACTTCCCCATCGGCACATCCAGAACATCGTCCCGGGTGTTGAGGCCACCACAGTTGCCGTCCCCTACGGTGGTGCGGAGTTGTATGTCACCACCATGTACAACCCTCCTCGTGGAGTCCTCCAGCCTTGCCATCTTGACGCCCTCTTACAGCCGGACACTCCCAGTCTCCTGATTGGTGACCTCAATGGAAAACACAGGGACTGGGGTTGCCGGGTCACCAACCACATCGGCCGACAACTGAAGGTGTACTTGGAGGCCCACCCCCACGTGCAACTCCTAGCCCCTACTGAGCCCACCCACTACCACCATGCGGGCCACAGACCAGATATCCTGGATATTGGACTCTCCAGTGCCTTCGACAGGGACATCGAGGTCTTTGCGGTCTCCGACCTGTCCTCTGACCACGTTCCAGTCATCTTCGACTTGCCCAACGATGGCCCGATTGGAGATCCTCCCGTGGGTGCCCGAAAGGTCAACTGGGTGCGCTACTCCAACCTGCTGGCGAACCTCGTCCTCCCTCCCCTACCCCCAGCTGACACCACGGAGCAATTGGACCAGCAAGTTCGGGATCTGACGGACCTCCTGCAAGAGACGATGAGAGCCTCCTCGTCCCCCTCTACGGTGGAACGGCGACTTCAGCCTCTTCCTCGGGACCTAAAGGATGAGATCCGCCTTCGACGTCGGATGAGGAGGGACTACCAGCGGTCACGATGCCCTGCTGCCAAGGCGGCATTCAACCGCCAAGCCAGGCGTTGCTCCCGTCTTCTAGCCGAACACCGCACCGATCGCTGGGAAGATTTCATTGAAGGCCAGTCCGACTCACCTGGTGGTATTTGGAGGGTCGCCAGGTCTCTTCGTGGCGAGAAGAAGTGCATCCGCCCTGTCCACGGCCAACGTGGGATCGTCTACTCTCCCGATGATCGAGCGGAGGCCTTCGCGGACACCATGGAGGACCAATTCTCCCCTAATGCCGACGTGTACGACGAGGATCACTGCGAGATGGTGGAGGACTTCCTAGACGCCTACGACCCGCAAGATGATCTCCCTCTGCCCCTCGTGACCCAGGAGGAGGTCACCGAGCACATCCGTCGCCTACGGCCGAGGAAGGCTCCTGGGCCGGACTCTCTTGGAACCCCGGCTCTCCAGAAGCTGCCAGCTTGGGTGGTCGTAATGATCACCTCCATCTTCAACTCCTGCCTCCGTCTTTCTCACTTCCCGGCCACCTGGAAGGAGGCGAAGGTGATCATGATCCCCAAGCCTGGCAAGGATCAGCTTTTCCCGGACAACCACAGGCCGATCTCTTTGCTGCCCACGCTCTCCAAGATCCTTGAGCGCATCATCCTGTCCAGGTTCCCGGAAGAGTTCTTCGCGTCTATCAGGGCTGACCAGTTTGGCTTCAGGAGGGGCCACTCTACAACTCACCAGCTCCGCAGGGTCCTCAACACCATCTCTGGGGCCCTGGTCAGGAAGCACCACGCCACCTCGGTCCTGATAGACGTCAGTAAGGCCTTCGATCGAGTATGGCATGACGGGCTACTCTACAAGTTGGCAGACTCCCCCCTCCCCGGACGTCTATGGAAGCTGCTGCGGAGCTACCTCTACCACCGTCGGTTCTTCGTTAGCGTTGCGGCCTCACGTTCCACCACCCGACCCGTCTCTTCTGGCGTGCCCCAGGGTTCAGTACTCGGCCCGATACTGTACCTGTGGTATGCTAACGACATGCCGACAGCCCCGAGAGTCCAGGTGTCGCTGTATGCGGACGACGCACTCTTCACAGCCACCTCCGCCAACCAGAGAATGTCTCGTGTGTACGTCCAGCGGCAACTGGACCTTCTTCAACCTTGGCTGACGAAGTGGCGGGTCAAGGTTAATGCTGCTAAGAGCGAAGCCATCTGTTTCACCCGCGCGAGGCGGCAAGGGGACGGCCACTCTCTGACCCTCTTCGGAAGCAGGATCGGTTGGAAGACCCGCGTCAAGTACCTTGGGGTCATTCTCGACCAAAAGCTGACAATGACGCCCCACGTCACCAGGGTATGTGACCTTGCCAACAAAGGTCTGACCTCCATCCTTCCTCTCCTCCGAACGAAGACGCTGCCGGTGAAGGTGAAGGTCCAGCTCTACACCGCTCTCCTGCGCCCAGTCCTCACGTACGCAGCCCCCGCCTGGTACGCCCTGACCTGCAGAACTTCTAGGAGGAAGTTGCTAGCTGTCCAAAGCCGAAGCCTTCGTCGAGCCACCAACTCTCCCTGGTTCGTCAGGAATGCAGTCATCAGGGATGCCGCTCGTGTTCCGACTCTACGAGACTTCGTGGATCGTCTGACGACCAACTTCGAGGACTCCGCTGAGGTCTCCGAGTGGGGGCACGTCAGAGAACTGGTCGAGGAAGAACCCCCACAACTGCGGCCGCACATCGCAGAGTGAACCCCATCTCAACTCCACGTTGACATGTAGCTCAGGCTACTAGGGCACTAGTCCCACCCCGTCCCTCAGCAAGGACCAGACAGGTCGAAGCTGAATGAGAAGTGGCTTACGGCCACGGTCATCCAACCACCACCACCATGTAATTTATATTGCATGAATTACAAGCAGCTCCTCTGTATAACCCTGTCAGGTGATCGTGATCTCTTACTTTTTGATTTTCTTCACTGAAACTCTTCTTGCATAAATAACATCTTGTTGCTGAATTGTGTTCTTCTTGTTGATTTTGGTTCAAAGGTTCCATAGGTAAAACATTAACGAATAAGCGTTGCACCTTTTCAGCAATATCATACAACTGGTCTACAAAATACTTAGCGGCTTTTTCCCCACGGTAGAGTATTGGAGTGGATGTTAACCCATAGTCTTGCAACTGTTCTTCAGGCAAAGTGGATTTCACCAATAAGCAAAAACTGTTAGGTTGATGCAATTGATATTTGGTTCTTCTAGTCACCTCACCATTTGGAAGCTCCTGTGGTACTAACGTGGATTCGAAATCTGCGTAGACGGCTACTGGAATCCGATATTGGTGAACTGTTTTGTTGAATTGGATGAAAGCTCGAGATGGCGGTGGCAGACTAATCTTCACTTCATAGTTGTCATTACAAAGTCTTTGATGTTCCATCAACCACTCCGATCCTCCACGTCTCAAGTCTTTATTTGTGAAACAAAAGCATCTCTTACACACTGTTACTCTAATTTTCTTTTTAGTCACTTGTCGTCCAACCAAAGTTTCAAAGTTCTTGATGTAAACATAATGTGATATTTCACCTTTGGTCAATAGCAGCAAATCTGTATGATTTTGACGTTCAGTCTTTGTAACTCGTAACGGGTATACATTATTTGATTCGTCTAAACCAAACACATTAACTGAAACTCCTGGGTTTTTTCTTTCGAATTTAGCAACATCATTAAGACTAACAGGATACGACATACCTTGGAAGTTATAGCGGTGTTGAACAGTTTCGTATGCTACGCTAGGTCTACAGGGATGGTCTTCCACATATTTTGCTAACATTGCATACCGTAAACATTCATTATCCTCATTTTTCACATTGATACATGATTTAGTATCTTGGATCACCTTTGGTAGAGGGATAAAGCTGCTACCTCTCATACCATATCCATGCTTGTGAACCCTCACATCCATACCTTCAATCGATGATAGCGTCCAGCCAGATCCTCTTCCTTCGTGTTCTTGGAGTTTCATTAGCAGTTCATTCAAACATTCTTCTAAGATTTCGTTGATATCAGATGTGGTTGTAAGGGTTCGGTTTTTAGCAATGAATGCTCTCGGTGAGTTTTCACCATCGGTATTAGTAAACATAGCCTCCAACACCAATCCAAATTTAATAAAGTTCAATCTTGCCAATTCTTCCATCAATGTTTTTACAACTAGATTTTTAGCTTGGGTTATAAAGTTTTCCAATTCCAATTGCACATTATTAATTTTGAAATGAGTTACAACTGGTCCTGGCAAGGCTGTGGTGCGCAGTTGTCTTATATCTTCCACTTCTTCTGTATCCTCTTCTTCCATATCCTCTTCTTGGGTACGCAGTTGTTTTACATCTTCCACTTTTTTTTCTTCCATTTCCTTTTCAATAAATCCTCCAGCTGTAGATGGTCCAGCTCCGGCAAATTGAATAACACTTGGTCTTCTTCTTTGCATTAACTGTAAATAGCTAGCCCAGTCCTTCTGCTTCTGGGGTGTTTCCAAAAACCGATCAATCGCATCCAAGTCTTCTTCACTTACTACAATCTCTTCTTTTCTGTTCTCTTCACGATGCAATTCTCGGTGTAACTGTAGATAGCTATCACAGTCGTCCATCTGCTTCTGGTAGTTTTCCAATAACCGATCAAACGCATCCAAGTCTTCTTCACTTACAACAATCTTTTCTTTTCTGTTCTCTTCATGATGCAATTCTCGGTGTAAAACAAAGATATCTTCATCTTGGAAAAACTCACCACAAATATCGCAAAGAGCCATTTTTTTACAGTTTGGCTTTGAGTGTGCACTCGGTGAATGTCCAAGCAATAATGAGCAGCGCGCTCAACCGGGTCCCTTTATACCCGAGGTTGAAGGGTGGGGGAAGATGACGTCATATACATCCGGTTTATCAATCATTTAGTAAATTTGGCTTTTAAACACCCATTTTCAATATATTCTTCAACAGGCTTGATAAACCAATAATGTTTGGTCTAAATCCACTACTTTGTACAAATTTTTTGAAAGATGTCTGTTTGAGCAAGTTTATGTGGAACAAGGTCACTTGGAATTATTATTTTTAGCGGGGATAGAGCACTGCAATAGAGCCATGGTATAGAAGTGGTGTATCCATCCAATTGGTTTGCCCTTTTTTATACCCCCCACAAACTATGCATTTATGTAGGTCAAGGTCGCGTAAAGATACCCTTTGAGCGGGGGATAAACCACTAAGCAGCATGCTAGTCCATTGCCGCAAAGTGATCTATCCCCCGCTATGTTCTACAAAACCTCAATCAAGTCCAAGTTCAAGTCCTAGTTTAACACTTGGTTGGGAGAATTACATTAGTTTGATGCTTATTTCTACCGTTACACTTGCTCCATTCTCAAAAAGATATAAATAATATAATCCTGGATACTGTTTTGTTTCACGTCCTGCATGTTCCTTAATAAAGTCAAAAGCCAATCTTTTTGAATATTCATTATGAAACACCTCTCTCACACAAACAAGAATTTTTTCTTCCACCAATTTCAGTTGAATTGATGTTAGTTTGCTTACATCATCCTTGTCTATCAGGGGTAGCTTGTAGGTGAAAGTATTTGGCGGTAGTTTGTGCGTTCTGTCAAGTAAACAACAAAATTTTTTATACAATTTCTTCTCATTGTCTGTAATACTATTAATACCAATCAGATTATAGTACAAAGGTTTATAAGGTATACGATGAGACATTTTTGGTCACCGGTCTTCTTAAGAATGAGCTCCTGGACAGCCACTTCCAACGAAAGCTGGAGCGTGAATGAGAAGTGCGTGCAACCTGACCGCCTTATATCGCCGCCGGGCGACCACGCCCAGGATATTAGGGTGGGGGAGGGGGTGGGGGAGGGGGTGGTGGTGGGGGGGGGCACTTCTCGTCCGGAGCAAAAAACTTTTTGGTCAAGGTCAAAAATTAAAAAAAAAATTTAAAGGGGGGGGGGACTTTTAAAAAAATTAAGCCCCATGGCATTCTTATGTTACCATCGCTGTAGTCTCCGAAAAGACACAACTATGGACAACTCCAAACTTGTGTTAGTAATGCCTACCCATTAATGTTTACAAAGTACTTTAATATATTTACTGTGTTAAAAAACATGACTGTTAAAGATTTGAAAACTTTTATATATATAGGTCAAGGTCACGAAAAAATTTTAAAAAAATTAAGCCCCACACCCCCCTATGGGGGTGTGAGGCACTTGGGTTGTCATCGCTGTAGCCTCCGAAGAGACCCAACTATGACAACTGGGCAACATCCAATGTCGTGTTCCCTTCGCCACGCGAGACTTGTAAACATTTACTGCATTGTCTTTTCAATAGCTAACAAAAGTTCATTTTCATAATTTTGAGTTTCCAGGAGGAAACAAACTGAGGACACCCTAATGGCTTACGTCCTCGGTCCGAGTGTAGAGGCCGCCGCAACCTTTTGCATGCCAGCGTACAAACGGACATACTCCCACAACCCCAGCCGCAACCTGTTGCATGCCTGAGAGGAGCCTAACAATACTTCAAACTGACTTTACGCGGGGGCCTACTCCCGTAACCCTATCTTTAACATTTTAAATTTAACAATGCAGTAAATTTTTACAAGTCCTTTGTGGGTCAAGGCCACACGGACATTAAAAAATTTCGGCCCCCGTACATCCATGGCGAACCACGAATGTTCGGGGGCCTTGGGGACTAAAAAACACAAATAGCTAACAAAGATTCATTTACATAATTTTGAGTTTCCAGAAGGGAAACTAACTGAGGACACCCTAGTGGCTTACGTCCTCGGTCCGAGTGCAGAGGCTGCCACAACCTTTTGCTTGCCAGCGTACAAACGGACATGCTCCCACAGCCCCAGCCGCAACCTGTTGCATGCCTGAGAGGAGCCTAACAATTATGAAAAGTGGCTTTACACGGGGGCCTACTCCCGTTCCCTATCGTTACAATTTACTTTGAGCATTGAAAAAGCTCAAGGGGGATTGCTAAAACAAGCGTATACACTTTAGGAAAATATAACACACTTACAACACACAATTGAGCTCAACGTAGTCAATGCTGGAACAAGCACATACACATTTAACACATATGACAAACAAGACACAAAGAATAAAAGACACACAGGAGACATAGGGTACAAGTAAAACACTCTCATATAAAACAATTCCTAATACCCAAACGCAAGCGCGATATCTTAGAACTAATACAAGTCTTAAAGTTAGAGTAGACTTCGCTAAACACTGAAGGCGCCATTCAGTGTTTAGTGAGGCCTATGGCGGTCCGTCCCGATCGTTCACGTTCAACGCGCGGGAGCGGACTGCAAGCCGGCTGTGGCCGGGCCGGGGTCACTTCTCGTCCGGAGCAAAAAACTTTTTGGTCAAGGTCAAAAATTTTCCCGAAAAAAAAGTTCGGGGGGGGGGTCACTTCTCGTCCGGAGCAAAAAACTTTTTGGTCAAGGTCAAAAATTTTTCCGAAAAAAAAGTTCGGGGGGGGGGAAGGGGGGGGAGGGGGTGGGGGAGGGGGGGTAAGTGGGTCAAGGTCACCCACAACACTTCTACTCTAAGTGTTGGCTATACCCCCACCACAACTGAGTCCCTAGGCTGCACAACACCGCTCCGCCAGTATGTCTCCAGCTTCCATGCGGTGCGTTTCGCTGTTCTCTAACTCTCTATATGTAAGTATTTTTACAAGTTTTGAATCTAGGTCAATACACTTTAACTCTGGGACGATATGGACTTGTACTATTTCTGTGTTTTGACTCAAGGTCATCACACTTTAACTCTGGGATGATTTCGACTTATAGCATTTCAGTGTTTTAACTCAAGGTCGTCACACTTTAACTCTGGGGCGGGATTGACTTGTAGTATTTCTGTGTTTTGACTCAAGGTCACCACACTTTAACTCTGGGACGGGATCTACTTGTAGTATTTCTGTGTTTTCACTCAAGGTCATCACACTTTAACTCTGGGATGATTTCAACTTATAGTATTTCAGTGTTTTGACTCAATGTCACCACACTTTAACTCTGGGACGGTATCAACTTGTAGTATTTCTATGTTTTTACTCAAGGTCATCACACTTTAGCATGTAACTTTAAGGTAGCACCGAAACGGTGCTACCCGGCTTGACATTTTCAAGTTTCCCAAGGTCATCACAATTTCCCCCACCACTTCCCATATACCTAGAGTGCGCGGGGCCGGACAGTCAGTCGCTCGGTGTCTGTCGTAGGGTGCGCATCGCGGTTGCAGTAATGGTCGAATGGGGGCTTCTGGGCCAGTTCGAGGTCACACGAGCGGTGTCACATGACGGTTTAGGCAGAGTAACGTTGCAAACTTCAAATTTCCTCGGCACTTTTGCTGTTTCTCATCGCAAATTCGCTCCAAGTCGTCAAGGTCATGGTAACTGTGACTGAAACTCGGAGCGTAGTGCGAGAAACAGCAAAAGTGCCGAAAAATTTTAGGTTTCAGCGTGACCTTGACCTTTTGTGACATCAATGACGTCATCTTGGTGACGTAAGGGGTGATGACGTCATCAGCACGTCATTTCTGTGACGTCATGGGTGTGACGTCATGGATGTGACGTCATTGGTGATGACGTCATCAATGATGCAATCGATGACGTCATCGATGAGGTCATTGACCTCGATGACGTCATCGATGACGTCATCGCTCGGGTGACCTTGAACTGGCCCAGAAGCCCCCATTCCCCACTACTATCCTCAAACCGCAAAATCATCAAATGTCTCATGGAACCAAACGAAAACCACCCACGCTGGAGATCCTGCCCAACGTGGTGCTACGTGCAGCATTTCGACAGTTATCGGCCCCGGTTGGCTCTTGCTTGCGATTCCCAGATTTAAATGGCATTGACATTCCCGAACATTTCCTCATTGGATTTTTTTTCCTACTCCACAGTCACCACCTGACCCCACCGAGTCAGGATTGCCGCACTCGATCACCCCTTCAGGGTTTTACTTAAACCGTACCTTTACCGCGAATTTGTATTCTGCACAATCATCCATACACCAAAGATAAAAGAGTAAAAAAAAATAATAATAATAAAAAAAAACATATGGAAGCAATATTTTAACCAAAGAAATGTATGAGAAGGCTAAGATGGTGATGGACTCGATCCCAGCAACTGAAGGACCAGTGCTGTTGACACCTTCCACACATATCGACACCGTTGTGAAGAGGCACTGAGGACATGGGACTTCAAGTGTCGTGTGGATGCCTGACCTCCGGCCCCTGACACTCACCACATCATCGACCACGCATCGTCACCAGCCTTCCCAACCTGAGTCTGGAAGTCCGCAGCGCGGTAACGGCCGACCACCTGCCAGGCACGCCCATAACCACCGGGCCCTTTCTGCCATCTACCTGCCTGCACTTGCTGCGTGTGGTCCTGAGTCTTCCACTGCCCGGACCGGCATCCAACATCAACATCGGCCTCCCCTACAATGGGGCACCTTGTCATTGACTTATCAACACTTATCTCCGGCAAGAAAGTGCAACAAGTATGGGAAGAAATACAGGTCCATAAGTACAAGCATGAGAAAGTTAAAGGAAGGAAAAAAAAATAAAAAAATAAATAAAAAAAAAAATAGAAAAACAAAGACAAGGATGTGCGTGCAGATTATCGCCTTTTCCATTCACTCGCCTTTGCAGATTTCCGGCATTTCAATCCACTCGCCTTTGTAGATTATCGGCAATCCTGGAAGCCTCTTCCAACCCCGGTCCCTACCTCTTTTAAGGGGGGGAGGAGTCCGGGCAATGTCAATGTCCAATTCCGCAACATTCAAAGGAGTTCGTCTCCATCTTTTTCACTTCGAACGAGTTGGCACCACAGGGGTCCCAGCGTGGATCGCCACCCATCACCGAACGCGGGTTCCCGAGGGTCTCTCCCAAACACGTTCTAGGGCTCCGCCGCCCTTCGACCCCGTGATCCACCGCCCGGTGATGAGTTGGCGC
Source organism: Neoaliturus tenellus (assembly GCA_030545055.2). Lineage (NCBI taxonomy): Eukaryota > Metazoa > Arthropoda > Insecta > Hemiptera > Cicadellidae > Neoaliturus > Neoaliturus tenellus. The sequence goes on along the minus strand of CM061533.1, from coordinate 255,483,848 downwards.
GTCCCATCTTTTTCAAATCAAAACCAAAGCAAGGATTCTAGGGAATCACACCTCCCGCACCTCCACCATTCCTGCCTTCACCCCACAAGTCGCGGTGCAAATTCTTTCCGAGAAGGGAGTTTGGCTGTGACGGCTCGTGCCGCCAGCACTCCATATAGTAGCGATTGTCGAGACACTGGCCACAGTGGCGGTATCCGACAGCCTCCTTCTAGAACGTTCTCGAATCGGTTCGCGAAGTCGAAAGATTCTGAGGCTGTCTTTCTCTCTCACTCCCCGGCTTGGCAAGGAAGAGGTGCCCTTTCGGATCCTGAACATCGCGACCAAAATGTCCAGATAAGTTTTAGTTTAGTTGGGGGTTTTCAGTAGGCTAGGGATGAGCGGGGGAATGATAATTAATTAATTGATCTCAAGTACAATTATTATGTAGCCAGTCAATAAAGGCTGTAACTTGTTCTGTAGAGGTAGTCTGGAGCCATAACCTTAGCGCTCATGTCGTTTCACGACATGGGCCATCAGCCATAGGATGGGTTTTAGATTTCTAGATACAGTTCATTATTAGATATTCACCTTGCAATTAATTTAGTATAGATAGATTATAATTAAGACACTCATCAAAATGGCTGATAGGTTCTTGGTCCTGTGCTTGGCAACGATTCGTCCCTGGGTAGTACCCACAGTATGCCCTTCAGATACGTTTCTTAGGTTCAGTCAATAAGCCACGAATTTCCCAGATATCTCATTTCACGACATTAAAACCTCAATCCTCAACCATCTCCATAGTCACCCTTCAGTTAATCACCAACAACCTGGAGATGACTAGTCAGCCCATTCATGTTGTTGCTCGAGCTCAATAGTCCATCAATTCAGTTTGCCAATAGCTACTCACTGAGTTTTAGTTCAATACCACCATAGGTCCACAATCAGCTTTCCGAATACCCATTATCCATAGGTAACCACATATTACCGTCTCAGTAAGTGATTAAAAATCAAATGTTGCTGTAAAAAGAATATTACAAAAGTGGTGTACAACATTTTGTGTTGTAAAAATTACCAGCTGGTATGCAACAGTGAAAAAAACAAAATTGTCTTATGTTATGGTATAGTAACATTTATTACTTTTTTGCTTAGCGTTACAGAAGTATTTATTAAATGAAAAGGTTTAGATTTTAATAAACGTTAGCCTAGTCTTCAGTCATATGCAGCACTTAGCGCATTAGATTAGGGCCGGGCCACGCCCGTTCCACGAACAACCCTTAACTACAAAAAGCCACCATGCTAACAATTATGATTAGCGACACATTTGAGTAAATAAATGCTAAAAAGACATAAATATTCCATGTCATTCGGTTTAATTCTGTAATGTATCCAGAATGAGTTCAAAAGGAAGAAAATCTTCCTTGTTCGATTATAATGCCACCCAGTAATTCCTCGTCCTAGATAGGTGATCGCAGTTTTAAGGCTACAACCTCATGGTAAGGATTTTAAAATTCTTGGATATAAACAATTTCGAGATATCGAAAAGTTCTTAAGACACATAGGTAACACATTGGCATTGTAATGTATTTTAATGTATGTATGTTTTTGTCGTGTTTGTAGGGATTGGTAAATCTGGCCCTGATTCAATAGTGATTCTAGGCCAACGTCGAGTTGTATCATCCATCATATGAATACCAACAGAAATTTATTAAGACTCCGATTCACTATCGAATAACTTCAATATCAAGCTAAAAATAAAAATACGTTATGTTCAAAACTACTCTGTATTGGTTTAAATAGCAAAAATTTAAGATAAATAATGAAATAAAACTATTTTTAAGAAATGTCTCAAGTTGTTTAAAAGAATAATTATTTCCGAGTTATCGGAGGAATAAATCTCTCGAGATTTGTATAGCTGGAGATCAACAGAGATTAATGAAACCCTCGTTCTAACGACATCATTATCATCAGCTTAGCCCGCTTTGCACATTTTCTACTGTAATAGATGAGCCCTTTCCGACTGAGCGCTAGTCGTGACTCGTGGAACTTCGATACAGTTAGGCCTTTAATTAACCGAGTTAACTGCTAAGAGCAGCGTCAATCACCATCAGCTAAAAAACCTTAAACTACTTTTAATCCATTATAATGTTTAACTTAACGACAAAGCGTTGCCTTTTTCACACGCGCGGGCTATATTTAATCAGTGCTATATCTTTTTGGTCGTTTTTGTGTGTACCAGGTTTTATATAACATTTTCCTTGAAAAAGTGAGTTATTTTCCTCGACCTATAGGGTGAGATTCATCCTCGACACAGCAATATTGAGGTTGCCAATTCGATACGGGATGGATTTTGGAACCAATTGCCATTTGTCGGTGGTCTATTAATAATGATGCTATCATGCTATGTACCAGATCGAAGTTACAACCAGGGAACGTTTTCTATCAAACTTAAAACAATTTAGGGAGTTAATAACTAAATTTTTAAAACACTTACTGACTTACATGTGCTTCGCAACGGCACTTAAAATGAAATGCTAACTCAAGTAATTTTTTGCTCTTTGAGAGAGCTCGTTCACTAAACTCACTTCCGGTTAGGTTTAGCTCGTTTGCTGCACTCACTCGCAACAAGTCTCTAATATCCTTTAGTTTTTTACTAATAATCTTCCCTCAATACTTTAAATAAAAATAGCTGTTAATTATTCCTGAATAAAATCATCCTTGAGTTTCAGTTCAAGAGGCTGTAAATGTATATGTTCAGAAAAAAACCCTGAAAAAGAGAATATGATATGTAAACAAAATCGACATCACCCTCTTGAGGTCGAACTATTGTAGACTAATTATTTCCCAGATATGGGAAATGACTTTCCTTTTCAAAAATTATTTTATCTTGAAAATATATGAAAAATATAACTATAATTTCACATTAAAAACTATGATTTTCACAAAACATCACCTTATTATTATTAACACTTGACTCTTAACACAAATTATGCTTAAAAATAATGTTTTGTGTCTCAAACCAGAGTTGCAATTCAAAATGGATTGAATTGACTCTGCCGGTTGTTAATTGACGTATGTGTTCGCACCACATCGGAGTGACACAGAACTCAGCGCGTTACATGCTGCACTTCACAGACCTCCGTTGATCCCATTCCGTCCTCGACTCGTAATGGTTCTGCCTCATGCTGCGATAAGTTCGTCTTTGACATTCGCGGATCAGCGACGATGTCTACGCATCGTGATGACTTAAAATGTTTAAGGTTAAGTTTTGAAGTTTCGTTCCATCGTGTACATATCTTTTATTATTGGGGTTGTCCTCGAAATATATATGTATAAATGGACATTACCTTAAACATTTTAAGTCATCATGATGCGTAATCATTGTCACTGACGCTTAGTGGCGGAACCACGTCTTTAAAAAAATGTTCTTGACGTGGAAACTCCAGAAAAAATTACGATGGATTAGTCTCTATCCTCCCAACCTCTGTAGGCATCCCAAGTTATTATGTTATTCTTGGAAGCAACATTTTAGTGATGAACACATATCGATTGGTAATAAAACTAAAATTACTACTAAGTTAAACTACTTGAGACGAGTAAGCGTAGTGAACGAGCTCACTGGAAGGAAAACAATCCTCAGGTTGGCGTTGCAGGCAGAGATAGCCCACTTTCTCTAAATAAAACATTAGACGCTAAAAATATATGTTGTATTAAATATGCTATGTGGTTTATGGGTTGGTGTGGTGATAGCTATTTAAGCGGAGAAAATTCTTCTGGAGTCACGCAAGAAACTCATTAATGTTAACGTTCTATTTGAACATCAGGAAAATAATACTTTTAAGAATTAAATTACGGATGATTTAAGAATAAGCTATATTATAAGGCTAATAAATTCACACAATTGAATTGTGATAATTTTGGAAACATAGCTTGATTGACCTTACCAGCAATTTTAATTTTACACAAATAAATGATGAGTAACGTTATACTATTCAAGGTTATCACGTCCGTTTGGCTAGTTGCTTTGGTTGATAAGGTTGATTTGCTTCGTTGATTTACATATTTGTGAATTGGAAAGACTTACGAGCAAAGAATTTTTTAACCTCTTATAAATGTTTGCTTGTGATAAAATAATTAGGTGGAAGGTCAAATTATATTAAAAACAAACATCGTAAGGTATCGTCATAGGAGCTTTTTAACTAATATACAGAGCTTTTAAATGTGATACAAAGCATTTAAATCCGGAAGTACATAATTACGTATATATTAGTAAATTTAAATCAATACACATACTTTACGTTACTTAATCTTTACTTTATCGTTATGTTTACTTTATACTGAAGTCACCTCATCAAAAGTTCAATGTTATACCTCCTGTTCGTTCAATCAATATGTTGGGGGTTAATACAATTAAGACCACGCCCTCTACACGGGCGGACTTCCCAACAGTAACTTAGTCGGCTGGTTGTTGATTGTAAACACAGTATAAATTTAATATTTGGGCTCACACTTGTCTTATTTAATGATAATGTCAAGGCATGTTAGCTGTGGAAACAACAAGTATTTATTTACAAATGGGATATTACATTTTACAATGACTCATACAACTTTAGTCAGTAAAAATTTAGTGGAAATCAATTCTTTCAACATTCGCAGTTTATTTATAACTAGTTCACGTGTTGCTCAACATCGAGCAATTTATTTTCATACAATACAAAAGTTACATTTAGTTTTAGATCAATGAAATCCGACCAATCCAATATTGTGAATATCAGCATCAGTGATCACCAAACACTACAGCTGTGAGGTACTGTAACAGATGTTTAAAATGCTCAAACCAATCTCAATGTTATTCTAATGGAAAAATTTCAAATTTAATTTGTGGATAGCGCCCTTAATATAATTCCGATTTTCATCAACTTTTGGTGGAAACAACTTCAGACTAAGCCCTATCCAACGACACCAAAAACTTGAAAATCGGTTGAGAATTGTAGGAGGAGTTCTCAAAACAAAAAAACCCTTAGCGTATTAAATAAGTACTAGAGATCGCCCACTGGTCGAAATTCGACCAAAAATCCAGTTGATCTTGAGCCAATTAGATTTCAAATGTTTTATAATGTAAACATCTGTTCTTCATGATTTGCTAGCATTTTTCACTATAACAGCTGTCTAATGATTCAATCAATTATCCTTCTCCCATAAGATTAACATAAAAACTTTGAAAGCCTGTAGGGCGTAGACCTGGAGTCCGATGTGAATTAGAATGGGATTCTGCTCATCTACAGGACTATACCTTTCTAACAGTATGCGCGGATTTCTCCTAGATGCACACGAGCTGAGAAAAAAAGGAGGAAACGAAACATGCTTGCGTATTAATATATAAATAGATTAGTGGAGTTTTCCTTTAAAATGTATCTATCTTCTAATTTCTATAAGGGTTTCGTCTGTTACGTCTCTTTTTCTCTCGACCTACTGAACCGATTTTTAAGATTGAGGTGTCATTTTAAAGCTTAGGATATACCGCAGTGACGAATTGTAATTAAAAAGGTCATATCGTTTCGGGCTTCGCCCCCCTCGCCTTTGATTTATTTCTAGAGGGCGCTTTAAAATGTTGACCAACTTTTATTGGAAGTTCTTTAATGTGAATTGTAATTTAACAGCTGATTAACTTCAGATGAATTATAAAACCAGATAGTGAACAAAAATTGATCTCTGTCACTTCATAATCAACATTCACGTACTGTAGGTGAGTTTCACTCATACAGAATAATAAAATGCGCAATTTGCGCACGGGCCACCTCGTGTATACTTTATTGTTATTCTGAATCAATTTCATAAATTCAAAATGTAAAATACTGTCTTAGTTTTTCCGAAACTTGCGCGTTTAATCATCAAATCAATCTATGTCAAGTTTTGCACAAAACTTGAAATTATAAAAAAGTGTGGCTGGAAAGATTGTGTTGTGTGACATTTTCAGTATAACCTTGATATTCTTAACAGTTTCAATATTCTGTTTATCTTTACAATTCCAGAACGGATAAGTCCACGACCTACTAAGTCTATATTTTAGTTCAACGAGTTTGTTAGTGTTTTTTTGTGTAAGCTATTTTGGAATTATTATTACGATTATGAATTTGACAGTAAAATATTGATATTTGGAACATTTAAATTTAAGTTTTTATTTTCATAAACTATGAATTAGTAATGGATTGAAACGAATAAGTAACTGCAACCTTTTTCGTCCTATAAAGGCAGCAAAATATATTTTTCTAGTTTATTTTGAAAATTAACGTTTTAAAAATTTACTCAGGCTTGATATTACCAGAGTAACACCGAAATAATTTTCCTCTTTTTTAAAGTGCACGCGATTCTAAATAGATAAACCTAAATAGTTTCAAATTGTAGAGAAACAAACCAAGAAACAAACCAAGTTACTCATTTAAGCCGCGTCTGAATATGGCTGAACATTCGTGATGAACTAGTTCAACGATCTCAAAAAATCAACAAACATTAATAAAGAACAATCACTTACGATATGATTTAAATTCGAAAAAATACCTAAATACCAGCAAACAAACAAATGTTCTGGAGAACTCTGTTCGGTGAACATGTTCGGCCTGTGTGGACGCGGCTTTAGTTCGTTGTTACCAAGTTGCACGTAAAAAGGGTGGGAAAAGTGTGGAAACTATACAATTTATGTAAAAGTGTTTAACGAACAAAACCAAAACTTTGCAAATTTATTTAGTCTTGGGTCGCTTTCCCAGAGTCAGTTTAATCTTTAAACCAAGTTTAATATGTACCGTATGTTTAATTATGTACTAAACTAAAGTAGTAAAGTTTAACATTTTTTCGGGAAAGCTGTCCTTAAAGGCGATGTCCCAAAACGATTATTGCCTTTGCACCTTCAAAGGAGGACGGTCCACAAGGAGTCAGAAGAAAATCTTAAATGTAAACATTGCTCAAGATGTACATAAAATTGAAGTTCTCTACGAATAGAGAACATTTATGTAAACCCGACCTTCAAAGGACGACAGAATAAAAAATTGTAGGTGATCAAACTTTGCAGTGTAATCATTTTGCGGAAAACTAAAAATGCAAAACTTCGACTTTTTAGGTCACGTTTTTGGCAAATTGCTTAGAAAGTAAAGCCCTTTAAAATTATGTATCATGTGACGTAGATTATTACAGTTTCCCTGACGAATTCGAAAATAAACGTTCCCTAAAGGAAGTCTTGGGGGAAACGTCATTGGCCTACGTCACATGATATTAATTTTAAAAGGCATTCTGAGCAATTTACCTCAAACTTGAACTTAAAAGGTCTAGTGTGTAGGGAGTTATTGTTTTTTTTGGTTTCGTCAATATGACTTTAATGCAAAGTTTGATCGCCTACCATAGGGACTCAATCGTCCCTATAAATTCGAGTTCGTGGCCTTGTTCTATACTCATAGAGACCTTATTTGATGTAATTCTTGACCTCTACTCACGTTTAAGTTTCTTCTGACTCCTTGTGTACAGTCCCTCCTTGGAGGTTCGAGGTCAATAAATACTTTGGGAAGTAGGCTTTAAGACTCAAAATTAGTTCGCGCAGTTTTAGTTTTGTTAATTAAGTAATTTTTAAAGATATTATACCGTTTCCAGACTTTTTCCACTCCGTATATTGCTAGTGGTAGTCAATTTATTAACTTAAACTTTGATTCGCTTCACACGTGTGACTTCTGGTTTAAAATACCGAGTGACAGGAATACCACGTTAGAGTTAGATAATGATTTACGATCTTGCCCTTGACCTATTTGAAAAATATAGGATAAAATCAGATTGTTGTTTCAAAAATATTAAATTGTTCATCATATACAATCAACCGTTTTATATGTAAACTGCGAGTAATCAGTGAGGCAGGTCCATTTCCCTGGCCCGGCCATATTGGAAATTGGATATGAAAATCAAACCACGATTTAATACTCAATTAGTACTATTTAATACCCGAACGTTAGATTTAATACTCTTAATACAACAGATTTATTAAGAAGAATCTTGTGGCCGGGCCAGGGAAATGCTAGCCCGGCCATGTTGGAAAATGCAGATTTAAACCACGTGGTGATTTAATACTCAATTAGTACTATTTAGTACCCAAGTGATAGAATTAATACTCTAAAAATAACTGAGTTATTAGCCATATCGTGTGGCCGGGCCAGGGAAATGCCAGCCCGGCCATGTTGAAAAATGTGAATTTTAACCACACCACGATTTAATACTCAATTAGTACTATTTAGTACCCAAATATTAGATTTAGTACTCCAACCGTTATTGAGTTATTAACCCTTATGTATATGGCGGGAGCCGTAAGCGCCAGCCCGGTCACGAAGGAAGATTCAAATTTCAACTGTGTTACAATGACAATTTTATATTATTACTATACCAGGATTTAATACTCAATTAGTACTATTTAATACCCAAATGTTAGATTTAGTACTCTAAAAATAACTGTGTTATTAGCCATAACATGTGGCCGGGCCAGGGAAATGCCAGCCCGGCCATGTTGAAAAATGTGAATTTTAACCACACCACGATTTAATACTCAATTAGTACTATTTAGTACCCACATATTAGATTTAATACTTCAACCATTACCAAATTATTAACCCTTATGTTTATGGTGGAAAGAAAGAAAACGCAAAATGATTAGAAAATACCTTATCAAAACATAAAAGAAATTAAAGCTCTTTAGCAGTATTTAGTACCAGGGTATAACATTTTTTACTTTAAATACTGCACATTTGCTGATTATAGTTATGTCGCACTCTGGCCATTTGGAATATCACTGATGTTAATATATTGTCTTTTTTATTGAAACATTAATACTTTTTTAGGACATTTAAACTAATTGGAGTATTGATGAAATAGAGTGAAACGGCTTTAATAGAATGTATAATAGAATGGAAACAAAATGAAATAAATAACATGAATATTAACGTGAATATACTTGTAAAAATAATATTAAATAATAAAAATAAATAAATCAATTAATAATAAAACTGATGATAAAAGTACAACATAAATTAAAAATTACAACTTTAAAAGGAAAACCGTAAACAAACAATTTGTACCCATAAACATATCCCATATATATTAATAAATATACCCATATACAAGACGTAACAATAACATCTTAAAAAACAAAACCTTATAAAAAACAATATATAATAAACATAACCATAAACAATAAACTTTACAACATGAATATAGAAATTAAAACATAACATAATAACCAGAGATACAAAAGAATTAACAAAAATATAGTCATAACATAAATATATAACCTATTTATAAACGTATACAGGGTAGAAAGTAATTAGTTAAAAAAATTTCAGGGGGATCAAATATACAGGGTAGAAAAAATGGAGATGATTCAATACCTTTAAAAGTATATAGGTAATAAAACTAAAACTTTGCAAATTGATTTTGAATAGCAAAATATACTTCCTAAAGTACTTATTGTCCTTGGACCTCCAAGGGGAGACGTTCCACAAGGAGTCAGATGTAAAAATATTAAATGTTAGCAAAGATCAATACAGTATTTACATCAAATTAAATTGCCCAAAGAATAGAGAACAATGCCGCAAACCTCACCTTGAAAGGCTGAACGAGTCAAATATGGAATACAATCAAACTTTGCATAAAAATCATATTGGTAAAAAAATGCAATTACTACCGATACACTCTACTCTTTGGGGCAGGGTTTGTGGCAAATTGCTCTGAATGCAAAGTTCTTTCAAATTATGTATCTTATGACATAGTCCAATGCAGTTTCCCAGACGCTTTCCTTTAGGGTCGTTCCTAGTGGAAGTAGTCAAAGTATAACTGCATTGGCCTACGTCATATGATATATCATATTAAAGGGCTTTGCATTATCAGCAATTTGCTACAAATATGACCTCTAAGGGTCTAGTTTATCGGCAGCTACTGCATTTATTGTTTTCAGCAATATGATTTTATTTTAAAGTTGGTCGCCTGCCAATTTTGATTCGGTCATCCTTTTGAGCTCGGGTTTGCGGCATCGTTCTCTTTTCTTATGGACCTTTTATATTATGTACACATTGACCTATGCTTATATTTAAGATTTTCTTCTAACTCTTAGTTGCCCGTCTCCGCTTGAAGGTCCAAAAACAGTACATACTTTATGTAGTAGACTTTGCCATTCAAAATCAATTTGTAAAGTTTTAGTTTCATGACTTAAATACTTTTAAAGCTATTACATCGTTTCCAGATTTTTCCAACCTGTACACTGCGTGTGACTAAAGTTTGTATCGTGTTGTTATTGTATCCGATAGAGTTAGTTTTCATTTGTTAGTTTAAGTTTTTACAAAAAAGTACAGAATTTTAAAAATTAAATTATAACTATGTTGATAGCAAATTTGTGGATAGATAATTTGAAATACACTCTTTAATCACTTTTGTTGAATTCCCCTAAATAATGCAACACCAACTTCATTCATCCTGAATACAGGAACGTCACACAAATTACAAACCGGAAGCAAACACTTTTGGCTTTCGTATGTTTTTACTCTGTGAATACTAGTACTTGAAGAGGGACAATTTTATTCCCACTCATCCCTTTGACTTTAACTTTAGTGTCATCGTACATTTCCCAATTGCCATTCAACCTTTTGCAAATGGCAAAGTAGTGTCCAATTTTTGATAAGCTGTCTCGTCTTGAGAAAGCTACCACTCCTCTCAAATGGTAATCATTATTGTGAACGGATATTCTTGTTGGTATGTTGTCTAGCGGGGCCTAGAAAAGTGTGGACTGCGTTATTTTAAATTAAAATCAACAAAATATATTTAAAAACAAAGACAAAAAACAAACAAAGACAAATTTACGAGTTAAGGGAGTAGAACAGCGAATTACTAACTTAGTCAAACTAACTTTTAGATTGAGGCATATTAATTGTTTTAATTACAAAATTACATTAGTATCCTACCGCAATTGCCAAAGATCTTATTATATGGTAGAAAAGCCATATTTACACAAAAAACTGCATATAAATTTTTTGGTTTTGGTACAAAATAAAACGCATAAATATGGTCTGTTTGTTTAGGAAAGCCTTCTTTCCGCTCGGTTAAAGAATAACGGATGTGGAATCTAAGGTTAACCAAGACCATTTTCTAAATAATTTAATATTTAATTTTTAGTTTTTTGTTTTTTTTTCTTTTTGTTATTTATAATAGTTTGACAGCATTTCTTTTATTTGACATATTTGATCTTGAAAATAAAAAATGGCCGCCATTTTGAAAATACACATCAGAAAACAAATTTTTCCCTGAAAATGAACATTGGTGTGATTAAGGTTCATGCCAAATAGCCTACAAACTTCAGTTACGGAAATGAAAAAAATTATAAGTGTAAAAAACAAAATGGCCGCTAACGATGCTTTTTTAAAACATGTGTTCCTAAAATTTTTTTTAAATTTTGATCCAAGGAATCACCACACGGAGTTTCGGAAGAGAGTTTATAAACAATCCGTATACACAAATCTTTTATAATGTTTGGTGAATGAACTTTACATTTATCATATTGGTTGCTTAGCCAATCAAACCGCAGGGAAATATAAAAAAATGACGTTTTTTTTATTGTAACATACCAAAAAATAAAATTTTAACATTTACTTCGATGGTGCTATCTGTTATGGCTATACGAGCTACATAATACTTCCACGAGCTACATAATACATAACGCAATCATCCCTGAACATACATAACGCCGGCATTTCCCTGGCCCGGCCACATGTTATGGCTAATAACTGAGTTATTTTTAGAGTACTAAATCTAACATTTGGGTATTAAATAGTACTAATTGAGTATTAAATCCTGGTATAGTAATAATATAAAATTGTCATTGTAACACAGTTGAAATTTGAATCTTCCTTCGTGACCGGGCTGGCGCTTATGGCTCCCGCCATATACATAAGGGTTAATAACTCAATAACGGTTGGAGTACTGAATCTAATATTTGGGTACTAAATAGTACTAATTGAGTATTAAATCGTGGTGTGGTTAAAATTCACATTTTTCAACATGGCCGGGCTGGCATTTCCCTGGCCCGGCCACACGATATGGCTAATAACTCAGTTATTTTTAGAGTATTATTTCTATCACTTGGGTACTAAATAGTACTAATTGAGTATTAAATCCTGGTATCGTAAGAATATAAAATTGTCATTGTAACACAGTTGAAAGTTGAATCTTCCTTCGTGACCGGGTTGGCGCTTATGGCTCCCGCCATATACATAAGGGTTAATAACTCAATAACGGTTGGAGTACTAAATCTAATATTTGGGTACTAAATAGTACTAATTGAGTATTAAATCGTGGTGTGGTTAAAATTCACATTTTTCAACATGGCCGGGCTGGCATTTCCCTGGCCCGGCCACATGTTATGGCTAATAACTCAGTTATTATTAGAGTACTAAATCTAACATTTGGGTATTAAATAGTACTAATTGAGTATTAAATCCTGGTATAGTAATAATATAAAATTGTCATTGTAACACAGTTGAAATTTGAATCTTCCTTCGTGACCGGGCTGGCGCTTATGGCTCCCGCCATATACATAAGGGTTAATAACTCAATAACGGTTGGAGTACTGAATCTAATATTTGGGTACTAAATAGTACTAATTGAGTATTAAATCGTGGTGTGGTTAAAATTCACATTTTTCAACATGGCCGGGCTGGCATTTCCCTGGCCCGGCCACACGATATGGCTAATAACTCAGTTATTTTTAGAGTATTATTTCTATCACTTAGGTACTAAATAGTACTAATTAATTGAGTATTAAATCCTGGTATCGTAAGAATATAAAATTGTCATTGTAACACAGTTGAAAGTTGAATCTTCCTTCGTGACCGGGTTGGCGCTTATGGCTCCCGCCATATACATAAGGGTTAATAACTCAATAACGGTTGGAGTACTAAATCTAATATTTGGGTACTAAATAGTACTAATTAAGTATTAAATCGTGGTGTGGTTAAAATTCACATTTTTCAACATGGCCGGGCTGGCATTTCCCTGGCCCGGCCACATGTTATGGCTAATAACTCAGTTATTATTAGAGTACTAAATCTAACATTTGGGTATTAAATAGTACTAATTGAGTATTAAATCCTGGTATAGTAATAATATAAAATTGTCATTGTAACACAGTTGAAATTTGAATCTTCCTTCGTGACCGGGCTGGCGCTTATGGCTCCCGCCATATACATAAGGGTTAATAACTCAATAACGGTTGGAGTACTGAATCTAATATTTGGGTACTAAATAGTACTAATTGAGTATTAAATCGTGGTGTGGTTAAAATTCACATTTTTCAACATGGCCATGCTGGCATTTCCCTGGCCCGGCCACATGTTATGGCTAATAACTCAGTTATTTTTAGAGTACTAAATCTAACATTTGGGTATTAAATAGTACTAATTGAGTATTAAATCCTGGTATGGTAATAATATAAAATTGTCATTGTAACACAGTTGAAAGTTGAATCTTCCTTCGTGACCGGGTTGGCGCTTATGGCTCCCGCCATATACATAAGGGTTAATAACTCAATAACGGTTGGAGTACTAAATCTAATATTTGGGTACTAAATAGTACTAATTGAGTATTAAATCGTGGTGTGGTTTAAAATTCACATTTGTCAACATGGCCGGGCTGGCATTTAGCTGGCCCGGCCACATGTTATGGCTAATAACTAAGTTATTTTTAGAGTACTAAATCTAACATTTGGGTATTAAGTAGTACTAATTGAGTATTAAATCCTGGTATAGTAATAATATAAAATTGTCATTGTAACACAGTTGTAATTTGAATCTTCCTTCGTGACCGGGCTGGGGCTTATGGCTCCCGCCATATACATAAGGGTTAATAACTCAATAACGGTAGGAGTACTAAATCTAATATTTGGGTACTAAATAGTACTAATTGAGTATTAAATCGTGGTGTGGTTAAAATTCACATTTTTCAACATGGCCGGGCTGGCATTTCCATGGCCCGGCCACATGTTATGGCTAATAACTCAGTTATTTTTAGAGTACTAAATCTAACATTTGGGTATTAAATAGTACTAATTGAGTATTAAATCCTGGTATGGTAATAATATAAAATTGTCATTGTAACACAGTTGAAATTTGAATCTTCCTTCGTGACCGGGCTGGCGCTTACGGCTCCCGCCATATACATAAGGGTTAATAACTCAATAATGGTAGGAGTATTAAATCTAATATTTGGGTACTAAATAGTAGTAATTGAGTATTAGATCGTGGTGTGGTTAAAATTCACATTTTCCGACATGGCCGGGCTGGCATTTCCCTGGCCCGGCCACACGATATGGCTAATAACTCAGTTATTTTTAGAGTATTAATTCTATCACTTGGGTACTAAATAGTACTAATTGAGTATTAAATCACTACGTGATTTAAATCTGCATTTTCCAACATGGCCGGGCTAGCATTTCCCTGGCCCGGCCACAAGATTCTTCTTAATAAATCTGTTGTATTAAGAGTATTAAATCTAACGTTCGGGTATTAAATAGTACTAATTGAGTATTAAATTGTGGTATGATTTTCATATCAAATTTCCATTATGGCCGGGCCAGGGAAATGGACCTCAGTGAGGCAGTCAGACTCCAGCGAGGTGGTATAGTCCACGTGTGACGTTGGGGGTACCCTCGTTCCACGTCTTGACATTTTCAGCACTGTCCCCCCTCCACCCTCGCCACCGTATCTCTGGGGACGCCCTCGTTTTTCGCCGGGGAGTGGCATTGCTCACTGCTCTAGTGGCGCATTCTGTGTTTTAATGAGTTTCGGCGTGGAACGACATGTACAACAAATTAACGTATTGTTTGTTTCTTATTTATCTACCAATTTATTTTAGCCTCAATTTCAAACGAAAACAGCTTTGATGGCTTACTCGTTAGTTGTAGCAAGATTTATTTGTAACAAACAAGCAAATACTTTGCTATTAAAAATTCTGATTGAAACGACTAAATTGAATAAAATCTAAATATTATGTGGCCAAGTCGTTGAATATTCTTTGTAAGAAGAGATAAAGAGAAAGAAACATGAAGGAAGGAAGAAAAAAAGTAAAAAGAAAAGATACAATTAGAGATGTTTAAAATGAAGAAAAAACTTCAAAAGGCTGAGTGGTGCATAAATGAAAATTAATTTTGTGAACAAATCTGAAAGTGAAAAACATTGTTAAAACCTTGATATGTAAATTTTCATGCACGTTAAACATTGTCAGTGGAATAAAATTATAAACAAAATTTAATGATTGTTTTACCTGATGGTTAAAAGACACGTAGAAGGTCCTGTAAATATTTACCCAACCCTTGGCCTTTTTTATATTATATTGTTCACCCATTCGATTTTATGTTTAACTCAAATTATTTTAAACGGTATTGAGTAAAATAATAAATATTGAATATAAATTAAATGGAAAGCCAATGTAGAAGAACCATGAGATATTTATTACTTATAAATGAACGGAATGAAATTGTATCCTATATGTTATTTATTTATATCAGTAGAATAAAGACCTATTGTGGCATGGAAATATCTTTTTAGATAAAAAAATGTTATGCCTAACTAAATATTATAACACAAGAATATAAATTAAAATTACTAAACAAATTGTTTTACCATAATAAAATAGTATTCGCTATATAATAAGCAAACAATAACAGTTAGTATTGTATTATTAAAACGAATTTAAAATAAAACAAAATAATCAGTATTTTGGATACGTAGTTCTTATATACGGATGCCACTAGCTTCCAAAGAGCTGTGGAGTTTAGATTAGCTATTATATGACTCAGTTTGTATAAAATAGTTAACTAATTCAAAACAAGTCACCTGACCATGATTAAACATAGTTCCAGCCGTCTTGACAGCTGAAAATACACCAAAGTCATTTCATCGACGAGAGCATCCTTCTGCGGCTCTAGAGTCAAGGTTGATTTTCCAAGTGATTATTTTTCAATGTGTCGCTTTTGAAATTATTTTACGTATTTAGCAATAACATAACTAACCTGCACCGCAGCACACCATAACTTGGCTGATACACGTAGCGCCGGTGTCGCGGCCGTGCTCATAGATGATTTTGCCGGGATCCCCGAGGGCGTGAATCTCCTGCCTTTTTGGAATCGGAATTCAAAAGTTTTCAATGTAGAGTCGTGTAATTTTCACACAATTTTTATAAAATTGACTTCTTCCGATGTATGATTTTCTTTAGAGGTTCAAGTAAAAACAACCTTAAAAAACTAGTTGCATCCGTATAGCAAGCGAGTACCATACTGTAGTATATATATATATTTTTTTAAAGCATGCTTTTATCCAAACATGTATACCGTATATTTTGACATTTATTTCAAGAAAATGAGGAACATGCAATAATCACTTAAGGGACTTTTAAGGGACTTAAAAAATAGTACAAACTTCTTTGAATATGTGGTGAAGTTGAGGTTTTTAGTAAGCGTGGTTACGTTTGCTAATTTGTCTAACTTTCCAAATAGCCAATGTAACAGAAATCTTTCAATATTTTTAATTAATATTGATAAAATACCGTACCCTGTTTGGATAAAATACTGTTTAAATAAAATACAATTTTAGGTAGCCAAGGTATTTGTCCATAAACAAGAAGTGGAAAACCATTTTAAACTCCATTTATTTTAAATCCACATTATTATTTTGTTTAAACAGTAAAGAGAATTGTCAATCAGTAAAATTTTTGAGTTGATATAATTTAGCAGTATCGTAAACAAAGATCAAGCGTCCTTTAAGTTTGGACAGAAAGTCGTCATTTCCTATTGTCTTGTTCAGTTTAAATGGACATTGGAGAACAGAGTCAAGCGGGGAAATAAAAGTTAGCCTTCATTGGAATTGACACTTCAGTCCGCCGGGAAATCTGCAACTTATACACTCCTACTACAGTGCCATAAGATTATGAGAGCTACTTTGTGTAAACAATTTTCAATAATGTTAATATGTTTTATTTAAGTCCATTAAACGATATTACGCAATAACTGTTAGATTGTTTATACAAATAATGTATTTTTAACGTCTACTACTACATGTACTACAAGATATACATACACACCAATCATAGAGTGTTCTTACTCATCATTATGAATCGTTGTATAATTAAAAATATCGAATGTGTTATTCTTAAATTTATCAAGGTAATAGCTTCTCCTTATACTTCAAGGAAACATTAAGAGTCATCTTCACCCTTGTAAAAATACTGAAAACATGCCTCTGTATTCCCCTGTTTCGGACGTTGTTTTTGGATATTTATTGGTAAAATTTATGTTTTATTGTAGATTAAGGTTGGATCTAGGTCCCTCATACCTGATGTATCAGTAAAAATAAGTGGTATAAGTAGAAAAAATCTTAAATTAAGGGAAAATTGAGTTACTTTACGACGTCACAGAGAGTAATATTTTCACATTTTCAAAAGTTTGAGGTTTTAGGGACCTAATATAACTATTTAACTAAACACTTACCAAGAAAATGTTAAAAACGGCGTCCGAATTAGGGGGATAAATACCATGTTTTGCATAAAAGCCGTATGGTTAACATTGCCGACTGCGCAACAATGGGCTACTGGCCCAAAGGTGAAGATGACTCTTAAAGTATGTCGAATCCATGTGGTTTACAAAATTGAGATTCCAAGCATACGGTAATTAGTTGCTGGCTTACTTGATTTGATACTCAATAGTTTTGGCATGAATCATATTAAAATAATTCTTTACCTACTAAAAAAAAAAAAAAAAAAAAAAAAAAAAAAAAAAAAAAAAAAAAAAAAAAAATGGAACTGTGATTATTTTTATGTGTTATTCCAAACTTCCAGGACTAACTTTATAAATTTAACTGTACATTTTTAATTTTCGATGTTACCTTAAGTTACTTTTATAACAAAAAATAAAATAATTAGTAAAGTGGAGTAATTTGTTTGTGGTTTGTGGTTGGAGTTGTTGAATATTTATTTGATTATTCTACCCATATTATGTTTTGGCCCCTAAGAATATCACACCACCAATGAAAAAAATTTCGCTCGTAGATCCGTAAGCACAATTAGATGCCTTGATACAACCGTCCTCCTCTCTCAAATTATATTAGAAAATATAATTTTTGGAACGGTCGTAAAACAAAATTGTTAGGTTATTTTGAGATATTAGGATGTCACCCAGATCTAACTCCATAAAAATGCAGCCTCTCAGGGGAATAATGAGTTAGTTTCTGTTAAGCAGCTTTTCAAATCACATGAACGATTAATTTAGGAATGAAACATAGTTGCAGCTATGTATAATTTCAGAGTACAGAATCGGTTACACCGTCTCCCAGTGGACTGCAACCGCATAGCACACCATTCCCAATTAACCTTTTCGCCGTATAACTTGTTCATCTTATATACGACTTATTAAAACTATTCGTTCGTTTACTGTAACAAACCTAAAATATTAATTGAACAAACACATAGAAATTTATGGTAATCCTAAAGAAATCTTAGTATTTCTAATCCTTCAAACGTTCAGTAGTAAGTTTAGATTAAAAGGAGAGAATTTTAATATATAATTTATTTTAGATACATTAAGGTTTTAATCATAAAATGTTGTTAAGTCCTAAAAAAACAGCATATAAGATGGTTTTTATAAAAATATTTTAATATAAATAATAGAAGGGTCCTTCTGAAATATAATATCAAGGATCACCGGTTTAAAATCCCCGGTTGATCATATTTTCTGCTTGTCAAGCGCATGATGTATATTCAGTTATTTCATAATTGAACAATTTTCTATTCAATTGATTTTGAATTTTTCATGGAATTTATGACTAGTCTGTTCGTTCTGTTACAACATAACTTGTTTAAGCAAGGTAAATTCATAATTTAATTTTTTTTAGCTAGGTACGATGCAAATTGAGATCTACGGGATGTATAAAATGTGATATTATTGTTCCAAAGCTCCATTTATTTTACATTATTAAAAATAATTTCTATTTTATAATTCAATATCATCCGCAATATATTTGAAAAATAAAAAGTAATCGACTTAACCAAAGGATTATCGAAGAAAAATTAGGATATCATACCTAAGGTTGCTGATGTACGAGTTTTTTTTTAAATAGAATTATCTCTTAAGGTCGTACCTGAACTTCCAAAAGTAATACATAATCTTAATTTAGCTTAGTTTTACTAACTAGTAACTTTAAATTGACCAACAAAGTTTACTTTGAAACCATTTTCAAATGTTTCGAAATCGCACTATTCTGGAATATAGTAGCACTACTATCGGAACACACCATTAGAGTTAACAATGACCCAATAACATCCATACGTGGCACGTGACAGTCTACACACACTCGACAATGTACACCTGTCCTTCTCCGATCATATATAGTGCATGAGATTGGAAATGGACATGAGTGTTATAAGTTGTAAGAAAAAATCAGAGCCTCAAATTTAGATGGTTTTAGATAAGAAAGAAGGTTTTAGCGAAAGGTTATTCATTGTATTTAATTAAAAATAATTATTTATTATGATGATAGACAAATAGAAACATAGAAAAAAAACTAATTTGGAACATTAAGTTTTTCAACGAAAAAAGGATACCTTAAAACATTGGCTAGAAGTTTTTATAAATATACAGTTATCTTAAGATGGATTAAAATAAATTTGGTCATACAGTAATATAATTTTTATTGTTACGACACGAACATTTATTTTCGTGAATGGCATTAGCCATATTTCTATTTATATTTCTAAAATATCTAATAGCTATTTTTACGCTAACACGAATTTTACGAATCACTTGCCCATAAAACGTAGAAAAACCAATACTTTGAGTTAAATAAAATCCCGAATTGAGGACATTACACCACCATTCAATACTCTGGCGTCTTTTCCTGTATTTCAATAGGTCTAACAATTTAAATTGTGCTAAAGTAATGGTTCGTATTTTGCAATTTCATGTGTTATATTTTTGTTCGTATCCTTAAACCAATTTTTCAAAACCATGTTTCATGGGAAAAACCGTTCAATAAATTTTGTATTACTTAAGACTGCGATTTAAATAATTTTGTGCATAGTGTAAGTACAAAACAACGTTCACGAATAATTATTTGTAAAAAATGTAAGAGATAAACACAATACATCAGCTTTTTTATTTTATAAAAGCATTCTTTTAAAATTTTAGCTGTAACCCTCTCAATCACGCAAAAATAATTGGGCACATTTCTCATAGAATGCAATTCGTCCGGTTGCCAATATTTTCCGTCGTTGGGATTACTTAAATGAATTTTATATCGTGGTTTGTGATTGATTTTAAATTATAAACGTATCGATGTGTTTAATCGGGGACCACTCGCAGGCCCCGAGTTATTCCTAAATTTAAGCGTTTTTTGTTGTTGTTATTTTAAGTAGGCCTACAGATAACTTCATTACATTTTTAAATAGCGAAATAAGTTAATAAAAATAGAATTGCTATTATAAAATCAACAAAATAATATTTAAATAAAATAGATTTTAATTAATGAAGCGGCATTCAAATAATACAATCAGAAATATAAATTCTTAGTTAATTATATTAAAAATAACACTCCTTTATTTCTTATTTTTTTGTAAAATAACAATAAAAATATTAATTACTTCATTCATTCATTCATTCGTTTTTGGCACTAACTGGCAAAAACTGTTAATTAATTTGTTACATAATTACATTAAACAGATTTACAGGTGTTTTATGCTGATCCTAGTAGATATTTCTCACCAAATATTTAAACAATTTCAATGTTAACTTTAAGAATATATTTTTATCATTCTGCCACGAAATCAGCGTGATTTTTGTTCTCTCAGTAGTAGAAAAACGTTGATGTTTTTGCTAGGACTGAAAAATTATCTGGAATATTTTTAAAGTCCTGGTACTGGAAATTCAGCTGTTTGCTAAGTATATTATTATTCATTTATTAATTTTGAGATGTAGAATTTCGAATTTGAAACGTTATAAAGAGCATTGTTTATAAACATAAACACTGCATATTATTTACTTTGAAAATATAACCAAAAACATTTACAACTTTATAGTTTAATTTAAGATTAAAAGTCTAATTCCGCATTAGACTGGGACGGTGGCGACGTCCTGTAATCCAGCTACTTGGAGGTCACGAATTGTGGATAGTTAAGAGAGATGGCTTGTGGATGCGATATTCGCTGGTGGGGATTAACGTCCGCACTAGTGAATACTAGTTCATCCATAAGTACCATCCTCATAATTAGACCAATTCGTATATGGGAGGTTGAAATTGTGGTTCGGATCCCACGTTAAACTGTAGGTCCCTAGATACCATTGGCTGTTGGGCTATGAATTAACAGTCCTGTCTAAGGAGAATGTCGGCCTTAGTCAGTAACAAGACTACAAGATCGCGCCACAATCATCCTACACTCATCCCTCATTCATACTTGGCTTTAAACTACCTATTGAATTAGGTCGCCATTTCAATAAAGGTATTAAGGTATTAAATGATAAAAACGTAGTTTATCCCTCGGTGCAAAAGTATCTTTATGGTGCCATTTTTTTTAACTCGGCTGCTCCTCGTATTTAAAACACGATTGAGTACCAAAAATACCACTTTTGCTCCTAATGATGAAAACTACAATATTTTAAAGATTTCATATAAAATTCTCGATTCAGTTTTTGTTGTTAGCTACAAAACAAATGTAAATATCGAGATAAAATCATTTCTTGCATATTAATATATGATTCTGTTAAATTTTTTCATTATCTATTTATCGTCCTAATGGTTATCGACAGCACCAGGTGTGACGGAGCACCCGTAATAACCTCACCCGTAAACTCTTTTCAAAATTTAGAGCACTAAAAAAGAAAAACATTAATATGTTAACCAGCTACTTATCGGTAACTTATCGGTTGACCCTAATTTTTATTTGCAGGATGTAGTTGGAAGTAACCTTTCCGATCCAAAAGTCACTAATTTGAAATTTAAACACCAACTTTTTATGACTTTTTTAGATTCTATGATAAAATTTAAGACAAATTTAATTTGTAACGCAAATCCTAACGGTTTGGAGATAGTGGCGGGGGAAGTTAAGTTTTTCCCATAATTTAACAATTCAGAAATAATAGATATGGAATTCCTTGAAATTGCTAATCTTTTTTAAAAAAAAAAAAACTAACCTCAACCGCAATTTTCTTTTAAAGCGTTAGGAATAGGGGAACAAATTAAATTGTAAGGTTGTCTTCAAATTACGTGTAGTATTAAAAAAATACAAAAAGTTATATTTAAAATTAGTGACTTTCGGTCTGGATAGGTTACTTCTTTTACACCCCGTACATTTAAATTATTGTCAATCGATAGAGCATAACCGGTTATACCTCTACTGGCACGAGTTTTCTTGTTAAACATAAATTGTGTAAATTTTAAAACTGGTGTATTATAGGTCTTGGGCATCCGTTTTAAATTGATTACAGCATGATTATAAACCTCTAAAGTAATTGGAACCCTGAGTGAGTTCCGTATTTTTTGATTTTATTTGTCAAAGAAACACAGAAGGAAGCGTTGGATTCCTTAGTCTTATCAATTGGCGTGCCAAGAACTACTTTAGGAAAAGAAAATAGACTTTGGGGTCACGCAAGAGCTGGACATGGTTCATTTCTTTTGTAAAATATTTTACAATGAGGTCGCTGTACTATAGACTATTTCCAATGGTGTGACAGGATATCAAGAGATAGGCCACTCATAACAATTTGAGATAATAATTTAAAATATTAAACTTACATAGATGATTGTAAAGTTGGAATGATCATTTTCTTAATGCCATTAAAAATTTTCAAGTACAGTTAATGGATATTTTTTGAAAAGTTAAAATTTGTGAAGGAGGTCAACGGTACCGTTGGTGCACTATTAGTAAAGCATAACATTACCCAATTGGCTCAACAATATCCTGAACGCCTGCCACTATGAATACTTGAGTACCAATACTCTCCATAATTCATATCCTAAGCACCTGATCCAGTCTCTTAATATCGACTATTAAAATGGACGGATTGTTAGTCTGGAGGGATATGTCTATATCTATTTACATAAATAATAGCGAGGTAACTATTCTGTGCGTAAGTAAAATGTTTAACTTTTTTATTACAGTGATTCGTTAACGTCTATATCAGGCCTTAAACGCACATGTGATTACATAATGAGTAGGCCTATAGGAGGTTCTCTGAAATACAATTTTAGATCTGTTTCTTATAATATTGATTCAGTTCATTAATTGTGGATTTATACATCTTGACAAACTTATTTTTTACTTATACAATATTTCCTCAGTAACGTACTAAATAAGAAAAATACGCAAGAAAAATAAATTTTAACGTTTTTAAGCATTTGAAGAGGTAGAGTTTCGATGAAATAGTTTTATTTCCCATTGTTTTATTACACGCATTTCAACCTAAATAAATTTAAATCTTAATCAATATGATTAAAAATAATATAATATATTCAAACATTTTAAGGGTATATTAAAGGGTAAAAACGTACGTACAACTTTCTCTTAAATCCTATACTATATTGATTAAATAATAAAATAATTAGTAAAATTCTTTATTTAACAAACATGATTTAAGCTGATTATAAACTTATGTTTTACTAACCGAATCCTTTTTCCAATAATATTTAAAAAATATTATAAATTGCTGAGGTTTTGCATTTTAGATCATAACCAAAGAGATGTCTAAATCTATACCATGCAACGTTGAACTGTTGCTGTTGCAACTGCAACTACTAGATAAATCCCTGGCGCCTAGTAAATAAACTCTTTAAAACAGTTTACCGCTATTCTTCCATCTTCATTCCTTTGCTGTGTAGAACTCTCGAAGTAAACTTCAGTAGCGTTACATACTTGCTTTTTACTCACATTAGATATGCAGATCTAATTATAAATTAAATGTAAATTGGTTATTTAATTTTAAATACTTTTAACAAAATTAGCTTTTTTGATTTTTTTAAAACTGCAAATTTTCCTAGCAGTTTTTTTGTTTGTTTTGAAGCGGGGATAAAACACGATAAGGACTGTAGTAAAAAGGTTCCACGTCGTAGTGTGTTTTTAATAGCACGGTTTTATTATTTTACTCTTTAAATATCTTAAATGAAAATGTATACAAAGTGCAACTAAAAATGTTTCAGGACTTCAAAATATGACTATTTTACTTGGAAACATATATATTTCCTAAAATATAGGTCCCTAATGGTCACAAAAAAAAAAAAAAAAAAAAAAAAATAGGCCAATGATCCTTTGCCTTGACATACCACATCACTCATTTGTTTTAAATTCCCAGAAAAGTTTGAACAAACTATAAATATATTTTTTGAAAGGCATGATTTTACTGGTTTCACAGCCTTCTAGTTATGATATTTCTGTAAACTGAGGCCAGATTTTCTACCTATACTTCGTCACTGGAAGTATTTTACAACAAAAAATTTTTTTTATAACTCGGATTGCATTATGTATAAATGCATAATATGCCTGGGGATGGTTAAATTTTAAAAGTTTTTTCTTTATTTGTATTTTTCAAATGTGGCAATTTGAAATATTCAAGGACAAATACCCCAAAAATTGTGGACTTGATCAATACTGTTACTAGATAAAGGCCTTTCAAAACTAATGGTTTATCTTCGCTACTAAAATATAACTATAATTATAAATCACTGTTTGTGTAAGCGTTGCCGTGATTTTAACTTTTACTGTCTAACAAAATTAAGGTGGCATGTAAAATATTTTTGAATTAAAACCGTATAATCGGCTGAAAATTGAATACATTCTAATTAATCTTTAGTGGTTACAATTTATTCGTTACTTTAAAAGGCTTTTAGAGTTTATTTTAAATATTCTATATTTATTAATATTTTCTTTAATGCAATATAAAGTTTGTTTAGGGAACAAATCAAAGCCAGGTGCACATCCCAATGAAATTATTATTCCATTAAAACTTTTAGATTATGCATAAAACAGAAGTGCCGGTGAGTTAATTAAGATTGGTCTTGATAAATGGATTCATTGTGTATAATTTAAAACATTTATTTTTTATTTGCAATATGGACAATCATAACTACTACCAAAGTAGGTATCAAATGTTTTTGAAGTGACAGTATTCTAATATCATCTACAAACCGATATTTTCGACATCTACCGTTTTCCATTGAACACTAGGTACAGAGTATTTACAACATACATTCGGCAAATAACATTATGAACACAGTTTTATGTACAACATAATTTTTTCGGGAAATAAAATTATGAATGACAAATATGCATACTCTCTCAAATGATATATGTCTTTGTGTGTAAAAAAACTACCAGTGTTCACAGAAGTGCGACACAGTTTGGGCAAGATCAATGAAACCAATTTTAAGTTTGGTATTGCGATCAGACTGATAAGGCAGCTCATTGTAACTGCGCTAAATCACTCAGCTATTTATTTATTTATTTTTATTGCTGTTAGGATATGAGCTTTTTAAATATTTAAATCTGACACGCAACGACCTTGAGGTGCAGTGGAGTGGATAATATACCTATTTTATCCATAACCTCTGGATTCGTTCAGTTAATTGGCTTCTAATCTGTACTCATTGATTGTAACTATATAATAACTATAGGCCTATATTTTTGACAATAGATGAAAGTAGAGTGGAGTATATTGAATAGTTGTCATTGTGATTGCTAAAAATACTGATCGGGAGTCTTCAACGCAGTCAACGCTTTCATTAGTAACTTATGAATTTCATATTGGTAGTATTCGTAAAATGAATTTATGTAGTTTTTGGCACCTTGTGAACTTTAAGTTTTATGGTCCTAAAGCTTGGGTTTAATTTAGGGAAACTTGTCTTTAAGAATGTACTCTTTTTATTTCAAGTAAATATATATTGCCTTTTAAAATACGATTTTTACTATTCAAGATTACTTTAAATCTTGTAAAACATTTAAATATGATCTAATTTTAGTTAGTGTGCCAATTAAGATTTTAGACTTTAATATGTATACTAAGAAAAAAAGAAGAGAAAACAAACAATTTTAGACTTTAATACGTATAGTAAGAATTTTTTTCTATTTGATAACGTTTTTTAAATCATACTCATATTGTGAAATTTTATTCCACTTTTTTTACCAGTTGCTTTAGTGTGTTAAGGTTTGGTTGTAGTTAAATACTATTCTAAAATATATTAGACTGTAAAATTCAAGTGTTGAGAGTTAATCTGACTTTACAATTCATTTTCGTCACAAGACATAAATTTCTCTCAGCAAAATCTTATTGATCTTATATAATTTTATAAAATTATTTAAAAAGCATAACAAATTGCATAACAAGCAATTATTTAACAAGCATAACAACATATCTAAGCATAATCCTTTTACAAAAAAAGAGCCTAAAATTGTCAAATTACGGAATTTTAATCGGCCCTTGATAATAGTTAACTGAAAACTTAATTGTGAAAAAAATTAATTCGTCTCTTAAAGCAGTCGCGATATCGTGAGGCTCAGAATGGTATTAAAGTTATCTCTCTCCCTTAGGTTTGCTGGTACGGACAGAGAATCGTTACTTCTTATTGAACTTCCAAATGGTCATTTGAGAGCGGAGTTAAGTTGAGAAATAAAAGACAGGCCCCAATAGAACCAGGCACTTGAGCCTCTAGGGAAATCAGCTGTTTAAAGCACTAGTGAGAACTTAAGTGTCTAGCAAACAAGTTTAGTGCTTTACTTCCATACTGGATTAACAACCACTTAAATATAATATTTTTAAATTGTTTAAGTTTTGCAACTCTTATTATTAATTTGGTTTACATGCGTAAAACTTTAATATGATATTAACCACATCGTTATTTTCCGAGTGACTAAAGTTTGAGTTTATATTGCTCGAATAAGGCGTTACACATTGACTTCAGAAAGAAAATTACAGGCTATCATTGCAGATAACTTGTACCTTTAAATATTAATTGTTTGAAATAGCAAATTATGTCAAAACTATTAAAAATGAAAAAAAAACTATAAGGTAACTCAAGAATTTAAAAGGAAGAGCTGCCAGTACAAGAAAACGTCAACATTTAATATTCAGGCATTGGCAATCGTTATTATTTTCCCATACTTCGTCACTAAAAGTCGTTATCTACTATGTACCACTCACTCACAAATCAGAGAACGTGTATTTCTACAACCATAGGGTATACAGAGTTGAAATTTACAATAGACGTTAATCTTTGCCTCTAGGTGTTCACAAAGAAATGCTTTTGCAAAATGTCATCAGGGATTTTCTGCATAGACGTTCTTCTTTGCTCATAGGTGCTCTCTAGAAAAGGTTATGAATCTTTAAGGGCTATGCCCCACAGTCCTTTAAAGTTTCAATCTAATCCTAATGGAAGAAGATTTCTTTGCATTCGAAGAGATTTTTAGAGTCTTTTCAATTAAATTTCAATCGAAGACGGAACCATTACGGGTAACAGCTAAATTCGCGATAAGTTTGATAAAATATCATTTGAGATATTTTACAAATGCCATAAATATTACAAACATTTGAAAATAAATTTTGTAAAACAGGAAATCACAGCTGTGAGTTAAGTAGCAAGAAGAAATAAATATAAATCGACTATAAGGAGAAGTCCAAGTTGGGCACAACAATCCTTCTAGTGTTTCTTTCACTCATAACCCCCGTTCGACACTTCGTCATGGGGAAGAACTAAAAGTTATTTAGACCGCGCTTGACTTAACATAACACTTGGCTTCCTAAACCATGACCTCGGAGTAAGATATGTAATGTGAGTTTAATTTGTAGATACATAATAATAATAATAATAACATTTATTCCGCTGACAATATTTTACATTGTATGGGAATGTCCATATTTGGGGGAATTCAAATAAGTCTTTTACTGTGTTTCACAATTTCCTTCACATTGCCAAATTTTATTCCACTAAGTCTTTTAAATTATTTTCCCATATTTTTTCGTTATTATTCTTCCTTTATTCCTTCTTAATTCTTCTAACTTCTTTCTTCACTTAAGTTTTGGGCTTATCCTTTTTGTTGATATAGTTTAGTTTTTCTCTTCCTTCCGTACATCATATATAATTTCCTTTTTGTACTACGCCTTATGGTGAATGTTCTGAGTACGGATGTTAGTTAATAAGGAAGATCAATTTAAGTTTACAACTAAGACAAACTTAGTCAAGCACCATGGTGGTGCCCGCTTTGTCTTATTTGCCCTTTATATAGTTTAAAGTTAAGAAAAACAATGGATTAAATTTTCATTATGAATTAATTTTCCACCAAATTATCTATAAACATATATATGACTGTTAAGAGATCATTATATAAAAAATATGAAATTCTGACCTGATTTCGAACTCTACAATAGGGTCATAATGAACGCGAAAAATGCGGAATTTGGCAAATGATTAGATACTGGAGAATGCTAAAAACTATTTAAATCTATTTTGTTCATTAGGTATTAATGAAATGGGTTCATTAGGTATAATTTGTTTGTTCTATAAAATACTTGACTGTATTGTATTGTTGCAGGTCAGAATGAGGGCGAATACTTGAACTATAGTGTGATGAGGATTGACTGTTTGTCTCATAGAAGCATTTGTTGGTAAGCTTATAGGAGCACTTCACATTTTATTTTAGACATTTCTGTATAATTTAAATAATTTAAAAACTAGTTACTTTTTGGGATCAAATTTTGTAAACCTTCACTACCTTCTTCAGGATAGAGAAATTGTGTGGACTAAAACATTTAACAGCTAGGAGAAACTATAAATCTCAGTTAGTAAGAATTAAAAGTAAGACTTGACAAATTTGAAGCTAAGAAATTTCAGCTAACATTTAAAAGAATTACTTGAAAGATTTATGAGTATGTTTGTAAATAAGTTTATTCCTAAAGGCATATATATATATATATATATATATATATATATATATATATATATATATATATATATATATATATATATATATATGGTGTGAGGGACTGATTTCCCTCACTGAGCAAATTTAAAGTTGCCGCCAATATATTGACACATTGTGTGCCGCATGAGGGGGGTTGAGGATTGAACTTTGACCGGCCGGCGCGGACCGATGCAATTCATAGAGACTCTCCAGTTAGTTGTAGTTGTGCCCGTGACCGTAAAGGACCCACTGCCGACGGCCTGGTTGGGTAAGCCTGTATCGATCTTTGCTTAAGTTACCTGTAGGCTAATTACATCAAATATCGTTTGAATTACCGAATAATTTCATCTTTTAGTAAACATTGTGGATCCATTTTCGATTTTAAAGTATAATTCACAAATTAAATATCATGTGTATTAGCAGTAGTGCCCTGTCGCGGCAGGACTCCGTCGCTGACCGGTGCACGAAGTGTGAAAGTAAAATTCATCAATAAGTATAATTAAATTAATTAATCGTGAAACGCGCTCGCGCCAGTACCCCGGTGCTGAGCAGCGGATCACGACGGTCCCGTAATTATCGAATAAAGTGTCAAGTTTGAGGCCACGTGGTTTAGGTGTTGTGTGAGTCCCGACAATATCACGTGATTGTGAGTAATTCCCGATTATTTGAGGTACTAGTAACCTTGTAGTGAGACATTATCTGCCCGAAAACCAGTTAATAATTTCTAGGGTGAAATTTCAGATAGTCGAGAGTGTGGGACACCTGCCCCCCCCCCCATTGCACGTGTCACACTAGATTGGCTTACAGTAATAATAATAAAATATCAATGTCACAGTTGTTTTGATCCGTGAGATTCGCGGTTGTTGCCGCCAGGATCCCGTTGATTAATTAAATTTCCCATCACCAATGTCACAATTATCACAAGACAGCGCGGCTGTCGCCTGTCGGTGTCCACGGGAATATTTATTCAGTTTTGGTTTCAGATTTCAAGTACAAAAATCACCCAATGACATTTTTGATTTAACTATTAATTTTCATTGTCTGAATCTTGAATCGTTCGCGGCTGTCGCCGAAAGAACGATAAAGAGGAGCCATAATTTCATTTGTATCGTAAAATTGGAAAAATAAATCAAACATCAATGTTACTAGTTAATGAGTCCGTTATTCACAAACCTGTCCTGATTTTTGGTAGAATATCGCAATTCACCAGTCCCTATAAAATTATTGTAGGCGAACCCTGAATTAAGAATTTTGTTTAGGAGCGGAAAATAAAACATTAATAGAAAAACCACTCCTTTACAATGGCGCCCATGAACGTGGGGCAGGTGTGAGTTATATGTGATTATTTTGTAATAATATTTAATTGTATGTTGTGCATGTTAGTTAAAGATTTTTACTATAAGAAATCAAGATGAGTGGCATTTCTAGTGATGAGGATATTCCGGAAGACGTTGATATTTTGAATAAATCTAAAATTAAAAGTTTGTTACGACAGTACGGAGTTAAGGAACCAAAAGGAAATGTAAGGCGGTTGCGATCCGAGTTAAAGTCGATTATTAAAGAGAGAGATGTCCGCAGTAAAGATAAGACGACTAAAGATGGGGCTGAGGTAATAAATCCGATTACATCGACACCAATTAAATCGGGTCAAACTGATGTGGGAAAAATTTGTGATCAGATTAGAAAGTGGAATTTAAAATTTGATGGGACTAAAGGGGCCGTTGCGTTTATGGAACGAGTAGATGAGTTAAAGTCAGCTTATAACATTGATGAAAGTTCTTTATTGTGTGCTTTGCCGGAATTGCTTAAAGACAAAGCGTTGTTGTGGTACCGGATCAACCGAGAAAGATGGCGTTCGTTCAATGATTTTATGACTGACTTTAAACGTGATTATTTGCCGTCTGATTATCTCAATCGCATTGAGGACGAAATTCGGGCGAGAACTCAAGGGGCGGAAGAGACGATCCGTGACTTCGAAATTGCATTACGTACACTCATGCGGCGGCATGGGGGCTTTTCTGAGGAGAAACAATTAGACCTTTTGTACAGGAATCTCAAGCCCGAGTACAAGAGTTACATAAAGAAGCGTGAATTTTCGAGCATGGCGGAACTCATCAGTTTAGGCGTGGAATATGAGCTCATAAATAAGGAGGCAAAACTATTTCGTCCCCCTCCCAAACTTTCACAGTCGTTTTCATCTGACACGGCTTACCAAGGAAAGTTTGAAACTAAAATAGTAGCGCACAGTAGTAACTCCGCCGAAGTTATCAGTAAAACTTCGAGCCGACATAATGTCACTGCCAGGCCCGGTTATCAGACGGCAGATAAGAATTGCTGGAATTGTAAAGGCCGTGGCCATGTATTTAGTCAATGTAAAAAGCCCAGACAAAAATTCTGTTTTGGTTGCGGTAAAATAAATGTCACAAAACGAGAGTGTGAAAATTGTCACCATCAGGGAAACGGCCACAGGGTCCAGCGCTCGGGGACGCCGCTGGATCCGAAACCCTCGACGCCCCAGCCGTGAATGTTCACACCTGTACTGAACAGTATACTGATGGTGAAAGGCTCTTTGTGAACATTTTATTTAACAATAAAGTGTATAAAGGTCTCGTGGACACGGGGTCGGTTGTGTCGTACATCAACAGTAAGGTGGCAGATGACTGCCATAAAAATAAATGTTTGTACCGAGAATTAACCAAAACAAAGGTTCGTGTGGCAAACGGACAACTGACGGATATTAAAGGACTTTATTATGTTAATGCTAACATTAAAGGGGTCAATATTGACGGTGAATTACGAGTGATGCCTTCGTTAACAGTTAGTATTTTGCTCGGATTAGACTGGTTAGATAAGTTGCGAGCTGTAATTGACGTGAGTGCACAGGAGATAAGCATAAGGGGAGAAACCGATGTATGTAATGTCGCGGCTTTGGTTGAAATTAGTGACGAGCAAAAAGACCAATTAAATAAATTTCTGTCCGAGGAACTTCCGAAATTTGAAGAAATTCGTGGCCCAAATCACGATGTTGTTCATCACATTAGGTTGAAGCCCAATGTACATCCGGTTAAGCAACGGTATTTTCCTCGCTCGCCTATCATGACTGAATTAATGCATAAAGAGGTGGACCGATTATTGGAGAGAGGTATCATAGAACCGAGTGTTTCCCCGTGGAGCTCACCAGTTGTGTTAGTAAAAAAACCATCTGGGGCCGTGAGATTCGCGCTCGATTTGAAGAAAGTAAATGAATTAAGCATAAAAGATGCCTACCCAACACCATTTATTTCGTCAATTTTGGATAAATTACGAGGGGCAAAGTTTGTATCAAAACTGGATTTAAAAGATGGGTATTGGTTAATTCCATTGAGCGAAGATAGTAGGCCGTGTACAGCATTCACTGTCCCTGGGAAAGGTTTATTTCAGTTTAAAGTCGCGCCTTTTGGGAATCATTCGAGTGGGGCGACATTTCAGCGGTTATTGGACTCTATTATTGGCCCAGAATTGGATAACGTGGCCTTCCCCTACGTTGACGACATTATTGTGTTTTCTCCAGACTTTGAATCTCACTTACGGGCTCTGAAGTTAGTGTTTGATAAATTGCGCGACGCTGGACTGCTTTTAAATGCGGCTAAGTGTGAATTTTGTAAGACGGAGCTTGTTTATCTGGGGCATCAAGTGAGTTCGGCCGGAATTGGGGTTGATCCGAGCAAACTCAAGGCGATTGTTGATTATCCAGTGCCCAGGAATGTGAAGGAACTTCGCCGATTTTTGGGCATGTCGTCATGGTATCGGCGATTTATTGACGCCTATTCAAATAAAGTCGAGCCTCTCACGCGCCTGTTGAGGAAAAACAATGCATTTAAGTGGGGGGAGGATCAGGATCGAGCGTTTAGGGAAATGAAACATGCTCTCACCTCGGCGCCGATTTTAACGTGCCCGGATTTCTCGGTCCCATTTTACGTACAAACGGACGCAAGTGACGTCGGCATCGCGGCAACACTTACGCAGAAGCATGACGACCAGGAATCAGTTATTTCATATTTTAGTCGTGCACTGTCTGACGTAGAGAAGAAATATAGTAGTTGCGAAAAGGAGTGTCTAGCCGTTTTGTGCGCGGTAAGAAAATTTCGACCATATCTCGAAGGATACAGGTTTTATGTCGTATCTGATTGTCAAGCACTAAAATGGCTGCGTAGCTTGTCAAATCCGTCTGGACGATTAGCTCGGTGGAGCCTAGAACTTCAACAGTTTGATTTTGA
Organism: Neoaliturus tenellus; assembly: GCA_030545055.2. Lineage (NCBI taxonomy): Eukaryota > Metazoa > Arthropoda > Insecta > Hemiptera > Cicadellidae > Neoaliturus > Neoaliturus tenellus. The sequence continues at coordinate 255,450,624 of CM061533.1, read as the reverse complement.
AGTCATGTATCGCAAGGGTGCGCTTAATCAGGTCCCCGACGCATTATCACGAGCGCCGTGTCAACCACCAACGACTAATGAGGTGTTGTGTTCCAATGAAGTGGGTAACTCCGAGTGGTATGACAACATGAAAATAAAGGTCAGTAATCAACCGGAAAAGTATTCGGACTTTAAAGTAGATAACGGGGTTCTGTTTCGTAGGAGATTTTCTCGTTTCACTGAAAACATTGATGGTGGCGATCAGTGGAAGCTGTGTGTACGGGTGAGTGATCGAAAGCGCGTATTAGAAGAAAATCACACCTCACCGACTGCCGGACATTGTGGGCGTTTTAAAACATTTGCTCGCATCGCGGCACGTTATTATTGGCCGGGTATGTACAGAGATGTGGACAGATTCGTCAGGGGGTGTTTTGTGTGTCAGTCCTTTAAACCTGTGCAAAATAAAGTCCCAGGGTTAATGGGCGCAACCAGAGCGGCGGGCTCCCCGTGGGAGATTGTATCGACTGATTTGATAGGGCCACTAGTTAATTCGTCTCAAGGAAATTGTTATCTGCTGTTGTTCCAAGATACATTCTCAAAGTGGGTGGAATTCAAACCGTTGCGCCGTGCTACGGCTCAGACTGTATCGGATGCCTTCGAGAAACTTGTTATTTTTAGGCACGGAACGCCTAAGATATTACTGTCAGATAACGGAGTGCAATATAAAAATAAGATCTCCCAGGACTTGGCTGTAACGTTTAAGATTCAACATTCATTCACACCTTTGTATACCCCTCAAACAAATCCCGTGGAGCGTACAAACAAAACAGTAAAAACAATGATAGGCCAGTTTTGTAATGATAACCAGCGGAAGTGGGACGTTAATTTGCCACAATTAATATTCGCGTGGAACACGGCAGTTCAATCGTCCACGGGATTCACACCTGCATTCTTAGTCTATGGTCGGGAGCTCGAGTTACCAGGGACGCTTAAACACGAATTAATAAACAGTCGTCAGGCGCCGCAGGAAGTAGGCTACGAGAATGTCATCAATGCTCGGTCGAAGCGACTCCAACAAGCATTCGCAATAGTACGTGAAAACTTGAAGCAGGCATCTCTCGATCAACGACGGAATTACAATCTGAGGCGGCGCCCACTGCAATTCAGTGTCGGCGATGAGGTAATGAGAAGAAACTACGTGCTGTCCGATGCAAGTAAAGGTGTGACCGCGAAGCTGTCTCCGAGGTTCGTGGGTCCGCTGGTTGTGAGGAGGAAACTAGGTGCTAATGTTTACGCCTTGGCGGATGCGTCTGGTAAAAATGCCGGAGAATGGCATGTGAAGGATTTGAAAGCCTTTGTACGGGGCTTTCAATTCCAGTCTTGATAAGAGTAAGTCATTGTTATCGTGAAATTGTTTGTTTCACCATTCATATGCTCGCGCATGTCCTGGGCGAGTGAGTCATGAATGAGATTCAGATAACTATGTAATATGATATGTCTTTTGTGTTGCTAATTTTTCTAATTACATGAGTTGTTTCGAGGGAATTAATCGATTTATTGTGGATGAGAAATGTAATAATTTTGATGCTAGTATGAATGGGGATTGATGGATGTGTTTTATATTATCGTGTTATGTTTCATGTATTTGTGTTAAAAAAAAAAATCTTTAATGTTGTAGAATGGCAAAACGTGGTGGGGGAAACCGAAATCGAAACAGGCGGAGGCGCAGGGGGAAAGGCCACGAGGCGAGAAAAAGGTTGGCGTGGAAGCTACGGCTCTCGACACGAGTCCTGCGGGAAGTTGCAGAACATGGGTGCAGCGGCGTGGTGTACAGCGACGTCGTGCTGGGGACGCCTGGCACACCGTTGTTGGACGAGCGTCCTTATGACGAACCGCGCGTAGTTCATTCGGCGTCAGCGGGTCCGGTTAGTGGCGTGCCGTTGGAGATGGCCATACAGCGGTTGCCGCCACTTGCTGAGGTTCGGCCAAACTTCGGCTCGACGGAAGATTTAGACGTTTTGTGGATTGATTCCCCTGGTCAACGTTTGTTCGATGCCACACCTCCGCGGAGCGATTCCAGCGGGAATTTATGTTTCACGCCGAAAAGCGTAATGGGGACATGCCGCGTCGGAATGGTGGAGTCGAGCCCGGTGATTCGGCTATCACCCCGTAATGATAACATGGTACTCAGCGATGTATCTAATGATCCCCCTACGTGGACGGAGCTATTACAAATTGTCGAAGGATTGTAAAGCATGTCAATGTTTATTGTGCCTTTGAACTTAATAAGCGAATGTTTATTTCAATTGAAGTATTAGTTTTGTGCGTGCATCAGTGTTGACTTTAATTTGTATCGCAACATCTATTTTATGTTAATTTTTCTCAATCTTAAGCTACTGAATGTTTGACTGCATTGCATAATAATTTTGTGTTGGGAATGAGTAAAGAAAAGGTATATGATTTTTATTAACAACAATTGTGGCATTGGGATGAATTTTTGTGATACTGTTCTAGATTACTATTCTTTTGTGTTCCTAATGTAGGAAGGGGGTGTGAGGGACTGATTTCCCTCACTGAGCAAATTTAAAGTTGCCGCCAATATATTGACACATTGTGTGCCGCATGAGGGGGGTTGAGGATTGAACTTTGACCGGCCGGCGCGGACCGATGCAATTCATAGAGACTCTCCAGTTAGTTGTAGTTGTGCCCGTGACCGTAAAGGACCCACTGCCGACGGCCTGGTTGGGTAAGCCTGTATCGATCTTTGCTTAAGTTACCTGTAGGCTAATTACATCAAATATCGTTTGAATTACCGAATAATTTCATCTTTTAGTAAACATTGTGGATCCATTTTCGATTTTAAAGTATAATTCACAAATTAAATATCATGTGTATTAGCAGTAGTGCCCTGTCGCGGCAGGACTCCGTCGCTGACCGGTGCACGAAGTGTGAAAGTAAAATTCATCAATAAGTATAATTAAATTAATTAATCGTGAAACGCGCTCGCGCCAGTACCCCGGTGCTGAGCAGCGGATCACGACGGTCCCGTAATTATCGAATAAAGTGTCAAGTTTGAGGCCACGTGGCTTAGGTGTTGTGTGAGTCCCGACAATATCACGTGATTGTGAGTAATTCCCGATTATTTGAGGTACTAGTAACCTTGTAGTGAGACATTATCTGCCCGAAAACCAGTTAATAATTTCTAGGGTGAAATTTCAGATAGTCGAGAGTGTGGGACACCTGCCCCCCCCCCCCCCCATTGCACGTGTCACACTAGATTGGCTTACAGTAATAATAATAAAATATCAATGTCACAGTTGTTTTGATCCGTGAGATTCGCGGTTGTTGCCGCCAGGATCCCGTTGATTAATTAAATTTCCCATCACCAATGTCACAATTATCACAAGACACCGCGGCTGTCGCCTGTCGGTGTCCACGGGAATATTTATTCAGTTTTGGTTTCAGATTTCAAGTACAAAAATCACCCAATGACATTTTTGATTTAACTATTAATTTTCATTGTCTGAATCTTGAATCGTTCGCGGCTGTCGCCGAAAGAACGATAAAGAGGAGCCATAATTTCATTTGTATCGTAAAATTGGAAAAAGAAATCAAACATCAATGTTACTAGTTAATGAGTCCGTTATTCACAAACCTGTCCTGATTTTTGGTAGAATATCGCAATTCACCAGTCCCTATAAAATTATTGTAGGCGAACCCTGAATTAAGAATTTTGTTTAGGAGCGGAAAATAAAACATTAATAGAAAAACCACTCCTTTACAATATATATATATATATGTGTATATATATATACTCTAAAAGTCATAGATTAAATAATATAAGATTTAACTTGAATTTCGCTTGAGAACTGAGCTGGAATTATAAGGTGTTTTTTATGTATTTACTTATTGTTATGAAGAGTAATGTTATATTTAAGTATTTTTCGGTACCAAGGAAAGGTGTTCGATATTGAAATGTAAGAAAGCTGGCTAGCCCTAGGTGAACTTTGGGATTAACATCCTCCAACTAGTATTATTTTTTTTTGCGGGGGGGGGGTGATGGGAGGGGTAATGGTGACCCTAGGAATGACTCATTGGAATGCATAGAGAAGCCTATCTTAGCCAGAACACGTAGCCGATAGAAACCATTCACAGTACACCTCGCGGGCTCAACGTTCCATCATGGATTACGATGATGCTAGTAGGAAATTCATGAGCGCACACCCTGGGTTTAGTGGTTGTATTCGAAGTGTATTATTTCATATCTGGCCTGGTACACTTCCAGAAACACATCTGAGTTTTTGGTCTGAAGATCCACTTACCTTTACCAGAGTGAGGTAAGCCTTCGTCTCTGGAGACCTTTTTTTCTTTTCCCCCGTGGTCCAAGGGGATGAAGAACGAAAGTATGCTGATATTATGTGTGTCCTATTATTCGGATCGTATGAGAATCTTATTAAATCATGGTAATTAATTATCACGCATCTCTCTATGGTTTAGTTCACTACGAAGGTGAAATCTGACTTTCATTCAATCATGAACTCTAAAAACTCAAATGCAATCTATTTATAAACACCAATTTATCCACGATGTCTGACTGTACATTGTACAATGTACATGATGCATGGCTATCAGGTGTATCAGTGACAGTCGCGACACGACTCCGAGTCTTAGAAACCTTACAGCAAATAACACAATATTGTTTAACAGGATTGAGAACTGCACGCGCGACTGCCTCTCCGCGAGGTGACCACATAACGTGGAGTGAAAGTCATCCTAGTGGGCTACTTGAGACTGGTTGCAAATAAATGTAAGATGTTCACTTTTTGTGGCATGATACATGCTATTTGCAATCATAAAAAAAAACTTCTACAACAATCAAACTTATCCTGCAAAGAAAACATGTGGTAAATATACGAAAAGATGGAAAATTGCACTGATTTTGACCGGATACACCGATCATCATCAGGCTCAGAGTGAATGAGAGAACAAACATGGCGGACAATAATACAAGACACAATATGGCTTCATAGTCACACTGCTATTGGTCAAAATCGTGCAAATGAGAAATCTAAGGACAATGAAAAAGAAATAAGTGCAATTTTTCACATTTTCATATATTTACCGTCTGTATTCTTTACAGTATAAGTGTAAAATGTTTCTAAGAATAATAAATTAAAATAGTTTTACAGTAAATTATAAGTTTCTTTTAATATTTCCATCAAGTTAAATTTTTATAAACATTTTTTTATAAAACATTTTTTATTGTTTCAAGTTTTGCCATTGTTGCAGTATGGAAGATATACTCATCACCATTCGGTTGAAAACAATCATTTGCAGTTCCTAATTATTTTATGGATACGTGTAAGTTAATAGTGATGGAAATTGGAAATACTAAAACCGTATTAACAATTGGATTACTGTTATTTTTAAATAACAACTATTAACTTGAAATTTTTATTGTTATTATACGACAAGAACTGAAACCACAAGGAAGGGCTCACCCTCATAGTTACTCATATACAGGGTGCGGCAAAAAAACCGACCTATTTTCTTTTATGCACCATTCAGCGATAGGACGTCTGAGGGTGGCGGGGGTGGGCTTATTTTAAAGCAAATTTTATGCCATTTCAGTAGTCATTGAGTAGTGGTCGCCTAACCTACATGTTTACATTAAGCATGTCAAATAACACGCTTTCGTTATCGGGGCGTATTTTGTGCTTCTCGTCAGTAAACATTAACATTTCTTTATCAGCATTTAAATCAATCATTTGTTTTTCGAAAATTTTTTGCTTTGCATGGTCAGTGGGCTTTAATTACTGAATAATAGCCAATTAATTGGTACAGTATGGATGGGGATTAAGATCGAACCACAAAATTTGTCAAACCGAATGGTCAGCTATGTTCAAGGCATTTCGCTAGCCTACCGGTTGGCGTCTTGGACTCTGGTTCAAGATGTCACCTGTTCGATTCTCGGGGAGTTCACAACAATGTGATGGATTTGGAAAACTATCCCTTAATAGCATTTAGTGTACATAGTTCAATTATCTTAACAAAATTCTTGACACGAGCAAATCACTAGCTTGTTTTCTAACGGGCCGACGAGGCCGACGAGGACTGTTTTCCATACAGCAGCAAGGACTCCATCCATGTTCTCTGGCGTCCGCGCTGACCTTGGACGGCCTGTTGGCTTCGTTTTCAACTCAAAACAAATTGATCTTAAGTTAGTAATGTTATAGATTTCAATTAGTCTATAAATCAGTTTAACATGTGTTTAGTTAAATATTATGATATTGGACTCAGCTGAAGAAGAAATTGTTGTAGTGAATGAGAGTTTAAAAAATAATGTTTGATGTTATTAATAAAGAATTTTATCATTTATAATTTTGTGCAGTATTTGAATTTCAACAACTGGCGACGAGGTAAAAAAAGAAGAGAATTGCATATCCACTATATAAATTTTTTTGTTGCAGGATATTTTAGAGGAATTTTCCAATTGTTAAGATGGTTTTGTGTATTTCAAGATGGGTTCTATCCATGAATGCATAAGGTATTTGAGTAAACTACCTACGTAAAATTCAAAGGAAATGAATTAAAAACATCGTAAGTTTTGGATTTATTTCGTTACGTTAAGTTTTGGATTTCTTGTTTCTATCGATAGAATTATGGCGAAGAATTTGATAGGGTCAATTTCTGAGTTTAAGAGTGACGTTGAATCCTTTGAAAATTATGTGGAAAGACTAGAAAATTTCTTTGATGTCAATGGGGTTAAAGGTGAAAAGAAGGTTTCGTTATTTATTTCATTGATGGGTCCAGAACTTTATAATGTTTTGAAAAACCTGTTAGCGCCTGATAAGCCTAAAGATAAAACTTTTGAAGATATTATTAGGATTTTAACTGCTCATTTTGCTCCAAAAAGGAGTGTAACTTATGAAAGATTTTTGTTTCACAAACGCTCACAAAAAGAGGGCGAAAGTATATCCGAGTTTGCTATTCAATTAAAAAAATTAGCATCAACTTGCAAATTCGGTTCTTTTCTTGATGAGGCACTAAGAGACAATTTTTTGTGTGGATTAAGGTCCAGTGAAATCCAAAGTAGATTATTAGCAAAGGGAGATTCACTAACTTATGACAAAGCTCTAGAATTAGCTTTGGTGTTAGAATACGCTAAGAGTAATGTTAAAAACTTTCAGTCTCCTTCTGAACCTCTAAAGGATACCGCTATAAATGTAGTACAAAACAAGAGTAAGTTTATAAGAAAGAAACCTTGTGTTGATGAAAATAAAGCAGGGCAATGGTCTAAAACTGGTGGTTTTCAAAAATATAAACCGTGTTCCTGCTGCGGTAAACAACACGATTTTAGGAGTTGTCCTTGCAAGGATTTTGTATGTCACAATTGCAAAAAGAAAGGACATCTAGCGAAGATGTGCCAACATGCTCCCTCAAATTTAAGAAAAACAGGTAAAGTAAATTGTTGTACCGATGACGATAGTGTTGAGGGTGAAAGCGAAAACGGGATTTCCGAAGATCTTGAGGGACTGAACCTATACAACATTGCAAAACCCAAGAATATGTTTATAAAAGGGGTGTTGATTAATGATAAGAAAGTTAAAATGATTATTGATACGGGGGCTGTAGTATCTATTATGGCGTCAGATACTTTTAACAATGTTTTTGGAAAATTTCCTCCGGTATTAGAGGAGAGTAGTGTTTGTTTAAAGACATATACTGGGCAGAAAATAAATGTTATTGGGGAGTTTCAGGCGGAAGTTATTGTAGATGGGAATGCTAGCTGCTTTCCTCTTGTTGTCATAGAAAGTAGTGCACCTAACCAGCCTACTCTTATGGGTCGGAATTGGCGAGAAAAAGTCACGTTAGACTGGAGTACTGTCATGAGGAACGGAGTTTCAGGAGGTGGACCTACAGTCAACCAGTTGGAAGGTAAGGATTTTTCTGTTAACGCTAAAATTTAAGAATTGAAGAATAAGTTTCATACAGTGTTCGAGTCAGGTATAGGCACAGTTAAAGGAGTTCGGGTTGACTTGGTATTAAAAGAGAATGCCCAACCTGTCTTTTATAAAGCTAGAAATGTTCCTTTTGCGTTAAAGGATGCTTTAGACAAGGAAATTGAAAGGTTAGTCGCAAATGATATTATATATATCCGGTAACTAAAACATCATGGGCGTCACCAATTGTGGTAGTCCCGAAGGGAAACAATAGCGTTCGTGTTTGTGGTGATTTTAAATCCACTATAAACCCATCTCTACGTACTGATTATTACCCGCTTCCTACTCCTGAGGAAATTTTTTCAAGAATTTCTGGATCAAAGGTGTTTAGCAAAATCGATTTGTCTGCAGCCTATAATCAAATTTGTGTCTCGGAAAATTCTCAAGAATTACTAACAATTAACACATCTAAGGGTCTTTTTAGATATCGGAGACTTCCATTCGGAATCACTAGTGCAGGAGCAATTTTTCAATCGGTTATGGACAAGATTTTATCGGGTTTGAAAAACGTCCAATGTTATCTTGATGATATTTTAATTGTAGCGAAGTCCAATAATGAGATGTTTTCTCATATCAACGCTGTCCTTTCAAGGTTACAGCAGCATGGGGTCAAAGTCAATAATGACAAATGTGAGTTTTTCAAAACGAAAATTACTTTTCTTGGCCATGTGTTAAGTCCTGATTCAATTGAGCCAAGCGAAAAGTTAACCGAAGCTGTCGTTAAAGCTCCTAAACCTGAAAATGTAACTCAGTTACGGTCTTACTTGGGCCTCATAAACTACTATGGTCGCTTTTTACCAAATTTGTCGACCTTACTCCATCCATTGTACAGTCTTTTGAATAAGGATGTTCATTGGGTATGGACGAGGGAATGTGATAAGGCTTTTAATAAAAGTAAGAAAATGCTTCTAACAAACAGAGTGTTAATGCCTTTTAATCCCAAGTTTGACATAGTAGTCACTGCCGATGCAAGTCAGTATGGAGTTGGTGGGCTAATTTCACACCGCTTGCCGGATGGATCTGAACGTCCAATTGCGTTTGCCTCACGAACGTTGTCAGTTCATGAGGCTAAATATTCACAGATTGAAAAAGAGGCTCTGGCTTTGGTATTTACTGTGAAACGTTTTCACATTTTCTTGTATGGTAGACATTTTTTGCTCGCAACCGATCACAGACCTTTGACATTTCTATTAGGACCCACCAAAAGTATTCCCACTTTAGCAGCGGCTAGGGTTCAAAGATGGGCACTTCTTTTGGCAGCCTATGATTATTCTCTGGAATACCGGAGAGGATCTGAAATATCAAATGCAGACGCATTATCTCGCCTTCTTTGTAGAAGTACGGAACCTGGTCAGGAGAATAGTGTAATGTTTTTCTCCACAACAGATGAATTGCCTATTATTCACAAAGAAATTAGTGTAGCGACCCGTTATGATCCAGTTTTATCCAAGGTGTTAGATTACACACTTTATGGCTGGACAAATTTTGTGGAAGATCAACAACTTAAACCCTATTTTTCACGCAAGCTGGAACTAACCGTGGAACGGGACTGCTTATTATGGGGAAGGAGAGTCGTTGTTCCTGAACCATATCGTAAGGAAATCATGTTAATTTTACATCGAGAACATTTAGGGGAATGCAAGATGAAAAATTTGTCTCGCAGTTACGTTTGGTGGCCAAATATAGACAAAGACCTAGAGGAAGTGGTAAAAGAATGTAACATCTGTCAAAGTACCCGATCTGGAGTCCCTCTTGCGCCATTACAGCATTGGTCATGGCCTAAACAATGTTGGCAGCGTATTCATATTGATTTCGCTTCGTTTAAAAACAAGGAGTTCTTGATTGTAGTTGATAGTTATTCAAAATGGTTAGAAGTTTTTCATATGCACAGCACAACATCATCAAGAACGATAGAGAAGTTAAGAACGTGTTTTTCTGCTTATGGAATTCCGTGTACTCTGGTGTCGGACGGAGGTCCCCAACTAAACTCAAGGGAGTTTAATGATTTTCTCAAGGCAAATGGTATTCATCATGTGGTGACACCACCGTATCACCCAGCGTCCAATGGTTTGGCGGAACGTGCTGTCCAGACTACTAAAAGCGCTTTCCTTAAACAGCTTTTAGAAGATGAAAAGTGCAATTCCAGCCGAACACTTCAACACCGGATTGACAGCTTTCTATTCGTTTATAGAAATACCCCACATTCAGTTACGGGAATTTCGCCTGCGGAAATGATGTTGAAATATAAGCCCAGGAATCAAATCAGTTTGCTTAAACCACACTTGGCGGCAACATATGAAGAAAAACAAAACAAGGTATGTGAAACAGCAAATCGGCGCAGAGGTCAAGAACGATCATTTGTGGTTGGCGAAGATGTATTTGTAAAAAGTTTAAGACAAGAACAATTGAATTGGTTACCAGGAAAAGTGGTTAAAATAGTTAGCCCGGTTACGTACTTAGTAAAAACTGATTGTCAAACCACACTAGTGCACGCGGATCATTTACGGAAAAATCAATGTGTCAAAAACAATCAAGAAAGAAATCCTTCATCATGTTCGACAGATGATCTAAAAGACAAACCTATTGAGAATGTTCGCCTCACATCAAGTTCGACTCAAGATAATAGAGACAACTCTATTGAGAATGTCCGTCCCAAACGTGAAATTCGAATCAAGAAGAAATCTGAATCATAAAGTTATATCTCCAATTCTATTTTGGTTGGGAGGAAGTGTTATAGATTTCAATTAGTCTATAAATCAGTTTAACATGTGTTTAGTTAAATATTATGATATTGGACTCAGCTGAAGAAGAAATTTTTGTTGTAGTGAATGAGAGTTTAAAAAATAATGTTTGATGTTATTAATAAAGAATTATATAATTTATAATTTTGTGCAGTATTTGAATTTCAACAAGTAACCCACTGCATAATTGTGATAGGATTCGGAATTATAAATGTTGACCTGATTGAAAGAATGCACGAAACTGCCGCTGAGTAGCAATGATTGAACCACCAATATTGAAATAGGCTACGTCTTGATAATGAACTAGCGATGTTCAAGCGACCGCTACCTCATAACTACTAAAATGGTATACAATTTGCGTTCCAACAAGCCTACACCCAACTTTCTCAGATGTTCTGTCGCTGAGCGGTGCGCGAAAGAAAATAGGTCGGGTTTTTCCCGCACCCTGTAGTTTAGCCATGCATCATTCTAGTTTAGGAAGTTAATTTTTTTAGTGTAAGGTTTGTCACTTCACAATTTTAGTTAAGTTTTAAATCAACAATGCTCTCAGTCCTCAATTCCCAACGCGTGCGGCCTTATTTGGTCCAGAAAATTTATGAGTACATAACCATAAAATTAAATGTTGATAAAATCGTTAGAACAGTTTTTTGTTGTATTATGATTATTACTTTTAAACAAAAATTAATGACATGAGACGGTAAAGAATCTATTCTCCTTATCTGGAAAAGGAGAACTGCTCGATGCCTTATTTCCGCGTCTTTCAAAGCCTTCTATTGATTATTCATTGGTTCCATAGAACATAAATTTGAAGCAAATTCATTTTATCACAAAATGAATAAACTTATTTAAAGCTTATTTTTAGCTCACCTACTTATTCAAGTAATGAAGTAGACTACCTGTATTAAATGGCATTGATTGAATTTTTGATATCTTGAATATTTTAAATTTGAGCTCCAGGGCATGAATTAGGCTGATTAAAAAAATAAATCTTGGATTAAATCTTAATTTTCTTAGCCAATGTCACCATATAAAAGTATATTTTATGACCTTTTGAAATATACTAAGTTCTTGGAAATACTCGTTTCATGAAAATAATTGTTTGAAACATTTATGCTACATTTAAAACAAGAAAACACAAAAAATAGTCATCACGTATTCATAAATAAAGTTATTTATCAAGTATTTTAGGCATTATTGTGTTATAAATTTGTCTTGGAAATTAATTGTACAAATTTTATAGTGGAAAGAGTTTACAAAAAAGTAAAAAAAGTGTGTATAACGAAATGAGTTTTGTTTTCTTTTTTAACAAAAGCAATAATCTTCCATGTAATAATGAAAAATATTATCTTACATTTTTTTTTTTAAATAAGCTCCTGTTCACCCACAACACTTCACCATATTCTCCACATCTCCAAGTATTATAAGACATGTGAAACAATAAGTCAGGCCCTATTTGTCTCCATAACAATGATGTCAACAGAGGATGCCCTATTGTGCCCTATGTACCGCCAACAGTGACGACATTGCCCAGCTTGTTAATGTGCGAATTGGGCCACGAGGATGTTAATTAGTCTAATTACCTCCTTGAGATGAAGAGTAACACACAAAGGACATGGAGGTGTGGTAATTAAGTTCATATTTTTGGAATATGGGGGGAGTAGGAGGCGTAGTGGTTAGCGCGCCGGACTGCCAGTGAATTTTATTAGTACCTTTCACCTGTACGGTAGCGGCTTACCTCTTTACTTTGTCCAATACGATCCACGCACAGATCAGTAGTCTATGTATGGGACAAAGTAAGGCACAAAGAGGTCTGCCAACCTCTTAAAAAAAACACACTTTCTATCTTTACAGAAATTCAAGAAGTATTTTTAAATAATATTTGGACATGTTTTTACAAATTTGTTTTATTCGTCTTTTGGCAAAATTTGTCAATTACTAATTTGAGGTAAATATTTTAGATTCAATCGACTTATTATGTCTAGGTTATATTGAATTTATTAAAATAATCCCCAGAGGAATGCCACCATAAACAAAGTATGGAAATTTCACTATGATAAAAGTAACATTTCATAACTTTTAACACGATTACTTGTTTTCGGTTTTTATTGAGCTCGATGAATTGTAAACCGTAAGTAACAGGGGGTCTTCAATTCTTTTACTAAAATAAATTATTTAACATAGATCATGTATGAACTAGAGAGGGTTGTAAAATGGTTTGATATAATTTGAGGTAAGGATTAGTAAAATGATCAAATAATTACGGAAATAATTAAAAGAGGAATCAAACAAACATTAAATTAATGTGTTGTTTGTGAAAAATGTGAAGATGCATTATAGTTAAATCATAAATAATGTCGTTATCCTGACAACAATGTAAGTGCCATCATATGACAGTTGCGATCATTTGTTAAGCCAAAATTAGCAAAATAAGACAATTCTAGAGTTTCTAGAGTTCTGAGGAGTGAGGACGTTTGATGTACTATATTATTTTTTGAAGAGTGAGGACATTTGATGTACTACATTATTTTCTAAGAAGGGAGGACATTTGATGTACTACATTATTTTCTGAGGAGTGAGGACATTTGATATACTACCTTATTTTCTGAAGAGTGAGGAATTTTGATGTACTACATTATTTTCTGAGGAGTGAGGACATTTGATGTACTACATTATTTTCTGAGGAGTGAGGACATTTGATGTACTACATTATTTTCTGAGGAGTGAGGACATTTGATGTACTACATTATTTCTTGAGGAGTGAGTAAATTTGATGTACTACAGTATTTTCTAAAGAGTGAGGAAGTTTGATGTACTACATTATTTTACGATATAAATGAACTAAAATAACTTAAATTACGATAAAGGTTTCCGTAAACGTTATATGACCTATTATTTGTATTGTATTGTTAATTGTGTAGTACCAATTTTGAGAACCAATTGGTACAAATCATTGAACCAATAAGTATATTCAGCAGTAGGGCATAATTTAAAATTTTCTCACTAAACGTGCAAGGTGTACGGAAAACGTTTGTCATTATTGGTATTTTGATAGAAAGCGTCAATTCTCCCAGATATTCTTTTTTCTTTCAAAACACCCTGAAAAATATATTTTTAAACATAAAACCTTCATTGTAAAATAAGATGTAGGGGTTTATCTACAGCTTGATGGCAGAGCCGGTAGAGGTTGTATTAGGATTTTATTCGAATCAACTCAACCAAAACCTCAGCCATCAACCAATCATCTATCAAACGATAACGTCATTCGGAGAAAGTGGGTGAAAGGGGGATTTGGAGTGATAAGAAGCAACCCTAAAGATTCCAGCACTGTTCCATTTTACCAACAATAAATTATACTGTAAGTGACTTTGGATATTTGCATAAATAAAATAAGATGTAAAAAATACAAATTTTTGTTTTCTTACATTCAAGAAAAAAAGTATGGTTGGTACATTCAAATAAAATTGTTGGATTTTATCAAATTTGGAAATCACATCAATACACTTCACAGACTGAAGAATATGATAAATATACTCGTAATATTATATTATTTAAAGCAAAACTGTACAATGTAACTAATTATAATTTTAAGTCTATATGACTTAACCATCCTCATAGTTATTCAATGATTACCACTTAACAAATAAACATTTTTTTAACAATTCTATTTGGTATTATTGTGATAACTACTTAATTGTTTTAAATCAACTCGCTTAGTTAGTTTTACTGATTTTTTAAGAAAAACATAAAGCTTAGCTCAAAATTAAAAGTTATCAAAACATTTTTACAGAATTTATTTAATTGTTATAATTACAGTAAAGTTATTAATACCATTTGTGTATGCCAATAGAGTACTTTCTAAACATTTAATCCTTAAATTGTAATTGTTCAGTGTTGGAAAGCACGTGTTGTGATTGTTTTAGGACCACTCATGGGAATCAATATTTTTGAGCCTGGTCAAATTAGCAAAAGTCAATTCACTTCTCTTACCATGTAAATTTTTTATTGTTTAATTCTAGCGTCTTTTGATCACCAACAAGAAACTTAGTATAATTAAATAATTTAAAATTTAAATGCAGTACCGTAATTATTTTGTTCTCACACAGGAATGGACGAAATACCTGTGAAATTGTTAAATGCAACATGTCCGTTACATGTACAATATGCGAAGAGAACAATAAATATATTATGTATTATATCTTGTGTTGTAATGGGTAAGTAGGCCTACTGTTCAACGAACAATCGTAAAAAAACAAGGATTATGCTTTCCTATTTCTTGGTTCAATAGAAAATCCGGTACCCGCTGTTAGCTAACTGGCGACTAACTTTATGCAAACTCAGTATCCTTATGCTGCATAGCCACCATATTACTTGCAACTGAGAGAGAGAGACAAAATGCATGCCCGATAATGTAGTACCGTAAAAAATTGTAAATATATCTTTCATACATTGAGAAACGATGAGAATGTCGAAAACGGGATCCGATCTGTACAGTAAAAATTAGATATAACCGAAGATCCTTTCCACCAATTTTTCAGATTCATTTATTTTAATGGCAGAAAAGCAAAATACTTCTAGTAAATGAAAAATAACTCAAATTAAAAATATTATTTACTAAATTATTACAAGCTAATTTTAGTCGGGGATTAACCAAAGCTACAAACGTCTGGAGGTACAATATTGGTACTGCTGAGGTAATGACGTGACGGCGCCGAGGTTCGGCTGGAATAATTGAGTTTAACTTAATAACCCAATTTTGCTTCCTACTGCTGAATAACAATGATTTCACCATCTGTGATTCTAACTATTCCAGCTGAGGATTCTAGATTTCCTCGAAGCAAATATTCTGTCTAAACTGCGATTCTGACTGTTCACAGCTCAAGAATTCTAGATTCGCTGGAAGTTAATTTGTTGCTAAAAATTAAATCTATTTTTAAATTTAAACTTTAAGTTAAAGAATATAAAGTCTAAATCCTTGTGAAAACAACTATTTTATTAGTTTGCATATTTTATTACACCTACGATAACTGTAGTAAGAAAACGCAAAAACCATTTATCAAGCTTTTGCAATATTCGTTTATGTATGACAAAATACCAAACTTTTCCCCTAACTTGTTAAAAGTAAATATTATATTTTACTGTCATTTCCTCTGTATGCAAATTCACTAAAAGATAAAGTTAAATTATGTTAAAATTGCTTGATAATTTTATAATTGCGTAGAATAAAAATACAAATGTGTGGCAAATGGCATTAATTGTTAATAGCTGTTTGTAAGTTGTAACATAGTTTGGATTATATTCGCTAATGAGAAGACTTGTATTTTAAAATAATTTATTGAAAGTCTCTTGAAGTTAAAGTTAATTTATTCCACATTACTATTTATCACCCTTAATCAGTTTAAGAAAAAATAAAATTAAAATAACGCATTTCACATGAAACTGAACTAAAGCTACGTATACATTAATTAGGGATAGTATTTTTCCAGATGTTACTTGAGCCCTGTAACATATTTCCTTCCCTTGCTTAGCTGCCAAAAAATTGTATACAGGGTGAATACAGGGTGTTGTGGAGGGTGGATCTCCATATTAGACCGTTTCCAGACTTTTTTTCCACCCTGTATATTAATAAAACTAGATTTTAATAACAAAATAAAAATTCTTTTAGATCCTCCTTAGTAGTGTGAAATTGTTGGTGCTGGCCCAGTTCAAGGTCACCTGAGGGATGACGTCATCGAGGTCAATGACCTCACCGATGACGTCATCGATTGCGTCATCGATGACGTCATCACTAATGACGTCATTTCTATGACGTCACACCCATGACGTCACAGAAATGACGTGCTGATGACGTCATCACCCCTTACGTCATCAAAATGACGTCACCGACGCCACTGAGGTCAAGGTCATGCCGAAACTTAAAATTTTTTGGCACTTTTGCCGTTTCTCGCACTACGCTCCGAGTTTCAGTCCGAGTCCCCGTGACCTTGACCACTTGGAGCGAATTTTCGACGAGAAACGGCAAAAGTGCCAAGTTAAACTCGAGTTTCTGACATGACTCAGCCTAAATGGGCAATTGGTTATCCCTCAGGTGACCTTGAACCAGCACAACACCAACAATTTCATATTACTGTGACCTTGAAAACCTAACAACGGAGCGCCGACACCGATGCGCACCCCACGACAGCCACCGAGTGACTGACTGTCAGGCTCTGTGTACTCTAGGTATATCGGCTTGAGAGACTAAGACTGCAAACTGTCAGGAATGGGGGTAACTAACTGAATTTTGTAAGGAAAAGTCATTTCATCCAATATTTTAAACAAATCTTCATCAGTAAAACGACATTAGACTGTTTTGTATAAAACTTAGGGTGTCCGCGCAACAGTTTGCGCCACTTAGCCAAAGTCGAAACCCTCTTAACTTTGAGCGGTGGACAGTGAGCAACTAATAAAGCCTTAACACGGCTAAGTTTCTTACCTAAAGTGTCCTGCGACATGGCTTTACCTCACAAAAGTCCGCACAATACTGAGAGACTGCTTGTAGCGCATGAGTCAAGGGAAAAGAGGTGGGGGAAACAGCAGGAGTGGGGGGGAAGGTCACAGTGGTGGGGGAAGGTGAGGCGGTACGCTGGAGTATCGCATCACTTCACCATGAGCTGTCCTACAGTCAACACACTGTTCTCTTGGCCCGAGTTGGCACTAGAAGAAACATTTCTGTACAGCTTAGGCTGTGAGAGCCGAGGAAGCAAAGTCAAAGTGGAAATTGTGTTAAACTCCAAGATGAAGAGTCTCCTAAATAAACTAATTGTATCCCTGCAATCCCCTATAACTTTAGAGAAATACCACTTCATTAAGCGACACCTTATACTTTGGCAAAACGAAGTGGAAATGGAAAAGATTACAGTAAAATTAATTTAACTTAAAACTTGGACTGGACACTCATGGCGATACTACGTGGCGTGCAAACGCCACCCTAAACATTACAAGTTAGGTTATTAAGCACCTCTGGTACGATAACCGATGTGCTAGAGTTAAAGTGTGATGACCTTGAGTCAAAACACTGAAATACTACAAGTCGATATCGTCCCAGAGTTAAAGTGTAGTGACCCACATTCAGAACTTGTAAAATTACTTACATATAGAGAGCTAGAGAACAGCGAGACGCACCGCATGGAAGCCGGAGACATACTGGCGAAGCGGTGTTGTGCAGCCTAGGGACCCAGTTGTGGTGGGGGTATAGCCAACACTTAGAGTACAAGTGTTGTGGGTGACCTTGACCCACTTAACTTACCTGACCCCCCCCCCCCCGACAAAAAGTGCGAGCCCCCCCCCTCCCCCCGACAAAAAGTGCGAGCCCCCCTTTTTGTTTCCTTCTGGAAACTCAAAATTATGTAAATGAATCTTTGTTAGCTACTGAAAAGACAATGTAGTAAATGTTTACAAGTCTTGCGTGGCGAAGGGTACACGACATTGGATGTTGCCTTGTTGTCATAGTTGGGTCTCTTCGGAGGCTACAGCGATGGCTACACCCCATAGGGGGTGTGGGGCTTAATTTTTTTAAATTTTTTTCATGACCTTGACCTAAATAAGTAAAAGTTTTTAAAATCTTTAACAGTCCGGTCTTATCAACACGGTAAATAAATTAAGGTCTTTTAAAAATCGAACAGTTAGGTATTAGTAACACACAAAGTTGGAGTTGTCTATAGTTGGGTCTTTTAGGAGGTTTTAGCGATGTCAACACAAAGGCTCCAAGTGGGGTTTATTTTGTTAAATTACCCCCCCCCCCGACAAAAAGTGCGAGCCCCCCCCCGACAAAAAATGGCGAGCCCCCCCCCCCTGATATCCTGGGCGTGGCAGCCCCGGTGGGGATATAAGGCGGCCCGGCTGCATGCACTTCTCATTCCCGTCCAAGCCCCCGTACGGACAGGTTCTCTCTTGTTCTTGGGATCATTTATAATAACTTTACTTTTTTATTCTCATCTATTCTTTTCATTAAGTCCATTCATTAAAATGGGTAAAATGGGCCTTAAACTGAAAAACTACCCGCCAGCTTCAACCTCAACCGACACGACTCAACCTCCATCATCCTCCACCTCGATCCTGGAATATCTGATGACTGCAAACATCTTGAGCTGCCTGACGATGCCACCACCGCCGCCGCCACCACCACAGCCCGCCTCAATGCCCAGCCTGTCGCCATTGCCGCCGACAGTGGAAGAGGCCGGTGCACCTCCACCATCGTCAGGAAAACTCAGCGGTCGAGTCCCGGTAGCCTCTCCAGCACTCTCGCTGCTATCGGACTCAGGATCGGAGTCTGCAGTCTTCGAAGAGACGTCCAGGTCGAGGATAACCCCCTACAGCAGAACCCGAAAAATCCTATCCTATACCAAATCACAATGTCCCTCACCCATATCCCCCATGCCATCCACACCAACCAAAGTACCCCGTAAATCCATCTTTTCCCCTGAACTTCCCTCCATAGACCTAACACGCTCTCCTACCCCACCCAAAATTGTTTGCTCCATTCCTTTTGACCAATCTTTGCCTCTTCCACCCCCTTCCACCCCCATTTCTTCTAGCCAGCCTAATTCGGAGAAGCTCCAAGACACTACAGTAAAGCGTCCAACACAGAAACGTAAGCGCGTTAAAGCCCCTGCTGGCAAGGGTAAGAAATGCGATTACGCTCGGTTTTCAAGTGTGTTCGGGGTGTTGTGTTGCCAGAACCTTGCCTGTGCAGAAGGGGATCGCTGCCAACGACACCTTAAAAGTACAGTCAAATTTCGGCAATTCAAACCCTAAACTCTTTATATTAGGCCTAAAACGTCCAAGTTCAGACATCCCCACGGCCCGCAACCGCGTGATATTAGAAGGCTAAAGGTTGATGAAAAATATTACTTTATTGGTCAAACCTACGGAGCGGGTAATAAGAAAGTAGAAATTGTTGTAAAAGGTGAAGGCCGCCTTTGTACAATGCAAGTACCACCTCGGATGGTACAAAGAGAATTTTTCATCCCTAAAGCCTATCTAATACGACGGGAAGGATGCCAAACCGTGTGGGAAATGGACTAGGACATGGGCCCACTAAAAAAATCAAAATTGTTAGGTTGTGTTGGACAATATTTAAAAGTCTTTTCCAAATTAATTTTTCCAAATTTAGTCTCAACCCTTTTAAAGTAAGGGAGAGGGGTATTATACAAGTCAAAAAAAAAAAAAAAAAAAAAAAAAAAAAATACTTGACTTGTATAATACTTTAGCCTGGCGGTGATGTAAAATCACTGGAACAATCTCAAACCGTGTCCTTGAGGGTGAAGACTAAGTTACAAATAAATCATTAACAAATAAAAACTTACCTCCAAACACTTGTAGCTTGCTACAAGTGTTTGGAGGTAAAAATTTTTCAAAGTTTAAACGACCTTGACCCATATAAATTACTGTTTAAAATAAAGTGCTAACCTTACAACTAATGTTGTGTATCACGTGATACCCCCACTCTAACGCTCTTACTAAGCTTGTATGAGTCGTTTATTTGCTTCAGTCTGTTCCTGTGCTTTGTAATAAACATGTCACGGTACAATTACAAAGGTGGTGACTTCTTTATAGATCAACACAATGCTTGGGAAGTGCTAAACCGGCATAGAATGGAAGTTGAGTGTTGTATAAGACGAGATGGGTCTACATTTTATTTATGTATTATAAACAACCAAACTCATAAGTATGAACACTGGACAAAAATCAATTATAACAACATAGATGAGCTGTTTGCTTGGGTGTTTGAGGTGTGTAAAGTTATTGAAGAAACAAAAATAATGGGTGTGCTAAAGGTATGTAAAACTGATGACCGGGAAGACTAAGCAAAATTTCTTTTGGCCCCCCCCCTCGTGTTATCCCCACCACTAAAAATGGGTATATATAGGAGTGGTGATCAACCGTCCTCTCATTCTGCTTTACACCGTTAAGCTGAACACCACCATGTCTGCTATGAACGTCCCAGCCTCTACCTCTGACCCGGCCGCCTCCAACTCCAGCCCGAGCATTGGACCAATCCGATCGGGGCCTTCGTCAAGGAGTCGTGTCCGATTCTCCGGCTTTGGTCCTGTGAGGAAGGAGTTGCGAAGCAGCGGAGCTTCTCAACCAACCACGACGGACGCATCAACTCAGACTCCACCAAGCATCATCGAGTGGTACGACGAAGTCATAGAGCAAAGGGACAGAATGCTAGAGAATACTCGCAGTGAGCTACTTCATATCCGGAGTAAATGGGAAAAACTAATTAGGAAGTGTGAAAGCCTGTTGGACAGTGATGATAGTGAGGATGAGGGTGGATAGGTGTGTGGGTAAAGACTTGGACTGGGACTTGTGTGTATGTATGAATGTGTGCGTGAATGTGAAATACAGAGCGGGGGATAGATCACTCTGTGGCAATGGACTAACATACCACTTAGTGATCTATCCCCCGTTCTGGTAATGTTTTTGGATGGCCTTGACCCACTTTACCAAGGTTAGCTAGTACCCCCACCACTGATAAGTGTATATATACGGGTATTGATGTGCAGTTTGGTTATTCTGCTTTGTATCGCTTAGCTGAATACCGCACTTCAACATGGCTTCCAACTGCAAAACTTCTCGGGCTTCTTCTTCAAGAAGGCGTGCTGCCAACGTCCTGCCTGCTACTCGTGGACCTGCTCGACCATTCCATAGCATAACTGTTGCTCGGGCAAACGCTTGCAAAGCTCCGATGCTACGGACCTTGCTGGAGGTGAGCCAAGACGGGCAAGGCTTGCTCAGTCCTGGTCAACGGCAGGAGCAAGAAAGGCGTATGGCGTACTTCAGGCTGCAGGGTGTAGTTCCCAGCTTGAAGTTAGGCGATCCCAGAGTAGCAAGCATCAACGAGGCAGCGGACTACATATCACACCTTCACAGTGTTTTAGAAGTAAAGGACCAACAAATTGAAAACTTAAAAGAACAATTGAAACAATTTAACTTTAATCCGGTGGAGTTTGTAGAAACGGTGATGAGTGATAGTGACGATGAAGGTAGTGAATATATATTAGGTATGTAATGAAAAGACAGGGACATGTGTGTGTGTGTGTGTGTGTGTGTGTGTGTGTAGAATACAGAGCGGGGGATAGACTACTTTGCGGCAATGGACTAGCATGCTGCTTAGTGGTCTATCCCCCGCTCAAAGGGTACTTTTGAATGACCTTGACCCACTTTAAACGAAGGACAACCGGTTAACTGCTATAAAAGAGGGGGTCTGTACATCCCGACTTCATTCTGCTTTGGACCTTCCAGTGGAACGCTAGAAAATGAGTGGATCACTGATCATTGGTAAGGAGTGGGAGTATGTAACCATAAACTATTTAAACTGTAGAGGGATGTTGAAGAAGGTGTATGATAATGTTAAAAGAATGGTTGTTGAAGAAGGTAGGGTAGTGATTGTAGCGTGGAAGAAGAAGCAGTATACAGGACAACAAGTGAGAGCAAGTGACTTTGGGGGGAATAGTGTGTTTCAAATTGGACGAGCGAACTTGGTTAATTTGGACATTGAGTTTTGGGACTTGGAAAGGTTAATTGAAAATAGTGGCAAACATGGGGAACTCTTAATTGGCAGGGAGGACAGAGTATATGAGTAAGTGTAAAAGACTGGGGGGCTTATGTGTGTGTGTGTAAAGACTAGGACTTGTGTGGAATACAGAGCGGGGGATAGATCACTTTGCGGCAATGGACTAGCATGCTGCTTAGTGGTCTATCCCCCGCTCAAAGGGTATTATTGGATGGCCTTGACCCATATAAAGGTAGAGGGGGAATGGGTAATAGGAGGGGGAAATTGGTATATATGTAGGACTGATGAATAAAGCATTTAGTCAAGCATTTGTCTAGACACTATCAACAACAATGGAGAGCTTCAGTGTTGAGTTCATCCTCTTGGAAGAAGACATCAACGAAGTGGTGGAACTTATAGAGGATAAGACCAGCCAGGGCACATTGGAACTTGTGAATTGGGAACCGTTGGACAATGCCGCAATCGATAAGATTGCATATTTCATGATGCATTTGTATAACGAACAAACAATCAATATGGAGTTTGTGCAGTACCTTTATCAAAACCAAGTAAACGTGCGAGTGACAATTACTTGGTGGCAGTAATAATAAAGTGTAACATATGGATGTGGACTTGGATGTGGACTTGGACTTGAGTGTGGTCTGCGGAATAGAGCGGGGGATAGATCACTTTGCGGCAATGGACTAGCATGCTGCTTAGTGGTCTATCCCCCGCTCAAAGGGTATCTTTACGTGACCTTGACCCACATAAAATGTATAGTTGGTGGGGGTATAAAAAGGGCAAACCAATTGGATAGATACACCACTTTCATACCATGGCTCCACTTGACAACACCGTGTTCCATCGCGACAGAATTCTTTCAATTCTGGAGGTAATACCTGTAGAAGTTATAGAAGCAGAGGACCAACTACCTGCGGTTGACCAGGAAGAGGAGGAGGAAGAAATTATGGATATTGAAACGGACTCTGACGAAGCTGGTTTAACGGATAATGAAATGGACTTGCACGCCTACGAAACGTTAGAGTCATCATCTGAGTCGGAAATTGAAGAAGAAGAAGAACAAGACACTCCTCATCGTCCAATGGATAGGACGTTAGTAGCCAGAAGAATTATGTATTGTCATCGCTACCTATTTCGTGATGAGAATGATTCCGACTCTGATGGTGATGTTTCACCTTTGTAAAAAGTTTAAACAAAAAGTTAAAAAGAATGTGAGCGGGGGATAGAGCACTTTGTAGTAAATGATGCTGCTTAGTGCTCTATCCCCCGCTCAAAATAATAATTCCAAATGGCCTTGACCTATTTAAATTATGCTCAAACAGACGTCTTTAAAAAAACTTGTACAAATTATTGAATCTAGACCAAATATCATCAAATTTATCACAAACGGTTGTGTAAAGGCTAAATTTAGCACATGATTGATAACCTGTTCCTATATGACGTCACTTTCCCCACCTATCTGCCTCGGATATAAAGGATCCCTGTGGAGTGCGCTGCTCATTATTGCGTGGACATTCACAGAGTGTGCATTCAAAGCCAAACTGTTTGAAATGGCTCTTTGCGACATTTGTGGGGAAATCTTTCAAGACGAAGATCTTTTCACCCTACACAGAGAATTACATGAAGACGAAGATAGAAAAGAAGATATTACCATGGATGAAATAGACTTAGACTCAATTGACCGGTTTTTGGAACAGCACCAGAATCAGACGGACTACTGGGACAGCTATCTACAGCAAATGCAAAGAAGAAGACCTAGTGTGATACAATTTGCTGGTGCTGGACCATCTACTGCTAGAAGATCTTATGAAGAAGAGGACACCGAAGAAGAGGACACGGAAAAAGAGGACACTGAAGAAGAACTGGAAGATGTGAAACAACTGCGCACTACAGCCTTGCCAGGACGAGTTGTAACACATTTCAAAATTAATAATGTTCAATTGGAACTAGAAACATTTATAACCCAGGCTAAGGAACTTGTTGGTCAAACTTTGAGGGAAGAACTACAAAGGCTAAATTTTATTAAATTTGGAATGGTGTTAGAGGCTATGTTTAACAATACTGATGGTGAAATAGCATTGAGAGCGTTCATTACCAAAAACCGAACCCTTACCTCCACCTCCAACATTGATGATATTATTGAAGAATGCTTGGAGGAACTTATAACTAAACTCCAAGAACATGAAGGAAGAGGATCTGGATGGACTTTGTCATCAATAGAAGGTATGGATGTTAGGGTTCATAAACATGGATATGTCTTAAGGGGTAGTAGTTTTATCCCTTTACCAAAGAAAATTCAAAACACTAAATCGTGTAGGAATGTGCAAAATGAAGGTAATGAATGTTTCAAGTATGCAATGTTAACCAAGTATGTTAAAGATCATCCTGAAAGAGTTGGTAGAGAATATTACGAAAATGAACACCGCTACAACTTTCAAGGCCTCACCTACCCAGTTACATTGAAAGACATAGACAAATTTGAAAAGAAAAATCCTGGCGTTTCAGTGAATGTTTTTGGTCTGGATGATTCAAACAACGTTTATTCTTTGCGGGTAGTAAAGGTTGAGCAAAGAAACCACACGGATTTGCTATTGATAACTAAGGGTGAAATTTCCCATTATGTATGGATAAAGGACTTTGAAGCCTTAGTTGTAAAACAATTGACCAAAAGAGTAAATAGGATTACAGCTTGCAAGAGATGTTTCTGCTTTTCTTGGAAAGATTCAAGACGTGGAGGATCGGACTGGTTGTTGGAACATAAAAGACTTTGCAACGAGAACTATGAAGTAAAGATAAGTCCTCCACCGCCTACCCGAGCTTCAATACAATTTAACAAGACGGTTCACCAATATCGAATTCCACTAGTGGTCTACGCAGATTTTGAATCAACGTTAGTACCACAGGAGCTGCCGGACGGTGAAGTGACTAGAAGAACAAAATATCAGTTGCATCAACCCAACAGTTTTTGTTTACTAGTTAAATCAACCTTGTCTGAAAACCAATTGCAAGACTATGGTTTAACATCCACTCCAATACTCTACCGTGGTGAAGAAGCCGCTAAGTATTTCGTAGACCTGTTGTATGACATTGCTGAAAAGGTACAACGCTTGTATGGTAATGTCGTACCTATGGAACCTTTGAATGAGAATCAACAAGAAGAATACAATATGACATCAAGATGTTATCTATGCGAGAAGAGCTTCAGTGAAGAAAATCCAAAAGTAAGAGATCACGATCACTTGACAGGTTTATACAGAGGAGCTGCTTGTAATTCATGCAATATAAATTACAAACTGCCCCACTTTATCCCTGTCGTGTTACACAATCTTAGCGGCTACGACTCCCACTTCATTATTCCAGAGTTAGGAAGAGATAATGGTAAAATTGATGTTCTTGCTACAACATTGGAAAAGTATATCAGTTTCTCAAAAACAGTAGGTAAAATTAAACTTCGCTTTGTAGACTCTTATAGATTTATGGCATCTAGTTTGAGCAGATTGTCTGAGAATCTACGAAGAGAAGACCTAAAAGAAACCAGCAAGATTGTACCTGAAGATAAATTGGACTTAGTATTACGTAAAGGAGTGTTCCCCTACGATTACATAACTTCTACAGAAAAATTTGAAGAAACCAGTCTACCACCGATTGAAGCCTTCAACAGCAAATTAAACGAAAGTGAAATCTCCGTTGAAGACTACAATCATGCTTGTAATGTTTGGAACCAACTAAACATTCAAACCTTAGGGGAATATTCTGACTTTTATATAAAATTGGACGTAACTCTGCTGTGCGATGTGATGGAAGAATTCAGAAACACCTGCTTCTCCGCCTATGGACTGGACCCTCTACACTCGTACACATCTCCAGGATTAGCATGGCAAGCTATGCTAAAGTCAACCAACTGTCGACTGGAACTTCTAACGGATATTGATATGGTGCTCATGATGGAATCTGGTGTACGGGGCGGTTTGACACAAGCTGTAACACGTCATGTCAAAGCCAACAACAAGTACATCCCCGGCTTCGACGAGCAACAACCATCGGTCTACCTTGGCTACTTCGACGCAAACAACCTTTATGGTTGGGCAATGTCAAATCCGCTTCCCTACGCTGACTTCAAATGGATCGACCCGGCCACCATTGGAGACATTTCACAGATTCCAAAGGATGGTCCAAAAGGCTATATTTTGGACTGTGATTTTGAATACCCGGAGCACCTTCATGACCATCACTACGACTTGCCTCTCCTAGCCAAGACTGAAGTTTCACCGACAGGAAGATGGCCAAAATTGATGATGACCTTGGAGAATAAAGATCGCTATGTGGCTCACTACTGGGTAGTTCAACAGGCTCTTGAATTGGGTCTACGTATAGTGAGAATTCATAGAGCAATTGAATTCACCCAGTCTTGTTGGTTGAAACCATACATTGATTCCAACACTACAAGAAGAGCTGCAGCGACAACAGCATTTGAAAAGGACTTCTATAAATTAATGAACAACGCCATCTTTGGAAAGACCTTGGAGAACAAAAGAAAACACAAAAATGTAAAATTAGTGAGTGATCCTAGGAAATTGGAAAAATTAGTGCAAAAACCAAACTTCAGAACATCCATGATTATAAACGAAAACTTAGTCGCTGTCAGTATGAAGAAAACAACAATAGTCATGGACCGTCCGTTATACATAGGTATGTCGATTTTGGACATAAGTAAAACCCTGATGTATGATTTCCATTATAACAAAATGGTTAAACACTACGGAAGGGAAAACATTGGAGTCGTATACATGGATACGGACGCGTTTATCTACTGGATAAAGACTTTGGACATGTATGAAGACCTAAGGACTTTTCCATACAAAGAAGATTTCGACTTTTCTGACTATCCGAAGAACCATCCAAATTTTAATGAAAAAAATAAAAAAGTAATTGGAAAATTCAAAGATGAAGCAAATGGAATGCCTTTAGAAGAAATAGTGGCGCTGATGGCGAAATTGTATTCATTTAAGATGTACCACGAGAACAACACACCGACAGTCAAGAAAGCAAAAGGAGTGAAGACATCTTATTTGAAAAAAACACGTGACATTTGACCACTACAAGACTTGTTTGTTTGAAGATACTACAATATCAGCAACATTCAACAATATCCGAAGCTTCAAGCATCAAGTCTACAGTGTCACCGAAATTAAAAAAGCGCTGTCAGCTCGGGATGATAAAAGACACATTATGCCCGACAAAATCCACACTCTTCCTTTTGGCCACTACTCTCTAAACCCTATCAACTAGTAACCTATTCTTCGTCCTTCTACAACTTCGACCTTATTCCTTTTTCCTTCCGTAAAAAAATGGGGAACACGGCAAGTCAAACGCCGTGTTCCCCATTTTTTTACACAAGTTTGGATGACCTTGACCCATATAAATGATGTGAATATTTAAAACAACATTCATTGTGATTATACATGTGATACAACAAACATTGAAACCTGCAATATGAAGGACTTAAAGCAACAAATTGTCAACGAACTTCATAAGCCTGCAAGAAGAAAGTTTCCACGAAGAAATACGGTGATAAAAGGAATTAATGATTTATATCAAGCAGATTTAATCGAAATGATTCCTTATAGCAAACAAAATAAAGGATATAAATACATATTGACTGTTATTAACTGTTTTTCAAAAATGGCAGATGCTTTACCACTAAAAGATAAAAGTGGCAAAAGTGTTACAAAAGCAATGGAAACAGCTATACAAAGAGACAAACATACTATTAAACATTTACAAACAGATGATGGAAAAGAATATTTTAATAAGGAATTTGCAAATTTTAATGAAAAAACACAATATAAACCATTACTCAACCAATTCAGAGGTAAAAGCCTCAATAATCGAAAGATTCAACAGAACTTTAAAAAGTGCAATGTATAAAATGTTTTCCAACAGAGGATCGCACATATGGATTGATATGTTACCAAAACTTATAAACGATTACAATAACAAATTTCATAGGACTATCGGGATGAAACCAAACCAAGTAACTAGTAAAAATGAAAACCTTGTATTAAAACGTATAAAAATGAATACTAAACCAAAAGTAGAAAAACTAAAGCCTAAAAAATTTAATGTGGGTGATAAAGTGCGAATAAGTAAATATAAAGGTGTATTCAGTAAAAGATATCTGCCAAATTGGACCAATGAGGTTTTTACTGTATTCAAAGTACAACCTACAGTACCTGAGACATATATTTTAAAAGATAATAAAGGACAATTGCTTGAAGGAGGGTTTTATGGACATGAAATGTTAAAATCAACAGTAGGCGATGTATATTTAGTTGAAAAGGTGTTGCAACGGAAAAAAGATAAGGTCAAAGTACGATGGTTAGGATTTAATAAGACGGAAGATTCTTGGATACCTAAAAAGGATTTGATATAACGATAGAGAATCATTTTAGGTTGAACCATTACAAAGGATGGAGATAGTACCACAAAAAGAGAGTTTTACTATTAATAATATAGATGAACTCACAGTGGATAATTCAGAATTCAATAGTGGGAAACATGGCAATTTGTTACCAAACACCGTTCGTTGTCTGGTTACCGGACCTTGCAACTGTGGAAAAACTAATGTAGTATTCAATTTGATTACAAACCCTAAAGGATTACGTTTTAACAATCTATATGTATTTTCAAAATCACTACAACAACCAAAGTATCAATTATTGGAAAAGATACTGACTAATGTGCCTGAAGTTAAATATTTAAAGTTTAATGCAAGCGAGAGTGTCATGCAACCACAAGAAGCTAAACCATTCTCCGTGTTCATATTCGACGATGTATCTTGTGAAAACCAAAACACAATAAGAAATTACTTCGCTATGGGTCGACATAACAACATAGATAGCATTTATATTGGTCAAACTTACAGCAAAATACCAAAACAACTCATTAGAGACAATGCAAACATGTTAATTGTATTTAAACAGGACGAAACCAACCTAAAACATATATATTTTGATCATGTAAATGCGGATATGACATTTGAACGATTTAAAGAGTTATGTGGAAAGGCTTGGGCTGAAAAGTATGGGTTCCTAACAATTATGAAGGAACAACCGCTAAACAATGGTCGATACAGGATAGGATTTGATAAATTTATATTAATACATTGAACGTGGTATAAAACATTCATTGTTGTACAACACGTCTTGCTACAAACATGGTTAACCAAGAAAAATTAGTAAAAGAAATAAAATCACTTAGTGATTCTATTCGGGCTAAAAACAGAGCATTGAAACTAGGTATTAGCGAGAGGGAGAAATTCCTTGAATCTACTTTTAAACCCATTACTGAACCCTTGAAACAATTAAACAAAAAATTTGCGAAACCTGTATTGGAAGGAGATGCGATTGCACCTATCACAAAGTTTGAAAGAGAAAGTGTAAAATATGAAGGTTTTAGTGATGAAGACCCGGAATCCTCTACATACAGCGGCTTTACCGGAGCAGAATCTGAAAGAGAGCTAGAATCACCAGGATATAGTGAAAGGGGACCTGAAGAAGCACCAACTGCTAGTGAAGAGGAAAAAAGAGAAGAGGCAAGAGAAGGACCGTCAAACATAAGCTTGTTGGGTGAAAAAATTCATAACAAAGGACCTTTAGGAAGGAAATACATGGTAAAAATGTTACTCGGAACAATTCCTAATAAGAATTACCATAGTTATGGAGCGAGATTAACAGAAGATGGTTTAATGATAGGTAATAGCCCGTTAAACGTTGACGAACATGATAATATTGTCATTGGTGATCAAAGGTATAAGGGCACAAAAGGATTATTTGAATTATTATTTGAATATAAGCCTTCAGTATCGTTAGTGAAAGAAAAAGACATGGAAGCATATAAAAATATTTTGGAACAGACAAATGCATATAGGAGAAGGTATTTACCTGACCAACTTCCATTTAGATCTAAGTCTTTAAAATATAGAGAATTTGTATCCAAGTTAATACCAACTAGAAGACAAACAATGCCGTTAACACAAAGAAAACCTGTAAAACGAAGATTTATGGCATCCACTTTAGATGTAAGTGCTCAGGAAAGAAGAAAAAGAAGTAAGTCTGTTACGGGTACAGGTTTAATGAAGAAACTATATAACACAAATGTGATTTATTACAATAATATCAATAAATTGGTGGATAGAATGAAACTAATACATGAAGCTAAAGAAGCGGGTCATACTGGATTGGAAAACGAATGGGTGGCTTTAGTGGATGAACTCCGAAACCGTGGGGTAATCTCATAAAAATGCGTTACTCCCTAGATTACTATTCAGTTGCACCATGAGTGTCGACAAGTTCGGACGGTATTCCTCAGATGGATTATATTATGCGAATAGTTTAAAAAGAAGTGCTGGTTTACCACAAACACCTGAAGGAGATTATGATATTAGTAATAAAAGGTTAAAAAACATAAAAGATCCTACAGACGAAAATGATGCAATAAATTTAAAAATATTAAAGGAAAAGATATCACCAACATTAAGACTACAAAATAACACATATGATGCAGAAGATCATAGAATTATCAACGTTGGTAAACCAAATCAAAACGGTGATGCAATAAACAAAGGTTATTTGTCATCTGAATTAAAAAATACGTTAAAATTCAATGGGAAAACGTATAGTGCTAACAATAAACGTATATCCAACGTAGATGACCCTAAAGATGCAAAAGACAGCGTAAATAGACGCTATTTACATTCCTTGATACCTGAAAAGACAAAAGATGGATTTTCTTTTTATAAATTTGTTATTAATGATATAGGTTATCCAAAAACTGAAAACGATGCTGTAAATCTAAAATATATTAAAGATCATTGTATCATACGTGATGTAGGGGTTATAGATTGTTTTAATAATTGTTTAGCAAATGTTAAAGATGGTTCGGCGCCATCAGATGGTGCAACAGTGGGTCAAATGATGGAAACCTTAAAACAAGAAACAACCTCTTTTGTAAAACAAGATCAAGTAGTATCGAAGCAAGGGGATGACTTTGTTCAAGGTAATGAAAAATTTAATTTATTAACATACAAAAATAATGCTTGGGATTGCATGGGTAAAGGGGTATCAAATATGAGATTGGGTTATACTGCTCAAGATGCAGCTGCTTTATCACAAACCGTACATCTAGATCCAGATCATTCTTTTAGATTTTTTACATGTAATAATAAAGTAATAAAAAACTTGCATAATGGAAGAGATCCAAATGATGCTGCAACTGTAGGACAAACCATCACAACATCATTAAAGGATAGTAAAGTGTATACTTGTAATAATAAACGTATAACAGACCTTAAAGACCCTGAACATGTGGATAATGCCGTCACTGTTAATTTTCTTGTAAAAGTTTTAGGTAATGCGTTATTTGATTTACACAACCATTTTACATCGGATATTCTTCAAGGAAAAACGAGTCATAATACTTTTGCTGAATCCTCTAGAGGTGGTTGGATTAAAAGGGAAATTTTTAATAAATACTTTATTAACCCTAATACGCAAAAATTTTGATCATCAGATTGGGGTGATATTGATATTTAATATAAGATCACAATAAACGACTTTATTTATGTCCAACTCGTCATAGAGGTAACACATAAGTTGTACATTTTGATTATAAAAGGACAATAATGACGTTCCAGTACATCAGTCCATATCGTGACACTGTAAGGAAAGGAGGTGGGATCACGTCCACAGCTGTTTCTCTGTTAAGTAAAGCTTTAAAACGACTTCCAGTAGGATCCATTGTAAATAGAGCAATAGACGCATTACCATACGAATTCCATATACCGGGAGGTTATCAGTATTGCGGACCAGGAACTAAATTGAAAAAACGACTGGAAAGAGGCGATCCTGGCATAAATAAGTTAGATCAAGCTTGTAAAGAACACGATATCGCATATTCCACGTTTGCCGATTCAAAAAACAGGTCGATTGCAGACAAAAAGCTTGCGGACACAGCTTGGCAACGAGTAAAATCAAGTGACGCTAGCATAGCAGAAAAAGCAGCAGCTTTAGCAGTAACAGCAGGTATGAAGGCTAAAACAGCAGTAGGAGGTGGAAGAAGGAGGAGAAGAAGGGTAAAAAGGAAGTCCACAACAAGAAAACATGGAGGAAATATAAGAAGAAGACGAAGATCTACCAGAAAAGGCAGGAAGAAGCCCACCGTGTGGTCAATGGTAAAAAACGGGGCAGGTCTTTACCTAAGACCTTATCGTGCGTATTAAATGAAAGAAATCAATTGGTTATACCACATAAAGTGTTAACTAATGTTGAATTATTTAAATATATTTCCTGTTTAAAAATTCCATTTTTCCGCGGAGTATTCATGAGAAACAGTTTACCAAAGAAAATGTGGCAAAATGAGACTGGAATTGTAAATTTGGATAATACTGAAGGCCCTGGCACCCATTGGGTTTGTTATAAGAAACTAAATAACAATGTATATTATTTTGATAGTTTTGGTAATTTGCCACCACCAAAAGAACTTCAAAATTACTTTAAATCTGCTAAAAACATATATTATAACTATAAAAGAGAACAACCTGATAATACTTCAATATGCGGCCATTTATGTTTGGAATTTCAAGCTAAAAGTATCAGTCATTATTGAGATGTCTTCCTATACGGTGTCATTAACAGGAAAATCGTCCACTTTACGAAGTATCCTGTTTCCAGCGTTACGCTTGCAAAAAGGAAGATTTTGGGAGGCGGCACTATTGGATTTTACAACTTACAACTCTATTCCCAATGTTACGGAAGGTAAAAATAATGTATTGCATTATTATAAGGGGAAAGATGCCAGTGGGAAAATTACAAACTTACAAGAGTGCAGGTTACCCACAGGTTCTTATGAAATTGATCATATAAATGAATTTTTGCAAACTAAAATGGGAAAAGACAATATAACATTAAAAGGTAATAATAATACGATGAAAGCTGAAATTACTTCCAAATATTATATAGATTTAACTCAACCAAACTCAATTGGTGATTTATTAGGATTTTCCAACGATGAGCCTGTTTTAGAACCAGATATAACACATTCCGGTAAGAAAACAGTAACAATATTAAAAGTCAATATAGTATAGACATAACTTGTAACATTATACAAGGAGCTTACAGGGATGGGGCTAACACCCATATCATACATACATTTTACCCAAGTGTACCACCTGGATTTAAAATTGTTGAAAAGCCACAAAACCTGGTATATCTACCATTGAACACCAGTAGTATAGAACCGTCACTCCCAAAACATGAGGGGGTATAAGGAGTATGAATTCCATAACAGTCCTGCAGACCTATTTTTAACCGGTTTTTGATGATTTTTTGCCTACATTTTGGCAATTTTACAGCGTTTTTGGCAATTTTACAGCGTTTTCCAGGATTTCCGAGGCATAAAAAATTGATAGAGAAGAGTAAGGGGTATGAATTTCTTAACAGTCCTGTGGACCTATTTTTAACCGGTTTTCAGTGATTTTTTGCCTATGTTTTGGCAATTTTACAGCTTTTTCAGGATTTTCGAGGCATAATTGATAGAGGAGGGTGACTGCGCCATGAGGGGGTATGAATTTCCTAACAGTCCTACGTAAGGAATAGTCCCGTGTAAGGACTATTGTATTTAGATAGTCCCGCGTGAGGACTAGTCCCGCCTGGGGACTATTGTATTCAGATAGTCCCGCGCAAGGACTATTGTATTTAGATAGTCCCGCGTGAGGACTAGTCCCGCCTGGGGACTATTGTATTCAGATAGTCCCGCGTAAGGACTATTGTATTTAGATAGTCCCGCATGAGGACTAGTCTTGTGCAAGGACTATTGAATTTAAATAGTCCGGGGTGGGGACTATTGTATTTTAATAGTCCGGTGTGGGGACTATTGTATTTAGATATCTCGGCGTATGGACTATTAAGGACTATTATATTTATAGTGCAGTGTGTGGGTTTTCACCGTACAAAAGCAATAAAAAAATTTAAAAAAATAATAGCGATTAGAACAAATAAGTTTTCAACCATCGTCTTCTTCATCAGAATACTGCAAGTACCCCAGCTGATCTAAAATTCCTACATGACCTGGATAGTCTTGAAAGGGTATCTCAGACAATATACAAACATTTTCGTCACCATCCGACATTTCATCTTCATAATCGGGATCCGCCAACAGATCACGTCCGCATCTCGTGACTTTAAATGCTGACTTGTGACATAGGAAACACAGCGATTTAAAACACTTATCAGGTAACTCAACAGCTTCATCATTCGCTTCTAGTTGAACTATGCGATCAAACCCACAATCATAGCAGTATATTATCTTGGCATCCTCCATTTCTCGAACCGCAAACTTTTCTTTAGCTGTTAGCGATCTAAATTCTTTAGGCTTGTAAACAATAGCTTTTGGAACGTAACCCAGCTTGCAATGTATTATTTTCCATTTCACCGCTTTAGGTAGACCCCTCATCCAGCGTTCCAGTTTTCCAGGTTTGCAATTTTTTAAAACGGATATCACGTATTTATCTTCATCAGTGAACCAATCTCTATTTTTCAAATCCATGATGTTTACAACTACTATATGTTTAATCAACTTTTGATTTCAACAAATTATTAGGGGGTCAGAAAAAATAAATTTCAAACACATTTCCAAGATATTAATGATTAACATTTAAATAGAGAAGATAACGTACAACATGATATTTATTAATTAATCCCAGTGCTTCCGAATCCGCCGTCTTTGCGCTCAGTCTGTTCGACTTTGTCCAATCTGATACAGTTTGGTTTTTTATACATCTCGCAGATGATCTGCGCAATCCTATCTCCACGACGCACATGAAAATCGGTATCGGAATTGTTCATCAAGATAACACCGACATTCCCAGTATAGTCCCGGTCTATGACACCGGCATTTACACTTATACAATGTTTTAAAGCCAAGCCAGATCTTGGCGCTATCCTCCCGTAGCACCCATCTGGGAATTTGAAAGTCAAGTCAGTTTTTATCAACTGTTGACCGCGTTTTGGTACAACATAATCATACGCGCTTCTGAGATCCAATCCGGTGACCCGTTGTTCGGTTCAAATGCGTTTTCAGTCAAGCAATAATAACCGTCGCTTTCAGCCATTATTGATTCCTAATGCATGCATGACGGATTTCCACATCAAATAAATTAAACGGGGCATTTTCAAAAATATATTTAAATTATGTTTTTTAAAAACTATTTTTATTCGTCAACCTTAAACTCGATACTGTGCTTGAATTTATTATCTGAAAGTGTTATTTTACCGTTGTACAGCACATAGAGTTTCCCCTTAAAATTCAACAGTTGTTTGATATAGTTATTCGTCAACCTGTCATTCCAGCTTTCGGGAACATAGAATTTCATATAGGTAAGAAAATCATAGATAGTCCGGCATGGGGACTATTGTATGTAGATAGTCCGGCATGGGGACTATTGCATTTTAGATAGTCCGGCGTGAGGACTATTACATTTTAGATAGTCCGGCGTGAGGACTATTGCATTTTAGATAGTCCGGTGTGGGGACTATTGAATTTGAGATAGTCCTGCATGAGGACTATTGAGTTTTAGATAGTCCGGTGTGAGGACTATTGAATTTTAGATAGTCCGACATGGGGACTATTGTATGTAGATAGTCCCGCGTAAGGACTATTGTATTTAGATAGTCCGGCATGGGGACTATTACATTTTAGATAGTCCGGTGTGGGGACTATTGTGTTTAGATGGTCCCGCGTAAGGACTATTGTATTTAGATAGTCCGGCATGGGGACTATTGTATTTAGATAGTCCGGTGTGAGGACTATTGAATTTTAGATAGTCCGACATGGGGACTATTGTATTTAAATGGTCCCGCGTAAGGACTATTGTATTTAGATAGTCCGGCATGGGGACTATTACATTTTAGATAGTCCGGTGTGGGGACTATTGAATTTGAGATAGCCCTGCATGAGGACTATTGAGTTTTAGATAGTCCGGTGTGAGGACTATTGAATTTTAGATAGTCCGACATGGGGACTATTGTATTTAGATGGTCCCGCGTAAGGACTATTGTATTTAGATAGTCCGGCATGGGGACTATTGTATTTAGATAGTCCGGTGTGAGGACTATTGTATTTGGATAGTCCGGCGTGGGGACTATTGTATTTAAATGGTCCTGCAAAGCCCAAAAACCTAGCAGCTAAGGATTTGGCCTGTGAATAGGGGGTATTAGCCAACAGCCTAAAACTAATGTGTTGACACTAAGATGTAAACCTAAGGCCTTGCACCTGAATCCAAAGCCATAAAACCAATCAGCTAAGGATTTGACCTGTGAATAGGGCCTATTAGCCAACAGCCTAGACCTAATGTGTGGGACCTTTGATCTAAACCTAAGGTCTTACACCGGAGTACAAAGCCCTAAAACCTAGCAGCTAAGGACTTAACCTGTGAATAGGGCCTATTAGCCAACATCCTAAACCTAATGTGTTGGACCTATGATCTAAACCTAAGGCCTTACACCCATGCCCAAAGCCCTAAAACCTAGCAGCTAAGGATTTGACCTGTGAATAGGGTCTAGTAGCCAACAGCCTAAACCTAATGTGTTGGGACTAAGATGTAAACCTAAGGTCTGACACCTGAGTACAAAGACTTAAAACCTAACAGCTAAGGCTTTGACCTGTGAATAGGGCCTATTATCCATCAGCTTAGACATAATGAGTTGGATCTAAGATCTAAACCTAAGGCCTTACACATGGTTCCTAAGACCAAATGCATTGGACCAAAATTAATCCTTAGACCAACGATCTAATTCCATAGACCCAAGGCCTTAGACTTTGGTCCTAAAACCTAGCAGCTAAGGATTTGACCTGTGAATAGTGCCTGTTAGCCAACAGCCTAAACCTAATGTGTTGGCACTAAGATGTAAACCCAAGGCCTTGCAACTGAGTCCAAAGCCATAAAACATAGCATCTAAGGATTTGACCTGTGAATGGGGCCTATTAGCCAACAGCCTAAACCTAATATGTTGGGCCTAGCATGTAAACCTAAGGCCTTGCACCTGAGTCCAAAGCCCTAAAACCTAGCAAATAAGGATTTGACCTGTGAATAGGGCCTATAAGCCAACAGCCTAGACCTAATGTGTTGGAACTATGATCTAAATCTAAGGCCTTACACCCGAGTCCAAAGCCCTACAACCTATCAGCTATGGATTTGACCTGTGAATAAGGCCTATTAGACAACAGCCTAGACCTAATGTGTTGGGACTAAGATGTAAGCCTAAGACCTTGCACCCGAGTCCAAAGCCCTAAAACCTAGCAGCTAAGGCTTTGACCTGTTAATAGGACCAGGAGGCCTTAGACTTAAGACCTAAGACCTAGCATCTGAAGTGACCTATGAGCCATTGGCCTAGAACTAAAACCTGAACTAATTAGACCTAAGATCCAAACCTAAGGCCTTACATTGCACCTGAGTCCAAAGTCCAAACGCCTTAGACTAGAATAATTCCTTAAACCTAAGATCTAATTCCTAAGACCCAAGGCTTTAGACTTAAGACCTAAAATCCTACAAGGGGCCGCGATTCACAGCACCCCCATGAATTTAGCAAACATTAGGCAACGAGGTATTTTTTCTTTGATTATGTAATCATGATCAGAAATGGTTATCAGATTCAGATTGGAGTATTTGAAGACCAACCTCCATCCATCTTACCCAAGACCTATGGCCCTACCGCATGGACTTGACCCAAGACCAAAGGCTATACACCGTGGTTTAGGCTTTAAGGTTCTTAGACCCAAGACCAACGTTATAGAGTTAAGACCTGAAAACTTACAAGGGAGTCGCGATTCACGACCCCCCGAACAGACACTGTGGTCTAAACCTAAGACCTAAAGCCATACACCGTGGTCTAAGCTTTTATGTTCTTATACCCAAGACCTAAGACCCAACACCATGGTCTAGACCCAAGATCTAAGGCCCGTAGTCTAGGCATTTAGGTTTTTAACCTCTAAATCTAAAGCCCGTGGTCTACGCCTTTAGGTTCTTGGATCCAAGACCTAAGACCGTACATTATGGTCTAGACCCTAAACGTAAAGCCTGTGATCTAGGTCTCTAAGTTCTTAGACCCAAGACCAAAGGCCCTACACCAGGGTCTATAACCAAGACCTAAGTTCCGTGGTCTAGACTTCCAGGTTCTTATACCCAAGGACTAAGGCCCTACACCAGGGTCTAGAACCAAGATCTAAGGTCCGTGGTCTCGAGACTTTTAGGTTCTTATACCCAAGGACTAAGGCCCTACACCAGGGTCTAGAATCAAGATCTAAGGTCCGTGGTCTAGGCTTTTAGGTTCTTATACCCAAGACCTAAGGTCCGTGGTCTAGGCTTTTAGGTTCTTATACCCAAGTCCTAAGGATCTACAACAGGGTCTAGAACCAAGATCTAAGGTCCATAGTCTAGGCTTTTAGGTTCTTATACCCAAGTCCTAAGGCCCTACACCAGTGTCTAGAACCAAGATCTAAGGTCCGTGGTCTAGGCTT
This sequence comes from Neoaliturus tenellus, assembly GCA_030545055.2. Taxonomy (NCBI): domain Eukaryota; kingdom Metazoa; phylum Arthropoda; class Insecta; order Hemiptera; family Cicadellidae; genus Neoaliturus; species Neoaliturus tenellus. Next base: position 255,411,772 of record CM061533.1, on the reverse strand, counting down.
TTAGGTTCTTATACCCAAGTCCTAAGGCCCTACACCAGGGTCTAGAATCAAGATCTAAGGTCCATGGTCTAGGCTTTTAGGTTCTTATACCCAAGACCTAAGGTCCGTGGTCTAGGCTTCCAGGTTCTTATACCCAAGGACTAAGGCCCTACACCAGGGTCTAGAACCAAGATCTAAGGTCCGTGGTCTCGAGACTTTTAGGTTCTTATACCCAAGGACTAAGGCCCTACACCAGGGTCTAGAATCAAGATCTAAGGTCCGTGGTCTAGGCTTTTAGGTTCTTATACCCAAGACCTAAGGTCCGTGGTCTAGGCTTTTAGGTTCTTATACCCAAGTCCTAAGGATCTACACCAGGGTCTAGAACCAAGATCTAAGGTCCATAGTCTAGGCTTTTAGGTTCTTATACCCAAGTCCTAAGGCCCTACACCAGTGTCTAGAACCAAGATCTAAGGTCCGTGGTCTAGGCTTTTAGGTTCTTATACCCAAGTCCTAAGGCCCTACACCAGGGTCTAGAATCAAGATCTAAGGTCCATGGTCTAGGCTTTTAGGTTCTTATACCCAAGACCTAAGGTCCGTGGTCTAGGCTTTTAGGTTCTTATACCCAAGACCTAAGGCCCTAAACCAGGGTCTACAACCAAGACCTAAGGTCCGTGGTCTAGGCTTTTAGGTTCTTATTCCCAAGAACAAAGGGCCAACACCAGGGTCTAGAACCAAGAAAACAGGTCCGTGGTCTAGGCTTTTAGGTTCTTATACCCAATGACTAAGGTCCTACACCAGGGTCTAGAACCAAGACCTAAGGTCCGTGGTCTAGGCTTTTAGGTTCTTATACCCAAGGACTAAGGCTCTACACCAGGTCTAGATCCAAGACTTAAGGCCTGTGAGCTAGGCCATTAGGTTCTTAGACTCAAGACCAAAGGACCCACACCATGGTCTAGACCCAAGCCCTAAGGCCATACACCATGATCTAGACCCTAAGACTAAAGGCCTTACACCATGGTCTAGTACTCGGCTTCAATCGTGTGCAGTTGCATTTGTTTCATCCATACCTAGAGGAAAGTCAGCCAACAAGTTCTTCGGCCCAAGACCTAAGACCCACCAGCATGGTCTAGATCCTCAAGCCCCGAGACCATACACCGTGGTTTAAGTCTTTAGACCCAATTTCTAAGTCCTTTCACCGTGGTTTAGATCCCCAAGACCTAAAGCTATACACCGTGGTCCTCAGGCTATACACCGTAGTCTTAAGGCTATACACATTATTCTTAGACCCAAATTCTAATTCCACCGTGGTCTAGATCCCCAACACCTAAGGCTATACACGGTGTTCTATGTTCTTAGACCCAAATTCTAATTCCACCATGGTCTAGATCCCCAATACCTAAGGCTATACACCGTGGTCTAAGTTCTTAGACCCAAATTCTAATTCCGCCATGGTCTGTATACCCAAGACCTAAGGCCCTACACCTTGGTCTAGTATTCGTCTTAAACCGTGCGCAATTAATTGTGGTTGTTTCGGCTATAGCTAGAGGAAACTCGGCCTTTAAGTCCTTAGACGTAAGACCTAATGCCATACACCGTGATCTAGACCTAAAACCTTATACCATACACCATGGCCTAGACCCAAGACCAAAGTCCCTACACCGTGGCCTAGTACTCTTCTTAAGCCGTTTGCAGTCATTACTGTATCGTCTATACCTTAGGGGAAATTGGCTATTTATGTTCTTAGACCTGAGACCTAAGCTTTTACACCATGGTCTAACACTTGTTTTAAGCCGTGTGCAGTTGTGGTTTTCATCCATAGCTAGAGGAAAGTCGGTCCTTAAGCTCTTAGACCCTAGACCTAATGCCCTACACCTTGGTCTAGACCCAATCCTTAACCCATTGGGGTCTAGTACTCGTCTTAATGTAGGGTTTTAACTTCTTAGACACAATACCTAAGACCCTACACCATAGTCTAGTACTCGTCTTAAAGTCGGTCTTTACGTTCTTAGACCCAAGGCCTAAGGCCATACACCGTGGTCCAGTACTTGTCTTAATCCGTGTGCAGTTATTACTGTTTCGTCTATACCTAGAGGTAAATCGGCCTTTTATGATCTTAGACCTGAGAACTAATTTTTACACCATGGTTTAATACTTGTCTTAAGCCGTGCGCAGTTGTGGTTGTTTCATGCATGGATAGAGGAAAGTCGGCCTTTAAGTTCTTAGACCCAAGACCTGAGGCCCTATACCACGGTCCAGACCCAAGACCTAAGGGCATACACCGTGGTCCAGTACTTGTCTTAATCTGTGTGCAGTTATTACTGTCTCGTCTATACCTAGAGGAAAATCGGCCATTTATGTTCTTAGACCTGAGAGCTAAGGTTCACATTCATCACCCGATTTAAAAAACGTTCGCAGACGTTAATTAAAAAAAACATCGTCTACACATCGATTTTCAAAAACGATGTGTACACGTTAATTTTTAAAAATATCGTCTACAAATCGATTTTCAAAAACGATGTGTACACGTTAATTTTAAAAAACATCGTTTACACATCGATTTTACCAACAAGTTAAACCTAATACCTAAATCCCAAGCATTTAAGGCATTAGACCATGGATCTGTATGTATATGACCTTAAACATTTGACCTAAGATCTAAGTATTTAACGTAAGACCTAAGCCCTAAGACCCTACCCCAAGGGCTAGTACTCGTCCTACACCGCGTGGGACCGTGTAAAATGACGTGCATAAAGCCAATCATATGTATTATTTGAAAGCACAGCGCACGTGAACGCCTGTGTTTGCTGTTGGGCGTTTTATGATTTGCGCTTTCGGGCGTTTTGCAAACTCGACGCGGAAATTATGACCGCAGACGTAAATTATTAAAAAACATCGTCTACACATCGATTTGAAAAAACGATCATAGACGTCGATTATTTTAAACAGCGTCTGGGCATCGATTTTGAAAAACGTTTGCAGACGTTATTTATTAAAAGTATCGTCTGCACATCGATTTCGAAAAACGTTCGCAGACGTTATTTATTAAAGGGCATCGTCTACACATCGATTTTGAAAAACGTTCGCAGACGTTAATTATTAGAGGGCATCGTCTACACATCAATTTGCAATATGCAGGTCGAGTTTGCAAAACGCCCGAAAGCGCAAATCATAAAACGCCCAACAGCAAACACAGGCGTTCACGTGCGCTGTGCTTTCAAATAATACATATGATTGGCTTTATGCACGTCATTTTACACGGTCCCACGCGGTGTAGGACGAGTACTAGCCCTTGGGGTAGGGTCTTAGGGCTTAGGTCTTACGTTAAAGTCTTAGATCTTAGGTCAAATGTTTAAGGTCATATACATACAGATCCATGGTCTAATGCCTTAAATGCTTGGGATTTAGGTATTAGGTTTAACTTGTTGGTAAAATCGATGTGTAAACGATGTTTTTTAAAATTAACGTGTACACATCGTTTTTGAAAATCGATTTGTAGACGATATTTTTAAAAATTAACGTGTACACATCGTTTTTGAAAATCGATGTGTAGACGATGTTTTTTTTAATTAACGTCTGCGAACGTTTTTTAAATCGGGTGATGAATGTGAACCTTAGCTCTCAGGTCTAAGAACATAAATGGCCGATTTTCCTCTAGGTATAGACGAGACAGTAATAACTGCACACAGATTAAGACAAGTACTGGACCACGGTGTATGCCCTTAGGTCTTGGGTCTGGACCGTGGTATAGGGCCTCAGGTCTTGGGTCTAAGAACTTAAAGGCCGACTTTCCTCTATCCATGCATGAAACAACCACAACTGCGCACGGCTTAAGACAAGTATTAAACCATGGTGTAAAAATTAGTTCTCAGGTCTAAGATCATAAAAGGCCGATTTACCTCTAGGTATAGACGAAACAGTAATAACTGCACACGGATTAAGACAAGTACTGGACCACGGTGTATGGCCTTAGGCCTTGGGTCTAAGAACGTAAAGACCGACTTTAAGACGAGTACTAGACTATGGTGTAGGGTCTTAGGTATTGTGTCTAAGAAGTTAAAACCCTACATTAAGACGAGTACTAGACCCCAATGGGTTAAGGATTGGGTCTAGACCAAGGTGTAGGGCATTAGGTCTAGGGTCTAAGAGCTTAAGGACCGACTTTCCTCTAGCTATGGATGAAAACCACAACTGCACACGGCTTAAAACAAGTGTTAGACCATGGTGTAAAAGCTTAGGTCTCAGGTCTAAGAACATAAATAGCCAATTTCCCCTAAGGTATAGACGATACAGTAATGACTGCAAACGGCTTAAGAAGAGTACTAGGCCACGGTGTAGGGACTTTGGTCTTGGGTCTAGGCCATGGTGTATGGTATAAGGTTTTAGGTCTAGATCACGGTGTATGGCATTAGGTCTTACGTCTAAGGACTTAAAGGCCGAGTTTCCTCTAGCTATAGCCGAAACAACCACAATTAATTGCGCACGGTTTAAGACGAATACTAGACCAAGGTGTAGGGCCTTAGGTCTTGGGTATACAGACCATGGCGGAATTAGAATTTGGGTCTAAGAACTTAGACCACGGTGTATAGCCTTAGGTATTGGGGATCTAGACCATGGTGGAATTAGAATTTGGGTCTAAGAACATAGAACACCGTGTATAGCCTTAGGTGTTGGGGATCTAGACCACGGTGGAATTAGAATTTGGGTCTAAGAATAATGTGTATAGCCTTAAGACTACGGTGTATAGCCTGAGGACCACGGTGTATAGCTTTAGGTCTTGGGGATCTAAACCACGGTGAAAGGACTTAGAAATTGGGTCTAAAGACTTAAACCACGGTGTATGGTCTCGGGGCTTGAGGATCTAGACCATGCTGGTGGGTCTTAGGTCTTGGGCCGAAGAACTTGTTGGCTGACTTTCCTCTAGGTATGGATGAAACAAATGCAACTGCACACGATTGAAGCCGAGTACTAGACCATGGTGTAAGGCCTTTAGTCTTAGGGTCTAGATCATGGTGTATGGCCTTAGGGCTTGGGTCTAGACCATGGTGTGGGTCCTTTGGTCTTGAGTCTAAGAACCTAATGGCCTAGCTCACAGGCCTTAAGTCTTGGATCTAGACCTGGTGTAGAGCCTTAGTCCTTGGGTATAAGAACCTAAAAGCCTAGACCACGGACCTTAGGTCTTGGTTCTAGACCCTGGTGTAGGACCTTAGTCATTGGGTATAAGAACCTAAAAGCCTAGACCACGGACCTGTTTTCTTGGTTCTAGACCCTGGTGTTGGCCCTTTGTTCTTGGGAATAAGAACCTAAAAGCCTAGACCACGGACCTTAGGTCTTGGTTGTAGACCCTGGTTTAGGGCCTTAGGTCTTGGGTATAAGAACCTAAAAGCCTAGACCACGGACCTTAGGTCTTGGGTATAAGAACCTAAAAGCCTAGACCATGGACCTTAGATCTTGATTCTAGACCCTGGTGTAGGGCCTTAGGACTTGGGTATAAGAACCTAAAAGCCTAGACCACGGACCTTAGATCTTGGTTCTAGACACTGGTGTAGGGCCTTAGGACTTGGGTATAAGAACCTAAAAGCCTTGACCACGGACCTAAGATCTTGATTCTAGACCCTGGTGTAGGGCCTTAGTCCTTGGGTATAAGAACCTAAAAGTCTCGAGACCACGGACCTTAGATCTTGGTTCTAGACCCTGGTGTAGGGCCTTAGTCCTTGGGTATAAGAACCTGGAAGTCTAGACCACGGAACTTAGGTCTTGGTTATAGACCCTGGTGTAGGGCCTTTGGTCTTGGGTCTAAGAACTTAGAGACCTAGATCACAGGCTTTACGTTTAGGGTCTAGACCATAATGTACGGTCTTAGGTCTTGGATCCAAGAACCTAAAGGCGTAGACCACGGGCTTTAGATTTAGAGGTTAAAAACCTAAATGCCTAGACTACGGGCCTTAGATCTTGGGTCTAGACCATGGTGTTGGGTCTTAGGTCTTGGGTATAAGAACATAAAAGCTTAGACCACGGTGTATGGCTTTAGGTCTTAGGTTTAGACCACAGTGTCTGTTCGGGGGGTCGTGAATCGCGACTCCCTTGTAAGTTTTCAGGTCTTAACTCTATAACGTTGGTCTTGGGTCTAAGAACCTTAAAGCCTAAACCACGGTGTATAGCCTTTGGTCTTGGGTCAAGTCCATGCGGTAGGGCCATAGGTCTTGGGTAAGATGGATGGAGGTTGGTCTTCAAATACTCCAATCTGAATCTGATAACCATTTCTGATCATGATTACATAATCAAAGAAAAAATACCTCGTTGCCTAATGTTTGCTAAATTCATGGGGGGGCTGTGAATCGCGGCCCCTTGTAGGATTTTAGGTCTTAAGTCTAAAGCCTTGGGTCTTAGGAATTAGATCTTAGGTTTAAGGAATTATTCTAGTCTAAGGCGTTTGGACTTTGGACTCAGGTGCAATGTAAGGCCTTAGGTTTGGATCTTAGGTCTAATTAGTTCAGGTTTTAGTTCTAGGCCAATGGCTCATAGGTCACTTCAGATGCTAGGTCTTAGGTCTTAAGTCTAAGGCCTCCTGGTCCTATTAACAGGTCAAAGCCTTAGCTGCTAGGTTTTAGGGCTTTGGACTCAGGTGCAAGGTCTTAGGCTTACATCTTAGTCCCAACACATTAGGTCTAGGCTGTTGTCTAATAGGCCTTATTCACAGGTCAAATCCATAGCTGATAGGTTGTAGGGCTTTGGACTCGGGTGTAAGGCCTTAGATTTAGATCATAGTTCCAACACATTAGGTCTAGGCTGTTGGCTTATAGGCCCTATTCACAGGTCAAATCCTTAGATGCTAGGTTTTAGGGCTTTGGACTCAGTTGCAAGGCCTTAGGTTTACATCTTAGTCCCAACACATTAGGTTTAGGCTGTTGGCTAATAGGTCCCATTCACAGGTCAAATCCTTAGATGCTAGGTTTTAGGGCTTTGGACTCAGTTGCAAGGCCTTAGGTTTACATCTTAGTCCCAACACATTAGGTTTAGGCTGTTGGCTAATAGGCCCTATAAACAGGTCAAATCCTTATTTGCTAGGTTTTAGGGCTTTGGACTCAGGTGCAAGGCCTTAGGTTTACATGCTAGGCCCAACATATTAGGTTTAGGCTGTTGGCTAATAGGCCCCATTCACAGGTCAAATCCTTAGATGCTATGTTTTAGGGCTTTGGACTCAGTTGCAAGGCCTTGGGTTTACATCTTAGTGCCAACACATTAGGTTTAGGCTGTTGGCTAACAGGCACTATTCACAGGTCAAATCCTTAGCTGCTAGGTTTTAGGACCAAAGTCTAAGGCCTTGGGTCTATGGAATTAGATCGTTGGTCTAAGGATTAATTTTGGTCCAATGCATTTGGTCTTAGGAACCATGTGTAAGGCCTTAGGTTTAGATCTTAGATCCAACTCATTATGTCTAAGCTGATGGATAATAGGCCCTATTCACAGGTCAAAGCCTTAGCTGTTAGGTTTTAAGTCTTTGTACTCAGGTGTCAGACCTTAGGTTTACATCTTAGTCCCAACACATTAGGTTTAGGCTGTTGGCTAATAGGCCCTATTCACAGGTCAAATCCTTAGCTGATTGGTTTTATGGCTTTGGATTCAGGTGCAAGGCCTTAGGTTTACATCTTAGTGCCAACACATTAGTTTTAGGCTGTTGGCTAATACCCCCTATTCACAGGTTAAATCCTTAGCTGCTAGGTTTTAGGGCTTTGGACTCGGGTGTAAGACCTTAGGTTTAGATCAAAGGTCCCACACATTAGGTCTAGGCTGTTGGCTAATAGGCCCTATTCACAGGTCAAATCCTTAGCTGATTGGTTTTATGGCTTTGGATTCAGGTGCAAGGCCTTAGGTTTACATCTTAGTGCCAACACATTAGTTTTAGGCTGTTGGCTAATACCCCCTATTCACAGGCCAAATCCTTAGCTGCTAGGTTTTTGGGCTTTGCAGGACCATTTAAATACAATAGTCCCCACGCCGGACTATCCAAATACAATAGTCCTCACACCGGACTATCTAAATACAATAGTCCCCATGCCGGACTATCTAAATACAATAGTCCTTACGCGGGACCATCTAAATACAATAGTCCCCATGTCGGACTATCTAAAATTCAATAGTCCTCACACCGGACTATCTAAAACTCAATAGTCCTCATGCAGGGCTATCTCAAATTCAATAGTCCCCACACCGGACTATCTAAAATGTAATAGTCCCCATGCCGGACTATCTAAATACAATAGTCCTTACGCGGGACCATTTAAATACAATAGTCCCCATGTCGGACTATCTAAAATTCAATAGTCCTCACACCGGACTATCTAAATACAATAGTCCCCATGCCGGACTATCTAAATACAATAGTCCTTACGCGGGACCATCTAAACACAATAGTCCCCACACCGGACTATCTAAAATGTAATAGTCCCCATGCCGGACTATCTAAATACAATAGGTCTTACGCGGGACTATCTACATACAATAGTCCCCATGTCGGACTATCTAAAATTCAATAGTCCTCACACCGGACTATCTAAAACTCAATAGTCCTCATGCAGGACTATCTCAAATTCAATAGTCCCCACACCGGACTATCTAAAATGCAATAGTCCTCACGCCGGACTATCTAAAATGTAATAGTCCTCACGCCGGACTATCTAAAATGCAATAGTCCCCATGCCGGACTATCTACATACAATAGTCCCCATGCCGGACTATCTATGATTTTCTTACCTATATGAAATTCTATGTTCCCGAAAGCTGGAATGACAGGTTGACGAATAACTATATCAAACAACTGTTGAATTTTAAGAGGAAACTCTATGTGCTGTACAACGGTAAAATAACACTTTCAGATAATAAATTCAAGCACAGTATCGAGTTTAAGGTTGACGAATAAAAATAGTTTTTAAAAAACATAATTTAAATATATTTTTGAAAATGCCCCGTTTAATTTATTTGATGTGGAAATCCGTCATGCATGCATTAGGAATCAATAATGGCTGAAAGCTACGGTTATTATTGCTTGACTGAAAACGCATTTGAACCGTACAACGGGTCACCGGATGCAGCCGGATTGGATCTCAGAAGCGCGTATGATTATGTTGTACCAAAACGCGGTCAACAGTTGATAAAAACTGACTTGACTTTCAAATTCCCAGATGGGTGCTACGGGAGGATAGCGCCAAGATCTGGCTTGGCTTTAAAACATTGTATAAGTGTAAATGCCGGTGTCATAGACCGGGACTATACTGGGAATGTCGGTGTTATCTTGATGAACAATTCCGATACCGATTTTCATGTGCGTCGTGGAGATAGGATTGCGCAGATCATCTGCGAAATGTATAAAAAGCCGCCGTGTATCAGATTGGACAAAGTCGAACAGACTGAGCGCAAAGACGGCGGATTCGGAAGCACTGGGATTAATTAATAAATATCATGTTGTACGTTATCTTCTCTATTTAAATGTTAATCATTAATATCTTGGAAATGTGTTTGTAATTGATTTTTTTCTGACCCCCCAATAATTTGTTGAAATCAAAAGTTGATTAAACATATAGTAGTTGTAAACATCATGGATTTGAAAAATAGAGATTGGTTCACTGATGAAGATAAATACGTGATATCCGTTTTAAAAAATTGCAAACCTGGAAAACTGGAACGCTGGATGAGGGGTCTACCTAAAGCGGTGAAATGGAAAATAATACATAGCAAGCTGGGTTACGTTCCAAAAGCTATCGTTTACAAGCCTAACGAATTTAGATCGCTAACAGCTAAAGAAAAGTTTGCGGTTCGAGAAATGGAGGATGCCAAGATAATATACTGCTATGATTGCGGGTTCGATCGCATAGTTCAACTAGAAGCGAATGATGAAGCTGTTGAGTTACCTGATAAGTGTTCTAAATCGCTTTGTTTCCTATGTCACAAGTCAGCATTTAAAGTCACAAGATGCGGACGTGATCTGTTGGCGGATCCCGATTATGAAGATGAAATGTCGGATGGCGACGAAAATGTTTGTATATTGTCTGAGATACCCTTTCAAGACTATCCAGGTCATGTGGGAATTTTAGATCAGCTGGGGTACTTGCAGTATTCTGAAAGAAGACGATGGTTGAAAACTTATTTGTTCTAATCGCTATTATTTTTTTATATTTTTTTATTGCTTTTGTACGGTGAAAACCCACACACTGCACTATAAATATAATAGTCCTTAATAGTCCATACGCCGGGATATCTAAATGCAATAGTTTCCGCACAGGACCATTAAAATACAATAGTCCCCACCCCGGACTATTTAAATTCAATAGTCCTTGCACAGGACTAGTCCTCACGCGGGACTATCTAAATACAAAAGTCCTTGCACAGGACTAGTCCTCACGCGGGACTATCTAAATACAATAGTCCTTGCATGGGACTATCTAAATACAATAGTCCCCAGGCGGGACTAGTCCTCGCGCGGGACTATCTTAATACAATAGTCCTTACACGGGACTAGTCCTTACGTAGGACTGTTAGGGAATTCATACCCCCTCATGGCGCAGTCACCCTCCTCTATCAATTTTTTATGCCTCGAAAATCCTGAAAAAGCTGTAAAATTGCCAGAATATAGGCAAAAATCACTGAAAACCGGTTAAAAATAGGTCCACAGGACTGTTAAGAAATTCATACCCCTTACTCTTCTCTATCAATTTTTTATGCCTCGGAAATCCTGGAAAACGCTGTAAAATTGCCAAAAACGCTGTAAAATTGCCAAAATGTAGGCAAAAAATCATCAAAAACCGGTTAAAAATAGGTCTGCAGGACTGTTATGGAATTCATACTCCTCATACCCCCTCATGTTTTGGGAGTGACGGTTCTATACTACTAACACCACTTTCATTTCAGACATCGTGTTGAGCGTGTTGGATCAAGACGGTAACTTGGTAGACTTCAGAGAAGAGCCTATTATGGTTAGATTACATTTAAAATCTACACTTTAATACAAAATCATGGGTTTAACATTTAAAAGCGAACAACCTACGGGAAACCGCATTAGTAGCTCTTCAGCTGTGGAGGAGTTAACACGTGAGAACATTCGTTTCTTAGAGAGAATTGGATTAAAATTAACCGATTATGGATATACTGGATATAGCACAGGGTCCAACATTCGACGAAACACTATGGGAAAAAGAATATCACACCCACAACCCTTACACTTCATCGAAATTAAACAATAACGATGAAATTCGCATCCCCATACAAAATCAAGACATTTACACACTACCATGTGAAAGTTACTTGTATATTGAAGGAAAAGTTACTAAAAAGGATGGTAAGACTACTGGTACAAAGGTTCCATTTATAAATAATCCAATGGCTTTCCTATTTGATGAAATTAGATACGAAATATCAGGTGTAACAGTTGATTCCACTAAAAAAGTAGGTATTGCAACAACTTTAAAGGGGTTAACATCTATATCACCTAATGAAACAAACTTACTACAACCTGCAGGATGGGTTTTACCTACAAATGACACAATCAGTCCAGATGCAAAGGGATATTTTGATTTTCATATTCCATTACGTTTGTTGCTTGGTTTTGCTGAAGAATATAGAAAAATAATATTAAATGTTAAACAAGAATTAGTTTTGTTGAGATCTTCAAACGATAAAGACATTATTAAAGCTGCAGACGGTACAACGGATGCAGACTTAGAATGGAAATTAACATTAGACAAAATTGTATGGAGAGTTCCACATGTTAAATTAGCTGACGAGCATAGGATGCTGCTATTAAGAAAGTTAAAGGCTGATCGTGATATTGTAATTCCTTTTAGAAGTTGGGAATTCCATGAACATCCCAGCTTGCCAACTACGGATCGTCACACTTGGACTGTTAAAACATCTAATTATGTGGAACGAGCCAGGTATATTATATTTGGTTTACAAACAGGTAGAAGGGACACCATCACCAAACATGCAGGCCAATTTGATCATTGTGACTTAAAAAATATTAAAGTTTATTTAAATTCACAATTTTTCCCACACGACAATTTAAATGTGTCATTCGCTAATAAAAAGTACAGCATATTGTACGATATGTATGCAAGATTCCAAAGTTCATATTACGGTAAAACAAATGCACCTTTACTATCACCAGAAAAATACTTAGATGGTTACCCTATAGTTGTAATCGATTGTTCTAAACAAAATGAATCTGTAAAATCATCAAGTGTGGATATAAAAATAGAAATGGAATTTAACGCCGCTATACCGGCTAATACAACTGCATACTGTTTAATTCTACATGATAAAATCGTAACATACACACCTTTAACTGGAATTGTTAAAAATGTATTGTAAAAATCGGTTTTGTTCCATTCCGCGAGTATAAAAGCAGAGCGTACAGGCCGCTCCTCATCAGTTTGTTGCCTACTGTTGTATGGGTAGCATCGTATTCAATATGGCTTCTCCTAGTGGTACACCTGAAAATGTGGTAGATATTGAGAAGGAGATATCTGAGTTTTTAGATCTTCAAGGTCACCAGGAAGGAGGTGAACAAAACGTTTGCGGACAACTTCACGCCAGTAATAATGTTGAAGAAAAAGGTAAAAGAAGAAAGAATATACAAAAGAGAAAAAGGGATATTGAAGATAATATTTCTCCAAACATATTGAGTGAGGTATTTTTGCGAATATTTTACCCAATCTCTTCCAGTTTGGACAAAAGTGTTTTAATCGGTGTTATGAAATCGACAGATTATTCCCCTACTGTAATTTTAACTCATGGACCAAAAATGATTTTGTTTACGGACAGTGCTTGGGAATCATTTATGAAACACTTGCATCTGCTAGAATGCTATTTAAGTAGTAACATGTTTGGAAGAAAGACAAGAGTAGGACTTTTAGATTCAAATGTGGAAATCGATATTATTAAACAACGTGGTGATCATCAGCTGAGGTTTAGAGACACAACAAGACATGATAACAAAATTCAACTTAATCGAGAGGAGTTTTTTATTTTAACTTGTGCGACTGAACCTATAACAAGACATTTGAGACAACTGGTGTTTTCAAGTTCGATTATTAAAGATTATATGGAAGACACTTTGGATAAACAACCGGACGCACCTATATTATACGGACCTGTGGATACTTCTATATTTAATAGAGTTCCTCATGAAGTACAGATGTGGAGACAATTGGAAAAGTACGCTCAACTACATAAGAAATCAGTAAAACAGGAAGAAGAAGATGGAGGAGAAGAATCAAGTGTTAGTGATGAAAACGAAAACAAGGAAAATATAAAGATGGAAACTTAAATTACAATGGTTAGTTTTTTAAAACAATAACCAACATTTTGTGGGGTTAGGCCTATTGGGGACGGTGCCCACGTTAAATATACACCAACGCGCCAACAACTGTACGGCCTGGTATAAAAGTAGTACCTACCGTGGTGTGGAAATCAGTTGACCTCCTGACTTCGTAATGAGCAGACGTGTGACCTTCAAAATGGACAAGGGAGAAGAAGAACAAGTAAAGTCCAAGCCTGGTATTATTGAGTTTCAAGCGTTTCGTGGTAATGATGATAGATTCATTATAAAAGAACTTGTGTTTTTGGACATGAATACAAGTGTTCCTTATTCGTTTTTATTTAAACCACCATGTTCTTATTCGTCTTTAACTAGTAAAGCCTCTACTACCAACAGATGGATTTCGAAACACTTCCATCATATCGATTGGTATGATGGTTTTACAAGTTACACGGACTTGTATCACATTATGCATCATTTTTCAGACAAGTTTACCAATATTTACACAAAGGGGCTGGAAAAGAAAAGATGGATCGAAGGATTTACTCATGTTCCGGTTAGTGATGTGGAATTGGATCAGAATTATCAATACATGCTGGAAACAATATGTATTTGTACAAAAAGCCCAGAACATGATAAAGATAGACATTGCGCTTTGAAAAATGCCTATAAACTCGCCTCTTACCTTCAAAGTGGGGAAGTGGGGAGTGGTGGGGGTAACGGAGAGTATATAAGTGAGGAGCAGACCGGGACCTGGCATGAGTATTACTCGAGATTCCGAGACGACAACATCTCCGAGCAAGAAGACGATCTGTAACCAGACCATGGCATCTCACCAGTTCCTTCAAACTTTGGTCAAGCAGTTCAATGCTCACTCCAAGTCAACAATATTACCTGTGAAGAAGTGCTCTGAACTAAAAGATGAAAAGCACTACATAATCCATGCTATGAAGAAGATGGAGACGACAGTTGGGGAAGCCATCTGCTGCAGTCTCAGCGAGGCACCGTTTACTCCGGGGGATGAGCCCAAGTTCCAGGTGTACCTGCCCAAGAGATTCGTCCATCTTCTACAAAACGAGGACCTTCGCTTTATTCAACCCGGCTGTCTATACCTGGTGTCCCACGGCTGCACAGGTAGCAACTCTACAGAGTTGACCATCCACATTGCCGACAAGCAGCAGTGTTAGATTTAAGTTTTAATGTTGTACATATGTTATTGTAATGTTTTATAAATAAATCATAAAAGACAAAAAAAATAAGAAAACAAAAAATGCAACATATCAATATGTGAAGTTTGTCACGTATTGATATGTTGCATTTTTTTTAAACTTCGCGAGTGACCTTGACCTTTGACCTTTGCATTTCACAATTACCCCCACTACCGTAATTACCCCCACTACCACACTAGGATTCAAACCTGCTTGGATGCGAAACACGGTCAGTCTGTTGCCAACTAGCAAACGATGAGCACCTTGTACGAGCTTTGCTTACAACGAGTTATAACTGACGCATCTTTATTCCAGACGGCTTTACAAGATAATATCCCTATAACAGTAAAGCAGGATATCGAAGAGTACAAGAAAGATAATAGAGGGTATTCGGGATACTCCTGGTATAGGTTCCAAGACGGGGAAAAGTTTTGTAGGTCTTGTGGCGATGCTGCCGTCAGAGACCTTCGACGGTTCGTACAGGAAGGTGGTAGAAAACAGTTCGGATTTCTAGCACCGATGTTTAGATTTGAAAACTACAAGGACACCTGTGCTATTTGCTCCATCCCATTGTATCGATGGAAAAAGTTTAGAAGTGTTTAATTGGATCTTCCATACCCCCACCACCGTTACCCCCACCACTTTTTCATGTACCTCCAAACGCTGTGCCTCGGCTTCATTTCTACTCCAGCAGCCAACCTAGCAACATCAGGATGTCTCTGAACGTCAGTTGCGCAAGTTACGAGGAGGTGAGCATCAAGACTCAGCAGGAGCTAAACGACTTGTACAAGGAGTTGCAGCTGATGGTGGCACGAGGCTACCGTATAAACGTGCAAGTTTACGCTTGCAATTTACGGAACACCCGGCAGGCAAAGGAAGAGCCTGGACACTCCTCGACAGCTTCCTCACCGACGTCTATGAAGACCGAGCCGGACAACTTAGATTACTTTAGCTGACTAGCAGTTGTATTTCTTGTTCTAACCATTGTAGAATATGTTTATTTTTTCATTATATTAAAGAAGTAAAAGAGCAAAAACACCTATCTTGTTACTGACATATTAGCTCAGTAACAAGATAGGTTTTTTTAAAACACGGTTTGAATGACCTTGAAACTTCCCCCTCCACTGCTTTGCTACCCCCACCACTTGACTATTGATGTACATGGCACATCACAATTGGAAACCTCATTCCATCTTCAACAGCCAAACCGACAACATCAACAATGGCAAACCTACCAACGGATAAAACATGTCCTCACGTTTGCTGTGACTTCGTCCACGAGTTGGAGAAGAGGATGCAGGAGAGGGCGATACGAAGAAAGCAGATACACTCAGAAAATATCATGATAGTCAACGGCTATCTTTTATTGTTCGGCCTTATTATGGTTGTACTTTTCATACTGTATGGCATAGTCACATGTGTCGGCAAGGTTGCAGAAGAAAACGCTCGCCACCATCAATTGGAAAGTTTCAATGTTACTTTGTAAGTTTTCCTTTTTTTAAAACTCCGTTTGGATGACCTTGAAAATTCCCCCACTACTCAACCACACCCCCCACCACTTCACCATGTTCCTGCATGAGCATCACATCAACCGTCATTCCTTGTCCGACAAGCAACCATGGCAGACAACAACACCATCAGCCAAGCTGACTCCACTACTGATGTCGGTACAAGTACGGGTTGGACACTGTCGATCGATAGTGTACACTATTTGGAAACAATTTGCGAACGGATGAAGGTAATACTGCGGGACAACCCTGGGATCATAATACAAATGAATTTAAATTATGATTGGTCCCAAGTTAGAATGCAAGGGGACGATAACAACGGTCAACAATCTCCACAATATTCGCCGATGTCCCCGATCTACCCTTACGGCGAGTCTGACGTTGATGAAGATGAGGCTAATGAGGATGTGGGGGACAACGAGGCTGAAGAGGAGTAACCTTCATTCCTTTTTTTTAAAACCCAAATTGGATGACCTTGAGAATTCCCCCTCCACTATTTCTTTTTTTTTAAAACCCAAATTAAATGACCTTGAAAATACCCCCTCCACATACTTTTGGTTTACCCCCTCTACTTTTCAATACTGTTACCACAGTCTGTAGCCCACATCATTCCTTGCTTAGCTATCATGGCGGACAGCACTCTTTCTCGAGTTGACTCCACTACGGATGAAGAATGGCCATTTTC
The DNA here is from genome assembly GCA_030545055.2 of Neoaliturus tenellus. Classification (NCBI taxonomy): domain Eukaryota; kingdom Metazoa; phylum Arthropoda; class Insecta; order Hemiptera; family Cicadellidae; genus Neoaliturus; species Neoaliturus tenellus. Next base: position 255,395,083 of record CM061533.1, on the reverse strand, counting down.
CTGGAATGTTCATCTGCAAGACTCGGCAGAAGTGGATATGTTGCATGAGAAATTGGTGTATGTATTAAACGAAAACCCCATCACTGAATGTAGAATGACTATGGATTTCGATGCGACAGGGGTCCACACTCAACCTTCCACTTCCAGCCAGCCTGAGCCTCAGCTACAGCCGAAGAACTTTACACATCTTTACACTCCAATACGGCCGGAGGATGTGGTTATCAGCGAGGCAGACTCTACTACAAGCTATATTGAGCCAACAAATTGGAAGCTTGTTGTTGACACCTTACACAAGGTCGACTTAGTATGTGACAAATTAAAGGAATTGATGATGCAAGATCCTGGTCTTCGTTTTAAAATTGATTTGTTTTTCATCTGGGGAGCACCTGCACGGGGCTCTTCGTCTGACAGCTCTCTAAGTACAACGGACGAGGAGGAGGAGGACGACTAGTTATCTTTTTTAAAACTCCGTTTGGATGGCCTTGACCTTTCCCCCTCCACTGAGTTTATTTAAGGTGCACTCTCAATGACTGCGGCATCATTTCATCGCGCACCTTCACCACAGCAACATGGAGAGTCAACTCAACTACTGTTGCGAACAGAAATGTTTTTCATGGTCAAATGACATTGATGTTGCGGATGGCCTGGCGTGTAGAAAATGTGAAGCTTTTGGTCAATGCATGTGTAAGTGCAAGTCTTGGAAGAAGCCGAAACCAGAGTTGAAGACATTCCATGTGTACCAGATGAGAGGGCATAAGTACACTTGTTGCCCTGAACGTTGCATTGAATTCACACTAAAACAGCTAACTGGCTGCAAATTGTGCAACAATCATTTTGCAGGTTTTTGCAAACATTATTTAGGAGCCTGTCAGTACAGATCAACTTGGCATACAGAAGCACTCACTATCAATGAAATCGCTATAGATACACAAGAGTAGTCTTTCTACTCTTTTCTTTTTTAAAACTCCATTTGGATGACCTTGACCTTTCCCCCTCCACTCACCTTAGTTTATATAAACCCCATTCCCACTGACCACAGCATCACTTCATCGTGCTCCCTCGTCAAAGAAACACCAACTATGGAAAGTAAGCGCATCTCGTGTTGCGAGCATAGGTGTTTGGAGATACAAGGCGTCACATATTGTGCAAAAAAGCTTTGGGAGGAAGAGACGGGGACAACCTATTGCTGTGAGGATAAGTGTTTCCTCTTACCAAAGTGGCAAGTGGATGGGCTGGCCTGCCGGCAATGTGAATGCTTCGGATGTTGCAGGTGTAGATCCAAGAACCAACAGCTGCCACCACCGGTACTACAAACTTTCAAAATCTACAAATCCAAATACTTTTATACTTGTTGTCCGCAGCGGTGTATTAAATTTCACTTCTCCAATCTTACCAATTGTCGGAAGTGCTACGGACAACCTGATGGGTGGTGCACCTGTTTTCTGGACTCCTGCCGCTACAGATCGGATTGGCTTACAGATCCGTTGGAAATTGATGAAGTCGCCCAGGAAGCACAAGAGTAGTCTTTCTACTCTTCAACTTTTTAAAACTCCATTTGGATGACCTTGAGATTTCCCCCTCCACTTCCCCATATACCTAGAGTACACAGAGCCTGACAGTCAGTCACTCGGTGGCTGTCGTGGGGTGCGCATCGGTGTCGGCGCTCCGTTGTTAGGTTTTCAAGGTCACAGTAATATGAAATTGTTGGTGTTGTGCTGGTTCAAGGTCACCTGAGGGATTACCGATTGCCCATTTAGGCAGAGTCATGTCAGAAACTCGAGTTTAACTTGGCACTTTTGCCGTTTCTCGTCGAAAATTCGCTCCAAGTGGTCAAGGTCACGGGGACTCGGACTGAAACTCGGAGCGTAGTGCGAGAAACGGCAAAAGTGCCAAAAAATTTTAAGTTTCGGCATGACCTTGACCTCAGTGGCGTCGGTGACGTCATTTTGATGACGTAAGGGGTGATGACGTCATCAGCACGTCATTTCTGTGACGTCACGGGTGTGACGTCATAGAAATGACGTCATTAGTGATGACGTCATCGATGACGCAATCGATGACGTCATCGATGACGTCATCGGTGAGGTCATTGACCTCGATGACGTCATCCCTCAGGTGACCTTGAACTGGGCCAGCACCAACAATTTCACACTACTCTCCTTTGAATTTTAAATTTATTTTCTTTAAATAATAAACTCTTTTAACATTCTGAAATCCAATCAACATTTCATTTACTCAAATAAAATTGCTATAAAATGAGACTCTAAATTGATCCATGTTCCAAAAATCATAGTCTACATAAATTATAATCTTTATTTTACAATTTATTTGAATAAGGGTTCATTTATTGTTAATTTATTCATGATATTTTTATTAATAAATTCTTTGAAAAGATGAGAGAACATGATCAAATCAATAGTAAAATTACTTACTACTTCTAAAGTAGGCTTCTGCTTCTTCATGACTAACTGTGCTTTACAACAATAACTGAAAGAAGCAGAGTGCAGGCAGCCTGCTGCTTATATAGTTTTTGGGAACTATCGAATATCCACGCGATTTTGGGCCTCCTCGACACGATCGAATATCCACGCGCATTAGTGAGGATTATAAGGGTCGACTCCAGGACGGGAGGAACGATCGAATATCCCCGCGGCCGAGGACAGGTAGAGACCGCTAGACCTCCCAGGGGCGGGAAAAATGGGAATTTTATTTCCCCGCCCCGTTCAACGTACCTCGGCCGTTCGCGTGTACCAGAGCGAATCCTTGCTTGTAACATAGCATTTAAACATGACATGTTTTATTATTATTATTATTCTATTCATCTATAAAAACGTATACATTCTTAGTAGTTACTGTAAATACCAAATTAAATCACTCTTAAAAGCATGATATATATAATTACAGCTAATAATGGACCAATAAATTAACACTAAGGACCTCTCCCAAAAAACATCTAACATTCTAAAGGTTTGAAATTAAAATACGCTCTTTATTTAGTAAAATATTTTATTAAATTTAACAAAATTTTATGTGTAGACTACAATGTAATATCAAACGTTAAAGAACGAAAATTACAAAATTATATAAAGTAACAAACAATAAAATTAATTAAAGCGATCTTAATTATATAATGAATTAAAATCAAAAGAATCATATTAAGACATTGCACGCAAAAAAATAGATCAGTATAAGAAAAATATTTACATACAATAAATAGTTAAAATTCATGTAGTTAGAATACATGAATTAGTAAAATACACACATGCAAAGAACATACAGTCACGTTATCACTTTTTGTACCTCTTGCTAGCGGCAACGACAAAGTCCTTCCTCGCCAATGCACCTAGCAAGTACTTTTGTTTTGATTCTTCCAACTTTTGTTGGCTTTTTTTGTACTTGTTGCACAGTGGTCTAGAGGCTTCATTCACTGAATTAATTTTAATGTATACATACGTCTGTATGTCTAGAAGGGTTCTTGTGAACGTGTTAATGTCCGGGTGAGGGTGGTAAAAATTTTGTTTAAAATGTGAGTGAAACGCCTCACATGGGTTATTGGTGACATGAGTACGTTCAAAGGAAGCCCACATTTTTGGGGGGAACTTGGAATCATCTTTGATGTAACTCTCAACAAGGTAGTCAGCAAAATTTGTAAATTTTGCTCCCTCGGGAATGTCGGATATGAAATTCTCGACGAAGGAGGTCCCGACTTCATCTGGGCTCAGGAAAGGAAGGCCAAAAATCGCCTGAAGTCATTTGGATTGACTTTGCTCTTCTTCTTATAAGAATTTAAATTACTGTAGGAAAAACCTGGTTTTATTAAAAAATAAAAAATAAAAAAACTGATCGCATTTCTCATGAGAAATGATTAAATTTGTGACTACACAAACGTGTACTACAACTATAGCCTACTATATACTATACTGTACCACTATTTACAACTATATAGATGGGAAATTTTCAGATATCAATCATGTATAGCGCCTTAATTTTAATTCCTATTCTCATTGATTTTTTTTGGGAAAATTAATCCCATCGAATGGTACAAAAACGTGGGAATCATTTAAAAATCTAAAAGGAGTTCCAATTACAACAGGAAGTAACTTATTTCATAATGATACAAATTGGTCTTTGAAGACCAATGTAATTCGCGCTCTTGCGTCGAGCTCGCGGGTATCCAGGAATCAGCGCTCGCATCGAATCCACAGAAATCAAATATTATCTGTAGCGGAATCGGCTAATGTTAGAAAAGATTACTTGAGATAAAAAAAATATTTAGAATGTCGTCTACAACTTCTCCGCGGACACTTTTTACCTGACCCAAAAATGAAAAACTTTCTCGTTAAAAGAATTTTAGTTGAACCAATAATAAAAATTAATAGCAGACCATTTAAAGTTTAAATACACGAAAAAGTCCATTAGATTCACAATTTCATGATGAAAATTTTAATATAAATTTAACTTTTTTATTTTCATTCCGAATGGCTTAATGTCAGGTTACATGAAGCGCTGTTTGGATGTTCTTTGCTCGGGTCCCGCGACATCGGATCCTTTTGCCACCCGTCGGGCTCCAGACTTCCACGTGTTTTAGTTCAGTTTTGCATGACAGGGCTCGGTACAGTTATACTTAGTCCGAGTCTGGTATACGCGAACGGCCGAGGTACGGTAAAACGGGGCGGGGAAATAAAATTCCCATTTTTCCCGCCCCTGGGAGGTCTAGCGGTCTCTACCTGTCCTCGGCCGCGGGGATATTCGATCGTTCCTTCCGTCCTGGAGTCGACCCTTATAATCCTCACTAATGCGCGTGGATATTCGATCGTGTCGAAGAGGCCCAAAATCGCGTGGATATTCGATAGCAGCCATAGTTTTTGAGACGCTGGTTCCAGAATATTCTATCCCAACCCTAGAAGTGACTGGGTTAAACCAGTTTCAATTACCTACTGTTACTTTAGTATTTCTGTCAGTGGATTAATTATTATTGTTTCTCTTTTATACATTTAAATAAAAAATCATCATTTTTAAAAATTTAATTTTTTTAATATTTAAAATATCAAAATTCTTTCAAACTACGTTACAAAGTAATAAAAAGTCTTAATCCTAAAAAAGGCTTAAATTATGAGGTGAAGAATGCAATAAATCAAGATTGGCTAAAAAAAATCATTAATATAGCTGTATTGAACCGATTCAGTAATGCGGGTATTCAAGTTACCCATTCAAACAGCTGATTCTGCAGAACTGTAATCACCTGTTATCTCCTTGGCCCAAAGCCGACGGAACCGAGTATTTAGGGCTTTAACTTTGTTGAATATGGTTCTTTTATTACCATGTTCTTATAACTTGTAACTTAATTGGCAGCTGAATAAATGTTTTTGTAACTTTAGGATCCCGACATTTGATTTTGCATTTCAATAAATATTACAATTAGCATGAGCTAATTGATGCTAACTGATAAGCCTACTTTTTACGTTTTTCGTATATGTTGAGAGTACCAAGAAGAGTATTAACATATTGATGTTCAAGGAACACTCATTAATTAATTTATTGTACTAAAAATCAAATGTATGTGGTATCTGTAAAATGTTAACATTTTAATACAGATAATAATGAATAAAGACGTACAAAATACCTAGAAATACAAAGAGTAAAACCGATAGTTTTATAAATAAAACCTCTTTTAATAAGGAAAGTCTAAAAAGCGAAACAGCTAAGGCAGTCCTTCCCTTGACATTTACTACAATCGCCCAGCTGACTTTTGATCGTGACATATACTATTGGAACCTAACATATTTGTTATACTAAAAAATAACCCTATATAAAAGTGGAAAAATGGGGCAATTTTCTTAATACAAAATTCCAATCTTAAGAAAGAAAAATCAATCTTGGGTAACTCATGGAAGTTGAGCAAAATTAAACTATGTAAATGTTTTGCAGAAATATTATGCACTATATTATTTTCTTGGTTTTTATTTATTAAAATAAAATTATCTCACCATCTCTCTTCCTTTATAACAGACAAACATGTCACTCTTAGCTTTAAATAAAAAATAAAAAATCCCATAGTTTATACAAATTTAAATTTTTATAATATAATTCATCGTAATATACTTATGAATATATTAATTAATATTTAGACTACTACACACTTGTAGTCTAAAAATTACTACTACTAATGAGAGTGGTACTTCTTTCATGTATTGTGATGTTTTTCAATACATCAAAATACATTGAAAACATACTTTTTGGACATTCTCAATTAATAGTAAAATTCATTGAAATAAACACACCATAATCCAATTATCATCAAATATCTAACGCTACTTGTTGACATACACATTTTAGCAGAACTATAGAGGTGAATCTGAACAAATGTTATATACCAAAATAATACTTACTTGTAACAGTCAAAGCGTTCATTAGCGGTGCCAGGCCTTACTATGCCATTGTAACACCAATATTCGATTTCGAGGAGAAAAATTGTAATGATTAAGGTTGAAATGGGTAACTCGGTTCGACTGCGATTAATTAAGAAGTTAACTCTCTGGACCCGTAGCGCTGCTTGTATTCGCATAGTATTGCGATAATTTCTTCGAATCATACAACAAATGTTTTGTAATAATACTATATTTGATATATGTTGCGCATGTGTGGTGTATTAAAAGAATGGCAATCATGCTTCTTATTGACCAAGAAATGGACTACATTATGAGTTTTGTAATAATCATAAATCAGGATTCTATTTGCAAAAAGTAGCCTTTTAACAAAAATAATAATCGAATTGAAATATGCAAGATAACGATATTATTATTCCACAATGCCAATAAAGCTATGTCGTATCATAAAAAAACTGGTTTAAAGTATTGCGCCATATTTGTGTTACCAAATGGTAACGCTGGGTCATAATGGGTTAAGGTTGAAATGGTTAACTTGGTTCGATTACGATCCATTAAGAAGTTAGTTCTCTGAAACCAGATATGAAATACATTATAAATTTTGTAATAATTATAAATCAGGATTCTAATTGCTTAAAGTAGAATGTTAACCAAAATAATCATCTTTTGAACAACTGTTCTTCATCTGTGAAATTAGGCAGTACAAGGAATAAAATAAAACTCTTTTTATTAAATTAAAAATTGACTTTGGCTGTCATAAACTAAGTTATGATTATTTTACCTTATGAAAACGTTTGAAAGGTGTTTTGTGAGCATATCAGGCATAGAGTACATACCACCTCATATATTTTCAAGACACCCTGTACAAAAGCCGGTCGGTTCCACGAGTAAAGCCCTAACGCCGCGGGCCTTTTCGCTCCTTTCATAGCCCCATATTGATTAGTCATTAGCTCTGGGACCACGTCAATATTGACTCCTTGATGACTTAATTTGTCCGAGCTACAAGCCCCGGGTCAGCGCGGATGAAATGAGAAATGGAAAGGTCACTCAACTGTAAACATTTTATTTGATAACGCACTAAATCACCAACTCTTCATTACTGTACTCTTTGGTACTCAATCATGTTTGAGTGGGAAAATATTTCAAAGCTTATTAAATAGATATCAAAATCTAGATATTTATATTATTATGCACTATATTATTGTGCACTGTTGTATTATATGAACTTAGAATAAAATTATGCACTGTAACCGATTCCTGAACCGTGTAACTTACTTAGTAGTCATTAGCAAGTAGCCATTAGCCATAAACTATTGTTGTACTCTGTAATGTATTGGATTTTTCCGTTGAAATAAATAAATAAATAAAAAATATATATTTGTTAAAGTAATTTATTTTTCAGAAGATGCAAATGGTTATAATATAATACGAGCACTGTCTGAAGGGATGTGTATTCCAGCACGACCTCGAAATCTAGCCGGTAGACTTTGGCCAAAAATAAGTTTAGAAACAGCCTCAATTCCAGAAACAATCGAATTTGGAATAAATTTAAGTTTTAAAATAGTAACTTTTAACATTGGTCTTATGGGTTGCTATTTTGGTAACAATAGTTGTACAAAAATAAAGGAACGTTAATGTTAATCAGGCTTTTCAAAACAGCTGTTAACTGTGATGAGGTATAGTTGGTTGTTGGTGGAAATTTAATAGCTTTAATACCATGACACTATAACCAAAGTGAATTAAAAGCAACGAGCAAGGCTCGGTTAACCTGGTACTGTGATATAATACATCATATAGATATTGGAAGACTGGACGGAGATGTCACGTTAGATTGAGATCTGTGTCTTGCCTCTACCATTTATCTTCCAACGTCCTCACATGCAATGATCGATACAATGAATATGTATACAATGAGTTTATGTTTTTATTTTTTTTACTAAGAGTAAGTACCGGGAGGACCGAGTCTTGCCCGTTGGTTTTAATCCACTTTTGTTACAGTATAATAATAATCAGGCTTTGATGTTAAAGCAAACTATACCTTTTCATAATAATAAGAAGAAGACAACACCTTCAATGAATCAGTTTTATCTAGTTTGTGATAAGAGTGAGGTGCTGGCCAGCCCAAGTACAATTTTAATCAGTTTTATTCTATTTTACTAATTTTATCACCATGACAACTTTTAGTTTTAGTGACTGGGACAACCTTTTATTGAATCATTTGACAAACCACAATGTAATAATACCGTTGGGAAGGGCCCCGCCTGGAGGCCACACAAATATTTGGTGCATTTTCGGTGGACTCGGTCTGCCAAAAGATTTTGGAGGATGAGGGCAACTGGGATTGTTTGTCACAGTTCGTCCGGGGCATCCTCCTGGAAAAGAAAACCGATCTGGACCGCGAAGTGGCCCAGATCCCTTGATAGAGCGGCTGGATAAGGAGCGAGCCCGACGGGCGTAAGCCAAATTTAGGCCTAGCCTGACGTAATGTGATAAACAATTCCAGGTTAGATTCCTAAAGAGTAGAGGAGGTTTTTTAGTGGGTAAACCCGTTTTTTAGGGGAGCCCCACACTACAGGCTGGCCACCTGTGTGCGTAATGCATTTTTCCGCCTCTCCCTCAAAAAAAAAAAAAAAAAAAAATACATTGGATTATGTGGTAGTTGCATACTTTAGACCTGAAGATGTTCTAAGGAACGAAACATCTTTTGATAACCAGTGATTGGATAAGGTAATTCTATTTCATTATACCTTTTCACACGTGACAGCTGTTAATCTTGAACATCTTTTAATTATCAATGTCAATCTAATCGGGAGAGATGGGCTTCAAGTTCTTGCAGGGCCCTTCCGTTTGGATAGATACATTTACCAATTTACTTTAGAAACCATAACGAACTCTATACGACTACACAAAAATCTGTAAAATCGGTTGAAAACTGTAGGAGGAGGACCCTGCATGTAATGTGTATTTGCCAAGTTGCTTTTAGTGTATTTTTAGCGAATTTCCCTATAGGGAATACGCTATTACGGTAGTATCCATGGTAAAAACTAAGCCCGGGACCATGTTACTTTTTCATTTTGAGGTCCCCAGAGGCCAAAAATACCGTTCGTTAGTTTTCATATATATGTATTTATATCTATATATGTGTCCGTGGTACTGATAATTTTTGAAGGGGACCTCCGATTTTGATGAAATTTGGTATGAAGGTGTAAGATCAGGTCTATTATCATGAGTTCGCAAATCAGCATTATCGGGTTATGGGAACGGGGTTCCATGGGGTTTCAAAGTGGTCAAAAATGGGGTTTTGGCATTTTTGGACCTTAGTTTTTAAAATTCAACAATTTTAACTAAAAACATTAAAAAAAGCTTAAAAAACAAACAATTTAGTGTTTTGAATTTTTAACATGTCTTAACAGGTTACGGAGAAAATCCAAAAATAGGTTCCATGTTATTCTTATGGGGAATTAACAAAACCCTGTATCTCACTTATTTATTGGAATAACTTGATAAAATTTGGTATGTACATTCACTAGGTAGGGTTTAACTGATATTTACTTACAACACCCATATGGCGGCAATCCTTCATACTCACCCCTATGGGGTTTATGGGGAAAATTTAAAAGTGTCGCATATTGATACAATTTGAAATTTACCTTACCTAATTATTACATATTCTAACAACATCCCATGGCAGCAAACCTACATACTCATTCCTATGGTTTTTATGGGGAAAATACAAAATCTCAAGATCCTCTGGAAATTCGCTGAGTACGCAGGTCTGCTGCGACGGGGGGTATTTTAAAACTAGAGTTTAACTACATCCGGACGGTTTAGTGTCATCTAGCTGCAGCGTCGCTTCGGCTTTGGACTCTGATATCGACTAGGCAGGTGCATTTATAGGCACATAAACCAAGGTTTAACGTCGCGCGATAAACACTCTGAATATCACCTGCAGTTAAATTAATCTTACACAGGGTATTAAACTAATCGTTAGGAGTCCTCGATTTTATATAGACAAGTGTACCCGTTGCTCGAAATCGAGCAATTTACTAGTAGATGAGATGCTGGTAAAAGGTTTAATTTACTAATAAATAACATTTTGATTAGCATTATACGTGTTGGTACTTTTATTCAGGTTGAAGTAATAAAAAGTCTTCAAACACTACTCGATATAGTTACACTTATACTGGAAATTGTTTACATGACGGTAAACATATGTGAAAGATCTTGTAATTGCGATCGATTTCGACCAGTCACACCGGTCATCATCAGGCCCAATCCGTGTCTCTCGTAAATAAAAATATGTATATATAATCGTTTTGTTACTAATCGGTTATCGGGTGACAGCAGTCCACTTATTTCAAGATTGTTATTAATAACTATCAACAAAAAACAAAATTGCTTTATTATTATGTAAAAAAAAGCTTTGTAGATAACAAAACACTACTGGATAATCTTTGGCTCTAGTCGCAGCCAGAAACTGGACGGAACAGATGATTCAGCTAAATTGTTCAGTATGGTGATAAGACCAATTATACAATGGTATTATACTTTATACACCGTTTTATACTTTATACAATTACACCATAGATCATGGCGCATGTAGATATCCCACAAACATGCTGGAGTCTAGGCGTTCGCCTCCTTACCAATATTCATTTAAAGATGGAGATTGGGAGTTGTTAAGAACATTCTGATATTGCATAACAACTTATCACTATCGAACAACGTGCTAAAATATTTCGAGTTCAATGTGTTTTTAAAGCTTATATGTTTGTTGAAATGAAAATAAATTTAAATCGTTTAAGAAATTGAATTCTAATAACTGTTTGTGAAAACCTTAACTTAAAGTCTTACCTCCAGGGTTGTAAAAATGCTGGTGAAATGCTTCTGACATTTATTCTTGAACTAGATTTCATGGCGTGCAGCTCCATTAGTGTTTTAGTAGTCATTATTAATTTATATCCATCACTAGAAAACTACTACCCATTACCAGAGGGGTTGGAAGAGGAAGGTACTTATAAACACTTAAGCACACTACATATCTTAAAATAAACACATATAAACACAATAACTCTGTATTTTTACTCCGTCAAGTGTGTAGATGACTGAAGAATAACCACTGAAACGTTTAGGTTGCTTAGTATGGGTTGTTTCGAGGAACATTACTTCCAATGTAATGGTTCTTTTTAAATTACAATGACTTGTTTTTATTCATTCCTTGTGCCTTTTTTATGGATTATAGAAGTAAAAGGTAATACATTTCTCCCAACCGTTGTATGGGCATATCGCAAAACATTAATTACATCATTTATGGCTAATATCAAGAACTTGAAACATGGAAGGAAGTGTAAAATAAGAAACATCTTGTACGACGACACTTTATTGGAGACCACAGGTGGCAAGAGATTGAACGTGACTCAGTTTCTAATAAAATTGCAGAACATCGGACTACTTTTATGGGTAGCAATGCAGATTTCTGTAAATTCCAGGTATAAACGCTTTAAGAAACAATCTGGCCACTACAAAAGAAAAGAAAAAGAACCCTTCGAGTTTATTCATTCCTTATATTTTTTATATTTTAATACAACTTATAATGCTGGCCCACATAAAGAAAATTATATATATTTGTCTATCTACGCCAGTGGCTTTTTTTTAACGTTTTAAAGGGAAACTGTCCAAACCCCAGTCTTGTTACTATCTAAATCGACCAGTTTAGACTAGTTTTAGTTGTTAGAAAGCATCATTATTTAATAGCTCAATGACAAATGGTAAATTGGCCCGAAATCAAACCTTTAAAAAGTCACTAACTTTTTTTTCCAGGATCAAACTTTTGAATTCAAAGGCGAACAATATAACCACTCAGCTACCCAGCCAGTTTTTTTCTGAATTTACTTAACATATTATTATAATTAATTTGATCCCAATGGTTTATAAGTACTTTTAAAACGTACAAAGGTCGCTTTTAAAATTATGCAGAATATTTTAATTTGAAAATGTGAGCTTTTAACATCACCCATCTATACATATGTACTTATGTGTGTTTTGATTTAACAATTTAAATATTTTATAGCTCAGAATTAAACAAATTTAACATGTTCTATTTACCTTTTAAATTACGTAAAACATAACTTCAACAATCTTTTATGTTAGTTATCATTATGTAGTCGTTTATCATTATGTTAGTTTAATAAGAGAATGGAGAGAAAGTGTATGGCTAATCATAAAGTATCAACAATATTGTAAACTTATCAGTTGAAATTTTACATTTATATTTCAATTCAAGACCCTGTGATGTGGCGTGGGGTGGCGGAAGCGTGGAGGGTCGGCCCAAGTCACGCTAGCCACTTCTTTACGAGCCACTCCGCAATATTGGGGGCACGCGCGTGCCTCGTGCTGGCATATCCAACTTGAAAGAAGGCCCCTGCGTTCAAACTGGCAACGTTGCAATTAGATGCTTAGGTGTATCATTGCGACGTGGATTGAAGATTGCAAGGTTAGGAAAGCTTTAATTCAAAGTTGCCTAAAAAATCACAAAAGCGCTCACCGTGCCATCAATTGAAATTTATTGTTATTTGATGCGAATGTGTTTGTGAAAATTTGCTCTGCAAGTATTATATTTTAAGTTTTTTAGTTATTTTCTAGTAATGAAACACTGATCAAAACTAAAATCTATCTTCTTATTTCTATAGTCCGTTTTTTTAAACCTGATCCTTCTCGAGAAAATTGGGGTAGGGAGGGGTTTAAAGTGTAAACAAAAAATTTAAACTGTAAACAACACATTTAAACAAGTGACAAACGTGTGTCGAGGATCAGATTTCCTCAAATAACGTTTTAAATAAGTTATAATATCTTTCAGTAACTCCTAGTCAGCTGTTATATTTTTAAGCCAAACCTATTCCTTGTTAAAAAGTAACAGTTCTAAAGTAAACTGATTAAAAACAACTGCTACCAATAATATTGTAAAACTGATACACATTATGTTGTGATGTAAAATTACCAGCTGGTATGCAACAGTGAAATAAAACAAAAACAACAAAAAAAAAACCAAAAGGCTTCAGCCAATGGGATAGTAGCAAGTATAAACAAACCCCCTCCACCATCTCTCCCTTGAAGAATCAGGTTTAAAAAAACGGACTATATAATGGTTTCGTCTGTTACGTCCCTTTTTCTCTCGACCTACTGGACCGATTTTTAAGATTGAGGTGTCATTTTAAAGCTTAGGATAAAGTGCGTGGGCGAATAGCAATTAAAAAGGTCATATCGTTTTGGGCTTCGCCCCCTGGCCGTTGATTTATTTCTAGAGGGCGCTTTAAAATGTTGACCAACTTTTATTACACAATCTTTTATGTGAATTGTAATTTAACAGCTGATTAAACTTATCTTCAGATGAATTTTAAATCCAGATAGTAAACAAAAATAGATATCTGTCACTTCATAACCAACATACATGTACCTTAAGTGAGTTTTTCTCATACTGAATCATAGAATACGCAATTTGCGCACGGGTCACCTCGTTAAATTCTTTAAAAGTGGAAAATGTATTAACTTTTAATTAATCTGTAAAATAAGTATTTTTTCACACAAAGCTGTAATATACCTCTGTTGTAGACAGTTATATAAAATGTTTTACGGTATAAGGTAAGGCAACACATAACAGGAAAGGATACGGAAAGGACACGGACGGAACAGTTTCTGATGAATGCTCCCTGTGTTATCAAATGGGAGCGGCTACACTTGGCAGGACGGTGCACGGAAAGGATGGATATTCAGCGTATTGGATGGATCGCCAGACGAGCATTCATTAACTAAATGTCGTGTCCCGTCCTTATCCTGCTCTAGTGTATGTGTAAACGCCCCTTCCTACACTATCAGAAAAGTCTGACAGGATCTCTTGAAGTTCGTTTTTTTCATGCATGCTTGGCTTGCCTGGTACTTGCTCTATACTTTTATGTGTTCGGGAGAGATCGGCTGATTCGGGCGCTTGATGTCAGAGTTTGAACAATGAATAAACATTTGTTTAAAATTATTATTCATTATTTTGACATATCGAGGTGAAGTATCTCTTACTAAAATGGATGACGAAATGTTAATTTGAATCAGTGAATACTTTCATAAACTGTATGATTCCACAGATGCGAATTACATAAGTAATATCCATAGAATGAATTTTTGGAAAAAATAGCAGTCTAAATGAACAACGGTACAAGCAGGTTAAGATTTTAGGTTCAGTTTATTTAGATTAGTCCTAATTCTAGGTGTTTAGTTGATACAAAATATTGATTTAAAAGACAATTAAAACATAATTTAAAACATGATGAGTAATGAACTGAACAGTGATCAGTGGCGTGAGTGTGGTGTAGTGGCAGGCGCAATGAGCAGTGTCTGACGAATGCGGGCGCAATGTCCCGCCTCAGGATTGTCCTGTCCGCATCCTAACATGTGTAGCCAACCCATTACAATTTTGTCCGTGTCCCGTCCCTGTCCTTTTCTGCTATATATAGCCGTAGTATGGAACGAGATCGGATTTATGAGCACATTATAGAGCAAATCCTTGCATTTCGCAAGTCGCAGCGAAATGACACCCCTAGGCTTCGGTGTTGCAGCGTTGCCTGTTTGAAAGTCGGGGCATTCCTACTAGGCCTTCAAGAAGGCTTTGGTGCTGTACATTGACGGCCATGGCAGGTCAATATGGTCCCGCGGTGAAGTGACTCAACAAGAAGTTGACTCTCCCATCGTTATTTGTTAAATACAATTAAAATTGAAATAAAGAATTGAGTGTTTTAAGTAGAAAATGAGGTTAAGTAGTCCATAACAGACGCCTGTGATCCATATTTTAACAATAGTTGAGATCAACATTTAAACTCACGTATGTGTAAAAGATAAATTTATACGTTCATATATTTATTTTGAATATTCTATAATAGTACTAAAAACTTATTATGTAGATTATCGTTTGAAAAAGTACCAAAGAAACAACACTAGGTAAAACAAAATAATTAACATTTGATTGTAAAAGATAATTCTCTATGTTTTATTCAATAATTGTAAGGAACAATGTATAATTGTATAAGGCATAGCAAATACAACCAATATGTATCTGTTGATCCATCAATCTTAGACTATTTACTTATTTTTGGTTGGTATATTACAATGGCCTTTGTAACAGGGGGTGTACCTTGACTGTATAGTCTGTTAATATTTTTTATTATCCCCCCCATTCCCATAATCTCAGGGGGGTGAAACAGTTACGGATTAATATTAAAAGATTGGAAATTAACTTAATAGCTATTATTGTCGCTAAACGCTTTCTTATAACCTTTATAACCTTATAACCTTTATCTTCATCACCAAACTACGCGTTCTTTACCTTTCAATTGCTGTAGAGGTTTACCTGCTTGGAATTGTCTTGGGTAAATTTAAGTAAACTAGAAAATTTTGCTTAGAAATAATATATAATAAATTTTATTCCTCGGACAATAATTAACATTGTATGGGAATTTACATTTTAAGAAGAATTTACATAAAGTCTTTCCATCTGTTTCACAATAAAAAAATTTACAATTCCGGATTTTTCAATAAGATTTTTTGTTAATTTATTTAATACTCTAAACTTTTTTCAAGTCTTTTCAATCATTTTTAAATTGCTTTTTCTTCTTTCTTTTTCCTTCTTTCTTTCTTATTCTTTCTTCTTTCATCCTTCTTCTTTCTTCTTTCTTTTTTCTTCATCTCTACATTTAATAAAATGTTTTCGCCTATCCCTTATTATTGTTTGGTTTTTAATTCTACTCTTCCTTCCTTTAAACCTTCTCCTTTCTCTGGCGTCTCCTTTTCAATATATATAAAAACCCTTTTCAATTTTTATGTTTAAGCCAAAATCTCGTCTTTATAATTTAACTCTTATGTTGACAGATATATCAGCCTCGACGACATATAGTGCTAGTTTTTGGAAACATCTCTGAGAATTCAGCTGACTAGCAATGTAAGAACTATGTTTTTTATTTTTATTTTTATTTATTTATTATTTTTATTTTTATTATTTATATTTATTTTTTTATTTTTTATTATTAATTTATTATTATTAAAAAAATGTAATCTTAAGGTACCATTTTACCTGAGGAATTCCGTTACAGGAGGAAACCAATCGGAAGAATTGGTTTCCACACTGTTGAGTTCACCAGAAATTGAACTAAATTATTCATCGCCCGGATTCTGTACATTTTCACGTTGCCATTATGGTCACAAAGTAATCGGAATTAAAAACTACAATTTATTTTCATAGTCATTGTATTATTAAGATCGGATGTTGAATCTGCTATAGTTAATTATTTTTAAAAATCATTTAAATTGTTTAGTATAATCATTGAATCGCCATGAATTTGTTTAGGGGCTAATCAGTTTCAATGTACGTTTCAGTCCAATTGGCCTTTATAACATAAAGCGAAAGCAGATTTTGAAACATAAGTGCAGGCAATAATAATGTTCTGGGGTTTCTAAACTATGACTCAGTTAATTAATTATTTTGAACTTAAAACGCCTTGTTTTATATCAAAAGAGTTTTTAAAATTTCCAATACGTTACTTACTAGGGGTAAATAGACAGTGGATGATGATTTAGCAAAGATTATTATTACATGAAAAAATTTATAAATTAAAATAACGTATCATTCCTTTCTTGTAATTGCGGAAAGATGATTCATAATAGCTTTAAAAACGGAAAATAAAGTTAATTCTAGACTTATAACTATAATTTCATTCGGCTTGCAGTCCTAATTAGCTTCTCTAATTGTCTCTATATCTCAAATAATATTGAAGTTATAAACACTGTAACGTATTATAATGAACAAGTTAAACAATAATAAAATGAAAGTTTATAAAACAAATGTGTACGTTCATTTGTAAGCATTTAAAAATGATATCAGTAAATGCCATTAATACAAATCCCTCTAAACAAACCTCCACTCTGAATCAGTAAATAGATCAACAACGTTGACGCTTTGATTTGTGTAGGATGCTAGTTTGTGCCGAGTGTCTCCTGATATTTAGTTTTAACATAAAGCTATCACTTCATTTAAACTATTTGAATAGCATAATGCACAACTAAAATGCATTTTGATATAGTACATGTATTTGCATTTGGAAATGGATGATCTGAATGAATACAAAGTCCCGGAACGCCTTTAAAATTTTTGAACCAATTTAGTCTAATCAATGAAGCTTTGTACGCGACGAGGTCAATGAAGTTTTCTTGACTTTCTCTATGTGACGTCCCTAATGGAAGTCGTAAGGAAACTGCATTGGCCTACGTCAAATACTGTACATAAATTTAAACGGCCTACCATTGTGAACAATTTGCCACAAAGGTGACCTCAAAAGGTCGAGTTTATCCGGGGTTATTGCATTTTTTGTTTTCGGCAATATAGTTTTAAAGTAAAGGTTGATCACGTTCCATTTTAGAGTCGGGCATCCTATTAAGGTCTGTCGCATTGCTCTCTATTAATAGAGATCTTTAATTATGAAAACTGTACATGTTTACATCTTCTTACATATTCCTCATACTCCCAATGGGTCGTTTTGGAGAGGTAAATCCTGTAAAAGTCCTTAAAAAACTTAAACAAAACTAGAAAAAATATATAAATAACTTTTGATGTGTTTAAACTTTTGAGTCAAATTTGTGACGTATTTCTCTAAGTTAAAACCTCTTAAAACTATGTACAAAGTGGAATAAACTATATGAGATGGCACCAAAACTTCCATCGACACAATCAAAACAAAATAAGGATGATAAAAGGAGGTTATTCTTGGAAGTGCACATATGGGTATACTAGTAAGATTTCATTCCCATTTATTGTGGGATGCCCTTCCCCTTCTACCGAAAAGACATACAATTAAAGTCCTTTTGAAAAGAACTTTTGAATATTATGTAAATATTTTAAAAAGAATATCAATAAAGATGTACAAATTTTTAATGTTTTAACCATTCAGGAAATATGGCAATGTAAGCGAATGCATTAGGTATTAGTGTTTCGAAATATTCTGTGGAATTGTAAATTGTATACCGTATTAGGGTAAAGTCGAAAACATCGATAAATCGACTGACTGCTGCAGGCCAGGTAATTAGTTTGTCGTAATCAATCAGCTTCCATTGACGAACAAAGCTTTAGTTGTAAGTTCGACGTTGACACGCCACTAGACACCTTTAATGCTCCTGGATAGCATTTTGAAAATATAAAAGATGAACTGTTTACAGTATTTGTGATTCATATCAATAATTTCTCTTAAAATATTGCCACAGTATTTCAATTGTTCTTTTAGGAAACCTTTGATAAAACTATTTACTCGATAGTTCACGATCTGAAATCTCGTAACGTCTTTTATTAAACCAAGTTTACCAAAGATGATGTTGTCTAATGAGGGACAGGATCAGATTCCAGAGCTTAAAACAATGAGCATCTCATTTGTACCGATAGTTGTTAGTTGTGACGGATTTTACCAGGGTTGGATTAAATCATTTTAGACCAAATAAATATTAGTTTTACTAACTTATTGGTAAGACATTTAATTTTTAAATAAATTGTGCAAAAGACAGAAAAGTTACTCCATCAATCAGAAGTAAAATTCAATAAAAGCTATAGTAACAATCTGAGAGATTAGAAAAAAACCAGTAACCTATTTTTAAAGCTTCGTGGTACTCTAAACATAATATGTATCTTACATATTAATAAGTACAAAATATCTATTATTACACAATTTTATTTATAAAAAATAGCTATTATTTGATAATCTTTGATTTTCCAAAATCATCCCAATTTTATAATACGAAAGTATTAGTTTAATTTGTGTTAGGTCTAAGATCAAGCGCTTTATATAATATGTAAAAAATATTGTTCAGTAAAAAAATGTCAAAATATTATTTACATAATATAATGACGATTGTCAAAGTTTTAATATTGTTATATATCCCTTATTAAACAATTAATTTGTATGCAATATTTAATTTTTTATTTAAAATAGATTTAATATTTTAGTTTAATATATATATATTTAATTTGTATATATTGTTGCAAAAATAATAACAGTAGTGGAAAAGTAAGGCTTTTGGGCCAGTTCAAGGTCACCCGAGCGATGACGTCATCGAGGTCAATGACCTCATCGATGACGTCACCGATTGCATCATCGATGACGTCATCACCAATGACGTCACATCCATGACGTCACACCCATGACGTCACAGAAATGACGTGCTGATGACGTCATCACCCCTTACGTCACCAAGATGACGTCATCGATGTCACAAAGGTCAAGGTCACGCTGAAACCTAAAATTTTTTGCCACTTTTGCTGTTTCTCGCACTACGCTCCGAGTTTTAGTCAGGTTACCGTGACCTTGACGACTTGGAGCGAAATTAGACGAGAAACAGCAAAAGTGCTGAGGAAACTTGAAGTTTGCAACGTGACTCTGCCTAAACCGTCATGTGACACCGCTCGGGTGATCTTGAACTAGCCCAGCTGCCTTACTTTAACCATTACTGCAACCGCGATGCGCACCCTACGACAGACACCGAGCGACTGACTGTCCGGCCCCGCGCACTCTAGGTATATGGGAAGTGGTGGGGGAAACTGCGATGACCTCGGGAAACTTGAAAATGTCAAGCCAGGTAGCACCGTTTTGGTGCTACCTTAAATTTACATGTTAAAGTGGGATGACCTTGAGGTTGACTGTGAACCTGGGGCTAAGGATTGTGTTTAACAGCTTGACATTTTCGCCAGAGTTCAAGTGTGGTGACCTTGAACTGGTTAAAATCAAAACTGCACAGCAGACTGCACAACACGGATGTGCATCCTACGACAGCCACCGAGCGACTGACCTCCGGGCCCTGCGTACTCTAGATATATGGGGAAGTGGTGGGGGAAATTTCAAGGTCATTCAAACGGAGTTTTAAAAAAGTCAAAGAGTAGAAAGACTACTCTTGTGAGTCTATAGCGATTTCATTGATAGTGAGTGCTTCGGTATGCCAAGTTGATCTGTATTGACACGCTCCTAAATAATGTTTGCAAAAACCTGCAAAATGATTGTTGCACAATTTGCAGCCAGTTAGCAGTTTTAGTTTGAATTCAATGCAACGTTCAGGGCAACAAGTGTACTTATGCCCTCTCATTTGGTACACATGGAATGTCTTCAACTTCGGTTTCGGCTTCTTCCAAGACTTGCACTTACACATGCACTGACCAAAAGCTTCACATGTTCTACAAGCCAGGCCATCCACCACATCAATGTCATTTGGCCATGAAAAACATTTCTGTTCGCAACAGTAGTTGAGTTGACTCTCCATGTTGCTGCGGTGAAGGTGCGCGATGAAATGATGCTAGAGTCAGTGAGAGTGCACCTTAAATAAACTCAGTGGAGGGGGAAAGGTCAAGGTCATTCAAACGGAGTTTTAAAAAAGATGACTAGTCGTCCTCCTCGTCCGTCGTACTTGGAGAGCTGTCAGACGAAGAGCCCCGCGCAGGTGCTCTCCAGATGAAATGTATATCTATTTGAAAGCGCAGGCCTGGATCTTGTACCATCAACTCCTTTAATCTATTACATACCAATTCCACTTTGTACACATTGTTAATAATCAACACCCAAGGCTTCGGCTGAACATAACGTGTAGTTGAGTCAGCCTCGCAGACAGTTACACCTTCCGGTGATATTGGAGTGTATAAATGTGTAAAATCTCGTTGCTGAGGCTGGCTTGAAGTTGAAGGTTCTGTGCCGACCCTGGTTGCATCAAAATTCAAATCCATTCTACATTCAAGAGGTCCAGGGTTCCCGTTGAATACATTGAGTAATTTTTGATACAAGACTTCCACTTCTGTCGCATCCTGTAAATGAACAGTCCACCGCAAGGGAAATGCTTCGTCCGTAGTGGAGTCAACTTGAGAAAGAGTTCCTTCCGCCATGGCAGCTAAGCAAGGAATGAGGTGAGCTGCAGTCAGTTGTAACATTATCGAAAAGTAGAGGGGGAAATTTCAAGGTCATTTAAATTGGGTTTTAAAAAGGAAGGAGTGGAGGGGGAAAGTTCAAGGTCATCCAAATGGAGTTTTAAAAAAGGAAAACCTAGAAAGTAACATTGAAATCTTCCAACTGATGGTGGCGAGCGTTTTCTTCTGCAACCTTGCCGACACATGTAACTATGCCGTACAGTATGAACAGTACAACCATGATAAGGCCGAACAACAAAAGATAGCCGTTTACTATCATGATATTTTCTGAGTGGATCTGCTTTCTTCTTATCGCCCTCTCTTGCATCCTCTTCTCTAACTCGTGTACGAAGTCACAGCATGCGTGAGGACATCTTTCATCTGTTGGTAGGTTAGCCATTGTTGATGTTGTAGGTTTGGCTGTTGAAGAAGGAATGAGGTATCTAATTATGTTGTCTCATGTATATCAACAGTGAAGTGGTGGGGGTAGCGAATCAGTGGAGGGGGAAGTTTCAAGGTCATTCAAATTGTGTTTTAAAAAAAACCCCTATCTTGTTACTGAGCATATATGTCAGTAACAAGATAGGTGGCTTTGCTCTTTTTACTTCTTTAATATAATGAAGAAATAAACATATTCTACAATTGTAAGGACAAGGAAGACAACCGCTAGTCAGCTGAAGTAATCCAAGTTGTCTGGTTCGGTCTTCATCGACGCCGGTGAGGAAGCTGTCGTTGAAGAGGAATGTCCAGGCTCTTCCTTCGGCTGCCGAAGATTCCGTATATTGCAAGCGTAGACTTGCACGTTTATACGGTAGCCTCTTGCCACCATCAGTTGCAACTCCTTGTACAAGCCGTTCAGCTCCTGTTGCGTTTTGATCGTCACCTCCTCATAGCTGGCACAGCTTACGTTCAGAGACATACTGATGTTGTTCGGTTGGCTGCTGGAGTTGAAATGAAGACGAGGCACAGCACTTGGAGGTATATGAAAAAAGTGGTGGGGGTGTTTTTTGCATTCAAGCAGGTTTGACTTGTAGCGTGGTGGTGGGGGGTAACTGTGAAATGCAAAGGTCAAAGGTCAAGGTCACCCGCGAAGTTTAAAAAAAAATGCAACATATCAATATGTGACAAACTTCACATATTGATATGTTGCATTTTTCGTCTTTTTGTATTCTTTTTTTTGTCTTTTATGGTTTATTTATTTATAAAACATTACAATAACATATGTACAACAGTAAAACTTAAATCTAACACTGCTGCTTGTCGGCGATGTGGATGGTCAACTCGGTGGAATTGCTACCCGTGCAACCGTGGGAAACCAGGTAGAGACAGCCGGGTTGGATGGAGCGCAGATCCTCGTTCTGGAGGAGATGGACGAACCGTTTCGGCAGGTAGACTTGGAACTTGGGCTCATCCCCCGGAGTGAATGGTGCCTCGCTAAGACTGCAGCAGATGGCCTCTCCAACTGTAGTCTCCATCTTCTTCATGGCGTGGATAATGTAGTGCTTCTCGTCTTTAAGTTCGGAACACTTCTTGACGGGTAGTATGGTAGATTTGGAGTGAGCATTGAACTGCTCAACCAAAGTTTGCAGGAACTGGTGAGATGCCATGGTCAAGTTATAGATCGTCTTCTTCGTCTTCTTGCTGGGAGATGTTGTCGTCTCGGAATCTCGAGTAATACTCATGCCAGGTCCCGGTCTGCTCCTCACTTATATAACCCCCGTTACCCCCACCACTCCCCATTTCCCCACTTTGAAGGTAAGATGCGAGTTTATAGGCGTTTTTTAAAGCGCAATGTCTATCTTTTTCATGTTCTGGATTTTTAGTACAAATACAAACATTTTCCATCGTATACTTGTAGTTTTTATCCAAATCCACATCATTAACCGGAACATGAGTAAATCCTTCGATCCATCTTTTCTTTTCCAGCCCCTTTGTGTAAATATTGGTAAACTTGTCTGAAAAGTGATGCATAATGTGATACAAGTCCGTGTAACTTGTAAAACCATCATACCAATCGATATGATGGAAGTGTTTTGAAATCCATCTGTTGGTAGTAGCGGCTTTACTAGTTAAAGATGAATAAGAACATGGTGGTTTAAATAAAAACGAATAAGGAACACTTGTATTGATGTCGAAAAACACAAGTTCTTTTATGATAAATCTATCATCATTACCCCGAAACGCTTGGAACTCAATTATACCAGGTTTGGACTTTACTTGTTCTTCTTCCTTGTCCATTGCGAAGATCACTCGTCTGCTCATGACGAAGTCCAAAGGTCAACTGATTTCCACACCACGGTAGGTACGACTTTTATACCCGGCCGTACAGTTGTTGGCGCGTTGGTGTATATTTAACGTGGGCACCGTCCCCGGTAGGCCTAACCCCACAAAGTGTTTCCTATTGTTTTAAAAATTAACCATTGCTGTGTAGTTAATTGTCATTTAGGTTTCCATCTTTACATTTTCCTTGTTTTCATTTTCATCACTAACACTTGATTCTTCTCCTCCTTCTTCTTCCTCTTTTTCACGTTTTACTGATTTCTTATGTAGTTGAGCGTACTTTTCCAATTGTCTCCACATTTGTACTTCATGAGGAACCCTATTGAATGTAGAAGTATCTACAGGTCCGTAATATAGGTGCGTCCGGTTGTTTGTCCAAAGTGTCTTCCAGATAATCTTTAATAATTGAACTTGAAAACACCAGTTGTCTCAAGTATCTCGTTATTGGTTCAGTTGCACAAGTTAGAATAAAAAACTCTTCTCGATTAAGTTGAATCTTGTTATCATGTCTTGTTGTGTCTCTAAACCGCAACTGATGATCACCACGATGTTTAACAATATCGATTTCCACATTTGAATCCAAAAGGCCTACTCTTGTCTTTCTTCCAAACATGTTACTACTTAAATAGCATTCTAGCAGATGCAAGTGTTTCATAAACGATTCCCAAGCAGTGTCCGTAAACAAAATCATTTTGGGTCCATGAGTTAAAATTACAGTAGGGGAATAATCTGTAGATTTCATAACACCGATTAAAACACTTTTGTCCAAACTGGAAGAGATTGGGTAAAATATTCGCAAGAATACCTCACTTAATATGTTAGGAGAAATATTATCTTCAATATCCCTTTTCCTCTTGTGTGCATTCTTTCTTCTTTTACCTTTTTCCTCAACATTATTACTGGCGTGGAGTTGTCCGCAAGCGTTGTGTTCATCTCCCTCCGGTTGACCTTGAAGATCTAAAAAGTCGGATATCTCCTTCTCAATATCTACTACATTTTCTTGTGTACCACTAGGAGAAGCCATATTGAATAAGATGCTACCCATACAACAACAGGCAACAAACTGATGAGGAGCGAGCTGAACGCTCTGCTTTTATACTCGCGGAATGCATTGGAATGTAGGAAAACCGGTCTTTTACAATACATTTTTAACAATTCCAGTTAAAGGTGTGTATGTTACGATTTTATCATGTAGAATTAAACAGTATGCAGTTGTATTAGCCGGTATAGGCGCGTTGAATTCCATTTCTATTTTTATATCTACACTTGATGATTTTACTGATTCATTTTGTTTAGAACTATCGATTACAACTATAGGGTAACCATCTAAGTATTTTTCTGGTGATAGTAAAGGTGCATTCGTTTTACCATAATATGAACTTTGGAATCTTGCATACATATCGTACAATATGCTCTACTTTTTATTAGCGAATGACACATTTAAATTATCGTATGGAAAAAATTGTGAATTTAAATAAACTTTAATATTTTTCAAGTTGCAATGATCAAATTGGCCTGCATGTTTGGTGATGGTGTCTCTTCTGCCTGTTTGTAAACCAAATATAATATACCTGGCTCGTTCCACATAATTAGATGTTTTAACTGTCCAAGTGTGTCGATCCGTAGTTGGCAAGCTGGGATGTTCATGAAATTCCCAACTTCTAAAAGGAATTACAATATCACGATCAGCCTTTAACTTTCTTAATAGTAGCATTCTATGCTCGTCAGCTAATTTTACATGTGGAACTCTCCATACAATTTTGTCTAATGTTAATTTCCATTCTAAAGTTGCATCTGTTGTACCGTCTGGAGCTTTAATAATATCTTTATCGTTTGAAGATCTCAACAAAACTAATTCTTGTTTAACGTTTAATATTATTTTCCTATAATCTTCAGCAAAACCAAGCAACAAACGTAACGGAATATGAAAATCAAAATTTCCATTTGTATCTGGTGTGATTGTGTCTTTTGCAGGTAAAACCCATCCTGCAGGTTGTATTAAATTGGTTTCATTAGGTGATATAGATGTCAATCCCTTTAAAGTTGTTGCAATACCTACTTTTTTAGTAGAATCAACTGTTACACCTGATATTTCATATCTAATTTCATCAAACAGGAAAGCCATGGGATTATTTATAAATGGAACTGTTGTACCAGTAGTAGTACCGTCCTTTTTAGTAACTTTTCCTTCAATATACAAGTAACTTTCACATGGTAGTGTGTAAATGTCTTGATTTTGTATGGGAATACGAATTTCATCGTTATTGTTTAATTTTGATGAAGTGTAAGGGTTGTGGGTGTGATATTCTTTTTCCCATAGGGTTTCGTCGAATGTTGGACCCTGAGCTATATCCAGTATATCCATTATCGGTTACTTTTAATCCAATTCTCTCTAAGAAACGAATGTTCTCGCGTGTTAACTCCTCCACAGCTGAAGAGCTACTAATGCGGATTCCCGTAGGTTGTTCGCTTTTAAATGTTAAACCTATGATTTTGTATTAAAGTGTTGATTTTAAATGTAATCTAACCGTAATAAGCTCTTCTCGGAAATCTATCAAGTTACCGTCTTGATCCAATACGTTCAACACGATGTCTGAAATGAAAGTGGTGTTCAAAGGTAGATATACCAGGTTTTGCGGCTTTTCAACAATTTTAAATCCAGGTGGTACACTGGGGTAAAAAGTATGTATTATATGAGTATTTGCTCCATCTCTGTAAGCTCCTTGTATAATATTGTATAATATGTCTATACTATTGACTTTTAATATTGTTACAGTTTGTTTACCGGAATGTGTTTTATTTGGTTCTAAAATTGCTCCATCTTTGGGAAATCCTAATAAATCACCAATTGAGTCTGACTTACTGAAATCTATATAATATTTTGAAGTAAGCTCAGCTTTCATTGTATTGTTATTACCTTTTAGCGTTATATTGTCTTTTCCCATTTTATTTCGCAAAAATTCATTAATATGATCAATTTCATAAGAACCTGTGGGTAGAGTGCAAACTTCTAAGTCTGTAAACTTCCCACTGGCATCTTTTCCTTTATAATAATGCAATAAGTTATTTTTACCTTCCGTAACATTGGGAATAGAGTTGTAAGTTGTAAAATCCAACAGTGCTGCCTCCCAAAATCTTCCTTTTTGCAAGCGTAACGCTGGAAAAAGGATACTTCGTAAAGTGGACGATTTTCCTGTTAATGATACCGTATAGGAAGACATCTCAATAGTGACTGATACTTTTAGCTAGGAATTCCAAACATAAATGGCCGCATATTGAAGTATTATCAGGTTGTTCTCTTTTATAGTTGTAATATATGTTTTTAGCAGATTTAAAGTAATGTTCAAGTTCTTTAGGTGGTGGCAAATTTCCAAAACTATCAAAATAATATACATTACTATTTAGTTTCTTATAACACACCCAATGGGTGCCGGGCCCTTCAGTATTATCCAAATTTACGATTCCAGTCTCATTTTTCCATATTTTCTTTGGTAAACTGTCTTTCATAAATACTCCGCGGAAAAATGGTATTTTTAAACAGGAAATATATTTAAATAATTCAACATTAGTCAACGCTTTATGTGGTATAACCAATTGATTTCTTTTATTTAATATGCACGATACGGTCTTAGGTATAGACCAGCCCCGTTTTTTACCATTGACCATATTGTCGGTTTTTTATTATTTTTCCTCAGAGAACGTCTTTTTAGTCTAATATTACCACCATGTTTTCTCTTGCTTGATCCTTTTTTATTCTTACCCCTCCTTTTTCCACCTCCTACCGCTGTTTTAGCCTTCATACCTGCTGTTACCGCTAAAGCTGCTGCTTTTTCCGCAATACTAGCGTCACTAGACTTTACTCGTTGCCAAGCTATATTCGCTAGCTTTTTATCAGCGATTGACCTATTTTTTGAATCGGTAAACGTGGAATATGCGATATCGTGTTCTTTACAAGCCTGATCTAACTTATTTATGCCTGGATCACCTCTTTCCAGTAGTTTTTTCAATTTAGTTCCTGGTCCGCAATACTGATAACCTCCCGGTATATGAAATTCGTATGGTAAAGCGTCTATTGCTCTATTTACGATAGATCCTACTGGAATACGATTTAAAGCTTTACTTAACAGAGAAACCGCTGTGGACGTGATCCCACCTCCTTTCCGTATACTGTCTCGATATGGACTGATGTGCTGGAATGTCATTATTGTCCTTTTATAATCGAAATGTACAACTTATGTGTTAACTCTATGACGAGTTGGACATAAATGAGGTCGTTTATTGCGTTCTTATATTATATATCAATATCACCCCAATCTGATGATCTAAACTTTTGCGTATTAGGGTTAATAAAGTATTTATTAAAAATTTCCTTTTTAATCCAATTACCTCTCTCGGATTCAGACACCCAATTACCCCAACGTGTACGGGTTGCAATAATATTGAACATATCAAATAATGCATTTCCTAAAACTTTAATAAGAAAATTAACAGTAACAGCATTATCCACATGTTGAGGGTCTTTAAGTTCTGTAATACGTTTATTATTACAAGTATATACTTTATGGTCCTTTAATGAAGTTGTTATAGCCTGTCCTACAGTTGCAGCATCATTTGGATCACTTCCTTGTTTTAAATTACCTATTTTCTTATCATCTGCATTAAAAATATCACCAGTTGGTTTATCTAATATCAAAGATTGACTAACTACAACACAATCGAAATCGTTGATACCAGGAGATACGTTACGTATTTTTTTAAACCTACATATGTAAGGTTCATCATTATATGGATTAGAACATATAGTTTGTGCTACAACTGGAACATCAAAGAATTCTGTACCCATACCTATATATGATAATTTCTTTCCTTTACCATCCCAAGCATTATTCTTTTCTTCAAGTAATGTAAACTTTTCATTTCCCTGCACAAATACATCCCCTTTCCGCGATACTACTTGGTCTTGTTTTACAAATCCAGATGTTTCTTGTTTTAAGGTTTCCATCATTTGACCCACTGTTGCACCATCTGATGGCGCCGAACCATCTTTAACATTTGCTAAACAATTATTAAAACAATCGATAACTCCCACATCATGTATGACACAATGATCTTTTATATATTTGAGGTTTACAGCATCATTTTCATTTTTTGGATAACCTATATCGTTAATAACAAATTTATAAAAAGAAAATCCATCTTTTGTCTTTTCAGGTATCAAGGAATGTAAATAGCGTCTATTTACGCTGTCTTTTGCATCTTTAGGGTCATCTACGTTGGATATACGTTTATTGTTAGCACTATACGTTTTCCCATTGAATTTTAACGTATTTTTTAATTCAGATGACAAATAACCTTTGTTTATTGCATCACCGTTTTGATTTGGTTTACCAACGTTGATAATTCTATGATCTTCTGCGTCATATGTGTTATTTTGTAGTCTTAATGTTGGCGATATCTTTTCCTTTAATATTTTTAAATTTATTGCATCGTTTTCATCCGTAGGATCTTTTATGTTTTTTAACCTTTTATTACTCATATCATAATCTCCATCAGGTGTTTGTGGTAAACCAGCACTTCTTTTTAAACTATTCGCATAATATAACCCATCCGAGGAGTAACGTCCGAACTTGTCGACACTCATGGTGCAACTGAATAGTAATCTAGGCAGTAACGCATTTTTATGAGATTACCCCACGGTTTCGGAGTTCATCCACTAAAGCCACCCATTCGTTTTCCAATCCAGTATGACCCGCTTCTTTAGCTTCATGTATTAGTTTCATTCTATCCACCAATTTATTGATATTATTGTAATAAATCACATTTGTGTTATATAGTTTCTTCATTAAACCTGTACCTGTAACAGATTTGTTTCTTTTTCTTGGTTCTGCAGCACTTATATCCAAAGTGGATGACACAAGCCTTCGTTTTACAGGTTTCCTTGGCATTATCGGCATTGGTTGTCTTCTCGTTGTTGGTATTAACTTGGATACAAATTCCCTATATTTTAAAGACCTAGATCTAAAAACTGGTTGGTCAGCTGAATATTTTCTCCTATATGCATTGGTGTGTTCCACAATCTGTTTATATGCTTCCATGTCTTCTTCTTTAACTAACAATTCTAAAGGCTTTTTTTCAAATAATAATTCAAATAATCCCCTTGTGCCCTTATATCTTTGATTACCAACAATAATATTATCATGTTCATCAATATTTACCGGACTATTACCAACCATTAAACCTTCTTCTGTTAATCTTACTCCATAACTATGATAGTTTTTATTAGGATTTATTCCAGCTAACATTTTTATCATGTATTTCCTTCCTAAAGGTCCTTTGTTATGAATGTTTTCACCCAACAAGCTTATGTTTGACGGACCTTCCCTTGCTTCTTCTTCTTTTTCCTCTTCACTAGCAGTTGATACATCTTCATGTCCTCTTTTAGCTTTTACTTCATATAATTCTCTTATACCGCTATAGTCT
Organism: Neoaliturus tenellus; assembly: GCA_030545055.2. Classification (NCBI taxonomy): domain Eukaryota; kingdom Metazoa; phylum Arthropoda; class Insecta; order Hemiptera; family Cicadellidae; genus Neoaliturus; species Neoaliturus tenellus. The sequence goes on along the minus strand of CM061533.1, from coordinate 255,364,975 downwards.
GGTGATTCTAGCTCTCTTTCGGGTTCTCCACCGGTAAAACCGCTATATGTAGAGGATTCCGGGTCTTCATCACTAAAATCTTCTGATTTTACATTTTCTCTTTCAAACTTTGTAATAGGTGCAATTACATCTCCTTCCAAAACGGGTTTAGCAAATTTTTTGTTTAATTGTTTCAAGGGTTCAGTAATAGGTTTAAAAGTAGATTCAAGGAATTTCTCCCTTTCGCTAATACCTAATTTTAATGCTCTGTTTTTATCCCGAATAGAATCACTAAGTGATTTTATTTCCTTTATTAACTTTTCTTGGTTAACCATGTTTGTAGCAAGACGTGTTGTACAACAATGAATGTTTTACATCATGATCAGTGTATTAGTATAAATTTGTCAAATCCTATCCTGTATCGACCATTGTTTAGCGGTTGTTCCTTCATAATTGTTAAAAACCCATACTTTTCAGCCCAAGCCTTTCCACACAACTCTTTAAATCGTTCAAATGGCATATCCGCACTTACATGGTCATAATATATGTGTTTTAGGTTGGTTTCATCCTGTCTAAATACAATTAACATGTTTGCATTGTCTCTAATGAGCTGTTTCGGTATTTTGCTGTAAGTTTGACCAATATAAATGCTATCTATGTTGTTATGTCGACCCATGGCGAAGTAATTCCTTATTGTATTTTGGTTTTCACAAGATACATCGTCAAATATGAATACTGAGAATGGTTTAGCCTCTTGCGGTTGCATGACACTCTCGCTTGCGTTAAATTTAAAATATTTAACTTCAGGCACATTATTGAGTATTTGTTCCAATAACTGATATTTTGGTTGTTGTAGTGACTTTGAAAATACATATAAATTATTAAAACGTAATCCTTTAGGGTTTGTAATCAAATTAAATACTACATTTGTTTTTCCACAATTGGAAGGACCAGTAACCAGACAACGCACCGTGTTTGGCAACAAAACACCGTGTTTCCCAGTGTTAAATTGAGAACGATCCACTGTGAGTTCATCTATATTATTAATAGTAAAATTGTCTTTTTGCGGTATTATCTCCATCCTTTGTAATGGTTCAACCCAAAATGATTCTTTATCGTTATATTAGATCCTTTTTAGGTATCCAAGAATCTTCCGTCTTATTAAATCCTAACCATCGTACTTTAACCATATCTTTTTTCCGTTGCAACACCTTTTCAACTAGATATACATCACCTACTGTTGATTTTAACATTTCATGTCCATAAAACCCTCCTTCAAGCAATTGTCCTTTATTATCTTTTAAAATGTAAGTTTCTGGTACTGTAGGTTGCACTTTAAATACGGTAAATACCTCATTTGTCCAGTTCGGAAGATATCTTTTACTGAATACACCTTTGTATTTGCTTATTCTGACTTTATCACCAACATTAAACCTTTTAGGCTTTAGTTTTTCAACTTTTGGTTTAGTATTCATTTTTATACGTTTTAATACAAGTTTTTCATTTTTATTAGTAACCTGGCTTGGTTTCATACCGATAGTTCTATAAAACTTGTTATTGTAATCGTTTATAAGTTTTGGTAACATATCAATCCATATGTGCGATCCTCTGTTAGAAAACATCTTATACATCGCACCTTTTAAAGTTCTGTTGAATCTTTCAATTATTGATGCTTTTACCTCTGAATTGGTTGAGTAATGGTTAATGTTGTGTTTTTTCATCAAATTTGCAAATTCCTTATTGAAATATTCCTTTCCATCATCGGTTTGTAAATGTTTTATAGTATGTTTGTCTCTTTGTATAGCTGTTTCCATTGCTTTTGTAACACTTTTGCCACTTTTATCTTTTAGCGGTAAAGCATCTGCCATTTTTGAAAAACAATTAATAATAGTCAATATGTATTTAAATCCTCTATTTTGTTTACTATAAGGAATCATTTCGATTAAATCCGCTTGATATAAATCATTTATTCCTTTTATCACTGTATTTCTTCGTGGAAACTTTCTTCTTGCAGGTTTATGAAGTTCGTTGACAATTTCTTGCTTCAAGTCCTTCATATTGCAGGTTTGAATGTTTCATGTATCACATGTATAATCACAATGAATGTTGTCTTAAATATTCACATCATTTATATAGGTCAAGGTCATCCAAACTTGTGTAAAAAAATGGGGAACACGGCATTTGACTTGCCGTGTTCCCCATTTTTTTACGGAAGGAGAAAGGAATAAGGTCGAAGTTGTAGAAGGACGAAGAATAGGTTACTAGTCGATAGGGTTTAGAGAGTAGTGGCCAAAAGGAAGAGTGTGAATTTTATCCGGCATAATATGCCTTTTATCATCTCGAGCTGATAGTGCTCTTTTAACTTCAGTGACACTGTAGACCTCATGTTTAAAGCTTCTGATAGTGTTGAACGTTGCAGACATTGTAGAATCTTCAAACAAACAGGTCTTGTAATGGTCAAATGTCACATGTTTCTTCAAGTACGATGTTTTGACTCCTTTAGCTTTCTTCACTGTCGGTATGTCATTTTCCTTATACATCTTGAAGGAATATAGTTTGGACATTAGCGCAACTATTTCCTCCAAAGGCATTCCATTTGCTTCATCTTTAAATTTTCCGATTACTTTTTTATTCTTTTCATTGTAATTCGGATGGTTCTTCGGATAGTCAGAGAAGTCAAAATCGTCTTTGTATGGGAAACTCCTTAGGTCTTCATACATGTCCAAAGTCTTTATCCAGTAGATAAACGCGTCGGTATCCATGTATGCAACTCCAATGTTATCTCTTCCGTAGTGTTTAACCATTTTGTTGTAATGGAAATCATACATCAGAGTTTTACTTATATCCAAAATCGACATTCCAATGTATAACGGACGATCCATCACTATTGTTGTTTTCTTCATACTGACGGCAACTAGATCTTCGTTTATAATCATGGATGTTCCAAAATTTGGTTTTTGCACTAATTTTACCAATTTCTTAGGATCACTTACTAATTTTACAATCTTGTGTTTTCTTTTGTTTTCTAAGGTCTTCCCGAAGATGGCGTTGTTCATCAATTTGTAAAAGTCCTTTTCAAATGCTGATGTTGCTGCTGCTCTTCTTGTAGTGTTGGAATCAATATATGGTTTCAACCAACAAGACTGGGTGAATTCAATTGCTCTATGAATTCTCACTACACGTAGACCCAATTCAAGAGCTTGTTGAACTACCCAGTAGTGAGCCACATACCGATCTTTATTCTCCAACGTCATCATCAATTTCGGCCATCTTCCTGTCTATTTACTCAAACTAGATGACATAAATCTATAAGAGTCTACGAAGCGAAGTTTAATTTTACCTACTGTTTTTGAGAAACTGATGTACTTCTCCAATGTTTCAGCTAATACTTCAATTTTTCCATCATCTCGTCCTAACTCTGGGATAATAAAGTGAGAGTCATAGCCGCTAAGATTGTGTAACACGACAGGGATAAAGTTTGGCAGTTTGTAATTTTAATTGCATGAATTACAAGCAGCTCCTCTGTATAACCCTGTCAGGTGATCGTGATCTCTTACTTTTTGATTTTCTTCACTGAAGCTCTTCTTGCATAAATAACATCTTGTTGCCGAATTGCATTCTTCTTGTTGATTTTGGTTCAAAGGTTCCATAGGTACAACATTACCGTATAAGCGTTGCGCCTTTTCAGCAATGTCGTACAACTGGTCTACAAAATACTTAGCGGCTTCTTCACCACGGTAGAGTATTGGAGTGGATGTTAAGCCATAGTCTTGCAATTGTTCTTCAGGTAAAGTAGATTTCACCAATAAGCAAAAACTGTTAGGTTGATGCAATTGATATTTGGTTCTTCTTGTTACTTCACCATCCGGAAGTTCCTGTGGCACTAACGTGGATTCAAAGTCAGCGTAGATAACTAGTGGAATCCGGTATTGGTGAACTGTTTTATTGAACTGGACAAATGCTCTAGATGGTGGTGGCAGACTAATCTTCACTTCATAGTTGTCATTACAAAGACGTTGGTGTTCTGACAACCACTCTGATCCTCCACGTCTCAAGTCTTTATTTGTGAAACAAAAGCATCTCTTACACACTGTTACTCTAATTTTATTTTTAGTCACTTGTCGTCCAACCAAAGTTTCAAAGTTCTTGATGTAAACATAATGTGATATTTCACCTTTGGTCAATAGCAGCAAATCTGTATGATTTTGACGTTCAGTCTTTGTAACTCGTAACGGGTATACGTTATTTGATTCGTCTAAACCAAACACATTAACTGAAACTCCTGGGTTTTTTCTTTCAAATTTAGCAACATCATTAAGACTAACAGGATACGACATACCTTGGAAGTTATAGCGGTGTTGAACAGCTTCGTATGCTATGCTAGGTCTACAGGAATGGTCTTCCACATATTTTGCTAACATTGCATACCGGAAACATTCATTATCCTCATTTTTCACATTGATACATGATCTTGTATCTCGGATCACCTTTGGTAGAGGGATAAAGCTGCTTCCTCTCATACCATATCCATGCTTGTGAACCCTCACATCCATACCTTCAATTGATGATAGCGTCCAGCCGGATCCTCTTCCTTCATGTTCTTGAAGTTTCACTAGCAGTTCAACCAAACATTCTTCTAAAATTTCGTTGATATCAGATGTGGTTGTAAGGGTTCGGTTTTTAGCAATGAATGCTCTCGGTGAATTTTCACCATCGGTATTAGTAAACATAGCCTCCAACACCAATCCAAATTTAATAAAGTTCAATCTTGCCAATTCTTCCGTCAATGTTTTTACAACTAGTTTTTTAGCTTGAGTTATAAAATTTTCCAATTCTAATTGCACGTTATTAATTTTGAAATGAATTACAACTGGTCCTGGCAAGGCTGTAGTGCGCAGTTGTCTTATATCTTCCATATCCTCTTCTTGGGTACGCAGTTGTCTTACATCTTCCACTTCTTCCGTATCTTCTTCTTCCATTTTCTCTTCTTGAATAAATCCTCCAGCTGTAGATGGTCCAGCTCCGGCAAATTGAATAACACTTGGTCTTCTTCTTTGCATTAACTGTAAATAGCTAGCCCAGTCCTCCTGCTTCTGAGGTTTTTCCAAAAACCGATCAATCGCATCCAAGTCTTCTTCACTTACTACAATCTCTTCTTTTCTGTCCTCTTCATGATGCAATTCTCGGTGTAACTGTAGATAGCTATCACAGTCGTCCATCTGCTTCTGATGGTTTTCCAAAAACCGATCAATCACATCCAAGTCTTCTTCACTTACTACAATCTCTTCTTTTCTATCCTCTTCATGATGCAATTCTCGGTGTAAAACAAAGATATCTTCGTCTTGGAAAAACTCACCACAAATATCGCAAAGAGCCATTTTTACAGTTTGGCTTTGAGTGTGCACTCGGTGAATGTCCACGCAATAATGAGCAGTGCGCTCAACCGGGTCCCTTTATACCTGAGGTTGAAGGGTGAGGGAAGGTGACGTCATATACATCCGGTTTATCAATCATGTAATAGATTTGGCTTTTAGACACCCATTTTCAATATATTCTTCAACGGGCTTGATAAAGCAATGATGTTTGGTCTAAATCCACTACTTTTTACAAGTTTTTTCAAAGATGTCTGTTTGAGCAAGTTTATGTGGGTCAAGGTCATTTGGAATTATTATTTTCAGCGGGGATAGAGCACTAAGCAGCATCAATTACTACAAAGTGCTCTATCCCCCGATCACATTTTTTGTTTTAATTTCTTACAAAGGTGAAATATCACCGGTATTACCTCCAGAATAGGAAGAATTCTGTTGCGATGGAGCGATGGAAGTGGTGTATCCAATCCAATTGGTTTACCATTTTTATACCCCCACGAACTATGCATTTATGTGGGTCAAGGTCGCGTAAAGATACCCTTTGAGCGGGGGATAAACCACTAAGCAGCATGCTAGTCCATTGCCGCAAAGTGATCTATCCCCCGCTCTGTTCTACAAAACCTCAATCAAGTCCAAGTTCAAGTCCTAGTTTAACACTTGGTTGGGTGAATTACATTAGTTTGATACTTATTTCTACCGTTACACTTGCTCCATTCTCAAAAAGATATAAATAATATAATCCTGGATACTGTTTTGTTTCACGTCCTGCATGTTCCTTAACAAAGTCAAAGGCCAATCTTTTTGAATATTCATTGTGAAACACTTCTCTCACACAAACAAGAATTTTTTCTTGCACCAATTTCAGTTGAATTGATGATAGTTTGCTTACATCATCCTTGTCTATCAGGGGTAGCTTGTAGGTGAAAGTATTTGGCGGTAGTTTTAGCGTTCTGTCAAGTAAACAACAAAATCTTGTATACAATTTCTTCTCATTGTCTGTAATACTATTAATACCAATCAGATTATAGTACGAAGGTTTGTAAGGTATACGACGAGACATTTTTGGTCACCGGTCTTCTTAAGAATGAGCTCCTGGACAGCCACTTCCAACGAAAGCTGGAGCGTGAATGAGAAGTGCGTGCAACCTGGCCGCCTTATATCCCCACCAGCCATGGGCAACCCCACCCTGGGGGGGGGGGTGGAGGTGTGGGGTGGAGGTGTGGGGTGGAGGTGTGGGGTGGAGGTGTGGGGTGGAGGTGTGGGGTGGAGGTGTGGGGTGGAGGTGTGGGGTGGAGGTGTGGGGTGGAGGTGTAGGGGGGGGTGGAGGTGTGGGGTGGAGGTGTGGGGTGGAGGTGTGGGGTGGAGGTGTGGGGTGGAGGTGTGGGGTGGAGGTGTAGGGGGGGTGGGGGGTGGGTGGAGGTGTGGGGTGGAGGTGTGGGGTGGAGGTGTGGGGTGGAGGTGTGGGGTGGAGGTGTGGGGTGGAGGTGTGGGGTGGAGGTGTGGGGTGGAGGTGTGGGGTGGAGGTTACTTTAAAAAAATAAAGCCCCACCTGGGGCATTTAGGTTGCCATCGCTGTAGCCTCCAAAGAGACCCAACTATGGACAACAGCAGACTTGTATGTTAGTAATACCTAACCATTAAGATTTTAGAACACTACTGTATTTAGGTCAAGGTCATGGAAAAACTTTAAAAAAATAAAGCCCCACCTGGGGCATTTAGGTTGCCATCGCTGTAGCCTCCGAAGAGACCCAACTATGGACAACAGCAAACATTCCAATGTTGTCTGACCTTCACCACGCAAGACTTTTACACATTTACTGCATTGCTAACAAATAACTTTTTCAAAAAGCTAACAAGAGTCATTTACATAATTTTGAGAGAGGTTGAGGACAGCCCTAGTGGCTTACGTCCTCGGTCCGAGTGCAGAGGCCGCCGCAAATTGGCCACAGCTGTGGTCTGCATGCCAGCGTACAAACGGACCGAGTCCCAACCCAGCCGCAATATTGCATGCCTGAGAGGACCCATGCTAACATTGGTTTAAAATAGCTTTACACGGAGGTCTACTCCCGTACCATATCTTTAATATTTAACTTTAGCAATGCAGTAAATTTTTATAAATCTTTGTGGGTCAAGGCCACACGAACATTAAAAAATTTCGGCCCCCGTACATCCATGGCGAACCACGAATGTTCGGGGGCCTTGGGGGCAAAAACACAAATAGCTATCAAAATTCATTTACATAATTTTGGTTTCCATAAGGGAAACAGAGGTTGAGGACAGCCCTAGTGGCTTACACGTCCTCGGTCCGAGTGCAGAGGCCGCCGCAATTTGGCCACAGCTGTGGTCTGCATGCCAGCGTACAAACGGACCGAGTCCCAACCCAGCCGCAATATTGCATGCCTGAGAGGACCCATGCTAACGTTGGTATAAAATACTTTTACACGGGGGCCTACTCCCGTCCCTATCTTTACAATTTACTTTGAGCTGTGAAAAATGCTCAAGGGGGAGTGCTAAAACAAGCGTTTACACTTTAGATAGATATAACACACACTTACAAAATAGGTTGAGCTCAACATGGTACGCGCTGGAACAAGCATATACACATTAAACACATATGACATGAAAGACAAACAAGACAACAAGACAAAACACGAACAAGACACATAGGAGACATAGGGTACAAGTAAAACACTCACATATAAAACAATTCCTAATACCCAAACGCAAGCGCAATATCTTAAAAATAATACAAGTCTTAAAGTTAGAGTAGACTTCGCTAAACAGTGAAGGCGCCTTTCAATGTTTAGTGAGGCCTATGGCGGTCCGTCCCGATCGTTCACGTTCAACGCTCGGGAGCGGACTGCGAGCCGGCTGTGGCCGGGCCGCCTTATATCCCCACCGGTCTCCCCCGAAGGGGCGGCATGGGGCGGAGGTCCACCCCAGGGGTGGAGGTCCACCCCATGGGGGGGGGTGGAGGTGGAGGTGGGGGGGGGTGGAGGTGAAGGTGGAGGTGGGGGGGGGGTGGAGGTGGAGGCGGAGGTGGGGGGGGGTGGAGGTGGAGGTGGAGGTGGGGGGGGTGGGGGGGGCCCTCAGGGGTGGTTCAAGGTCACCAACTACACTTCTACTCTAAGTGTTGGCAATACCCCCACCTTAATCGAGTCCCTAAGCTACGCGATGGTGCTCAGCCAGTATGTCTCAGGCTTGCATGCGGTAAGCATCGCTGCTCTTCGACTCTGTTCATGTAAGTGTTTTACAAATTTTTGCCTCAAGGTCATTACACTTTAACTCTGGACAAACATGGCTTGGATTTTCTCTGATTTTACTCAAGGTCACTACACTTTACCTCTGGGACGATATCGACTTGTAGTATTTCAGTGTTTTGGCTCAAGGTCATCACACTTTAACTCTAGCACGTCGGTTATCGTACCAGAGGTTCTCAATAACCTAACTTGTAATGTTTAGGGTGGCGTTTGCACGCCACGTGGTATCGCCATGAGTGTCCAGTCCGAATTTTAGGTTAGATTAATTTTACTGTCATCTTTTCTATTTCCAATTCGTTTTGCCTAAGAGTAAGATGTCGCTTTATGAATTTGTATTTCTCTAAGGTTATTGGGGATTGAAAGATTACAATCACTTTATTTAGACGACTCTTCACCTTAGAGTCTACCATAATTTCCACTTTAACTTTTCTTCCTTGCCCCTCACAGCCTAAGCTGTACAGTAGGGTTTCTTCTAGTGCCAACTCGGGCCGAGAGAACAGTGTGTTGACTGTAGGACAGCTCATGGTGAAGTGATGCGATACTCCAGCGTTCAACCTCACCTTCCCCCACCACTGTGACCTTCCCCCACTCCTGCTGTTTCCCCCACCGCTTTTCCCTTCACTCATGCGCTACCAACAGTCTCTCAGTATTGTGCAGACATTTGTGAGGGGAAGCCATGTCGCAGGATACTTTGGGTAAGAAACTTAGCCGTGTTAAGACTTTATTAGTTGCACACTGTCCACCACTCAAAGTCAAAAGGGTTTCGCCTTTAGCTAAGTGGCGCAGACTGTTGCGCGGACACCCTAAGTTTTATACCAAACAGACTAATGTGAGTTTTACTGATGAAGATTTGTTTAGAATATTGGATGAAATGACTTTTCCTTGCAAAGTTCAGTTAGTTACTCCCATTCCTGACTGTTTAGAGTCTTAGTCTCTCAAGCCGATATACCTAGAGTACACAGAGCCTGACAGTCAGTCGCTCGGTGTCTGTCGTAGGGTGCGCATCGCGGTTGCAGTAATGGTTAAAGTAAGGCAGCTGGGCTAGTTCAAGGTCACCCGAGCGGTGTCACATGACGGTTTAGGCAGAGTCACGTTGCAAGCTTCAAGTTTCCTCAGCACTTTTGCTGTTTCTCGTCTAATTTCGCTCCAAGTCGTCAAGGTCACGGTAACCTGACTAAAACTCGGAGCGTAGTGCGAGAAACAGCAAAAGTGGCAAAAAATTTTAGGTTTCAGCGTGACCTTGACCTTTGTGACATCGATGACGTCATCTTGGTGACGTAAGGGGTGATGACGTCATCAGCACGTCATTTCTGTGACGTCATGGGTGTGACGTCATGGATGTGACGTCATTGGTGATGACGTCATCGATGATGCAATCGGTGACGTCATCGATGAGGTCATTGACCTCGATGACGTCATCGCTCGGGTGACCTTGAACTGGCCCAAAAGCCTTACTTTTCCACTACTAATAACGTTTATAACAAATAAGAATAATAAAAAAAAATTGAAATGCAAGAAGAGAAGGAAGTATTTTTTGGGATAAGTGTGCTTGGAATTAATGAGCAGTCTTAATACAAAAACATCACAACTAGCCTGTTTATTGCCTTTATTTATTATTTTTTACTTTACTTCTCGAGTCAAAATATTAGCACAACGTGTCTGTCGGGGAGCGATAGAGAAGGAAACGTGTTAAGGGATGAGTTACGGCCCTGCTATCTGGTGGAGGATTTCCGCGGCTCAGGCGATTGTTTATCTTTACCTGTCACACCGATATTCTAAATACCATCTTCTTGGAAAATCACCCTGTAGGAAATATTGTCCCGTTTAAAAATTCTCAATATTTAACCATATTCCATCAGTAAGTAATGGACAATATTAACCACTGTATAAAAAAATACCCTCGTCGCAGCAGACCTGCGTACTCAGCGAATTTCCAATGTAATTTCAGACTATTTACTATTCCCATAAAAACACCATAGGATCGAGTATGTAGGTTTGCTGCCTTGGGGTGTTGTTATAAAATCTTTAAGTTAATCAATAATTGGTGGAGGTAAACACAAAATTATATCAAGATCTGGCAATTTTTTATTTTCCCCATAAACCCCATGGGGTTGAGCATGTAAGTTTGCCGTTATATATGTTTTGTAAGCAAGTATAAATGAAACCCTATCTAGATAATGTACATTCCAAACTCGATTAAGTTATGTCAATAAATAAGCAAGATTTAGGGTTTTCTTCATTAAATAACTCAGGAAACTCATTTTTGGATTTTCCCCGTAACCGGTTACGCTAGGAAAAACTCAAAATACCAAATTGTTTGTTTTTTAAGCTCTTTTAAATGGTTTCAGTTAAAATTGATGAGTTTTGAAAACTGAGGTTCAAAAATGTCAAAAAAACATTTTTGAGCCCTTAGAAACACCATAAAAACCCGTTCCCATAACCCGTTAATGCTGGTTCGCGAACTCATGAAAATAGACCTGGTCTTACACCTTCATACTAAATTTCATCAAAATCGGGGGTCCTCTTCCAAAGTTATTAGTACCACGGACACACACACACACACACACACACACACACACACACACACACACACACACACACACACACACACACATAAACATATATATGAAAATAAACGAATGGTGTTTTTGGCTTCTGGGGACTTCAAAATGAAAAAGTAAAGTGGTCCCGGGCTTAGGTCTTACCATAACTACCAGACTACCATGGTAATAGCGTATTCCCTATACACTAATATAAAGTCAAGTTAAAAAATCAATTTTACATCTCTATATGCTTTCCTACTTAAATTTGAACTAAAACTCATAACAAACGACATTAATAATTTTTTTTGTACTGCGTATAAAAAAGTAGTATGGTCTATTTTTATCTACTAAGTGTGCAATGTCCTTATATGAGATAATTCCGCTCTTTGAAGTTACTACAAGTACAAGAAAGACCATAAAATAAGTGGCCCTTTGAACGCTGACAATATTTGACGTTCACTCTTGATTTATTGCTCATAAATCTCAGAACTCGTACTGAAGTTATACTATTATTTTATCTAGTCTGTCGCATAGGCAGATTAGCAGAAAATTATGTTTAGGCTATTAGAAATTAATATTTACGTTTAAATAGTATTTTACAATTTAATTAAATATATTAATCTATTGTATAGAAGTTTTTGGGAAAAAATCACTCGAATTTTAAGAATTAGGAATATACCACTGAAATGGGAGGGGAACGATTTTCATAATAATTAATTTAAAGTTGAATAAAATATAATTAATTCCCACATAAAATTACTTTCTTCCTAAACTTAGAGAAACCCCCTTAAGTTCACACCATTAATGGAAATAATAATCTAAATTTTTGTGGGATTAACGACATTTGTGTAGCAAAATAATATAGTTACATAATTGTATCGAAGCACCGGGAATAGCCTGAAGTTACAGGAAAGATATGACATGACACGTTATTGACTAATGCAGTACATTGACTCCACACCTTCTGTGGAACCACTGACCCGTAATGGTAATGCCCTAAATGATAGTCTGCCAACAAATGTAAACAATGAGGGGGCTTTTTATAGGTGGATCGATAGTGTTGCCCTCTCACGCATCTAGCCGGCCTCTGTCACCGAACGTACCACAGTATCACACGAGGGTCGCACACATGCGTACTTGCATGATAAATACGCACATACATGCATGTGATTCACTGCTAAAGCCGGATGAATTTAGTTTAATTTCAATGGATGATAATGAATACCTGAAAACAGTTGGGTAGTTTCGCTTTCAAATTACATTAAACATTTTCGATTTTTATTATTATTGCTCACTAAATCTCTGCCAACGGCGTCAAAAGAGTAGCCATTGTGATACTGCAGTTTCAAATCTACTATGGTTCATCATCAATTACGTACACTTTTTCACTTCATTTCGAATAAAATAAAATAATTTCAAACATCTACCGATGAACCTTATAAATGTGACAGCTCTCCCATGGGGTCATTAAGAACGTTTATTTTTTTCCAGTTGTCTAAGCACTTTAAATACTTTGATGTGGATATTTTATGCTGTTTGCAACTGAGTAACAAAGAGCGCCTCGAGACAACCTCGTGTCCGTCCCTCAAGGACTGCTGAAGTATTTCAGTACTTTTAACTGGTGTCAGTAGTTATGTCGGTACCCTCTAGGCTGAAATAGGTACGGCACTGTGTTGACTTTGAAAAATAACTAGCTGTACAACGAAAGACTAACGCATTTTTATTGGCAAAAGATTAAAAACGATTTTTATAACCATAATATATGAAACTGTTATTTTTTTAATGTCCTAATTTTAAGGGATAAAGTAAATATATTAACTTTTAATCATCAATAACGTATATTCGCGTAAAAATTTTGGTACCTACAATACCGATTTTTTATATTGAATGTTTGAAGAGAAGATATTTAATTCTATCAAATATCTATGTTAATCACACTCCATAAGATAAACATAAATCAAGTACGAAAAACAGACATAAATTTATTGGAATACAATTTGGGCTTTCATATAATAGATTGGGATTTTACCAACATCCTACTTCTTGTGGCATGTCATACTCAATATCACAATAGTTTATAGACTGAAATATTATTATTCATTGGCGACTGACATTTTGGTTTTAATGTATTCTGTTCAAACCAATTTAAAGTGGTTAAACAGTTTTTAGTTGTCAGTAATGGTGCAAGAAGGAGCCATCCGTGTCCAACGTGTGCTGTTGTTTGTCTATATTCCCAACCCCTCTCTGAATATGTACTCAAGTAATGGCACCTGACAACCAAGAAATCTGTATCTTGTATCTAATAACTATACAACCCGATGTGAAACTGACTCACTCACTGACTGATCATGTATACAAAGTATTTTGGACTTACGGATGAGATAGAAACTTGAAATTTTGTGCACACGTAGTTTGTATGGTCAACACAAAGGGAAAATCCCAAAGAATTGAATTTTCAAATTTTAACCCCATCAAAAAAATAAAAGGGGGATGACATGGGTAACCTGAATATGTAAGGGTTTTCTATTTTGGCTATAACTTTTGAACGAGAGGTCCTACCTCAAATCTGAGGAAAAATCGTTAGTTGGGAATTAAACGCTCTACAAGTTTTGTCCCGTGAAATTTTACCGTATCTCATCCCCTTCACCCTTAAAAAGGGGCGTACTTTCAAATTTTCTGAATTCCTTTTAAAAAATTCTGTTATTTTAATATTTGTTATTTACTAATATGACACTCAGATGCCTGAAATTTTGTACATATTATAACCTCGACTAGATATAACCATAGTTGCAGCCATTGGTCAATTTGAATCAAAATTAATTCTAAATAAATTGAAAAAACTGTAATTCCTTAACACTGTTTGTGTCGATTGTTTGTAAATTACACTTTTCTAGCAAATGTACTGCAAAATTGATATATTGTTTTGCCATCATTATATTTAATTTTAGACGCTCTACAAGTTCTTTCGTATGCAATTTTGCCATATCTCACTCCCTTCACCCTTAAAAGGGGTGTACTTTCAGAATTTTTAAAATCTTCAAAAAAATTGCGGTATTTTGATATTTTTATTTTGATTTAATTTTAGACGCTCAAAAAGTTCGGTCGTATGCAACTTTGCCGTATCTTACTCCCTTCACCGTTAAAAGGGGTGTACTTTCAGAATTTCTAAAAATATTCAAAAAAATTGCGCTATTTTGATATTTTTATTTACTATTATGTAATATGTATGCATACATTTTTATTTATATTATGACCTCAACAGGTTCTTCCTATACTAGTAGCTTTTTGCCTATTTCAATCGAATTTTAGTGCACAAAAATTGTAAAAACACAAAATTCTTAAAATTTTTTCACGTAAAGTGTTTATAATTCACTTTAACTTGGTAAATATACTGCTATAATTTATATATGTTTTGCCATTACTATATTCTATTAGACGCTTTACAAGTTTGATTCTAAGACATTTTGGCGTATCTCACCCCCTTCACCCTTAAATAGGGGCGTAATTTCAAACTTTATACATTCTTCCACAAACAATTTGCTATTTTTATATTTTTAATTACTATTATGGAACACAGATGCCTCAAACTTATTAAATATTATAGACCCAACTAGTTCTTACTATTTTAGCAGCAATTGATCAATTTCAATCAAAGTTAAGACAAAAACAATTGGAAAAAACACTAAATGATTGATATTTTCATGTTAAGTGTTTGTAAATTACTTTATACTGAAAAATATACTGCCATATTGATTTATATTTCACCAGTAATTTTTCTATTTTAGACGCTCTACAAGTTCGGTCCTTTGCAATTTGGCAGTATCTCACCCCCTTCACCCTTGAAAAGGAGCGTACTATCACGATATCAAAATTCTTTCACAACAATTATTGCTCTATTTCAACATTTTTCGTTTACTGTTTAGCACATAGAAGCCACAAATTTAGATTATACTATGACCATATTTAGGTCTTACTATAGGTGCAGCCATTGGTTAATTTCAGTATAGTAGTTGTTAAAACAACTGTGAAAATACGAAATTATATAAATTTTCTAATTTATAATGTTTTGTGATTTTGTTTGATCCGGTAAAAGTACTGCCATACCGTTATATGTTTTGTAAGGATTATATTATTTTTAGATGCTCTACAAGCTCGGCCCTTTGAGATTATGTAGCATCTCATCCCCTTCACCCTTAAAAAGGGGCGTAATTTCGAAATTTAAATTTAAATTTTTACTAAGGGGTATTAAAACGGATTTATAGGAGATTTTGAAACCTTTTTTATTATTATTGTGAATTTTGTGTATTGAACCGTTTTGTTGCTGTCTTTAATGTCTAGCTCTTCCGTGGAACCAACCTATTACATACTTGACTTTTATTTATTCTACAAATTTAGGGCAACCTTTAAGGGGGCATGGGGGCGGAGCCCCCATCGAGCCGTAGGCGATCTTAAATTATATTTTTGTACTTACAAATATGTTTCTTTTGCCTTTTTTTTAGTACAACCTACTTAAATTGAAGCTGAACTATGTATTTCACTTCTTTTTTTTTCATGATACGCCAATTAATTGAGTCATATTCGTATCAAAAAATTTTCTACAGTACCGATATTGAGCATAATAGCTAGATTATTTACATAGTTAATTATTATTTCAAAACTATCAATTATATTTTTTAACGAATTACGATGAATTAGGAAGGGGGTTTAAAAAACCGTAGACGATTTTCAAAGCGTTTTATTATTATTATTGATTGTGAGTAGTGTGTATAAGACACTTTTGTTACTGTCTTGGCTGACCCGTTCATCGGTTTGAACTAAAATGTTTAACAACTTGACTTCTTATTAATTTACGAATTTAGGGCAACCCCTAAGAGGCATGGGGCGAAGCCCCATCGAGCCGTAGGCGAGTCTATAATATATACAGCCCCATGTGTAACTGACTCACTGATGATAGTAATGTCCTGAAGCGACCGTTTAAGCTAGAGACTTGAAATTTGGCATGGACATTCTTTGAGATGTTTCAATTTAGGGAAAATCATAAAACTACAATTCTTTTACTTTTAAACTATAAAAAATGTAAAAAATATAGATTTGTCGGTAACGTAGTTCAGCCGTGTGAGCGTATATCACCGTTTGGGTAACGTAGATTACTTTGCAGTTTTAGTTCTCGCTCGTGTTTAATTGATCTCTTTCAACTACACCCGTGTTTGATACAAATATTGTATTTCATGTAAACATAAACATCTCTATGTAGACGACGGTGTTTCGATGCATTGAGAGCGGGTTTCTCGCTTTGATATATACAGTATTTTGCCCAAAACTACAAATTTTCAACTTTCAAATTATAAAAATACCGAGGTGTCGGTAAAGAAGTACGTTGGTTCTTAAAGATATCGCTTGGAGCGCAATTATAGTCGCTTAGTTCTCGCTTGTATTTAAAAGATGTCTTTTAACTACACCTCTTCCTGATAATTACTTTCAATTGGGTGCATAGTTGTTTGCGTATGGTTTTTCTTCTGATTGCTGTGTTATTATTGAAAATGAAGTTTACTGAATCGAAAGCGTATATTTATATTTAGGTGATGTCCGCTTTGATTTCTATAGTAACTTTAAATTAAGGTCGCTTAATTCTCGGTTGTATTTAAATTATGTCTTTTAACCACACCTGTTCCTGATGAAGTTTTCGTGACAGTTTTGCAGAGCAGTGATCTTAAACGTTGTATAATCTACGTTAGTGCAAATTTCAGTTTACAGTATATTGTAATAAAGCTGTAACTGTAATATAACATTTGTTTTAAGGATGGTGAAATAAATTTAATACACGTACTCTAAAGTAATACGAAAATTTTGATTGAAATGTGAGGTTCTTGTTTAGTTATATTATAATTCATTTGTTCATATTTGCTATTGCTATTACTCTTGTCTTTCGAGAGACGATTGAGCGTAGTGCTGGAATACTTTGTTACAATATTATATTATTAATTTTATCATTACTATGGTGAGCTCTACGAAGCTTGTGCGAATACTTTAAACATATTATTTTAGTACTGCATATTTTTTGACGCAGTAACGCCCGTAAAGTAAATGATTAATTACTAAAAATATTTTAGGTCTTACTACATTTTCTGGACTTTAGTCTTCTCATGCTGGAAAATTTCTTGTAGGTTTTCGCACAAAAAAACCCTAATACAGTAATTATTCTTAATTTTCTACTATTTGTATGGTGTCCCTCTATATGAATCCCCAGATTGAATATAGCGCTTCAGTTGATAGTTCTGGTGCAGTTTTACTTTGAAGGTTGAACGTGTCCCAACACGTTTGACATCAGGTCTTTGACGTATTTGAGTAGTGGGGAATGGGGGCTTTTGGCTCAGTTCAAGGTCACCTGAGGGATGACGTCATCGATGACGTCATCGAGGTCAATGACCTCACTGATGACGTCATCGATTGCATCATCGATGACGTCATCACCAATGACGTCACTTCCTTGACGTCACACCCATGACGTCACAAAAATGACGTGCTGATGACGTCATCACCCCTTACGTCACCAAGATGACGTCATCGATGTCACAAAGGTCAAGGTCACGCTGAAACCTAAAATTTTTTGGCACTTTTGCTGTTTCTCGCACTACGCTCCGAGTTTCAGTCACAGTTACCATGACCTTGACAACTTGGAGCGAAATTGCGATGAGAAACAGCAAAAGTGCTGAGGAAACTTGAAGTTTGCAACGTGACTCTGCCTAAACCGTCATGTGACACCGCTCGGGTGACCTTGAACTGACCCAGAAGCCCCCATTCGACCATTACTGCAACCGCGATGCGCACCCTAAGACAGACACCGAGCGACTGGCTGTTCGGCTCCGCGCACTCTAGGTATATGGGAAGTGGTGGGGGAATTGCGATGATCTTGGGAAACTTAAAAATGCCAAGTCAGGTAGCACTGTTTCGGTGCTACCTTAAATTTACATGTTAAAGTGTGATGACCTTGAGGTTGACTGTAAATTTGAGACTTAGGATTGTTTTTAAAGATGTATCTAAAGAATCTTCAGATTTGAGTCAACACTTAGAAAAATTTACTCTTAGTACAACTGTTTAATGTGTATTTACCAGAGTTTAAGTGTGGTGACCTTGAACTACCTGAAATTGTCAGGAATCGGAGTAGCACCGCGATGTGCACCCTACGACAGACACCGAGCGACTGACTGTCCGGCCCCGTGCACTCTAGGTATATTGGCTCAAGAGACTAAGACTCTAAACTGTCAGGAATGGGAGTAACCAACTGAATTTTGCAAGGAAAAGTCATTTCATCCAATATTTTAAACAAATCCTCATCAGTAAAACTGACACTAGTCTGTTTTGTATAAAACTTAGGGTGTCCGCGCAACAGTTTGCGCCACTTAGCTAAGTCGAAACTCTCTTAACTTTGAGTGGTGGACAGTGAGCAACTAATAAAGCCTTAACACGGCTAAGTTTCTTACCTAAAGTGTCCCGCGACATGGCTTCTCCTCACAAAAGTCCGCACAATACTGAGAGACTGCTTGTAGAGCATGAGTCAAGGGAAAAGAGGTGGGGGAAACAGCAGGAGTGGGGGAAGGTCACAGTGGTGGGGGAAGGTGAGGTGGTACGCTGGAGTATCGCATCACTTCACCATGAGCTGTCCTACAGTCAACACACTGTTCTCTTGGCCCGAGTTGGCACTAGAAGAAACATTTCTGTACAGCTTAGGCTGTGAGAGCCGAGGAAGCAAAGTCAAAGTGGAAATTGTGTTAAACTCCAAGATGAAGAGTCCTCCTAAATAAACTAATTGTATCCCTGCAATCCCCTATAACTTTAGAGAAATACCACTTTATAAGCGACACCTTATACTTTGGCAAAACGAAGTGGAAATGGAAAAGATTACAGTAAAATTAATTCAACTTATAGCTCGAACTGGACACTCATGGCGATACTACATGGCGTGCAAACGCCACCCTAAACATTACAAGTTAGGTTCTTAAGAACCTCTGGTACGATAACCGATGTGCTAGAGTTAAAGTGTGATGACCTTGAGTCAAAACACTGAAATACTAGCAAGTCGATATCGTCCCAGAGTTAAAGTGTAGTGACCTACATTCAGAACTTGTAAAATTACTTACATATAGAGAGCTAGAGAACAGCGAGACGCACCGCATGGAAGCCGGAGACATACTGGCGAAGCGGTGTTGTGCAGCCTAGGGACCCAGTTGTGGTGGGGGTATAGCCGACACTTAGAGTACAAGTGTTGCGGGTGACCTTGACCCACTTAACTTACCTCGACCCCCCCCCCTCCGACAAAAAGTGCGAGCCCCCCCCTCTCCCGAACTTTTTTTTTTTCGGAAAAATTTTTGACCTTGACCAAAAAGTTCTTTGCTCCGGACGAGAAGTGACCCCCCCCCCCCGAACTTTTTTTTTCGGAAAAATTTTTGACCTTGACCAAAAAAGTTTTTTGCTCCGGACGAGAAGTGACCCCCCCCCCGAACTTTTTTTTTCGGAAAAATTTTTGACCTTGACCAAAAAGTTTTTTGCTCCGGACGAGAAGTGACCCCCCCCCGAACTTTTTTTTTTCGGAAAAATTTTTGACCTTGACCAAAAAGTTTTTGCTCCGGACGAGAAGTGACCCCCCCCCCGACAAAGAGTGCGAGCCCCCCCCCACCCCACCCCCACCCCCACCCCCACCCCCTCCCCCACCCCTGATATCCTGGGCGTGGCAGCCCCGGTGGGGATATAAGGGGGCCCAGCCAGAGCCGGCTCGCAGTCCGCTCCCGCGCGTTGAACGTGAACGATCGGGACGGACCGCCATAGGCATCACTAAACATTGAATGGCGCCTTCAGTGTTTAGCGAAGTCTACTCTAACTTTAAGACTTGTATTAGTTGTAAGATATTGCGCTTGCGTTTGGGTATTGCGAATTGTTCTATATTAGAGTGTTTTACTTGTACCCTATGTCTCCTGTGTGTGTGTCTTTTATCCTTTGTGTCTTGTTTGTCATATGTGTTTAATGTGTATGTGCTTGTTCCAGCATTGACTACGTTGAGCTCAATTGTGTGTTGTAAGTGTGTTATATTTTTCTAAAGTGTATACGCTTGTTGTAGCATTTCCCCCTTGAGCTTTTGCAATGCTCAAAGTAAATCGTAAAGACAGGGAACGGGAGTAGGCCCCCCGTGTAAAGTTACTTTTGTATAATTGTTAGGCTCCTCTCATGCATGCTTCAATGCGGCTGAGAACTCTCATGCATGCTTCAATGCGGCTGAGAAATAGGAGTTGGTCCGTTTGGTACGCCTATATGGGGGTAATGAGCCGATGGCCTCTGCACTCGGACCGAGGACGTAAGCCACTAGGGTGTCCTCAGTTAGTTTCCCTTTCGGAAACTCAAAATTATGTAAATGAAACTTTGTTAGCTATTTGTGTTTTTTTTGTCCCCAAGGCCCCCGAACATTCGTGGTTCGCCATGGATGTACGGGGGCCGAAATTTTTTAATGTCCGTGTGGCCTTGACCCACAAAGACTTGTAAAAATTGAATGCATTGCTAAATTTAAAATATTAAAGATAGGTTACGGGAGTAGGCCCTCGTGTAAAGCCTATTTTAATTATCGGTAGGCTCCTGCCAGGCATGCAAAAGGTTGCGGATGGCATTTGGGAGCATGTCCGTTTGTACGCTGGCATGCAAAAGGTTGCGGCGGCCTCTGCACTCGGACCGAGGACGTAAGCCATTAGGGTGTCCTCAGTTTGTTTCCTCCTGGAAACTCAAAATTATGTAAATGAATCTTTGTTAGCTATTTGAAAAGACAATGCAGTAAATGTTTACAAGTCTCGCGTGGCGAAGGGTACACGACATTGGATGTTGCCCTGTTGTCATAGTTGGGTCTCTTCGGAGGCTACAGCGATGACAACACCAAGTGCCCCAGGTGGGGCTTAATTTTTTTAAAGTTTTTTCGTGACCTTGACCTAAATACAGTAATGACCCCCCCCCCACCCCCACCCCCTCCCCCACCCCCTCCCCCACCCCCTCCCCCACCCCCTCCCCCCACCCCTCCCCCACCCCCTCCCCCACCCCCTCCCCCACTCCCTCCCCCCCACCCCCCCCCTCCCCCACCCCCCTCCCCCACCCCCTCCCCCACCCCCTCCCCCACCCCCTCCCCCACCCCCTCTCCCCCCACACCCTCTCCCCCCCCGAACTTTTTTTGAGAAAAAATTTTGACCTTGACCAAAAAGTTTTTTGCTCCGGACGAGAAGTGCCCAAACAAAAAATTTGTACAAAGTAGTGGATTTAGACCAAAGATCATTGGTTTATCAAACCTGTTGAAGAATAAATTGAAAATGGGTGTTTAAAAGCCAAATCTACTACATGATTGATAAACTGGATGTATATGACGTCACCTTCCCCCACCCTTCAACCTCGGGTATAAAGGGACCCGGTTGAGCGCGCTGCTCATTATTGCGTGGACATTCACCGAGTGCACACTCAAAGCCAAACTGTAAAAAAAAATGGCTCTTTGCGATATTTGTGGTGAGTTTTTCCAAAATGAAGATATCTTTGTTTTACACCGAGAATTGCATCATAAAGAGAACAGAAAAGAAGAGATTGTTGTAAGTGAAGAAGACTTGGATGCGTTGATCGGTTATTGGAAAACTGCCAGAAGCAGATGGACGACTGTGATAGCTATCTACAGTTACACCGAGAATTGCATCGTGAAGAGGACAGAAAAAAAGAGATTGTAGTAAGTGAAGAAGACTTGGATGCGATTGATCGGTTTTTGGAAAAACCCCATAAGCAGAAGGACTGGGCTAGCTATTTACAGTTAATGCAAAGAAGAAGACCAAGTGTTATTCAATTTGCCGGAGCTGGACCATCTACAGCTGGAGGATTTATTCAAGAAGAGAAAATGGAAGAAGAAGATACGGAAGAAGTGGAAGATGTAAGACAACTGCGTACCCAAGAAGAGGATATGGAAGATATAAGACAACTGCGCACTACAGCCTTGCCAGGACCAGTTGTAATTCATTTCAAAATTAATAACGTGCAATTAGAATTGGAAAATTTTATAACTCAAGCTAAAAAACTAGTTGTAAAAACATTGACGGAAGAATTGGCAAGATTGAACTTTATTAAATTTGGATTGGTGTTGGAGGCTATGTTTACTAATACCGATGGTGAAAATTCACCGAGAGCATTCATTGCTAAAAACCGAACCCTTACAACCACATCTGATATCAACGAAATTTTAGAAGAATGTTTGGTTGAACTGCTAGTGAAACTTCAAGAACATGAAGGAAGAGGATCCGGCTGGACGCTATCATCAATTGAAGGTATGGATGTGAGGGTTCACAAGCATGGATATGGTATGAGAGGAAGCAGCTTTATCCCTCTACCAAAGGTGATCCGAGATACAAGATCATGTATCAATGTGAAAAATGAGGATAATGAATGTTTCCGGTATGCAATGTTAGCAAAATATGTGGGACATAATGCCATTAGACCTAGCATAGCATACGAAGCTGTTCAACACCACTATAACTTCCAAGGTATGTCATATCCTGTTAGTCTTAATGATGTTGCTAAATTTGAAAGAAAAAACCCAGGAGTTTCAGTTAATGTGTTTGGTTTAGACGAATCAAATAACGTATACCCGTTACGAGTTACAAAGACTGAACGTCAAAATCATACAGATTTGCTGCTATTGACCAAAGGTGAAATATCACATTATGTTTACATCAAGAACTTTGAAACTTTGGTTGGACGACAAGTGACTAAAAAGAAAATTAGAGTAACAGTGTGTAAGAGATGCTTTTGTTTCACAAATAAAGACTTGAGACGTGGAGGATCAGAGTGGTTGTCAGAACACCAACGTCTTTGTAATGACAACTATGAAGTGAAGATTAGTCTGCCACCACCATCTAGAGCATTTGTCCAGTTCAATAAAACAGTTCACCAATACCGGATTCCACTAGTTATCTACGCTGACTTTGAATCCACGTTAGTGCCACAGGAACTTCCGGATGGTGAAGTAACTAGAAGAACCAAATATCAATTGCATCAACCTAACAGTTTTTGCTTATTGGTGAAATCTACTTTACCTGAAGAACAATTGCAAGACTATGGCTTAACATCCACTCCAATACTCTACCGTGGTGAAGAAGCCGCTAAGTATTTTGTAGACCAGTTGTACGACATTGCTGAAAAGGCGCAACGCTTATACGGTAATGTTGTACCTATGGAACCTTTGAACCAAAATCAACAAGAAGAATGCAATTCGGCAACAAGATGTTATTTATGCAAGAAGAGCTTCAGTGAAGAAAATCAAAAAGTAAGAGATCACGATCACCTGACAGGGTTATACAGAGGAGCTGCTTGTAATTCATGCAATATAAATTACAAACTGCCAAACTTTATCCCTGTCGTGTTACACAATCTTAGCGGCTATGACTCTCACTTTATTATCCCAGAGTTAGGACGAGATGATGGAAAAATTGAAGTATTAGCTGAAACATTGGAGAAGTACATCAGTTTCTCAAAAACAGTAGGTAAAATTAAACTTCGCTTCGTAGACTCTTATAGATTTATGTCATCTAGTTTGAGTAAATTGTCTGAGAACCTAAGAAGAGAAGACCTAAAAGAAACCAGCAAAATTGTACCTGAAGATAAATTGGACTTAGTAATGCGTAAAGGAGTGTTCCCCTATGATTACATAACTTCTGTAGAAAAATTTGAAGAAACCAGTCTGCCACCGATTGAAGCCTTCAATAGCAAGTTAAATGAAAGTGCAATCACCGTTGAAGACTACAATCATGCTTGTAATGTTTGGAACCAACTAAACATTCAAACCTTAGGGGAATATTCTGACTTTTACATAAAATTGGATGTAACTCTGCTGTGCGATGTGATGGAAGAATTTCGAAACACCTGCTTCTCCGCCTATGGACTGGACCCTCTACACTCGTACACATCTCCAGGATTAGCATGGCAAGCTATGCTAAAGTCAACCAACTGTCGATTAGAACTTCTAACAGATATTGATATGGTGCTCATGATAGAATCTGGTGTACGAGGCGGTTTGACACAAGCTGTAACACGTCATGTGAAAGCTAACAATAAGTACATCCCAGGCTTCGACGAGAGACAACCATCGGTCTACCTTGGCTACTTTGACGCAAACAACCTCTATGGTTGGGCAATGTCAAATCCGCTTCCCTACGCTGACTTCAAATGGATCGACCCAGCCACCATCGGTGACATCTCACAGATTCCAAAGAATGGTTCAAAAGGCTATATTTTGGACTGTGATTTTGAATATCCAGAGCACCTTCATGATCATCACTACGACTTGCCTCTCTTAGCCAAGACTGAAGTTTCACCAACAGGAAGATGGCCAAAATTGATGATGACCTTGGAGAATAAAGATCGGTATGTGGCTCACTACTGGGTAGTTCAACAAGCTCTTGAATTGGGTCTACGTTTAGTAAGAATTCATAGAGCAATTGAATTCACCCAGTCTTGTTGGTTGAAACCATATATTGATTCCAACACTACAAGAAGAGCAGCAGCAACATCAGCATTTGAAAAGGACTTTTATAAATTGATGAACAACGCCATCTTTGGGAAGACCTTAGAAAACAAAAGAAAACACAAGATTGTAAAATTAGTAAGTGATCCTAGGAAATTGGAAAAATTAGTGCAAAAACCAAATTTTGGAACATCCATGATTATAAACGAAGATCTAGTTGCCGTTAGTATGAAGAAAACAACAATAGTGATGGATCGTCCGTTATACATTGGAATGTCGATTTTGGATATAAGTAAAACTCTGATGTATGATTTCCATTACAACAAAATGGTTAAACACTACGGAAGAGACAACATTTGAGTTGCATACATGGATACCGACGCGTTCATCTACTGGTTAAAGACTTTGGACATGTATGAAGATCTAAGGAGTTTCCCATACAAAGACGACTTTGACTTCTCTGACTATCCAAAGAACCATCCAAATTATAATGAAAAGAATAAAAAAGTAATTGGAAAATTTAAAGATGAAGCAAATGGAATGCCTTTGGAGGAAATAGTTGCGCTGATGTCCAAATTATATTCCTTCAAGATGTATATGGAAAATGACATACCGACAGTGAAGAAAGCTAAAGGAGTCAAAACATCATACTTAAAGAAACATGTGACATTTGACCATTACAAGACCTGCTTGTTTGAAGATTCTACAATGTCTGCAACGTTCAACACTATCAGAAGCTTTAAACATGAGGTCTACAGTGTCACTGAAGTTAAAAGAGCACTATCAGCTCAAGATGATAAAAGGCATATTATGCCGGATAAAATCCATACTCTTCCTTTCGGCCACTACTCTCTAAACCCTATCAACTAGTAACCTATTCTTCGTCCTTCTACAACTTTGACCTTATTCCTTTCTCCTTCCGTAAAAAAATGGGGAACACGGCATTTACACAAGTTTGGATGACCTTGACCTATATAAATGATGTGAATATTCAAGACAACATTCATTGTGATTATACATATGATACATGAAACATTCAAACCTGCAATATGAAGAACTTGAAGCAAGAAATTGTCAACGAACTTCATAAACCTGCAAGAAGAAAGTTTCCACGAAGAAATACAGTGATAAAAGGAATAAATGATTTATATCAAGCGGATTTAATCGAAATGATTCCTTATAGTAAACAAAATAGAGGATTTAAATACATATTGACTATTATTAATTGTTTTTCAAAAATGGCAGATGCTTTACCACTAAAAGATAAAAGCGGTAAAAGTGTTACAAAAGCAATGGAAACAGCTATACAAAGAGACAAACATACTATAAAACATTTACAAACTGATGATGGAAAAGAATATTTTAATAAGGAATTTGCAAATTTAATGAAAAAAAACAACATTAACCATTACTCAACCAATTCAGAGGTAAAAGCATCAATAATTGAAAGATTTAACAGAACTTTAAAAGGTGCGATGTAAAAGATGTTTTCCAACAGAGGATCACACGTATGGATTGATGTGTTACCAAAACTTATAAGCGATTAAAATAACAAGTTTCATAGAACTATTGGTATGAAACCAAGCCAGGTGACTAATAAAAATGAAAAACTTGTATTAAAACGTATAAAAATGAATACTAAACCAAAAGTTGAAAAACTAAAGCCTAAAAGGTTTAATGTTGGCGATAAAGTGCGAATAAGCAAATACAAAGGTGTATTCAGTAAAAGATATCTTCCGAACTGGACAAATGAGGTATTTACCGTATTTAAGGTGCAACCTACAGTACCAGAAACTTACATTTTAAAAGATAATAAAGGACAATTGCTTGAAGGAGGGTTTTATGGACATGAAATGTTAAAATCAACAGTAGGTGATGTATATTTAGTGGAAAAGGTGTTGCAACGAAAAAAGGATAAGGTTAAAGTACGATGGTTAGGATTTAATAAAACGGATCATATATAATGATAGAGTATCATTTTGGGTTGAACCATTACAAAGGATGGAGATAATACCGCAAAAAGACAATTTTACTATTAATAATATAGATGAACTCACAGTGGATGGTTCTCAATTCAATA
The DNA here is from genome assembly GCA_030545055.2 of Neoaliturus tenellus. Taxonomy (NCBI): domain Eukaryota; kingdom Metazoa; phylum Arthropoda; class Insecta; order Hemiptera; family Cicadellidae; genus Neoaliturus; species Neoaliturus tenellus. The sequence continues at coordinate 255,338,222 of CM061533.1, read as the reverse complement.
CTGGGAAACACGGTGTTTTGTTACCAAACACGGTGCGTTGTCTGGTTACCGGTCCTTCCAATTGTGGAAAAACAAATGTAGTATTCAATTTGATTACAAACCCTAAAGGATTACGTTTCAATAATTTATATGTATTTTCAAAGTCACTACAACAACCAAAATATCAGTTATTGGAACAAATACTCAATAATGTGCCTGAAGTTAAATATTTTAAATTCAACGCGAGCGAGAGTGTCATGCAACCGCAAGAGGCTAAACCATTCTCAGTATTCATATTTGACGACGTATCTTGTGAAAATCAAAATACAATAAGAAATTACTTCGCCATGGGTCGACATAACAACATAGATAGCATTTATATTGGTCAAACTTACAGCAAAATACCGAAACAGCTCATTAGAGACAATGCAAACATGTTAATTGTATTTAAACAGGATGAAACCAACCTAAAACACATATATTATGACCATGTAAGTGCGGATATGCCATTTGAACGATTTAAAGAGTTGTGTGGAAAGGCTTGGGCTGAAAAATATGGGTTTTTAACAATTATGAAGGAACAACCGCTAAACAATGGTCGATACAGGATAGGATTTGATAAATTTATACTAATACACTGATCATGATGTAAAACATTCATTGTTGTACAACACGTCTTGCTACAAACATGGTTAACCAAGAAAAGTTAATAAAGGAAATAAAATCACTTAGTGATTCTATTCGAGATAAAAACAGAGCATTAAAATTAGGTATTAGCGAAAGGGAGAAATTTCTTGAATCTACTTTTAAACCTATTACTGAACCCTTGAAACAATTAAACAAAAAATTTGCTAAACCCGTTTTGGAAGGAGATGCAATTGCACCTATTACAAAGTTTGAAAGAGAAAATGTAAAATCAGAAGATTTTAGTGATGAAGACCTGGAATCCTCTACATATAGTGGTTTTACCGGCGGAGAACCTGAAAGAGAGCTAGAATCACCAGACTATAGTGGTATAAGAGAATTATATGAAGTAAAAGCTAAAAGAGGACATGAAGATGTATCAACTGCTAGTGAAGAGGAAAAAGAAGAAGAAGCAAGGGAAGGTCCGTCAAACATAAGCTTGTTGGGTGAAAACATTCATAACAAAGGACCTTTAGGAAGGAAATACATGATAAAAATGTTAGCTGGAATAAATCCTAATAAAAACTACCATAGTTATGGAGTAAGATTAACAGAAGAAGGTTTAATGGTTGGTAATAGCCCGGTAAACATTGATGAAAATGATAATATTATTGTTGGTAATCAAAGATATAAGGGCACAAGAGGATTATTTGAATTATTATTTGAAAAAAAGCCTTTAGAATTGTTAGTTAAAGAAGAAGACATGGAAGCATATAAACAGATTTTGGAACACACCAATGCATACAGGAGAAAATATTTAGCTGACCAACCAGTTTTTAGATCTAGGTCTTTAAAATATAGAGTATTTGTATCCAAGTTAATACCAACAACGAGAAGACAACCAATGCCGATAATGCCAAGAAAACCTGTAAAACGAAGGTTTGTGTCATCCACTTTGGATATAAGTGCTCCAGAACCAAGAAAAAGAAACAAATCTGTTACAGGTACAGGTTTAATGAAGAAACTATATAACACAAATGTGATTTATTACAATAATATCAATAAATTGGTGGATAGAATGAAACTAATACATGAAGCTAAAGAAGCGGGTCATACTGGATTGGAAAACGAATGGGTGGCTTTAGTGGATGAACTCCGAAACCGTGGGGTAATCTCATAAAAAATGCGTTACTCACTAGATTACTATTCAGTTGCACCATGAGTGTCGACAAGTTCGGACGTTACTCCTCGGATGGGTTATATTACGCAAATAATTTAAAAAGAGGAGCTGGTTTACCACAAACACCTGATGGGGATTATGATATAACTAATAAAAGGTTAAAAAACATAAAAGATCCCACAGATGAAAACGATGCAATAAATTTAAAAGTATTAAAAGAAAAGATATCACCAACATTAAGACTACAGAAAAACACATATGACGCAGGTAATCATAGAATTGTCAATGTTGGTAAGCCAAATCAAAACGCTGATGCAATAAACAAAGGTTATTTATCATCAGAATTAAAAAATACGTTAAAATTCAATGGAAAAACGTATACTGCTGAAAATAAACGTATATCCAACGTAGATGACCCTAAAGATGCAAAAGACAGCGTAAATAGACGCTATTTACATTCATTAATACCTGAAAAGACAAAAGATGGTTTTTCTTTTTATAAATTTGTTATTAACGATATAGGTTATCCGAAAAATGAAAATGATGCTGTAAATTTAAAATATATAAAAGATCATTGTATTACACGTGATGTAGGAGTTATTGATTGTCTAGGTAATTGTTTAGCGAATGTTAAAGATGGTTCGGCACCATCAGATGGTGCAACAGTGGGTCAAATGAAGGAAACTTTAAAGCAAGAAACATCTGGATTTGTAAAACAGGATCAAGTAGTATCACGGTCGGGTGATGTGTTTGTACAAGGAAATGAAAAGTTTATTTTACTTGAACAAAAAAAATAATGTTTGGGATTGCAAAGACATGAAATTATCAAATGCGCATTTAGCTACAGATGCTCATGATGTTCCGATTTTATCACAAGTTTTACATACTAATCCAAACAATTATCATAGAAGTTGGTTGGGTACAAATAGAAGAATAATTGACATATTTCCAGGTATCGATGATTACGATTGTGTTGTAGTAAAACAATCTTTAATATTAGACAAACCAAAAGGTAGTACTTTCAATGCGAAAAATAAGAAAATAGGTAATTTGGCACAAGGAACAGATCCAAAGGATGCTGCAACTGTAGGACAAACATTACAATATGATAGTGCAAATCAAGAGTTTATTTATAATACCAAAAGATTTAAATTAATGGATGTAAATGATTATCAAAATATATTAATTGCAGATCCAAATTCATTTAGCGGATTTAGAAAATTGTCTGGTGAGGAATTTATTCATAAAAATCATGTATTTAGAAATGAAGCAGACAGATCATTAATTAGTGCAGATTTAAAATATTTTAAATGTCCCGGGAATGATGCAAATGTAACTGATGAAGACTAAGAATTTGTATAAAAACTGATATGGGTTAGAAATCGGGACTAATATTATAAAAATGGGTTACACTCTAGAATGTTATTCAGTTGCACCATGAGTGTTGACAAGTTCGGACGGTATTCATCAGATGGATTATATTACTTTAATACTTTAAAAAGAGGTGTTGGATTACCACAAACACCTGATGGAGATTATGATATTAGTAATAAACGGTTAAAAAACATTAATGATCCCACAGATGAAAATGATGCAATAAATTTAAAAGTATTAAAAAAGGAGATAGTACCAACACTGAAATTAGATAAAAACACATATAACGCGGGTAATCATAGAATTTCCAACGTTGGTAAGCCAAATCAAAACGCTGATGCAATAAACAGAGGTTATTTATCATCGGAATTAAAGAATACGTTAAAATTTAATGGAAAAACGTATAATGCTGAAAATCGGCGTATATCCAACGTAGCAGACCCTGTAGATGAAAAAGACAGCATAAATAGACGCTATTTACATTCTATAATACCTGAAAAGACAAAAGATGGGTTTTCTTTTTATAAATTTGTTATTAACGATATAGGTTATCCAAAAAATGAAAATGATGCTGTAAATTTAAAATACATCAAAGATCATTGTTTTACACGTGATGTAGGAGTTATTGACTGTCTTGGTAATTGTTTAGCGAATGTAAAAGATGGTTTTGCACCATCAGATGGTGCAACGGTGGGTCAAATGAAGGAAACTTTAAAACAAGAAACCTCCGGTTTTGTGAAACAAAACCAAGTAGTAACACGTCAAGGAGATGTATTTGTACAAGGAAATAAAAAGTTTACTTTACTTGAAGAAAACAATTATGTTTGGGATGGTAAAGGAAAGTTATTGACAAATTTAGGTATTGGTGAAAAGCCTGGTGATGCTGTTACTTATGAACAGATAATACAATTAGAGCCAACTGGAAAAAAATGGTGGAATTGTGATAACAAACGATTAACAAATGTTGCAGACCCTGATTATGCCAATAACGCTGTAACTGTTAATTTTCTTGTTAAAGTAATAGGTAATTTATTATTTGATATGCATAATTATATTGTAGCAGGACAACATAAACCTATTGACGAAAAAATGAGAAATACATGGATTAAACAAGAAATTCTTTATAAATATTTTTTTAATCATAACACACAAAAGTTTAGATCATCAGATCGGGGTACTTTTGATATTTAACTAAATAACACCATATATTACATCATTTATGTGCAACCTGTCATAGAGGTAACACATGGGTTACGCTTTTCAAATATAAAAGACAATCATGGCGTTTCATTACACCAGTCCATATCGAGACACTATACGGAGAGGAGGCGGTATCACGTCCACAGCGGTTTCTCTGTTAAGTAAAGCTTTAAATCGTATTCCAGTAGGATCTATCGTAAACAGAGCAATAGACGCTTTACCATACGAATTTCACATACCGGGAGGTTATCAGTATTGCGGACCAGGAACTAAATTGAAAAAACGACTGGAAAGAGGTGATCCAGGCATAAATAAGTTAGATCAGGCTTGTAAAGAACACGATATCGCATATTCCACGTTTACCGATTCAAAAAATAGGTCAATCGCTGATAAAAAGCTAGCAAATATAGCTTGGCAACGAGTAAAGTCTAGTGACGCTAGTATTGCGGAAAAAGCAGCAGCTTTAGCGGTAACAGCAGGTATGAAGGCTAAAACAGCGGTAGGAGGTGGAAAAAGGAGGGGTAAGAATAAAAAAGGATCAACCAAGAGAAAACATGGTGGTAATATTAGACTAAAAAGACGTTCTCCGAGGAAAAATAATAAAAAACCGACAATATGGTCAATGGTAAAAAACGGGGCTGGTCTATACCTAAGACCGTATCGTGCATATTAAATAAAAGAAATCAATTGGTTATACCGCATAAAGCGTTGACTAATGTTGAATTATTTAAATATATTTCCTGTTTAAAAATACCATTTTTCCGCGGAGTATTTATGAAAGACAGTTTACCAAAGAAAATATGGAAAAATGAGACTGGAATCGTAAATTTGGATAATACTGAAGGGTCCGGCACCCATTGGGTGTGTTATAAGAAACTAAATAGTAATGTATATTATTTTGATAGTTTTGGAAATTTGCCACCACCTAAAGAACTTGAACATTACTTTAAATCTGCTAAAAACATATATTACAACTATAAAAGAGAACAACCTGATAATACTTCAATATGCGGCCATTTATGTTTGGAATTCCTAGCTAAAAGTATCAGTCACTATTGAGATGTCTTCCTATACGGTATCATTAACAGGAAAATCGTCCACTTTACGAAGTATCCTTTTTCCAGCGTTACGCTTGCAAAAAGGAAGATTTTGGGAGGCAGCACTGTTGGATTTTACAACTTACAACTCTATTCCCAATGTTACGGAAGGTAAAAATAACTTATTGCATTATTATAAAGGAAAAGATGCCAGTGGTAAGTTAACAGACTTAGAAGAGTGCAGTTTACCCACAGGTTCTTATGAAATTGATCATATTAATGAATTTTTGCAAAATAAAATGGGAAAAGACAATATATCGCTAAAAGGTAATAATAATACAATGAAAGCTGAGCTTACTTCAAAATATTATATAGATTTCACTAAGCCAAACTCAATTGGTGATTTATTAGGATTTCCCAAAGATGGAGCAATTTTAGAACCAAATAAAACACATTCCGGTAAACAAACTGTAACAATATTAAAAGTCAATAGTATAGACATAACTTGTAATATTATACAAGGAGCTTACAGAGATGGAGCAAATACTCATATAATACATACTTTTTACCAAAGTGTACCACCTGGATTTAAAATTGTTGAAAAGCCGCAAAACCTGGTATATCTACCTTTGAACACCACTTTCATTTCAGACATCGTGTTGAACGTATTGGATCAAGACGGTAACTTGATAGATTTCCGAGAAGAGCCTATTACGGTTAGATTACATTTAAAATCAACACTTTAATACAAAATCATAGGTTTAACATTTAAAAGCGAACAACCTACGGGAATCCGCATTAGTAGCTCTTCAGCTGTGGAGGAGTTAACACGCGAGAACATTCGTTTCTTAGAGAGAATTGGATTAAAAGTAACTGATAATGGATATACTGGATATAGCTCAGGGTCCAACATTCGACGAAACCCTATGGGAAAAAGAATATCACACCCACAACCCTTACACTTCATCAAAATTAAACAATAACGATGAAATTCGTATTCCCATACAAAATCAAGACATTTACACACTACCATGTGAAAGTTACTTGTATATTGAAGGAAAAGTTACTAAAAAGGACGGTACTACTACTGGTACAACAGTTCCATTTATAAATAATCCCATGGCTTTCCTGTTTGATGAAATTAGATATGAAATATCAGGTGTAACAGTTGATTCTACTAAAAAAGTAGGTATTGCAACAACTTTAAAGGGATTAACATCTATATCACCTAATGAAACCAATTTAATACAACCTGCAGGATGGGTTTTACCTGCAAAAGACACAATCACTCCAGATACAAATGGAAATTTTGATTTTCATATTCCGTTACGTTTGTTGCTTGGTTTTGCTGAAGATTATAGGAAAATAATATTAAACGTTAAACAAGAATTAGTTTTGTTGAGATCTTCAAACGATAAAGATATTATTAAAGCTCCAGACGGTACAACAGATGCAACTTTAGAATGGAAATTAACATTAGACAAAATTGTATGGAGAGTTCCACATGTAAAATTAGCTGACGAGCATAGAATGCTACTATTAAGAAAGTTAAAGGCTGATCGTGATATTGTAATTCCTTTTAGAAGTTGGGAATTTCATGAACATCCCAGCTTGCCAACTACGGATCGACACACTTGAACAGTTAAAACATCTAATTATGTGGAACGAGCCAGGTATATTATATTTGGTTTACAAACAGGCAGAAGAGACACCATCACCAAACATGCAGGCCAATTTGATCATTGCAACTTGAAAAATATTAAAGTTTATTTAAATTCACAATTTTTTCCATACGATAATTTAAATGTGTCATTCGCTAATAAAAAGTACAGCATATTGTACGATATGTATGCAAGATTCCAAAGTTCATATTATGGTAAAACGAATGCACCTTTACTATCACCAGAAAAATACTTAGATGGTTACCCTATAGTTGTAATCGATTGTTCTAAACAAAATGAATCGGTAAAATCATCAAGTGTAGATATAAAAATAGAAATGGAATTCAACGCGCCTATATCGGCTAATACAACTGCATACTGTTTAATTCTACATGATAAAATCGTAACATACACACCTTTAACTGGAATTGTTAAAAATGTATTGTAAAAGACCGGTTTTCCTACATTCCAATGCATTCCGCGAGTATAAAAGCAGAGCGTTCAGCTCGCTCCTCATCAGTTTGTTGCCTGTTGTTGTATGGGTAGCATCTTATTCAATATGGTTTCTCCTAGTGGTACACAAGAAAATGTAGTAGATATTGAGAAGGAGATATCCGACTTTTTAGATCTTCAAGGTCAACCGGAGGGAGATGAACACAACGCTTGCGGACAACTCCACGCCAGTAATAATGTTGAGGAAAAAGGTAACAGAAGAAAGAATGCACACAAGAGGAAAAGGGATATTGAAGATAATATTTCTCCTAACATATTAAGTGAGGTATTCTTGCGAATATTTTACCCAATCTCTTCCAGTTTGGACAAAAGTGTTTTAATCGGTGTTATGAAATCTACAGATTATTCCCCTACTGTAATTTTAACTCATGGACCCAAAATGATTTTGTTTACGGACACTGCTTGGGAATCGTTTATGAAACACTTGCATCTGCTAGAATGCTATTTAAGTAGTAACATGTTTGGAAGAAAGACAAGAGTAGGCCTTTTGGATTCAAATGTGGAAATCGATATTGTTAAACATCGTGGTGATCATCAGTTGCGGTTTAGAGATACAACAAGACATGATAACAAGATTCAACTTAATCGAGAAGAGTTTTTTATTCTAACTTGTGCAACTGAACCAATAACGAGATACTTGAGACAACTGGTGTTTTCAAGTTCAATTATTAAAGATTATCTGGAAGACACTTTGGACAAACAACCGGACGCACCTATATTGTACGGACCTGTAGATACTTCTATATTCAATAGGGTTCCTCATGAAGTACAAATGTGGAGACAATTGGAAAAGTACGCTCAATTACATAAAAAATCAGTAAAACGTGAAAAAGAGGAAGAAGAAGGAGGAGAAGAATCAAGTGTTAGTGATGAAAATGAAAACAAGGAAAATGTAAAGATGGAAACCTAAATGACAATTAACTACACAGCAATGGTTAATTTTTAAAACAATATCAAACACTTTGTGGGGTTAGGCCTACCGGGGACGGTGCCCACGTTAAATATACACCAACGCGCCAACAACTGTACGGCCGGGTATAAAAGTCGTACCTACCGTGGTGTGGAAATCAGTTGACCTTTGGACTTCGTCATGAGCAGACGAGTGATCTTCGCAATGGAGAAGGAAGAAGAACAAGTAAAGTCCAAACCTGGTATAATTGAGTTCCAAGCGTTTCGGGGTAATGATGATAGATTTATCATAAAAGAACTTGTGTTTTTCGACATCAATACAAGTGTTCCTTATTCGTTTTTATTTAAACCACCATGTTCTTATTCATCTTTAACTAGTAAAGCCGCTACTACCAACAGATGGATTTCAAAACACTTCCATCATATCGATTGGTATGATGGTTTTACAAGTTACACGGACTTGTATCACATTATGCATCACTTTTCAGACAAGTTTACCAATATTTACACAAAGGGGCTGGAAAAGAAAAGATGGATCGAAGGATTTACTCATGTTCCGGTTAATGATGTGGATTTGGATAAAAACTACAAGTATACGATGGAAAATGTTTGTATTTGTACTAAAAGTCCAGAACATGAAAAAGATAGACATTGCGCTTTAAAAAACGTCTATAAACTCGCATCTTACCTTCAAAGTGGGGAAATGGGGAGTGGTGGGGGTAGCGGGGGTTATATAAGTGAGGAGCAGACCGGGACCTGGCATGAGTATTACTCGAGATTCCGAGACGACAACATCTCCCAGCAAGAAGACGAAGAAGACGATCTATAACTTGACCATGGCATCTCACCAGTTCCTGCAAACTTTGGTTGAGCAGTTCAATGCTCACTCCAAATCTACCATACTACCCGTCAAGAAGTGTTCCGAACTTAAAGACGAGAAGCACTACATTATCCACGCCATGAAGAAGATGGAGACTACAGTTGGAGAGGCCATCTGCTGCAGTCTTAGCGAGGCACCGTTCACTCCGGGGGCTGAGCCCAAGTTCCAAGTCTACCTGCCGAAACGGTTCGTCCATCTCCTCCAGAACGAGGATCTGCGCTCCATCCAACCCGGCTGTCTCTACCTGGTTTCCCACGGTTGCACGGGTAGCAATTCCACCGAGTTGACCATCCACATCGCCGACAAGCAGCAGTGTTAGATTTAAGTTTTACTGTTGTACATATGTTATTGTAATGTTTTATAAATAAATAAACCATAAAAGACAAAAAAAGAATACAAAAGACGAAAAATGCAACATATCAATATGTGAAGTTTGTCACATATTGATATGTTGCATTTTTTTTTAAACTTCGCAGGTGACCTTGACCTTTGACCTTTGCATTTCACAGTTACCTCCACCACCACGCTACAAGTCAAACCTGCTTGAATGCAAAACACCCCCACCACTTTTTCATATACCTCCAAGTGCTGTGCCTCGTCTTCATTTCAACTCCAGCAGCCAACCTAACAACATCAGTATGTCTCTGAACGTAAGCTGTGCCAGCTATGAGGAGGTGACGATCAAAACGCAACAGGAGCTGAACGACTTGTACAAGGAGTTGCAGCTGATGGTGGCAAGAGGCTACCGTATAAACGTGCAAGTCTACGCTTGCAATATACGGAATCTTCGGCAGCCGAAGGAAGAGCCTGGACATTCCTCTTCAACGACAGCTTCCTCACCGGCGTCAATGAAGACCGAACCAGACAACTTGGATTACTTCAGCTGACTAGCGGTTGTCTTCCTTGTCCTTACAATTGTAGAATATGTTTATTTCTTCATTATATTAAAGAAGTAAAAAGAGCAAAGCCACCTATCTTGTTACTGACATATATGCTCAGTAACAAGATAGGGTTTTTTTAAAACACAATTTGAATGACCTTGAAACTTCCCCCTCCACTGATTCGCTACCCCCACCACTTCACTGTTGATATACATGAGACAACATAATTAGATACCTCATTCCTTCTTCAACAGCCAAACCTACAACATCAACAATGGCTAACCTACCAACAGATGAAAGATGTCCTCACGCATGCTGTGACTTCGTACACGAGTTAGAGAAGAGGATGCAAGAGAGGGCGATAAGAAGAAAGCAGATCCACTCAGAAAATATCATGATAGTAAACGGCTATCTTTTGTTGTTCGGCCTTATCATGGTTGTACTTTTCATACTGTATGGCATAGTCACATGTGTCGGCAAGGTTGCAGAAGAAAACGCTCGCCACCATCAATTGGAAAGTTTCAATGTTACTTTCTAGGTTTTCCTTTTTTAAAACTCCATTTGGATGACCTTGAACTTTCCCCCTCCACTCCTTCCTTTTTAAAACCCAATTTAAATGACCTTGAAATTTCCCCCTCTACTTTTCGATAATGTTACAACTGACTGCAGCTCACCTCATTCCTTGCTTAGCTGCCATGGCGGAAGGAACTCTTTCTCAAGTTGACTCCACTACGGACGAAGCATTTCCCTTGCGGTGGACTGTTCATTTACAGGATGCGACAGAAGTGGAAGTCTTGTATCAAAAATTACTCAATGTATTCAACGGGAACCCTGGACCTCTTGAATGTAGAATGGATTTGAATTTTGATGCAACCAGGGTCGGCACAGAACCTTCAACTTCAAGCCAGCCTCAGCAACGAGATTTTACACATTTATACACTCCAATATCACCGGAAGGTGTAACTGTCTGCGAGGCTGACTCAACTACACGTTATGTTCAGCCGAAGCCTTGGGTGTTGATTATTAACAATGTGTACAAAGTGGAATTGGTATGTAATAGATTAAAGGAGTTGATGGTACAAGATCCAGGCCTGCGCTTTCAAATAGATATACATTTCATCTGGAGAGCGCCTGCGCGGGGCTCTTTGTCTGACAGCTCTCCAAGTACGACGGACGAGGAGGACGACTAGTCATTTTTTTTTAAAACTCCGTTTGAATGACCTTGACCTTTCCCCCTCCACTGAGTTTATTTAAGGTGCACTCTCACTGACTCTAGCATCATTTCATCGCGCACCTTCACCGCAGCAACATGGAGAGTCAACTCAACTACTGTTGCGAACAGAAATGTTTTTCATGGCCAAATGACATTGATGTGGTGGATGGCTTGGCTTGTAGAACATGTGAAGCTTTTGGTCAGTGCATGTGTAAGTGCAAGTCTTGGAAGAAGCCGAAACCGAAGTTGAAGACATTCCATGTGTACCAAATGAGAGGGCATAAGTACACTTGTTGCCCTGAACGTTGCATTGAATTCAAACTAAAACAGCTAACTGGCTGCAAATTGTGCAACAATCATTTTGCAGGTTTTTGCAAACATTATTTAGGAGCGTGTCAATACAGATCAACTTGGCATACCGAAGCACTCACTATCAATGAAATGGCTATAGACTCACAAGAGTAGTCTTTCTACTCTTTGACTTTTTTAAAACTCCGTTTGAATGACCTTGAAATTTCCCCCACCACTTCCCCATATATCTAGAGTACGCAGGGCCCGGAGGTCAGTCGCTCGGCGGCTGTCGTAGGATGCACATCCGTGTTGTGCAGTCTGCTGTGCAGTTTTGATTTTAACCAGTTCAAGGTCACCACACTTAAACTCTGGCGAAAATGTCAAGCTGTTAAACACAATCCTAAGCCCCAGGTTCACAGTCAACCTCAAGGTCATCCCACTTTAACATGTAAATTTAAGGTAGCACCAAAACGGTGCTACCTGGCTTGACATTTTCAAGTTTCCCGAGGTCATCGCAGTTTCCCCCACCACTTCCCATATACCTAGAGTGCACGGGGCCGGACAGTCAGTCGCTCGGTGTCTGTCGTAGGGTGCACATCGCGGTTGCTACTCCGATTCCTGACAATTTCAGGTAGTTCAAGGTCACCACACTTAAACTCTGGTAAATACACATTAAACAGTTGTACTAAGAGTAAATTTTTCTAAGTGTTGACTCAAATCTGAAGATTCTTTAGATACATCTTTAAAAACAATCCTAAGTCTCAAATTTACAGTCAACCTCAAGGTCATCACACTTTAACATGTAAATTTAAGGTAGCACCGAAACAGTGCTACCTGACTTGGCATTTTTAAGTTTCCCAAGATCATCGCAATTCCCCCACCACTTCCCATATACCTAGAGTGCGCGGAGCCGAACAGCCAGTCGCTCGGTGTCTGTCTTAGGGTGCGCATCGCGGTTGCAGTAATGGTCGAATGGGGGCTTCTGGGTCAGTTCAAGGTCACCCGAGCGGTGTCACATGACGGTTTAGGCAGAGTCACGTTGCAAACTTCAAGTTTCCTCAGCACTTTTGCTGTTTCTCATCGCAATTTCGCTCCAAGTTGTCAAGGTCATGGTAACTGTGACTGAAACTCGGAGCGTAGTGCGAGAAACAGCAAAAGTGCCAAAAAATTTTAGGTTTCAGCGTGACCTTGACCTTTGTGACATCGATGACGTCATCTTGGTGACGTAAGGGGTGATGACGTCATCAGCACGTCATTTTTGTGACGTCATGGGTGTGACGTCAAGGAAGTGACGTCATTGGTGATGACGTCATCGATGATGCAATCGATGACGTCATCAATGAGGTCATTGACCTCGATGACGTCATCGATGACGTCATCCCTCAGGTGACCTTGAACTGAGCCAAAAGCCCCCATTCCCCACTACTTATTTGCTGCCGTCCAATCAGGCTTAGATTTTAGTTTATTAAACGATTGAACAAATCAAGTTATAGAACGATTGAACTTTCCATTCTTACCTTGGCTAACGTTTACCTACTTCCGACGTTTTTTTAAACTATCTACATATCTGATGACCCATCAGGCTGATAAATATTATAATAACCAATTGAATTAAACTCGATAGTAATTTTTCTCGCTGCCACTTTGTCCGACAAACTTCCTCAATGCAGTGCTCTCACCTAAAGTCTCGATTAACCCTATTATTGTTGTAATTTAAAACTAATCTATACTTATCAATTATTGTAACTCTTTCAGTATATTTTAATTTAACCGATAATCCTTTTTTGGCTATTATTTCCCAATTGGTTTTTTTACTACCATTGGTTGAAAATGCATAATGTACCCCGATTTTATGGTTCTTAAGTTGCAACTTTCTTCATTTTAAGACTTTAAGACTTCATGATTATAGTACCTAATACCCTGTGATCTATTACATACTACTAGGGCTCTATTTTTATTAATTTTCTGAACTAATATATATAATATTTAAATTTGTTAAACTAATAATTGCTTATTTTAAATGATAAAATTGTTATCGTTCCTCTATATGGTACATATATGATTCCTCAGTTTCTTGGCCACCCCGTGGCGAAACTGAAGCATCTTAGCCTATAACATTTTTTTTTTAATTTCAAATATCTTGATTTAGTCTCGTTTTTCTTCTATTACATACAACGATCCTCCATATAAAATTATAATTTTATTCCACTTTTATCTTTTCATAATACAGCTATTATTACCTCACTCATGTGCAATCATAATCGTATCTCCAAATTTTTACACAACAACTTTTGAGCATGACTATTTACATAGTTCATTAATATTTCACAACTCCATTATATTTTTTTACGAATTAAGGGGGGAGTGGGATTATACCATGAGCCGTGAGCAAATTTCAAAGCTTATTATTATTTATTGTGAGTAGTGTGTATTGGCGGCTTCTGTTACCGCCGTTGGAGTTGAGCCCTCAACTAGCCTGTTCATTGTATGAGGTTTTGACAGTAATTTACGGAATTGGGGCAACCAATTATTGGGTTGGACCCTCCATCAAGCATAACACCTAGAATATTTACATAAATAATATTTATCTCGCAGCTAAATTTTTTTAAACTATTTACTAAGGAGGAGTATTAAAACCTACTAATAGGATATTATTAAAGCATTTTTTACTATTGATTGTGAATTTGGAGTATTAGATAGTTTTGTTACTGGCTTAGCTGTCCAGATCTTGTGTGGAACTAAACTATTTCAAACTTGACTTTTTATCAATTCAAACTAGGGGGCAACTCCTAAGGGGCATGGGGCGGAGCCCCATCGAGCCGTAGGTGAGTCTAATAAACTATACAGCCCTATGTGTAACTGACTGACTGACTGACTTATATGGGATACGAATTTCTGACGTAACTATTTAAGCTAGAGACTTGAAATTTAGCATACGTCTAGCTTGAACGGTCAATGCTAAGTGTAAAATCTTAAACTTGCAAACTTTTAGTTTTATCCTACAAAAAAAATTCAAAATGGCGGATTTTCAAAATTGTAATTTTACTTTTTTGGCTCTAGCGGCCAAACGCTTTGTCCTATCTAAAATCTGAGAACAATACTACGATAGGGAATTTAATTTTCTACAATTTCGATCTTGTGACTTTTTATCGTATCTCGCACCGTTAAGCCTCCAGAGCGTTTTTAATGAAATGCCGTTTTCGTTTTTCGGGCTCTAGTGCCTAAACCGATGGTTGTAAAAATTTTTTTAAGGTTCATTTCGATAGATCTTTATAATATCTACAATTTCTTTTCCCGTATATTTTGCCGTATCTCTACTCGTTTACTCACAAAATTCATTTTTCACTTTTTCCGGATTTTGTGAACGTAAGTAGTGGGAAAACACCGGTTCTGGTCCACTAGATAAATCGTAATTTTAGTATTTCAGCTCTAGTGACCTAACGGTTAGTCTTATCTGAAATATGAGAGCATATTACGATAGGAAATTGGATGATCTACAATTTTGGTCCTTTTACTTTTTGTCGTACATCGCACCGTTAACCCTCCAAACTGATTTTTGTGAAATTTATATTTAGATTTAGGGCCCTAGCGACTAAATGGTTTGTCCTACGAAAATGTTTAAATGACAACTTTTATAGGTCTTTTTAATATCTACAATTTTAATTCTAACATACTTTGCCGTAGCCTATCTCTTTCCGTTCACTCTCAGAAAACATTTTTCACTTTTTCCCAGTTTTGTGATAAATAAGTAGTGGCTTTTGGACAACTATAAAGAAATCATAATTTTAGTATATTTTAGCTCTAGAGGCTAAATGGTTAGGCCTTTCATAGATTTGAGACTACCACGGTACTGAATTGGATGAACTACGATTTTTTTCCTGTGACTTTTTGTCGTACATCGCACCAATTGCGTATATATCCAGTCTAATTTTTTGCAATCGCGTTTTCAGTTTTTCCACTCTACTGACAAAACGATTGGTCCTATCGAAAAATGTTGCTGAATATGACTGGCTTACAGTTTTCAGAACATTTTGCCGTATCTCTACACATTAGCTCTCAAAACAGATTTATTACAGGACCAGAATAGTTACCGAAAACTTGAAATTGGGGACCTTACCTTCTTTTAAGAGACAATTAAAAATATGAATTCAGCTATTGTCGGGGCTGGTGTTACTAATTTACATACTTTTAGTAAGTTCCTCCTCGGAATTTAGGGAATCATTTTAAAACTTTCTAGTCTTTTGTGATTTCTATCTCGTTTATCAGATTTTATATTATTTCATTTTAATGTTATGTTATTGTTTTCACTGATTTATTGCAACAATTTTTGATGAATTTAAAAGCTTTAATTATTATTGATTGTGAGAAGTGTGCATTAGCCTTTTGTTACTGTTTTGGTTGTGCACTTCATTGGTAAAGCTAACCTGTTTAACACTCGACTTTTTTATTTACAAACTAATTCAGCGAACACATTGGAGTTAATAACCCTCAACAAGCCCGTTCACTGCATCAAGTTTTTTCAGAAATTACGGAATTGGGGCAACAAATTAGGGAGTGGACCCTCCATTCAGCATAACACAAAGAATAAATGATTATTGTATCACACTCGAAATATTTTAACAAATTTTAACTACGAAGAGTTATTAAAACCGATTCATAGGAGATTTTAAAAGCTTTTCTAGCTATCGATTGTGAATTGTGTGTATTAAACGGTTTTGTTACTGTCTTGGCTGTTCAGTTCTTCCACAAAACTAACCAATTTCATACTTGACATTTTTTATTAATTTACGAATTTAGGGATACCCCTAAGGGGGCATGGGGGCGGAGCCCCCATCGAGCCGTAGGCGAGTCCTATAAATATACAGCCCCATGTGGAACTCACTCACTCACTCACTCACTCACTGACTCACTCATCTATACAAATTCTAGACAGCTTCCGGGTGAGCTGGAAACTTGATTTTTGGCATGCGGGTGGCTTGAAGTCTGATACCCCAGGAAAAAGTCTAAAAAGCGACAATTTTCCATTTCAACCCCCCCAAAAAATTAACGAAGGGTGGAAACCGGTAACTCCGAAATGTAAGGTTTTACTATTTTTGCTGTAACTTTTGAACGAGAGGTCCTACCTCAAATCTGAGGGAAAATCGTTCGTTGGGAATTAGACGCTCTACAAGATTGGTCCAATGAAATATTGCCGTATCTCACCCCCTTCACCCTTAAAAAGGGGCTTACTTTCAAAATTTCTAAAACTTTTCGAAAAAAATACGCTATTTTGATATCTTTATATGCTATTATGTAACATATATGCATGAATTTCTGTTTATATTATGACCTCAACAGGTTCTTTCTACATTAGTAGCTTTTTGCCCATTGTAATAGAAGATTAGTCCAAAAAAGTGGTAAAATCTAAAAATTATTTACATTTTTTCATGTAATGTGTTAGTAATTCGCTTTAACCTGGCAAATATATTGCTATTTCGATATATAATTTGCCATTACTATATACTATTATAGACGCTCTACAAGTTTGGTCCTCTGACATTTTGGCGTATCTCACCCCCTTCACCCTTAAAAAGGGGCGTACTTTCAATATTTCTAAAATATTTCGAAAAAATTGTGCTATTTTGATATTTTTTATCTACTATTATGTAACATATATGCATGAATTTTTATTTATATTATGACCTCAACAGGTCCTTCCTATAGTAGTAGCTATTTGCCAATTTCAATTTAAGTTTAGTGAAAAAAATTTTAAAAACCCAACGTTGTTAACATTTTTTTCACGTAATGTGTTAGTAATTCACTTCAACCTGGTAAATATATTGCTATTTCGATATATAATTTGCCATTACTATATACTATTATAGACGCTCTACAAGTTTGGTCCTCTGACATTTTGTCGTATCTCACCCCCTTCACCCTTAAAAGGGGGCGTACTTTCAAAATTAAGAATAATCTTTACGCAAAAACTGTGCTATTTTGTTATTTTTATTTACTATTATGTAACATATATGCATGAATTTATATTTCTATTATGAACTCAACAGGTTCTTTCTATAGTAGTAGCTTTTGCCAATGTCAGTCGAATATTATCCCAAAAAAGTTGTAAAAACACAAAATTCTTAACAGTTTTTCATAAAAGTGTTTGTAATTCACTTTAACCTGGTGAATGTACTGAAATATTGATATATGTTTTGCCATTAACACATTCTATCATAGACGTTCTACAAGTTTGGCCATTTCATATTTTGGCGTATCTCACCCCCTTCCCCTTAAAAAAGGCGCGTACTTTCAAAATTTTTTAATTTTTTCATAAAAATGTGATTATCCAAAAATTTTTATTCACCATTATGAAACACAGCTGCCTGAAACTTTGTACATATTATATATCCAATCAATTTAAATCATAGTTAAGTCCCAAAATGAAAAATCACGTAATTATTAACATTTTTTCATTTTAAGTTTTTGTAAATTACTGCATTCTGCCAAATATACAGAAAAAATTATGTATTTTTTGCCAGTATTATATTCTACTTTAGACGCTCTACAAGTTCGCTCCTTTGGGATTTTTCAGTATATCCCCCCTTCACCCTTAACAAGAGGCGTACTTTCACAATATCGAAATTCTTTCACAACAATTACTCTATTTCAATATTTTTCATTTACTATTATGGCACATACATGCCACAAATTTAGTATACATTATGACCATATCTAGGTCTTACTATAGAAGCAGTTATTGGCCAATTTCAGTCTAAGATTGTAAAAAATACGAAATTATTAACATTTTTTCATTTATAGTATTTTTGTGATTTTGTTTGACCCGGTAAAAGTACTGCAAACTGATATATGTTTTGTCAGGATTATTTTATTTTTAGATGTTCTACGAGCCCGGAGCTTTGAGATTTTGTAGCTTCTCACACCCTTCACCCTTATAAGGGGGAGTACTTTAAAAATTTCAATTTTTATCTTCGGATTAATTCCATCTTATTATGATGTGACGGTTTTTTTCTACTTTAAGTTTGAACAATCAAACTTTTAGTAATAGGAAATAAACTTGATGTTTTATCAAACGTATCTTGAAATGAACTACATTTTTGGACTTAACATTTTGACGAATCTGAAGCCAATTCTTAAGGTCGATCTAAACGATTTAAATTGTGGTTGGTAACCCGTGAGACTTTATAAATTATGAACGAATTAGGAGATTTTATAAAATATTTTTAAAACCCCCCACCACAGATGATTCCTCTTGAGTTTTAACTTCCAAACTGATGGTAATATGTAAGAAGCGGGTGTTTTAAGAGACATTGACACCAGCCAAACATTAAGCATGAAACATATTGGCGTATCTTTAGCCGCTTAGACTATCTTAGCGTGCTTAGCTTTGCTATGTGTTTGATATTAAGTTTAAAACTTGAATTAATCTGAGAGAACTATAAAGGGGGCATGGGGGCGGAGCCCCCATCGAGCCGTAGGCGAGTCTATAATATATACAGCCCCATGTGTAACTGACTCACTCACTCACTCACTCACTTATATGGGATACGAAGTTCTGACATAACTATTTAAGCTAGAGACTTGAAATTTGGCATACGTCTAGCCTGAACGGTCAATGCTAAGTGTAAAATCTTAAACTTGCAAATTTTTAGTTTTAACCTACTAAAAAAAATTCAAAATGGCGGATTTCCGAAATTGTAATTTTAGTTTTTTGGCTCTAGCGGCCAAACGCTTCGTCCTATCTAAAATCTGAGAACAATACTACGATAGGGAATTTAATTTTCTACAATTTCGGTCCTTTGACTTTTTATCGTATCTCGCACCGTTAAGCCTCCAGAGCGTTTTTAATGAAATGCCGTTTTCGGTTTTCGGGCTCTAGTGACTAAACCGATGGTCGTAAAAATGTTTTCAAGGTTTATTACGATAGATCTTTTTAATATCTACAAATCTTTCCCTTATATATTTTGCCGTATCTCTACTCGTTTACTCACAAAATTCATTTTTCACTTTTTCCGGATTTTGTGAGCATAAGTAGTGGGAAAACACCGGTTCTGGGACACTAGAGAAATCGTAATTTTAGTACTTCAGCTTTAGCTGCTAAATGTGTCTCTTCTCATTAAAGCTAGAGACTTGAAACTTGGCATACGTCTAGCCTGAACGGTCAATGCTAAGTGTAAAATCTTAAACTTGCAAATTTTTAGTTTTAATCTACAAAAAAAATTCAAAATGGCGGATTTCTGAAATTGTAATTTTACTTTTTTGGCTCTAGCGGCCAAACGCTTGGTCCTATCTAAAATCTGAGAACAATACTACGATAGGGAATTCAATTTTCTACAATTTCGGTCCTTTGACTTTTTATCGTATCTCGCACCGTTAAGCCTCCAGAGCGTTTTTAAAGAAATGCCGTTTTTGGATTTCGGGCTCTAGTGACTAAACCGATGGTCGTAAAAACTTTTTTAAGGTTTATTTCGATAGATCTTTTTAATATCTACAATTTTTCTCCTTATATATTTTGCCGTATCTCTACTCGTTTACTCACAAAATTTATTTTTCACTTTTTCCGGATTTTTTGAATATAAGTAGGGGGAAAAACCGGTTCTGGGACACTAGAGAAATCGTAATTTTAGTATTTCAGCTTTAGCTGCCAAATGTATCTCTTCTCGTTTACTTAAAAAATACATTTTTCACTTTTTCCGGATTTTGTGAACGTAAGTAGTGGGAAAATACCGGTTCTGGTCCACTAGAGAAATCGTAATTTTAGTATTTCAGCTCTGGGGGCCTAACGGTTAGTCTTATCTGAAATCTGAGAGCATATTACGATAGGGAATTGGATGATCTACAATTTTGGTCCTTTTACTTTTTGTCGTACATCACACCGTTAACCCTCCTAACTGATTTTTGTGAAATTTATATTTAGATTTAGGGGCCTAGCGACTAAATGGTTTGTCCTACAAAAATCTTTAAATGACAACTTTTATAGGTCTTTTTAATATCTACAATTTTGATTTTGACATCACTTTCCGTTTACTCTCAAAATACATTTTTCACTTTTTCCCAGTTTTGTGATAAATAAGTAGTGGCTTTTGGCCAACTAGAAAAATCGTAATTTTAGTATATTTCAGCTCTAGCGGCTAAACGGTTAGGCCTTTCATAGATTTGAGACTACTACGGTACTGAATTGGATGAACTACGATTTTGGTCTTGTGACTTTTTGTCGTACATCGCACCAATTGCGTAAATCTCCAGACTAATTTTTGTGCAATCGCGTTTTCAGTTTTTCCACTATACTGACAAAACGATTGGTCCTATCGAAAAATGTTGCTGAATATGACTGAAATATTTTATTAATGGCTTACAGTTTTAAGAACATTTTGCCGAATCTTTACACATTAGCTCTCAAAACAGATTTATTACAGGACCAGAATAGTTACCGAAAACTTGAAATTGGGGACCTTACCTTCTTTTAAGAGACTATTAAAAATATGAATTCAGCTATTTTCGGTGCTGGTGTTACTAATTTACATACTTTGAGTAAGTTCCACCTCGGATTTTAGAGAATCTTTTTAAAACTTTGGAGTCTTGATTCCTACATATTTTGCCGTATCTCTTCCCGTTGACTCAAAAAATACATTTTTCACTTTTTCCCAATTTCGTGAACATAAGTTGTGGCAAATAGTGGGTTCTGGTCCAATAGAGAAATCGTAATTTTAGTCCGGATGAGCTAGAAACTTAAAACTTGGTACACACGTAGTTTTTATGGTCAATACAAATAGAAAATCCCAAAACATTGAATTTTCAAATTTTAACCTCCTTAAAAAATTATTTTTTCATGGTAAAATCTACACTATGTTAGGCTTTTCTAAATACACTGTAACTTTTGAACGAGAGGTCCTATCTCGAATCTGAGGAAAAATTCATGGTCAGGAATTAGACGCTCTACAAGTATAGTCTCGTGAAATTTTTCCGTATCTCACTCCCTTCACCCTTAAAAAAACAGCATACTTTCAAAATTTCCAAATTTTTTCACAAAAATCTCGTTATTTTAATATTTTTTATTTACTAACATGGCACACGGATGCTTGAACTTTAGTACATATTATGGTCTCAACTAGATCTTACCACAGTGGTAGCCATTGATCAATCTCAATTATAATTAAGTCAAAAAAAAATTTAAAAAACACAACATTCTTAAAATTTTTTCGTTGTAAGTGTTTGTAAATTACTTTATTCTGCCAAATATACTGCAATATTGATATTTGTTTTGCGTCTGTATTCTATTTTAGACGCTCTACAAGTTCGGTCCTATGCAATTTTGCCGTATCTCACCCCCTTCACCTGTAAAGATTGGCGTACTTTCACAATATCGAGATTCTTTCACCAAAATTCCTCTATTTATCGTTTACTTTTATAACACATACATGCCTCAAATATTGTATACACTCTGAATATATCTAGTTCTTACTATAGAAGCAGCCAAAGGCCGATTTCAATCCAAGGTTAGTAAAAAAACTGTGAAAATATTAAATTATTAACCTGTTTTATGTATAGTTTTTGGTGATTTTGTTAAACCCGGTAAAGGTACTGCCATACCGATATACTTTTTGTCAGCATTATATTATTTTTATATTCTCTATAAGCTCGGCCCTTAAGATTTTGTAGCATTTTACTCTCTTCACCAAAAAAAGGGGTGTATTTTCAAAATTCTTTCACAAAAATTGAGTTATTTTAATATTTTTTATTTACTGTTATGACAATTAGATGCCTGAAATTTAGCTACACACACATACCATGAGCATTAAATATAAAATATAAAAGAAAAGTATCAATTTAAGCTTTAAATATCAAGAGAATATCTTAAATGTTTTAGACTTCCTGAACTATTAAACTAAGTCAGCGAAGATAAGGATAGGGTTGGGGGTGGAGGCCTCAATTAGCCTGTTCAGTTCTTAAGACTTACAACAATTAATTAATTCGGGGCAACCCAAAATGGGGGCATGGGGCATCGAGCCGTAGGCGAGTCTATAATATATACAGCCCCATGTGTAACTGACTGACTCACTGATGATCTTAAAGTCCTGAAGCGACCGTTTAAGATAGAGACTTGAAATTTGGCATGGACATTCTTTGAGATGTTTCAATTTAGGGAAAATCATAAAACTACAACTTTTTTACTTTTAAACTATAAAAAAGGTTCAAAATATAGATTTGTCGGTAACGTAGTTCAGCCGTATCAGCGTATATCACCGCGTGGTATCGTAGATCACTCTGCAGGTTTAGTTCTCGCTCATGTTTAAATGATCTCTTTCAATTACACCCGTGTATGATACCATTATTGAATTACGTTAGCATGAATGTCTTGATTAGACGACGGTGTTTTTCTGCATAGAGAGCGGGTTATTTCAGCAATTCTCGCTTTGTTCTAGACAGTATTAATGCCCAAAAACTAAAAATTTTCAGCTTTCAAATTATAAATAATTCTCAAAAGACGAGGTGTCGTAAGGAAGTACGTTGGTTCTTAGAGATGTCGCTTGGAGCGCTATTATAGTCACTTAGTTCTCGCTTGTATTTGAATGATATCTTTTAACTACACCTCTTCCCGATAATTAATCTCGATTGGGCGCACAGTTGTTTGAGTATGGTTGTCCCTCTGATTGCTGTGTTATTATTGAAAATGAATTTACTGAATCGAAAGCGTATCTTTACATTCAGGTGATGTCCGCTTTAATTTCTATATTAATTGCTAAAAATATATTAGGTCTTAATACATTTTCTAGACTTTAGTTTTCTCATGCTGGAAAATTTCTTGTAGATTTTCGCACAAAAATTACCTAATACAGTAATTTTAACTTAATTTTCTACTATTTGTATGCTGTCTCTCTATATGAATCCCCAGATTGAATATAGCGCTTCAGTTGATAGTTCTGGTACAGTTTTACTTTGAAGAGTTGAACGTGTCCCAACACGTCTGACATCCGGTCTTTGACCTATTTGCTGCTGTCCAATCAGGCTTAAATTTTAGTTTAGGAATCGATTGAACATATTAAGTTATAGAACAATTGAACTTTCCATTCTTACCTTCGCTAACATTTACCTACTTCCTACGTTTTTTTTAAGACCATCTACATATCTGATGACCCATCAGGCTGAGAAATATTAAACTAACCAATTGAATTAAACTCAATAGTAATTTTTCTCGCTGCCACTTTGTCCGTCAAACTTCCTCAATGCAGTGCTCTCACACAAAGTCTCGATTAACCCTATTATTGTTGTAATTGAAAACTATTCTATGCTTATCAATTATTGTAACTCTTTCAGTATATTTTAATTTAATCAATAATCCTTTTTTTGGCTATTATTTCACAATTGGTTTTTTTTACTACCATTGGTTGAAAATGCATAATGTACGCCGATTTTATGGTTCTTAAGTTGCAATTTTCTTCATTTTAAGACTATATAAAGACTTTAAGACTTCATGATTGTAGTACTTTATACCCTGTGAGCTATTACATACTACAAGGGCTCTATTTTTATTAATTTTCTGAAGTAATATGTATATAACATTTAAAACTGTTAAATTAATAATTGCTGATTTTGAATGATAAAATTGTTATCGTTTCTCTATATGGTACCTATATGATTCCTGCGTTTCTTGGCCACCCCTTGGCGGAACTGAAGCATCTTAGCCTAAACCATTTTTTTTTTAAATTTCAAATATCTTGATTTTGTGCCTTTTTTCTTCTAATACATACAACGATCCTCTATATAAACTTATAATTTTATTCCACTTTTATCTTTTCAGAATACAGCGATTACCTCAATCATGTGCAATCATAATCGTATCTCCTAATTTTTACACAACAACTTTTGAGCATAACTATTTACATAGTTCATTAATATTTCACAACTCCATCATATTTTTTAATGAACTAAGGGAAGCTAGGGAGAGGGATTAAACCATGAGCCGTGGGCAAATTTAAAAGCTTATTACTGTATTATTTATTGTGAGTAGTGTGTATTGGCGGCTTCTGTTACTGTCGTTGGAGTTGAGCCCTCAACTAGCCTGTTCATTGTATGAGGTTTTGACAGTAATTTACGGAATTGGGGCTACCAATTATTGGGTTGGACCCTCCATCAAGCATAACACCTAGAATATTTACATAATATATACAGCCCCATGTGTAACTGACTGACTGACTTACTCACTCACTGATGATCTTAAATTGACCCGTTCTTCGGTTGGAACTAACCTGTTTAACAATTTGACTTCTTATTAATTTACGAATTTAGGGCAACCCCCAAGGGGCATGGGGCGAAGCCCCATCGAGCCGTAGGCGAGTCTAATAAACTATGCAGCCCTATGTGTAACTGACTGACTCACTTATATGGGATACGAAGTTATGACGTAACTATTTAAGCTAGAGACTTGAAATTTGACATACGTCTAGCCTGAGTAGTCAATGTTAAGTATAAAATCTTAAACTTGCAAATTTGTATTTTTAACCTGCAAACAAAATTCAAAATGGCGGATTTCTAAAATTGTAATTTTAGTTTTTTGACTCTAGCAGCCAAACGCTTGGTCCTATTTAAAATCTGAGAACGATATTACTATAGGGAATTTAATTTGCTACAATTTCGGTCCTTTGACTTTTTATCGTATCTCGCACCGTTAAGCCTCCAGAGCGTTTTTAATGAAATGCCGTTTTCGGTTTTTGGGCTCCAGTGACTAAACGGATGGTCGTAAAAATTTCTCAAGGTTTATTTCGATAGATCCCTTAAATATCTAAAATTTTTACCTTTACATATTTCACCGTATCTCCTCTCGTTTACTCACAAAATACATTTTTCACTTTTTCCGTATTTTTGAACATAAGTAGTTGGAAAATACCGGTTCTGGAACAATAGAGAAATCGTAATTTTAGTCCGGATGAGCTAGAAACTTGAAATTTGGTACACACGTAGTTTGTATGGTCAATACATAGGAAAAATCCCCAAACATATAATTTTCAAATTTTAACCCCCTCAAAAAAATATTTCTTTTAATGGTAAAATCTACACTATGTAAGGCTTTTCTAAATACGCTGTAACTTTTGAACGAGAGGTCCTATTTCGAATCTGAGGGAAAATTCATGGTCAGGAATTAGACGCTCTACAAGTTTAGTCTAGTGAAATTTTGCCGTATCTCACTCCCTCCGCCCTTAAAAAGGGGCTTACTTTCAAAATTTCCAAATTGTTTCAAAAAATCTCGCTATTTTAAAATTTTTTATTTACTTATATTGCACACGGATACTTGAACTTTAGTACATATTATGGTATCAACTAGATCTTACCTTTGTGGCAGCCATTAACCAATTTAAATTATAATTAAGTCTAAAAAAACTTGAAAAAAACAAAATTCTCCAC
Source organism: Neoaliturus tenellus (assembly GCA_030545055.2). NCBI lineage: Eukaryota > Metazoa > Arthropoda > Insecta > Hemiptera > Cicadellidae > Neoaliturus > Neoaliturus tenellus. The sequence goes on along the minus strand of CM061533.1, from coordinate 255,312,083 downwards.
ATTTTTTCGTGTAAAGTGTTTGTAAATTACTTTATTCTGCCAAATATACTGCCAAATTGATATTTATTTTGCTAGTATTACATTCTATTGTAAACGTTCTACAAGTCCAGTCCAATGCAGTTTTGCCGTACCTCACCCCCTTCACCCGTAAAGATTGGCGTTCTTTCACAATATCGAAATTCTTTCACCAAAATTGCTCGATTTCAATATTTATCGTTTACTTTTATGACACATACATGCCTCAAATTTGGTATAAGCTATGAATATATATAGTTCTTACTATAGAAGCAGCCATTGGCCGATTTCAATCCAAGATTAGTAAAAAAAAAAAAAAAAAACTGTGAAAATACTAAATTATTAACCTTTTTTTATGTACAGTTTTTGGTCATTTTGTTAAACCCGGTAAAGATACTGCTATACCGATATATGTTTTGGCAGAAATATATTTTTTTAGATGCTTTTAAGCTCGGCCCTTAAGATTTTGTAGCATTTCACTCTCTTCACCCCAAAACAGGGCGTATTTTCAAAATTCTTTCACAAAATTTGAGTTATTTTAATATTTTTTATTTACTGTTGTGACACTTGGATGACTGAAATTTACTCCACAAACATACCCTGAGCATTTTATATAAAATATAAAACAAAAGTATAAATTTAAACTTTAAATATCAAGAGAATATCTTAAATGCTTAAGATTTCCTGAACTATTAAAAAAAGTCAGAGAAGATAAGTATAGAGTTGGGGTGGAGGCCTCAACTAGCCTGTTCAGTTCTTAAAACTTAGAACAATTAACGAATTCGGGGCAACCCCCAAAGGGGGCATGGGGGCCCCCATCGAGCCGTAGGCGAGTTAGTAACTATACAGGGTGAACAACTTAACTGTGCCACCATTGGCATATCCTAAACTAAGAGATTTAGAAAAAAACTTTAAATGGGGAACATCACCTATTTTTTAAGGTGATAAGAAATATGAATTCCATTTTCTTCGAAATGGCCGCCATTTTCCAATATGGCGGCCAACTTTAAAATTTCTTATGGAACACCCTATATTTTATGGTGTTTTTGAAATGTACATGTAATTTTAAGAGATTTTTTTCTGTGACATTTTTCTCTAAACCTAACGGTTAGGGAGCTACAGGTAATCAAAGTTCATTTTTAGTTCCGTAAGAATAACATGGGGCAAACTTTATCTGTCCATATCTCCAAAACCATTCAGTAAAATAAAAAATACTCAAGAATCAAAATGTCTTAAAATTATGTTTAAAGAACATTTCACACATAAAAATTATCATTTACGCATAAATTAACTTATTTCCAATATGGCGGCCAAAATATAAAATTTGTAGAAAATTGGTGTTATTATGAAAAAAATGACATTAAAACATCAGTTTAAGACATTTTTATTCTTGAGTATTTTTTATTTTACTTAATGGTCTCGGAGATATGAGCAGATCTAAAAATGAACTTTAATTGCCTGTAGCTCCCTAACCGTTAGGATTAGAGAAAAATGTCAAAGACAAGAAATGTCTTAAAATTACATGTACATTTAAAAAACACCATAAAATATAGGGTGTTCCATAAGAAATTTTAAAGTTGGCCGCCATATTGGAAAATGGCGGCCATTTCAAAGAAAATGGAATTCATATTTTTTATCACCTTAAAAAAATAGGTGATGTTCCCCACTTGAAGTTTTCTCTAAATCTCTTAGTTTAGGATATGCCAATGGTGGCACAGTTAAGTTGTTCACCCTATATAGCTACTATATATAGTATATGTTAGTGTATATTAGGAACTATTTTATACAGGTTTTATAATGCAAATTCAAATTTATATTAGATGTGACTCCAATATGTTATCAAAATATTTGACACTTTCACATCATATCCAATCACAGTTAATTTATGTTGCAGAGCTTAATCCATTAACACTACAACAGCTAGTTACAGGAATAATAATGGGAATATAAATACATCAATTCGTTTCCAACTAGATTTTGCTATAAAAAACTAAACTAAATGTAGGTTTTTTGCAATGAGAAATGTATTTAAAAAATAAAATTTGAAAAAAAAAATATAATTGTGAGTGCGAAGTTATAGACATGCGTGTTTTGAACATGGTGACTGACTTAAATGTTGCATTACAATTGTAAAATCAGCCATGTTGTAAAAAGCCTAGGATTTATACAAAACGCTGTAGGAGGATTATGGGAAGGTGACGCTAGCGCCGCGGTGTTGGATGCTAGTATTACGATGGAGTTAAAACAATTCTGGCTTTCTGTAGGTGCAGGCTACATGCGACGCTGTGGACGGCCAGCGCAAGTTTTACAATAAGGTTGAAGCGGGTTCAACTGCATTACAAAACTACTAGAATTAACGGTTAGCGTTTGTGATATCAAACAGGACCACAAAAAGACCATTCATTACAACTATTTTACAAAAAAGACTAAAATAATAAGCCTAATTGAAGCACTAAGCGCTATAGGCTGTCATAGCCTATTTACAAAATGGCTAATTTTACAATTTTACTGCAACATGTATCAGTTATTTACTGTATTTTGGTATTTATGAAATTTATGATTAAACATCTTCATATCTTATTTGACACCTTTTCCCTCTCTTTTCTTTAAGACCCTTCAAAGAAACCTCTCACGACAATGTAATACAAATGATCATAGGAACATTTTAAGAAACCATATCAACGTATAGTGATTATAAACATCGTTGTTTAAATGATACTCTCAATCATGCAACAGAATTTCAAAAAGAAAAACTTTATCAAAAGCCAAATATTTTACGTGATTGTTATGTAAAAGTGTATTGCACTTGGGGGAGATGAATGCCCATTAATATAGTGCTCCTCGGGGTTGTGCTTTACGCGATAGTAAAACAGCAGACGCTCATTTAGGTTAATGACGTCACCGGGGCGTCTCCTCAATTTATTTCCCGTCTGTCTTTGAAAACTATTATTCTATATCTGGAATGCAAATTAATAGTTTAATCTATTTAAAAGATTTATCAAAAACCTAAGAGGTCTAAAACCGACCTATGTTATATTCATTTTGCTCAGAGTTTGTAGAAGTACTCGTGTATGGCTCGCTGGGGGCTTATAACTTTGACCCTTTATTGTTGTTCTATTGTCATAGATAATTTGTTCTATTTGTATGAACAATTTATAATTATTTTTAGATGTTACAGACAGTTGTTTGTTTCAGTTATTTATAGTCATTGTGAGAAGAAATAGATACCCTACACGCTATGAATAAAGATAAAAATATAAACATATTGTTCTTTATCATAACAATTACTTAACATGTCAACTATTGTGACATGTTATTTTTAAATGAATCTCGATTTTGGTTTCATGGAACTTGTCGAAGTCAGGCATTTACAAGAACAAAGACACTCTCACTGTCTGGAGTCACAGTTTTAATTACTTATCGATTTATTCTCCCTTTGAATTTCCATAACAGTATCGAGTTAAAGCTTTTAACAATCAAATAACTGGGGTTATTTTTGTTAAACTGTAACTAAGACGAAAATCACACCAGGTTTTCACCTTAGTTTTTAAATTGCACACAGTAAACCAACTAAATAAAACTTCTTAAGAGCTGGTGTTAAAATTCTAAATAATAAAAACAATTAATTGTAATTTTTCCTATTTATAATGAATTAATTAACGATTTAATAGTAAGTTTTAATTGGTATTGTTATAACGAAATTAATAAAACAATATACGATTGGAAAGTGGTATAAAAATGCCAAATGGATTTAAAATCCATTTTGCATAGATCAATGAGCGTTTGTTAAAAAGATCTGTGATCTCAATTTTACAAGCGTACAATTAGTCAGTTTTCTAACTGCAGGATCGAGCTTTCTTGAGCTTAAGTTCAATGCTTCACTTAATATGTTAATATCACTCGATTTACATTGACTTTAATAACTCTGGAGTTTACATCTTGGGTAACTTAAATATCGATAGCTTTAATGTAATTTTTTATACATACATGACAAGAGTGAAATATTAAAACAGAAAAATGTAGGGATATGTTAAAATCTAACACGAATAATGTGAATTTAAAAGTTATGAATTACAATGGCAACATATAATAATACCAATTTTTTTTACTATGCCAAAGAATAGTATATTTCACCACTAGTCCGGAAAGTGACCGGGGCGAGATAGTGTTTTACGCGCGAGGCGAAGCCGAGCGTGGAAAACACTATCGAGCCTGGAAATGGGCTTTCCGGACGAGTTGTGAACGATACTTTTCATCACGACGCAATTATTAATAAATGTGGAAGTTTTAAAGGAGGATTATTTTTGTAAATTCTTCGCCATTGGACAAAGTAAACAAAGCTGGAATTCAAAATTTAATTTGTTTTAAACCCAGCTGATTGTTGCTGTACGGAAAAGTTTGTTTACCTTGGACGGAAAGCAATGTTTACAAACATTACTTTCCGTACAGGTCAATAAAATCAGCTGACGGTGACAGTTTGGGAAATGACTACTTTCCAAGGTCTCAGCTGTACGGCAAGTTGTCACTTTCGTATACGGAGTGATGAAAAAAAAAATTCTGTTGAGGTAAATAATGAATAATTTTTATCGAAACACAACACTTAGGATCAAACACAAAGTGGGTTTCGTGTAGCCTAAGAACGCTACACATTACACACATTACACATGTCCATGAACTTTTAAGAGAGAAAAGATGAATGCATAGAGTTTTATTGTCAATGAAGATTCTTATTGCTAGAGAATATTAAGTCAGAATGACATCATTTGAGCTTACAACACAATTGTACTTCGCTCCCTTCCTTCGCATGCATTACTTACCGCTTTCCAAAAATGGTATGTTTATGTTAATTCCAATTAATTTGCATATTAACAAGTTGAATTTTTTACAGTTAAAGTATTTTATTATTTTTCGTACATAAGAAATTATTTATTTTACAAACGAAATTCAATTTAAATGTTGTGTTTATATTGTATTTTGTTTTGAATGCATTACTTAATCTTTTCTAAACAACTTAATTTGTTTAGAGGTTAATTTTTCAAATTTCAATCACTTAAAATTAGAACAAATTACTTCAAAGAAAAAAACATCTTTAGATCACTACGGACAAATTTCAGTTCAATTCGACATGATACCAGCTTGTTACCTAAAAATTTATCCAAAATTCTCTTGACGTCACACTTTATTCATAATGTTACTATTTACTTGATAACTTGAGTATTCGATCCAAGACCTTGAGCAAGGATTTGGACAAGTCAATTGGTTAAATTAAAAGAATAACTACAACTTAAGTAGGTATAAGTCTAGTTATTAAAAAAAAAAAAGGAAAAACTGCCAATATTATAGAAACCATTTTTGATAAGGAATGACTTTACTTCAACTTTAAAACATTACAAGATACGGCTTGAAGTAAGATGAAATTATATTCTTTAAAATAAAATGTGTTTATTAGCAAGTTATGAACATCAGGCAAATATATATATATATATATATATATATATATATATATATATATATATATATATATATATATATAGAGATATACATGTCAATTCTGTTACGTATCTAAATACCCGGCAAACATGTGACGTTACATGATTGCCAGCATTTCTATAAAAGTCGTATACATCGTATAGAAATCGAATTTGTCAATTGTGTTACCTGCAGAGATATACAAGTCAACATAGTTACAGCCACTCAGTGCTACCAACTGACATTTCTCTTTCTTTATAATTGTATTTATCTAATGAAATGTTTGAAAGTTGTTTTTAACACTTAATATTTTTTATTTCCGTAACATATTGAGTTCGTATTTGGTATGTATATTTATCACACCAATGCTAATATTTAGGGAAGTTTAATTTTATCTGATGAGTATTTTTAAAATGGTGGTAATTTAAAATTTTAAAACAAAAATATCTCTAAAACGATCAATTTTTATATAAATTTTAATAAGATAAAAAAGTGACGGATAAAACTATCTAAACAACCACACCAAGTCTGTAAAGATTTGAAATTAACAACACAGTTATTGCAATTTTCTATTAAAATAACCTCAATTTCCATGATATACATTTCAATTCAGTTACATAAGGAAATATCCAGCAATTATGTCATGTAGCATGATGGCCAGCATTCCTAAAAAAACCGTATACATAAATTATAATGCAAACCAATGTTTTCTGCCGAAAATGGCTATAAATCAGTTATTTTTTGTCAAATATTGTCAAACTTAGTATTATTGTTTAGATGATTTAATTGCCAAAATGTTGTCTGTTGTAGAATGTTTGTAAAATTTACCGATTATGAGATATTTGAGTTTAAAAATGCACGTAGCAAAAAAGATAACTGTTGAATTTAATGATGAGAAAAAATAAATCCTGAAAATGAGCACTGGTGTGATAAATGTACATGCAAAATATGAACTCAATGAAATTACCTGTTATGTAAATTATCAAGTCTAAAAACAATATGGTGGCTAGCCGCTTAACGAAGCATTTTAGGACATATTTAATTGAACTTTTGTCTGTTTTGACATGCTGAATAACCTGAAAATGTTTGTAAAATTTGAGGCTGGATACCCTGTTTGATTGAAAGTAGTCTTTTATTCTACCGCCCATTTATCTCTTCAAGCACCAAACTGTAGTATATCCTGAAATATGTTACTTCCTGTTGTATAAAAACTGCACCGTAATATCAGCTCATATCATAACAAGGAGATGCAAGATAATCGCGCGCACTTCCGCGAAATCCTCAGACGCTCTAGGAAATAATTTGTAAAACTATATCTAAAGGTCTCACGAAGAAATGCTTGAGATAAAAAATTAAATTCAAAATCGTAGCTACAATACTCCCTTTGAGAGTTTTTATTTGGCCAAAAAATAAAAAACTTTCCAGCATCTTACTTTTTTCATGTCATTACTGAATTGAATTAAAAGTAAGTTTGATTAAATTATGTATTATTATTATATACAAAACCTTTTCCTAATCTATTAAATACTGTAAGAATCACCATTTCAAGCACAAAATTTTAATATAAAGTTAACGTATTTATGTAATGGTTTAGTAGGTAAAAATACATGTTGAATGAAGCGCTGTTTTGGTTTCCGTCGCTCAGTTCCACTGCTTTTTGCCACCCGAACAATGGTCCTGAGACGTCCACGATTTTCACCCATTGAATACGCGGTCCAGTTATACCTACTTAGTCCGGGGTTGGGGTGCCGACGGACGTGTGCCGGGCCCGCGCCGCCGCACCGCGGCCACCGAACGACCTTGGGTCTCGCGCCGTTTCCATTGTTAACAGGGGAGGGGCGGACCGAAAAGGAGGCGCGTTTTATCACCCGCCATTCATCGCATGGAGCTTCGGGGCCACAAGAACATGAGCGAGTGAGCAAAGAAAATCAAGGGTAAATTTTTTTTAATTTGCTGAGTATGATGGGAGTGTTGAGTGTCGCTGCTCGCCACTGGAAAACGGGTTTGCGAGCCAGGACTAAGAAGATATTTCTTTCTCTCTGTACTGTAAAAATCTCTCTACAGTCGTGTTTGTGATCAGCGAATTATTTTGTTAAATTACTATTCAAAATTTCAATTCTCCGCATGAAACCAAGATTAAACGAAGATTTGATTTGTTTGGTGATGTGTTTTTTTTAATATTACAAAATTAGCTTTACTGTTGGAGGGGTTTTAAGATCTGCTTCAAAATAACTTATTGAACAAGACATTGACTCGGGTTAGTGTAGATGGACAATGGTTAATTAAAAATGTTTGTCATACGGTATCTCAACACCGCATTGGACAACAACTAATAATGACATACAAGAGCTGCCGGTACCAATTTGCCGAATAAATTTACGATTTATAATATCAATCACAGTATTGTTGAATGAAGATTACTAAAATGTATTCCCGTCACTGTTGCGGCCACTTTTCTTCAGTATGGCGATTTTTAAAATTAATATTATAATGTTTGGTAAATATTACCACTTACTGGGGTGCCACGCTGTCAGAGGGGCCGTTATCCGGGCTAATGGGATGACATAGGGGCGCTTACTTCAATAACAGGAAACATTCACTTGAGCTTAACAGATTAAAAAATATATACTCACATACGAAATATTTTACTTTTCAGTATATCAGTCCTATAACGCCCACACAAAGCATTTTTAATAAACTGAACATTTTTATAAATACGCGGCTGGCGGAACTTTTCCTGAGTTACAGCCCATCAGCAAAATGGTTCGCATGGCCCTCCTTAACATTTCGTTCTAATTCTTCTAATGTTTAACATGGCTACTTACAAGAAGCTTTGGAGGGCAAAGATGCGGTAAGGAAGTCGGTATTATTGGCCTCCATCTTCATTACGTTAGTTTGCAGGGAGGATTGCTTGTGAGAAAGATGGGGTTGATTTTTTTCGTAATTCCGGGTAAAATCCAAACGTTTTTTTATTTTATTTTATTTTTATTGTGGGTGTATCTACTCCAGTGGAATTTTTTAACGTTTTGACGGGGAACGGTCCAAACCCCAGTCTTGTTACTATCTAACATCGACCAGTTGTTATAGTGGGATTCATGAAAATAGTCCGATGACAGTCAACATTGTTGCCAAATTTACTCTGAAACACATTTTTATACTGTATTACACTTGGTAAACATAACCATAAATGACAACATTGCAGGGTGAGAGGGGGTGAGGGGGGAAACAGCTGTTAAAATTTTCATCGGACTATTTTCGTGCATCTTACTGCATCATAAATTAATAGCCAAATGACAATATAGCAACTGGGTCCGGAATCGAACCTTAAAAAAGCTCCTAACTTTTCTCGGGATCGAACCGGCAACCTCTGGATTTAAAGGTGAGCACTATAACCACTCAGCTACCCAGCCAGTTTTTTTTTTAAGGAAAAGTATGCATTCGTACACCTATCGTATCTAATGCAATAACTAAGTGGATTAAGTGCACAAGTGTAAATAACTTCATCAATTTAAAAATCGATTACCTTGTCTGTAGTATATTTTTTGTTTTTAACTAAATAGGCTCCAATAATTATACTTTAAAGACTATCGTAATCAAAGCTACTGCATTTCTTTAAACCTGGCTTCAAAATGTTGTCAACGTAATAACTAGTACAGTAAAAATAAGTTAAAAATTGCATAAGCCAAGTTTTTGCTTGTAGCGCAAAAACTATAACGAATCGAAAGTGTAGAATTATTAAAATAAGACGTATTTAAAAAATTTAATGCGTTTTACCACGTTTTTACTCGTAGAACAAAAACTATAACGAATCGAAAGTGTAGACTTGTTAAAATTGAATTCACCATGTGGTAAAACATAGGATTAGACTCATTATATGCAATAGGCCTATTCTGTCATGGGATTTCCGTTTTAAAGAAGGAAATTACATATAATGTTATATCAAGAAACAACTTGTTTCTTTGATGAGATACGACGAAGTATCAGAGGACCAAAATTATTCACGAGGTTAATTGCGATTTTTTAGTACCATTAAAAGTTACCATGTGTTAAAAATGACGTATTTAAAAAATTTCATGCGTTTTTCCGCATTTTTGCTCGTAGCGCAAAAACTATAACGAATCGAAAGTGTAGACTTGTTAACATTGAATTCACCATGTGCTAAAACATAGGATTAGACTCATTATATGCAAATTCTGTCATGGGATTACCGTTTTAAAGAAGGAAATTACATTTAATGTTATATCATAAAAAAAACTTGTTTATTTGATGAAATACGACGAAATAACAGAGGACCAAAATTGTTCACGAGGTTAATTGCGATTTTTTAATACCATTATAAGTTACCATGTGTTAAAAATGACGTATTTAAAAAATTTCATGCGTTTTTCCGCGTTTTTGCTCGTAGCGCAAAAACTATAACGAATCGAAAGTGTAGAATTGTTAAAATTGAATTCGCCATGTGCTAAAACATAGGATTAGACTCATTATATGCAATATTCTGTCATGGGATTACCATTTTAAAAAAGGAAATTACATTTAATGTTATATCATGAAACAACTTGTTTATTTGATGAGATACGACGAAATAGCAGAGGACCAAAATTGTTCACGAAGTTAATTGCGATTTTTTAATACCATTAAAAGTTACCATGTGTTAAAAATGACGTATTTAAAAGATTTCATGCAATTTTCCGCGTTTTTGCTCATAGCGCAAAAACTATAACGAATCGAAACTGTAGAATTGTTAAAATTGAATTCGCCATGTGGTAAAACATAGGAATAGACTCATTATATGCAATATTCTGTCATGGGATTACCGTTTTAAAGAAGGAAATTACATTTAATGTTATATCATGAAACTACTTGTTTATTTGATGAGATACGACGAAATACCAGAGGACCAAAATTGTTCACGAGGTTAATTGCGATTTTTTAATACCATTAAAAGTTACCATGTGTTAAAAATGACGTATTTAAAAAATTTCATGCCTTTTTCCACATTTTTGCTCGTAGCGCAAAAACTATAACGAATCGAAACTGTAGAATTGTTAAAATTGAATTCGCCATGTGCTAAAACATAGGATTAGACTCATTATATGCAATATTCTGTCATGGGATTACCATTTAAAAAAAGGAAATTACATTTAATGTTAGATCATGAAACAACTTGTTTATTTGATGAGATACGACGAAATACCAGGGGACCAAAATTGTTCACGAGGTTAATTGCGATTTTTTAATACCATTAAAAGTTACCATGTGTTAAAAATGACGTATTTAAAAAATTTCATGCGTTTTTCCGCATTTTTGCTCGTAGCGCAAAAACTATAACGAATCGAAACTGTAGAATTGTTAAAATTGAATTCGCCATGTGCTAAAACATAGGATTAGACTCATTATATGCAATGTTCTGTCATGGGATTACCATTTTAAAAAAGGAAATTACATTTAATGTTATATCATGAAACAACTTGTTTATTTGATGAGATACGACGAAATACCAGAGGACCAAAATTGTTCACGAGGTTAATTGCGATTTTTTAATACCATTAAAAGTTACCATGTGTTAAAAATGACGTATTTAAAAAATTTCATGCCTTTTTCCACATTTTTGCTCGTAGCGCAAAAACTATAACGAATCGAAACTGTAGAATTGTTAAAATTGAATTCGCCATGTGCTAAAACATAGGATTAGACTCATTATATGCAATATTCTGTCATGGGATTACCATTTAAAAAAAGGAAATTACATTTAATGTTAGATCATGAAACAACTTGTTTATTTGATGAGATACGACGAAATACCAGAGGACCAAAATTGTTCACGAGGTTAATTGCGATTTTTTAATACCATTAAAAGTTACCATGTGTTAAAAATGACGTATTTAAAAAATTTCATGCGTTTTTCCGCATTTTTGCTAGTAGCGCAAAAACTATAAAGAATCGAAACTGTAGAATTGTTAAAATTGAATTCGCCATGTGCTAAAACATAGGATTAGACTCATTATATGCAATGTTCTGTCATGGGATTACCATTTTAAAAAAGGAAATTACATTTAATGTTATATCATGAAACAACTTGTTTATTTGATGAGATACGACGAAATACCAGAGGACCAAAATTGTTCACGAGGTTAATTGCGATTTTTTAATACCATTAAAAGTTACCATGTGTTAAAAATGACGTATTTAAAAAGTTTCATGCGTTTTTCCGCATTTTTGCTCGTAGCGCAAAAACTATAACGAATCGAAACTGTAGAATTGTTAAAATTGAATTCGCCATGTGCTAAAACATAGGATTAGACTCATTATATGCAATATTCTGTCATGGGATTACCGTTTAAAAAAGGAAATTACATTTAATGTTATATCATGAAACAACTTGTTTATTTGATGAGATACGACGAAATAGCAGAGGACCAAAATTGTTCACGAAGTTAATTGCGATTTTTTAATACCATTAAAAGTTACCATGTGTTAAAAATGACGTATTTAAAAAATTTCATGCGTTTTTCCGCGTTTTTGCTCTTAGCGCAAAAACTATAACGAATCGAAACTGTAGAATTGTTAAAATTGAATTCGCCATGTGGTAAAACATAGGAATAGACTCATTATATGCAATATTCTGTCATGGGATTACCATTTAAAAAAAGGAAATTACATTTAATGTTATATCATGAAACAACTTGTTTATTTGATGAGATACGACGAAATACCAGGGGACCAAAATTGTTCACGAGGTTAATTGCCATTTTTTAATACCATTAAAAGTTACCATGTGTTAAAAATGACGTATTTAAAAACATTCATGCGTTTTTCCGCGTTTTTGCTCTTAGCGCAAAAACTATAACGAATCGAAACTGTAGAATTGTTAAAATTGAATTCGCCATGTGGTAAAACATAGGAATAGACTCATTATATGCAATATTCTGTCATGGGATTACCGTTTTAAAGAAGGAAATTACATTTAATGTTATATCATGAAACAACTTGTTTATTTGATGAGATACGACGAAATACCAGAGGACCAAAATTGTTCACGAGGTTAATTGCGATTTTTTAATACCATTAAAAGTTACCATGTGTTAAAAATGACGTATTTAAAAAATTTCATGCCTTTTTCCGCATTTTTGCTCGTAGCGCAAAAACTATAACGAATCGAAACTGTAGAATTGTTAAAATTGAATTCGCCATGTGCTAAAACATAGGATTAGACTCATTATATGCAATATTCTGTCATGGGATTACCATTTAAAAAAAGGAAATTACATTTAATGTTATATCATGAAACAACTTGTTTATTTGATGAGATACGACGAAATACCAGGGGACCAAAATTGTTCACGAGGTTAATTGCGATTTTTTAATACCATTAAAAGTTACCATGTGTTAAAAATGACGTATTTAAAAAATTTCATGCGTTTTTCCGCATTTTTGCTCGTAGCGCAAAAACTATAACGAATCGAAACTGTAGAATTGTTAAAATTGAATTCGCCATGTGCTAAAACATAGGATTAGACTCATTATATGCAATATTCTGTCATGGGATTACCATTTAAAAAAAAGGAAATAACATTTAATGTTATATCATGAAACAACTTGTTTATTTGATGAGATACGACGAAATACCAGAGGACCAAAATTGTTCACGAGGTTAATTGCCATTTTTTAATACCATTAAAAGTTACCATGTGTTAAAAATGACGTATTTAAAAACATTCATGCGTTTTTCCGCGTTTTTGCTCGTAGCGCAAAAACTATAACGAATCGAAACTGTAGAATTGTTAAAATTGAATTCGCCATGTGCTAAAACATACGAATAGACTCATTATATGTAATATTCTGTCATGGGATTACCGTTTTAAAAAAGGAAATTACATTTAATGTTATATCATGAAACAACTTGTTTATTTGATGAGATACGACGAAATACCAGAGGACCAAAATTGTTCACGAGGTTAATTGCCATTTTTTAATACCATTAAAAGTTACCATGTGTTAAAAATGACGTATTTAAAAATATTCATGCGTTTTTCCGCGTTTTTGCTCGTAGCGCAAAAACTATAACGAATCGAAACTGTAGAATTGTTAAAATTGAATTCGCCATGTGGTAAAACATACGAATAGACTCATTATATGCAATATTCTGTCATGGGATTACCGTTTTAAAAAAGGAAATTACATTTAATGTTATATCATGAAACAACTTGTTTATTTGATGAGATACGACGAAATACCAGAGGACCAAAATTGTTTACGAGGTTAATTGCGATTTTTTAACACCATTAAAAGTTACCACGTGTTAAAAATGACGTATTTAAAAAATTTCATGCGTTTTTCCGCGTTTTTACTCGTAGCGCAAAAACTATAACGTATCGAAAGTGTAGAATTGTTAAAATTGAATTCGCCATGTGCTAAAACATAGGATTATACTCATTATATGCAATATTCTGTCATGGGATTACCGTTTTAGAGAAGGAAATAAAATTTAATGTTATATTATATTACAACTTTTTTATATGATGAGATACGACGAAATACCAGAGGACCAAAATTGTTCTTGATGTTGATTGCAATGGTTTAAGTGTCCATATGTTAATTGTAACGAATTTAATAAGTTCCTTGCGTTTTTCAAAGTTTTTGCTTGTATCCCGAAAAATATGAAAACATCTAAGTATAGAAATGTTAAAATTGAATTCGACGTGTGCTAAAATATAGGATTAGACTCCATTGATGTAACATTCTTTATGGGATTACTGTTTCAGAGAAGGAAATTACATTTAATGTTATATCATCATGCAACTTTTTTATCCGCGGCGGGTTGCCAATTTGCAAGTAGTCATACATAATAAATTAATACGCTTAGTGCATTTCTGTAATTAGAACTCCTTCAAAACTTCTAGCCGAGTTTTTTAGTTTTCTTTGTTGTTTTTATAATGCGTGTTCCTGTAGTTGTTTCCACGCTAAAAATTGGTGCGAAACGGACTTCAAATTAAGGTTGGGGGTTGGATTTGCAGCATTGTACCGTGTCAGACCAAAGTGAGACCAAAGAGAAGTGATTGCCGTATATGAGCTTCGGTTCTCGGTGGGGAGAGTTGTTGATTACATATCAAACCATGTTTATTCTATATTTAAAATATCTCAGAGTTTCTTGGTTATTCGTTACCAGAAAGTGTTAAATAACACATAGTTTCCAAAAAAATAATGGATTATATTTATAAATTGACTCACATAATTGCATTGTCGAAGAAATAAAAAATATGTAACTGTTCCGATACGTTTTAGACACCCTTTATTATTAGCAATGTTTAGCCACAATCTGCCATCACCATTCTGTATTTATAATGCATGTCAAACCCCTCTCGAATCGGTTAAAATCAAGGAGAAAAAGTTTTTAGATGGCATAAAAATGCCCTCTTTAGGATGAAATATCTTCGTGATCAGATGCAATAATGCATCTTAACGCTTGTATGCTGCTTTTTACCAAACATTTTTTTCTAACCAGAGGGTTTCAGACTACCTGCTTTGCCACCTTATAGACCTCTGAGACAGTGGCGGATCTAGAACATTAATAAGGGGGGGGGGGGGCTAACCGGGGGGTCTGCGCCCCCCCCCCCCCCCGATCAGCGGGCCAGACCGGCGGCGAAGGGTTCGGGGGCCCTCCCCCGAGAAGTTTTTGAAATTTAAGTGTTAAAAATAGCAGTTTCAGGTCATTTCTTCACCCATCGCTTTGGAAAAGAATACTAAATCGCCAATCAATTTTTATTACCAACAACAGTTTGCCCAATGTACCAACTTTCATTGCTCTTATTATCATTAATATTTAATGAGAATTTCTTTTGGATCGTGAAGTACAATGCATACACTAACCTTAAAAAATTTGGTTTGTTTTTATAGGCCTATCACTGTTGCTATCTAAATTTTCATTATCTTTATTTCGTATTGAAATGGTACACTCTCGTGTTAACACTTTTAACTTTCAACTTTATTATACTAAGTCGGTAATAGGTAGGTAGGTTAATATTTTAAAATGTTATTAATACAGTACATTTCATCATGGATTAGCCACTAGATCACGTATAGGCCTAGGCCTGGCGCACATGTTATGTAGATCACATGTGGTGAACTTATAGCAAAAGAGTGGTTTAAAATATTTCTGCTCTGTCTAGTGATCCGGAGGGGTTATAGTTTCACTACCATGGTTTTGGGTCTTTTTGACCCATTATAAAGTGTTTAAAGTTACAATTACATTAATCCTTCAATAGTGAAGTTGTCGTAGTATTAAAATTAAATAGAGACACAGACTCCAACACGGACACAGTACATTTCAATGTTCAAAAACTGGCCATTATGGTATAATAAAATCACGTGCGTCGGCACCAAGTGATGAGACTCGGCCTTTTAGGCCCCCCATACACGTAACGATCGGTCTCTCAGATCCGTCCGAACAGACCTCGTCGTGCGACCGATCGTTACGTGTATGGGGACGCTTCCGACCGATTGAGGACGATTTTGGTCGGACGACGACTGATGGGAATCCCATCAGTCGTCGTCCGACCAGCCCCGTCGTGCGACCGATCGTTGCGTGTGTGGGGACGCTTCCAGCGACCAAGGAGATCGGTCGACGGCGGAAGGCCGAGTGGAGCCCGCGTATGTAGCTAGCTCATTGAGAGTTTAATCGCGGTTATTATGGTTTCGTTTTTCAGTTGGTTACACAACTCTGTATACTGATAATTACCACTATCATATACACGTCCATTGGTGCCGCAATTAAAGTAGGTATATTAATTCGTAATTGGCGTTCGATACACCTAATAAAACCCGACTATGGTATCTCTCTATCTACTCATACATAATCCGGTTTTAAAAATCTTCAGGCAGAAAAATCTCAAGTTCTAAGGACCAATTTCATTAATTATCGGTCGTTTGAAAGCTGTTGTGTAGCTGTGCAAATAATTGTGAAAATTTCATTTTTTTATAAAAGATCTATGGTGCTAAATAAAACACTTAAAAAATACATAAAACGGCTTTATTTTAGAATTTTATTATATTTTTAGGCAAGGTTGCTGCCTTTTATCAGTATTTTATAAAAAATGTAAGCTATATTATTAATTTGTGAAAAGTGAATAGTTTTACTTGAAGACATCACAGTAAAAATCATCCCTAGCAAAGATCAAGGGAAATGGTTAAAAAAACTCATATGAAGTATTTACAAAGAATGTTGTTTAAAGAAAAATGCTGTTAATAAATACCTAACATTTGGTTTTTTCTTATCTTCCTGCAATAAAAAATTATTTTTTACAATTCGTTCTTCAAAATAAATGAATTTTTTATGCATTTAGCGGGAAATAAAGCATAAATGTAGCCTACTATTTTTCTAGAGACCATTGTATAGCACGGGCTCTATTCCTATCTAGGAGCCACTTCTTGGATGAGGAAATAACACCTCATCATGAGAATAACACCATAACCATATGCATTGGAGTTTTTTATGTAGCAATTTTTTTAACATTGTTATAAATGTAATACTTTATAACATTGGTTGCAAAACACCACGGGACCACGCTTCGTTTCGATCGGTCGTGGTTCGCCGGCCGTCGACCGATCGTTAAGTGTGTGGGGGGGCCTTAGACTGTTTTAATGTAGGACTACCGTTGCGGATGCTGCACTCTGGTTTATTTATTGTCGGATCAGATGTTCTAATTCTTTTGTTCAGACGATTTCATTATTGTTACTATTTCTTAAGTTTTAAATTCAATTGCAACTCTAAAAAGTGCTTAGCTGTATTATCCATTTACCTTACTTTTATTTTATTTATCTAAATATTCATAATCACCAATACAAAGTACAATAAAAAATTATCGTTTTTAGTACCATCCGGCAATTAAGTAACTGGCTACAATGCAAAACCACATGTTAACTTGGACACTTGATTTGTACTTTGACAATTGAGTCAGCTTCTTCATTATTTCTTTTTTTAGTTTTGTACTTCATAAGACCATTGTTAAAAATGAACGTAATCAACGTAACCATCGGTAAACATTATAACGAAAGAACTTAATTTTACTTACTAAGCTAACTACTTTTTATGTTATTCGAAGTGCGGCCTTAAAAACACATCTATTGAAAGAAGACGATTTACTGAACATCGTGTGAAAATTACACGTTTCTAAGTTTTACTGTTTTTGAGTTGGGCTTACTTAAAGTCAGCCATGTCACCGATGATCGTGGCGAACACATCTCCGCTGAAGGCTGTGACGCTGGGTTGTTATAGCTGTCTAGTCGGTCTTATGTATAGTTGGGAGATGACTTGTTGGCCAGCTAGGGAAAAAGGGATTGAGGGGAGGGTACCCCCACCTTAGTGATTTTTAGCTATCCTATTGGTTAATTTGGAATGTTTTCTAATACTTCAATGCTATTTCACAGCTGACAGTGGTGGGGGCATCTTCTCCTTCACTAGCCATCAAGTCATCTCCCAACTATATTCACTTATTGACTTATATTCAACTATATTGACTTATCACTACCGTGTGATTTGTTTTGAGTTAGTGAAAGTATTTTCCGGAGATGACTTGTTGGCCAGTGAGGGTTTAGCGGGGTGAGGAGGAAGCTGAAGCATGCAATTGACCAAAACAATTTGCTTTTTGTTTTTTTTTTATTTTACCATATGTTAAGCTATCAACAAAACCAAAAACATACAGCATCCCTCCGATGTTTTCTTTTACTTTGCAGTCAGCTGTCCTTCTCTACATTGAATTGGGCTACCTGAATTGTAAACAAAGATAATTGTTTACGTTTTTTAGCAAAATGTTTTCATGTAGAATAGTACAATCTAAGTTTGTTTTTATTCCTTAGTTAACCAAATGACCGGTAGGTTTCGGATGTAAATTTCCCCTCGCCCCCCCAATCCCCTCAGTGGCCAACAAGTCATTTCCCGACAATATTTCTGACCTATATATCAATAACAAACATAACCTAATCGTCGCAGAGCATTGTAAACTTGGCTGAGTACTTGTAGCAGGCCCGGTGTCAGGCCGAGGGCGAAAATGCGTTCACCGCGATCATCGGTGACATTTCTAACTTTAAGGATGTGGAACCGAAAAATCGTAGGACTTGAAAAAGTGAAATTTTACACAATGCTCAGTAAATAGTCTTCTTTCAATTTATGTGGTATTTAATTAAAATCAAAATATCATAGCCTTAATCATATCATAGCCATAGTCTTTGATCAAAATAACATAAAAAATTAGCTGGCTTATGTATAACAATAGACAAGTACCCGAAAGAAGATTTTCCTGACATGGAAACCTGTAAATACAACCTTATCATTTTCATCCAAGAACTGCTTTATTTGAAAAGTTTGAAGAATCGTTGGAGCCTTTCTCGATATCCGTGTGTACATACATAGGCTATACAAATAGACATAATACAAATATACCTCATCGATAATATTAGAGTATAATAATATACTTTTTTAGTAGGGATCGAGTGCCGATATATACTATAATTAGTTTATAAGCAGCCTATTTTTGCAAAAATTTATGATTGCGATGCTATTTGAATTAGTAATTATTTAACGAATTTTACCTCCAGTTGATTTTCTCCAGGTTCAAATCTACACGGTTCTGGCTTTGATAAAAACTTTAACGTCAATTTAGACTGCTTTTCGTCGTCTTTTATTTAATTAGATTATCGTTTTCTTTAAAATGAACCAGTCTTATTTTTTCAGACATAACCTTCTTTAGAACTACTGTATTTATTATAATGAATCTTAATAATTAATTAAGTGATATCGTTTGAATCAATAGGTAGTCATCACAAAGGGTTTATCAGACATTACACATACAGCATTGCGTTTTGCTCTGCACTGTCTGTTGTTCTTGATTTCGTGTTGTGGCAGAAAAAGTTTGTGCGCGCAATGCAACCAAACATTAAATACAACATCTAGTTGTAATTTTGATTCCCCTTCGCCTCCACCATTTCCACTTAGGCCCCTATTATACATCGCATCTTTCAAGGCACGTAAAATAAGTACATTGCACTAGATAGGAGCATTTATACCCGGCGCCTGACGGTCGTCTGTCGCGCGTCATCCAATAAGGTATACAGCGATTCGAGCGACACGCGGCGGGCGCAAGCCCTCGCGGCGTCGCTCGACGCGATGTAAAAGGGCCCTTAAACTTGAGGATGGAATACGTCACTCCCCATCTCCGCCTCGTAAATATACGAAGACTCGGCATACACACACAGAGGGACTCTGGAAGCCTCAGAATTGGTGCCCCACCGATTGAGATGGCGTACCAATAGAGACACTAAAATGACAGTGTCGTCTAGTTGAATTATCAGAAAAGGACATTATAATATCATTTTCAAGAACAAATATTTTTAGGGGTGATGTTTTTATTTCACAGTGTGCATAACAGACACAAAATAGTTTACATTGAAAAATATCGGAAAAACGTGCGCTGGTTTGCGGGCGCCCCATCACCTGGCCTGCGCCCGACATGGGCCGACGCCCGCTCCGGGCCGTCGCGGCGCCCCACCTTGGCCCCCAAGGGGGGGGGCTATAGCCCCCTTAGCCCCCCCCCCCTTGGATCCGCCACTGTATCTGAGAAGCTGTTGTTCCCTCCAAATACTCACCAGGTCAGGGGTTATTGCAGACCGAGTACTAATTATTGAATCAAAGCTTGAAAGAGTTAACCCGTTTGTTTATTTCTTCAGTTACGAGTTGAATTTTATTCAATCTAGCAGGTGCAAAATTTTTTCATAAAGAAATCATTATCACAGACTTTTTAAGTTAACGTGGTTTAGCAGTGAATAAGAACATATACGCTGTAACGGGGGGAGCGATAACGATATATTTTTAATATGAATAACTCTGAGAGTTATACATAAATGACGTCCCCGTGTAGAAAAAAATAAAGTGTCCGGATTAGCTCAAGGAGAAATTTACTAGGTTCACCATAACCCAAGTTAAGAGAGTGTTAATTAGGTAGTTTTGAGTAACAACGACATTATAAGTACACCACATTTAAGTCACATTTCACGGTGTCCTTTACGCAAAAAACTTCCGGTACTCGCGATAGTGCATCCGGTACAGTATAGCGAGCCTTTAGTGTACTTAACTTCGTAATCAATTTGCTGTAATTCTAAAGCCCACTGAACAGGTTTTTATAGTGTTTAACCACTTCAACCCTTGACAGTCAGTTACAATAACAAAGTGTGTCCCTTCTATATAATGGTATAAATAGTATTTCCGTACCGCGTGTTAAACTGCTAAACGTTCCTTTTCACAGGAACTGCATCGCTTCTCAGATCAGAAAGATAAAGAAGTTGCATTTATCTTCGGTGTCAGATAAAGCTCGGCTATTGTTCGCGATCATACACTCTTCAACACCTTGGTATTGCACTATTGCACTTCCTAGCCCGGAATTAGATTCTTCAGTTTTTGTTGTGAATGGAATACTAAAATCAGGGCATACTGACACCGGCACTTGTGTCATTCAAACGCTCTTTAAGTTCTTTCACTGAGTTTTCTTTCTCTGGTCCCCAAGATCATTTTACATTATTTTTTAATAATTGGGTTAGCGGCTGAGCGATATCACTGAAATTTTGCACAAACCGGTCATACCACGAGGCTATTCCGTAAAAACGCATTAATTCCTTTAAATTCGTCGACCTGGGATACAGCACAATTGATTGTACTTTTTCTGGGTCCGTACCTATGCCTTTATTACTAACCCGGTGACCGAGGTAGATAAGCTCTAATTGACAAAATCGGCACTTATATCTGTATTGAGCCTAGACCCGCTTCTCGTAGCTGGCGGAAAACTTCTTTTATTAAGTTTAGGTGTTCATCAAAATTTTCACTTACTAAAATTATATCATCGAGATATGGAAAGGCTACATCATCTAGGTCCGCACCAATTACTTAATCTAGAAGTCTTTGCAAACTGGCTGGGGTGGAATGCAAGTAAAAAGGCATTACTTTAAACTGATAGAATCCCCTCCGTGGGGCGACAAAAGCGGTGTAGGCCCTACTGGCGGCTATCTGGGTGTAGTGGCACCTGCCAGTACCAATTTTTCATATCTAATGTGCTAATATATTTGGCTTTACGCAGCTTATCAAGGATTGAGGAAATCCACGGAATTCCGTACTCGACGGGTATTGTATTCTTATTAACAAACACGTAGGTCCAGTGTTAATCGATATTTACCGGACGGTTTTTTAACGAGGCAACTGGGTGAATTCCACGGGCTATCGGATGGCTCTATGATACAATTTTTAAGTATTTCATAAATTTCCTCGAGTGAAACTTTTTTCATTGCCGGCGATAGCGGATAATACCTTTGTTTAACCGACATCGGGCTTTGGCCAAATAACGTGAATTGTTAAATGAGTTCGCCCCGGTACGTTCTCAAAAAGTGCTTTTTACGTTCAGTGTAAAAAATTCTTTAAGGTGTTTATTCTGCTCGTTTATTTTCTCAATGGCGGAAAGGTTAACGACACTATTATTAATAGTTGTAGTAGATGTTGGAGAGTTAAATAAATCGTTAAATTTCGGAAATAACTCACGTAACACATGTAAACCAAATACCAATTTTACAATTATATTTTAAATAACTTTTAAATTGCAATTTATCAATTTGTCTTCTTACTTTAAATTGACACAGTAAGACTCTCTTATTGGCACTAAATTACCGTTGGTTAATCTTACAAAACCCCCGTCTCACGAAAGCTTTGGACATAGCCGGGCTATTTTATAACCAACCTTATCATTTACGTATGACTCACTGGAACCCGCATCAACTAAGGCTTTACAATTGATTCCAGACAACTAAACAGCAACAAAAATAAGATTATCATTATTTAAATGTTCATGTGATGTACCGCACGATACAGTTTGGTTACAAACAAATTCTCGGTAACGGATTTCACCAAATTAATCCGCCTATAGGTCAGGTCCGTTGGGTTTTTTGTCGGCAACATCCCACTCACACAATTGCAATTCCTTACCCCAACAACTCCCCCATTTAAATACACAGGTAAACGTAATGACGTGGGGTGTGAGGGGGAGGGGGAGGTGGGCGTGGCAAACGATCCACGGCACCTCCAGCCACGGGCCACGTGGGATAAACTGCAGTCTATGCTGATTTCATTGCATAGCAACATTTTCCTACGAAAATTCAACCACCCAGAAAGAACTCTAAAGATTGTGTGACTGTGGTCTTTTAATTAATTGCAACAGTAAACGCTGATGAAACTCTTTAATCGCACTGAGTAATAGTCATAATAGCTGAGCTTATTTAACATTGAGTCATAATTTATTAAAATAATGAAAAACATGAACGAGAAGGAGGTACTTAGCGTAAATTTTACATTTACATTGCTTAAAGACAAGCGTCATTACACAAATTGTGTATTTCATTATTTAGGCTATGCAAAACTTTCATCATACAAATATCAGATTTATTTCGTCAGTTTGCATATAAACATAGTAAATATTCTACATTTATCGTGATAAATTGTTCGTTGTCCTAATATTGGGATTTTTACTTCTCAGGACGATTATATGATCACATCAGAAAATGTATTACGAAAGCCTCGGCAAAAATGTTGCTAAGTTAGAGGTAAAATCTAAATAATTTATTATTTAATAGAGATTATAATTATAAATATTATACCATTTCGTTTATATCAAGACGTTTTGAAAGGCAAGTGTGTGGAGCAAACGAGCTTGTTGCGGAGGATGAGAGAATGAGATAAACGATATGTCTTGGGTTTGACATGACCATAACTTTTTATCGACAAAATGCTTGATCGGTACCTACATTAAAAACCTACATGTTTTAGACCAAAATTTACATTTCAATAATAAAAATAATATTAAATGAAATAAAAAAACGCTGTAATTTAAGAGGTTTTAATAACTTAGGCCTACGTCAATCTCTGCTACAAGTTATTCAGCTATTATCAAAAAACAACTATTTTTATCAGTATATAAATTAAGCTCATATTACTGGTATACTGAATTCATAGGGATCATTTGCCATTATGTTCACATATTCGATGATTTTAAATTAATTAAAAGGGAATGTTTGTTCTTAAATTCAAAGAGTATGACAGTGTATTTATAGAGTGAAACTCGGTTTGCCGGTACTAAAAATCAATAGGCTATAGTAAGCTTAAGTATAGACGATAAATTAACGGCCATCCTCAACTTTCTGATGTAACTATTATAAATATCGTTGTGTTATTCATAGTTATTTTGACATAACCACACATGCTTTTTTTGCCCGCAGCAATGAGCACTGGATAGAAACAATTATGAACTCAGTTCTCATTTGTTTCAATTTATATGGGGCCAAACTTTATGTCAACATTATAAAAAAAATTCTATCTTTTACCCGCGAATTTGCTCGCATTGTAGCTATATTGGAAATTTTCGTTGAATTTGTTTCTTGGCTACCAATAATAACAAAATAAATCGATTAAAAATTTTTTTAATCTTTTTAATTTTTGTGAAGATAATTCTTTTGAAATAAAAAGTAGCCCATGGTACTTCTGATGCCTCCAAGAATATGTGTAGGCTACAAAGTTTCATGATGATCGGTTGAGTAGTTTTCGTGTGAAAGTAGCCTATAGCAGACAACAGGACATCCACATTTATAATGTTAGTAGGATTACATAAACATATTTTCAATAATTTATCTGGGTCAATAAATTGTCTTTTACCCAAGATTTTATAGCTTCACATATAGCCTATAGCCTTGTCCGGCTCAATTCATTATTAAGCAACTTATTTTGTATGAAGTGTCCAAATTTTATGAAATATGACCCATTTTATTTCATTTTGGACAATGCACATTGAATATAATATGGACTGTGGTAAAATGAGGAAAGACGTGGTTTTATAGTATGTAACCGTTTAGTTTTAGCATCACAAAATGTTCTTTTGTCTTTTCAAGCTCTATAAGGATATGTAAAATTATACATGGGTGGCTAGGTCCAGATTGAACGACAGCGCACGAGGACCGTCCCAGTGGAGGGGGTAAGGACATCGATGGCGGCTATAACATAATAGAGAAATTCGTTGCAAGTGGCATTGAGTAGGTCATTGACTGAGCGAATTCCATTCACGGTTCACAAAACTAAGGTTTGATAACCGCGTTTATTGCTTTACTAGGAAACAGCCCGTCAAAAATGACGGGTAATTTTCATGAAGATTATTCATGAATTTGATGTCCACGTTTGAAAATGGTCACAGAATTTATTAATACACAGACAACATAGTAGGGCCTATTCCAATTTCCATTTCTTTAGCAATGTGAACAGTTATCTATATATTAATATTCAAGCCTGTTTCTTTTCCTCCTTTTTTCTCAGCTTGTGAGCAACGTAAAAGAAACCCGCGCATACCGTTTGAAAGGTAGTGTATTTTAGATGAGCAGAATGGTATTTTAATTCACATCGGCCCCCGAGGCTATGCCCTTCAGGCTTCGAAAATTTCAATGTTAATCTTATGGGAGAAGGATAATTGATTAATCATGTAACAGCTGTTGTAATAACAAATTATAGCAAATCAGGAAGAAGTTTGTTTTATCTATATTTTTTTTTTTAACTAATTAGCTCAAAATCAACTAAATATTTGGTAGAAATTCGACCAGTGGGCGATTTCCTAGTCTTCTATAATAGGCAAGCATGTTTCTTTTCCTTCTTTTCTCTCAGCTCATGTGCATTATATGAGAAATCCGCGCACACCTTTAGAAAGGTATAGTCCTGTAGATGAGCAGAATCCTATTATAATTCACGGTGGACTCCATCAGGCCTACACCCCATAGGCTTTCAAAATTTCAATGTTAATCTTTTGGAGGAAGGAGAATTGATTAAATAATTAGACAGTTGTTGTAAAAACCCTGTTAAAAACAGGAAGAACAGATGTTTCAGTTATATAATGTTTATAAACTTCTTAGATCCAGATCAACTCTAAGTTTGGTCTAATTTCGATGAGGAGGCGATCTCTATATATCATAATAGTTTATAAGTTTAATTAGTTTATAATACTTACTATCATATGGTTTTACAATATAGTAGGCCTATGAGACTTTACAAAAAAAAATGATTAAAGGTTTGTAACCGTATTTCCATTTATTCCATTCCAGTTGTATGGCCAATTAACTTATTTGTATAATTTTGCTGACTCGGAGTCCATTTAACTAACCAGAATTTGGAGTTTGTATCTTATTTGTTTAGATTCATGATTATTATTTGTTTAACACTCGCGATTTACCAATCTTATTAAGTGTGTCCTCAACCTCTGGCATTTTTGCCTCCGTACGCTTTTGTTTAATTTTGTAAGATCCACGATGAGTCTAACGTTCCCTTTAGGTTTTGGCATCACTGAGCACCATTTTGTGGGCTCTTCCACAGTATTTAAGCACTTAATTGAACCTACCTTTCAAGTTCTGACTTGAATTTTTAACGTAATGGTATAGAAGTACATTCCTGGGTGTACTAAGTGTTACTGAATTGTCCTACAAGTCAATCGTATAGTAGGTTTTTTACCTTCACTAAAACACTATTCAAAATTTTTATTCTCTGTCTTTTGTTTCCACTTTATTTCCATCTCCTTTTCTTATTCTTGGCATTTCTTCTCGTATATTTCAAGACTTATTTCTTCGAGTTTCGAGTTACACATCATTATATTTTTGTACTTCATTGTTTGTATCAGTGAGAACAATAAACCAACTGTTAAAAATGTAGAATCATAAGCCTACACGACCTTAAAAGGATGAAAAATAAGAATATAAAGACGTTATATAACTTAGTTGTAACAAAGATTAATGGATTAAAATACGGTGGAGAGAATTTTACAATCAAAATATTATGTTTATATATTTCAAAACATAAAGCTCATTAGTTGATAGATAAAAAATATGTGCAAACAAATATTAATAAATAGCTTGTAAGTTTAAATACACAAATTCAATCACCTTTATGAAATAAACTCTCTTTATAGTATAGCAACAAAAATTTTATTAAAACATCAGCTGTTAGATATTTCTTTTACTGCTTTAAAAACCACTTAAACATTGCATATCCTTGATTTCATTTGTATCTGTCAATTATTATCATAGAAATGAAAAGTTGTCTGTTTTGTTTACAAAAACACTTTGTAAAGCAGCAGTGGTGTCAAATTTCAATGTAAGATATGGATCACCTGGAGCAGTAAACAAATCGACAAAATCACGTCTTAGATTGGTCTAAATAAGGTTTAATTTTCATTTTGCGGCTTTATAAGGCATTTTCCGAGGGATACCATATTTTCCTATCATCTAAGGGTCATAAGAAATCCATTGACACCAAAACGGCCTCAATCCGTTCAGAAGTTCTCTCTCTAGACCCTTAAATGCACTCTTTTATTATATAAGATGGTGAATAAACTAAAATGCTTATGTTATTTAACTGTTTTTATGAGAATCAAAACTGTGTCCGGAGCTGTTTTAACACCCGCCGAATAGAAAGGCATTATTTAACTATAAATGCTTACAATAAATGCAAGATGTACACGATTTAACATCTAATTATTGTTGAATCTAATCTACAACTTTCGCTCAAACAGGGTTATATCGCGTATGAGCTACACTAAGCATTGCACGGAATAGAAGGTATTAATATGTAACAAAATATTGACGAAAATCAATATTTTGACCACAGTTACATTGTTCTTAGCATTATACTCTACTACATTTTATTATTTGTACTTTTTATAATTATTTACTATTATATACTTCTTATACACTTATCGGTACGCGATAAACTCACATAAAATACGAAGCATTAGTGATATTTAAAAATCATTGAAACCAATGAATACACCTTTGCGTTTTTATTCATTGTATGCAGTTAAAAATAAACACTAGAGTGGTTATTGGAACTAGGAATAATTAAGTATAAGCTACTTTTTTGACAATATTATTTATTAAATAAATACACTATAGTATTCATATTCTTTTAGTATACCTCGTACCCACTTTAAGTAAGATTGATGAGTAAAATCGCCTATATTTTAGTGTTTAAAATCGTGTTCATCTTTCATTTATTTTAAATTATCAATTGTATTGGTATACACGTACTTGAATTAACAAACCAGAACGAGCAAGTCTTATTCATTTAGGACGTATAGGTTACAAATAGATAAATAAATAAGCAATATTTTGTTCTAGTTGGTGAGTTATCGTACGTTAAACTGCACACCCAGCATTCCTACTCACACCCATCATCGCTCTCGAGACCGGGCAGTCACTGAGGGAAATTATTGAATCTATATATCCCCGGTATGACGCCAAGGCCTAATTCTGATAATAAAATCAAATTCTGCTAATCACACGGAATAAGGTGATATAATTTTTTAGCAATCCGGGCCCATAATGAGGAATATAGCAAATAGGAGACCTAGTTTTTTTACTATTAACAGACAAGGTTTAGAACCCATGACATTCGTTAGCGTATTTCAAGGTAAAAGGAATTACTCAAATCCCGTCCAATTAGCCTTATTAGTTAAAAAAAATATTGACCTAAGACCAGTTGCATGTTTGGACCGCCCGCCGGGTGAGCGCTGGCCCGGGGTCGCTTACGGGATTTCTTAGCAGGGTTGGTAGCAATCACTTCTATTTAGCTATAATTTTTCCTGAAAAAAAAAACTGATCAATATCAGGTTACTGTTAAATGTACTAATCGATATCGCTCGGATCCATCGATAAAAATTAATTACCTTGAAATTCAATACTATTCATGAAAAATAAGCTCCGTGTACTTTCAAGGTGTACAAACCAATAGGTATAATTTGTTCTATTTGTTTTTATATATTTTCGTAAACGAAACCACTGATCATTTCGCCATACAGTGAGTCTGTGTGCTTGGTGTGCTTGTACCAATTGATTCACACAGACTCACTGGGGCTAAGTTTCCAGTGGTATCGATATCAAGACCTGTCGATAACAAATTACGTAATTTCCACATTTTATTTGATAACCACTTGAGTTACCACTAGGGGCGTGTGATAACACAGTTTCGCCAATAAATATGGGATTGCAGTCTGTAACCTGGAGTAGACCGTTATAAATGAGATAAAAATCATAAACAAACCATCTTACTATATTATTTGACTTAAAACAAATAAAAATCAATATTTTATTGATTGATATTTTGTTTTGTAAGACATTTTCTAGAAAGTTGTCGGTGTGCAAAAATTCCTCAAGAATGGGAACAAAAAGCTTTTTGGGGTCGTCAAAAGTCTAATAGTTTGAGGTTAAGGTATTGTGAGACAGTCATGACACTCGGTCACTTCACGTGTCCTCAAAAACCAACCAAACATACCAGTGAAGATTAGGTAAAGATGAAGATAAACGTCGCTTGGAGGGCTACTGATGGTTTACCAGCGGTCGTGGTAATTGTCATCAGAGTTAACTCTGCAGCCAATCACTCCCAGCGCTATAGTAAATCATCACTAGCGCTTTAAGACACCGGTATAAATTGTTTCTGGATTGTCGGGTAAAAAAATGTGGGACAAATCCAAATACATGTAGTTTTAATAGAAGTGTCGTGACTTTGAAGAGTCGTTACCATAAAGAAAAGGGTAATTTTTCATAGTTCAACATACAAGAAGAGTGATAAGCTGTAAGATTTGAAACGGTAGTTTTCAAGATATCGATTAAATTCATTATTTCCGAGTTTTCATTCATAGCGGCTAAACTATTGATTTTTGTTTGTTTGGAAATATTTTTAGTGAACTCCTCGGGTACGAAAACATACAAAAAGAGTCATAAGTTGTAAGATTTGCACCAGTAGTTTTCAAGATATCGATTAAATTCATTATTTCCGAGTTTTCATTCATAGCGGCTAAACTATTGATTTTTGTTTGTTTGGAAATATTTTTATTGAACTCCTCGGGTCCGAAAACATACAAAAAGAGTCATAAGTTATAAGATTTGCAGCAGTAGTTTTCAAAATATCGATTAAATTCATTATTTCCGAGTTTTCATTCATAGCGGCTAAACTATTGATTTTTGTTAGTTTGGAAATAGTTTTATTGAACTCCTCGGGTACGAAAACATACAAAAAGAGTCATAAGTTGTAAGATTTGCACCAGTAGTTTTCAAGATATCGATTAAATTCATTATTTCCGAGTTTTCATTCATAGCGGCTAAACTATTGATTTTTGTTAGTTTGGAAATATTTTTAGTGAACTCCTCGGGTACGAAAACATACAAAAAGAGTCATAAGTTGTAAGATTTGCACCAGTAGTTTTCAAGATATCGATTAAATTCATTATTTCCGAGTTTTCATTCATAGCGGCTAAACTATTGATTTTTGTTTGTTTGGAAATATTTTTAGTGAACTCCTCGGGTACGAAAACATACAAAAAGAGTCATAAGTTGTAAGATTTGCACCAGTAGTTTTCAAGATATCGATTAAATTCATTATTTCCGAGTTTTCATTCATAGCGGCTAAACTATTGATTTTTGTTTGTTTGGAAATATTTTTATTGAACTCCTCGGGTCCGAAAACATACAAAAAGAGTCATAAGTTATAAGATTTGCAGCAGTAGTTTTCAAAATATCGATTAAATTCATTATTTCCGAGTTTTCATTCATAGCGGCTAAACTATTGATTTTTGTTAGTTTGGAAATATTTTTATTGAACTCCTCGGGTCCGAAAACATACAAAAAGAGTCATAAGTTGTAAGATTTGCAACAATATTTTTCAAAATATCGATTAAATTAATTATTTCCGAGTTTTCATTCATAGCGGATAAACTATTGATTTTTGTTAGTTTGGAAATATTTTTATTGAACTCCTCGGGTCCGAAAACATACAAAAAGAGTCATAAGTTGTAAGATTTGCAACAATATTTTTCAAAATATCGATTAAATTAATTATTTCCGAGTTTTCATTCATAGCGGCTAAACTATTGATTTTCGTTGGTTTGAAATAGTTTTATTGAACTCCTCGGGTACGAAAACATACAAAAAGAGTCATAAGTTGTAAGATTTGCACCAGTAGTTTTTAAGATATGTATGTAGAAGAAACAAAATCGAGCAATTTATTTTAATACAATACAAATGTTACATTTAGTTCTAAATCATTTACATCCGACCAATCCAATATTGTGAAAACTATTGACAGTTGTACATTAACAGATGTTTATAATCTAATCCAAATGTTATTCTAATGGGAAATTTTCAAATTTAATTTGTGGATATCGCCCTTTTTTAATTAAAATTCTCATCAATTTTTGGTGAAAACAACTATAGACCAAGCCCTATCCAGCGACACCAAAAACTTGAAAATCAGTCGAGAACTGTAGGAGGAGTTCTTAACACAAAAAAGCCTAAGCGTTTTAAATAAGTATAGATTACATCTTTCTTAGCTAGCTATTAATACGCGATTAATTCGTGAAGTACAAATTACTAGTAATGTTTCCATTGATTAGGATGAAAAAACAAATGAAATTCTTCTCAAAATACCCAAAAAAGTAATTAATTGGACAAAAAACTGTGCTCTTCTATTCTATTCAATTTAATGAATTCCAAGCAATGTGTTTCTATTGAGCGATTGTTATTGCGTAAATTATTTAGCCTTTAAGATTTCCTAAGGCACTCTAGTTCATTTGCACAGGAACAAAGTGCAGCTTAAAGTTATAAAAATCACTTTATTATTGTTTTGAAACACGGCTTAGTAATGAAACTATCTCATCCGAGGGTCAACTCGACCATTGTCTACCGTCTGAGGAGCTGTTATTAAGATTATTTGATATAAAAACTATGAATATATTTCTTCATACAAGGCTAGAAATGCCTGGATCTCTTTAATTTAAGCACTAATCCGTAATTTCCAAGCTTATGGTTTCTTGTAATCGCCGAAATCGAACCTAAAATATTGACAAATGAGTACAGTGAAAATTGCCGTTTTTTAAAAACTCCTATTACATGCGTGTTGTAGAATAAAGTACGATTATTATTGTTAGGTTCAGTATATACAGCTACATTTCATTGAATACTCTAGGTTTTGGGTGGATAATGCACCAAAAAACCTGGAAGTATAAAAAAAACTGTCATTTCTCATGGTTCAGCGGAGAAATTCCGACTTTAAAAGTTACTAGTTTTTTTATTTATTTTTTTATATTATTTACAGGCAAGATGTAACGGTGCAATTCGCGGTTGTGTTAAAATTGCACGCTACAGCCTCGGAATCGCTCGATCGGGTAAATGCCCAAGGTTCTAAATTTATGTAACAAATTAATATAGTTTATAGGAGGGCTCAGACGCAAGGTAAAATGAACATAGAGTTCTCAAGTAAATCCTCAGCTGATCATAGCCCTGGAATTTTTAAAAGCGTAAATTTAGATTCCCTGTTGACATTCTGATTAAAATAACGAAAAAACTAAAATAAACCACACGGCTAAAAAGAAACAACTAATTCTTCAGCTAAAACGCAAGTATCAGGATTTCACCGTATAGATATCGCCAATTTAATAACATCGGGCTTCTTTTTAATTAGTTTAAGTTACAAATCTAATATCCAATTTAATTACAAAAGTCCAATGTGTTTCCCAGGAGCTGTTTCGCCCCGGGCCTAACGCAGATAAAAGACAAGTTTTTATTCAACAAATTATTTTATTCCCAGGGTTAGTTCACCCTGGGCCTACAATGGACTGGTGTAAATCGATTCGAAATAAAATCAAATATCGTACTCCGGTCAACCACGCGGACTACCATCTAACAAAGAATTCTTGAAGAGTACGTAAAACGCTATTAAAATCAATTCCTTGTACAAGTTATTTAATTAAGTTAAATAAAATCAAAATTATTTTAACGATTCTGAATTATAAGGTAAACTACGCTGAATTATACAATTACTGTAACCGTACCTGAGCAATAACGCTGAAGTATGAATAAGGAATGGCCCTGTCGGACGCCCGACATTTATTTAATTATTATGGTCAACCCTGAGGAGAGGAGAATGGTGTGGCGGGCTGTCCGCCTGGCCGTGGGTGGACTGACGGGCCCTGTCTGTCCCTCGAGTCTCGAGTCGAGACGACGGCTTTCCTCCCCACCACCGCAGCGCATGCGCGGCACGGCCACCAAGTAAAACCTCGGAACAGCTGATTCTAACCGAGCGGCCAACGTCAGCTGATCCCGGTGGCGCGCGAATTTAAATCGCCCGAACGCTCGCTTCAATTTAGACCCTTACAAAGATTTAAAACTTCTACCATTCCGTAGCCTAGCTTGTGGAACAAAGAAGTATGCAAACCCCGTCTGAATTGGTTTATTGGTTACAAAATTATTCACCACAAAACCAGTCGCATGTCTGGAGGGCACGGGAGACGTCAGAGGCCGCTGGGGTGCGGTCTAGCGGGGAGGGAAACAGCATTGTGTTTAGTGGCTATTACGTCTTTTTATTTGTTTTATGTTAGAAACCGATTAATATCTGGTTACCCATAAGTATATCAAGCGTTATTGCTCAGAACTATCGATAAAAATAAACTATCGCCAAAATCGATATTTTTAGAAAATCAAAATACCTGAGCTATTATATTTTTATTATTTAAAGGAATTAAAGTAAAAGAATACACGTACCCACTCTCAAAAAGATCAAGGAAAGTAGCTTTAACAAAGGTCATTCTGGCCAGTTTTAAGCCCATTTTAATAATTTTGTTTTGGCTAGTGTATGGCAGTTTTTTAAAGTTAAACAACTTCCCCCTAGTAGTGGTGTGTTGTGCGGCACGGGGTGCAAACGGCACCTCCACACACCACACCACGAAGGGAAGAGTTGAATAACACAATGTGTTAATTTGTGTTGTTTCATAGTGTGAATAAGACTGAAAGAATTGAAAAGACTCTCTCAGATTGGGCCTGATGACAGGAGTGACTGGTCAAAATCGATCGCCATTATAAGATATTTTATATACAGGGTGTTTAAACTTTCTTCGGAAACTTTGTACGGTGAGTCCTTGGATCAAAATAAACAAACAATATAATTGGATCATATGTCCTGATATGTTTCCTTAGGCCATTAGCCGCTGTTTTTTTACACTTGTTAATATTTATTTCCGTAACGGATGATTGTATTGAATTCATATTTAATATAATTACTAGCAGTTACCCGGCGCGCGTTGCTGCGCTCAAATTAAGTTGTTTACATAAGTAAAGCTATTTTAATACAACCAAAAAAATTAAGTTTTAAGTTTTTTTAAATATAAGAAAAAAAGCTAATGGAATAGAAAGTAAGTATATTAATATTATTGTAAGGCCAAAGGATAAACAGGCATTATGCAAATTTAAACCCAGAATATTCAAAGTTTGCCTTGTATCTTATTGATCGTAATCGTAATTGCAAATGCAAAAGCACCTATGAGCAAAGAGGCACGTCCAAGTAAAATTTCAACCCTGGTGGCCCTTTAAAATTTCAATTTAAAGTCCAGTGGGGCGGAGCCTAAAGATCTTAAAAAAACTATATTTGCAAAACTGTTTCCTAGTGAGTACCTATGAGCAAAGATAATCGTCCATGTAAAATTTAAACCCCGGAGGTCCTAAAGTAATTCGAAGTCCAGTGGGGCGGAGCCCAAAAGAGCTTCAAAAACTATATTTGAAAACCGTTTCTTGGTGAGTACCTATAAGCAAAGAGGCACGTCCATGTTAAATTTCAACTCTGGTGCCCTAAAGTAATTTCAAAGTCCAGTGTGGGGCGGAGCCCTAAAGATCTTAAAAAAACTATATTTGCAAAACTGTATCCTAGTGAGTACATATGATAAAAAATAATCGTCCATGTAAATTTTCAACCCCGTAGGTCCTAAAGTAATTTCAAAGTCCAGTGGGGCGGAGCCCTGAATTGCTAAAAAACTATGTTTTCTAAACCATTTCTTAGTAAACAAATATGAGTAAAGAGAATCGTCTGTCAGATTTCAACCCCGGTGGCCCTAAAGTAATTTCCAAGCCCAATGAGGCGGAGCCTTAAAGAGCTTCAAAAACTATATTTGCAAAACCGTTTCTTGGTGAGTACCTATGAGCAAAGAGACATGTCCATGTTAAATTTCAACCCTGGTGGCCTTAAAGTAATTTTGAAGTTCAGTGGAGCAGAGCCCTAAAAATCTACAAAAACTATATTTGCAAAATCGTTTCTTAGTGAGTAGCTATAGGTGAAAAGAATCGTCCATCCAATTTCAACCCCGGTGGCCCTAAAGTAATTTTGAAGTCCAGTGGGGTGGAGCCCTAAAGAACTTAAAAAACTATACTTCCAAAACCGTTTCCTAATGAGTATATATGAGCAAAGAGAACCGTCCATGTCAAATTTCAGCTCCGGTGGTCCTAAAGTAATTTCGATGTCTAGTGGGGCAGAGCCCTAAAGTGCTTAAAAAAACAATATTTTCAAAATCGTTTCTTAGTGAGCACCTATGAACAAAGAGGCACGTCCATGTTAAATTTCAACCCTGGTGCTCCTAAAGTAATTTTGAAGTCCAGTGGGGGGGAGCCCTAAAGAGCTTAAACAACTATATTTTCAAACCCGTTTCCTAATGAGTATATATGAGTAAAGAGAACCGTCCATGTCAAATTTCAGCTCCGGTGGTCCTAAAGTAATTTCGATGTCCAGTGGGGCAGAGCCCTAAAAAGCTAAAAAAACTATATTTGCAAAATCGTTTCTTAGTGAGTAGCTATGGGTGAAAAGAATCGTCCATCCAATTTCAACCCCGGTGGCCCTAAAGTAATTTTGAAGTCCAGTGGGGTGGAGCACTAAAGAGCTTAAAATACTATATTTGCAAAACTGTTTTTAGTGAGTACATATGAGTAAGGAGAATCGTCCATCAAATTTCGACTCCGGTGGCCCTAAAGTAATTTTGAAGTCCAGTGGGGTGGAGCCCTAAAGAGCTTAAACAACTATATTTTCAAACCCGTTTCCTAGTGAGTTTCTATGAGCAAAGAGAATCGTCCGTCCATGTCAAATTTCACCACCTGTAGGCTTTTAGTGTAATTGTGAGTTTCCGTAGGGCGGAGCCCTAAAGACAACACAAACATCAACATTATACCTCACGCCTGGTTACTTCTATGATTATAAGCATCTGCTTGAATGAAACTTTCAAATTTTTTAATTACAGCAGTTAATTTTGTAAACACTCAATTTCTAAAACCTGACACTGCACCATTGTTTGCCCTCTGGCTCAGAGCCCTTTGGACAGATTTGCACTAAACTTCACACAAACCATCCTTGAATAATGCTTAATAATGCCTGAAAGTTTCATTACAATCGGTTGAGCGGTTTCGGAGTCTATAGGCAACATACATATAAATATATATACATACTTCCTCTTTTATAGATATAGATAATATTAATATCATTAATGGACCTTTATCATATTGATGGTCATTTTCGGGAAAATTATTACTTTTCCTATGTGTATTTTCAAAATAGCGGCCATTTTAAAATTTTAAACTAAAATATCTCAGAATCGGTAAATGTTATCAAACTGTTAAAAACTAAAAAAAAAACTATTGAAAATTAGATGATCAATCCAATGATATAACGTTTGTAAGGAACTAACAACAAATGAAGGAATAATTGCTGTTTTTTATTTATTTTTTTATAAAAATGTACATTTTTCACTATAATAAACACCAATTATTTAGGTTGTTTTAGAAAACAAACTTGATAACTCAATTATTTGCCGTTAGATCATTACAAACTTAGTTTTATTTGGTTCGATAATTTAACTGTTCAACGTTTTTCTACTCATAACTGTTTGATAATATATAGACTACCAATTCTTAGATATTATAGTTTAAAAATAAAAAATGGCCGCCATTTCCAAATACACATCAGAGAAACATTGATTTTCCTGAAAATGGGCATAGGTGTGATAAAGCTTTATACCAAATATAAACTTAATACAACCATCCGTCACGGAAATAAAAATATGAAGTATAGAAAAGTAGCAATTAGCGAATAATGACGAATAAAATGACAAAGAATTTTAGGACACATATATGTTCCTATGAAACCCCTCTTGTATACCCCCTTGTATACAATGTAAGTGTAAATATATCGAGTAGTGTTAGAAGACGCGAAGACGTTTAACTATTTCGACAGAGAGCTTTTACGGCAAAGGTCTAATTAAATAAAAAATAATATTTTTTATAATTCATATTTCTAAATGGTGGCTGCTTAAAATATTAAACCATAAATTTAATAAAAACTTCATAGGGTATCAGAGTATGTTATAGTGTGTTTTTTAGATAGTTTAATTTGTAATTTAACGATGTAAAGATTATGGAAATAGGTTCAAAAATAATGTAAGCAAGATATAGAAATGAACTTGAGGCTGGTCAAAGCTGTACCGCTTCTCCGGAGCAGTTGGGGTACGAGAGCGATTGTTGAGCTGGTGCCGTGACCGCACTTTTCCAGCGGTAATCCGCTCAGATACCAGAGTATTTGTATTTAAATAACTATATTTCTTATTTATGAACCAATTTAGTTATTTATTATATCATTTGATTTGAAATTAAATTTCCTAAACTCCACATCGTAACATAAATTTAGCTACCTAACGTAGTTTTTATGCAATTCAAGTCTAAAGAACGTAAAGCATAAACAGCCGCTAAAAAAGTGATAATTTTTCTTCAATTATACTTTTACGTCAAAAGGTTGTATACCAAGTTTTAACTTATTTCAACGAATCGTTCTCAAAAACTAAAAATTATTCTTTGAAACATGCAAAAATGCGGCTGTACACAAGACCGTGATGTACACCAAAACTATGGAGTTTTGGAAATTTGAAATATGATATTTTCGCTTGTCTTTAAGTCAGAAATAATACCTTAAGAGGTCGGTGAAAAGATCAAGTACATTCTGTATAATTCCTGTTTTAGATAACACAGAATAGCTTGGCCTGTGATGACCGTTTACAGTTGAAATAATTGGAGTAGAGCGAAGAAGTTGCAGATCGTTGCAGAGTGTTTTAGTATAATATGTTTACCAATTTGAATCCAGAAGTGGAGTATGGCAGAGGCCAAGATATTCTGCGTTATCTATAAATCTTTAATTAATAAAAAATAGGTTGGTAGCACTGTTAAAAGTAGTGTGACAGGATTGCCAGTGTCAATTGTGTTACGGAGAGAGGCTAGAGCTTCAGGTAACAGAATGGACAGATTTTCCCTAAAAAAACGGCCATTCTGTTACGGCAATCATGTCACGCGAACTGTAACAGGATTGACGGGTATTTACCTAATTGTAACAGGATTGACGGGTATTTAAAACTATATATATATATATATATACACCCTGTCGCAGCAGAAATGCGTACTCAGCGAATTTCCAGATTAGTAATATTAATTTTGACCAGATAAATCTGTAAACAAAATTTAATCACGTGCTCATAAATAGGGAAATAAATATCTATTCTCCTGATAAATATAGGGAAAGAGTATGCAGGTATGCTGCCATAAGGAACACTAAAAGTACGTTTTTAGCATAAAAAAAATTATCTCGACCATATGAAGCCATAAACTTAGTTTCATCTATATCTGTCCATAAATAAACAAGTTTGCCTATTTTCCATATGATTAACATGGGAAACGAGTATGCAGGTTTGCTGCCATGATAAGCACAAAAACCAATATTTTTTACTATAAATAAATGAAGCTCAACCAAATGAAGCTAAATACCAAGTTTCATCCATAAATATTGGTTAATAAGTGAAATATTAACAAATCCTTATCCTCCATAAGATTAACAATTTGAGCCCCAAAATACAATGTACTGTCTTTAGATTTTTAATACCTCGGTAACCAATGGAGATAGAGCAAAGCTTCAAAATACTAAATTATGTGGTTTTTTGAGCTAAATCCAATTGTGAAGATAAAAATTAAATAGGCTATTTAAAAAATTATATATGAAGAAGGCAAAAAAACCATTTTTGGGGTACAAAACCCCCCAAAACTACCCCTTCCGGTAGGTCGATATGTCTGGTTTACGAACTCATCCGAATAAACGTAGGATTACATATCTCTACTAAATTTGGTGTCGATCGGATCGTTTTTACGCGAGTTATCGTGTCTAGGGACACATACATACATACATACATACATACATACATACATACACACATACATATATATATATATATATATATATATATATATATATATATATATATATATATATATATATATATATATATATATATATATATATATATATATATATATATATATAATTTAATGACTATTATTTTTGTTCTCTGGGCACCTCAAAACGAAAAAGTAACGTGGTCCCGGGCTTAGGTCTTAGCATGAGACCTACGGTAATAGCTTATTCCTTATAGCCCAGTAACTTTAGGTTCAAAAATCAAACTAATTAGTAACTAGCTGATTTTTGGTGTGGTGATAGTATATGCTAAGATAACTATTTTCTGAAAGTTCCCCTCATTTCCCTCGCTTGCTTCGCTCGGTACAACGTTACAAAATTTTTAACTTATTAAAAATACTAAATTATTAATTATGCCCCATCTATCACACCGATTTGAAAGCTTACGGCCTTGACTTGTTCAGAATGAAAGTGGGCTATGCTAAACAATAATAACTGCAATTATCATGGCATTTTAAGGCCTTTTCTGGCTTTTTATTATTAGTGTTTGATATTTTGTGTGGCTGTACTTTTGGAGAATTTTCTCTTGCAATCACAAATTCAACTTGTTTTATGCATTTTTTTTCTTTAAATTGTGAACAATAAAGTAATACCCCCGTCACAGCAGACCTGCGTACTCAACGAGTTTCCAATGGAAATTGGTATTTTTATATTTTTCCCATATACACTGTGGAAATGAGGATGAAGGTTTGCTGAAAAATAAATAATGATAATTGAAGCAAAAAGAGTATGCAGGAATGCTGACAGAGTAGGCCTAAACACTGTAAATAGGTATTTTTCGTATAAAAAATTATTTTTTTGACTATATGAAACCATGTACTAAGTTGCATTAATATCTGTTCATAAATAAAGGAGTTTGTCTATTCTCCATATAATTAACATGGGAATAGAGTGTGCAAATTTACTGCCAAGATAATTACAAAAACTAAGTTTTTTTAACTATAAATGGATGGATCTCAACCAAATGAAGCTAAATACAAAGCTTCATCCAAAAATATTTGCTAATAAGTGAAATATTAACATCTCCTTATTCTTCATAAGATTAAGATTAGAGCCCCAAAATACAATGTACTGTCTTTAGTCTTTAGTAGGTTAATATCTCAATAACCAATGGAGATAGAGCAAACCTTGAATATACTAAAATGTGTGATTTTTGAGCCAATGTGCTTTCCTTTCGGCATTCACCAGGCTCCAGAAAGCTTTATTTCCATTCGCATGTTTTTAAATGCAAGAAAAAAATGTTGGCAAAAATAACATAAAATGTATCAAAATATTTTAATGAATCAGGCAGAAAAGGTCATGATTACTGTAGTTATTATTATTTAGCATAGCACACTTTCATTCTGAATAAGTTAAGGCCGGAAGTACTCAAATCGGTGTGATAGGTGGTGCACAATTAATATTTTTGGTATTTTTAAGAAGTTAAAAAGTTTGTAACGTTGTACCGAGCAAAGCAAGCGAGGGAAATGAGGGGAACTTTCAGAAAATAGTTATCTTAGCATATACTATTAATACACCAAAAATCAGCTTGTTACTAATTAGTTTGATTTTAGGCCATTTTTTTATCTAAAGTTACTGGGCTATTATAGGAAATTCGCTAATAAAACATAACAAACAGATGAGATGTAAAGCTTTGTTTTTTTACAGTAATTTTGCCTCGACTTCTCATCTCCATTACCTTTATTTATATTTTTCCTTAGTTACGAACACTTCTTTTAAAACCCCAAGATAAAATTATCTCACCAATACTCACCTTTTTTTACTCCCTGCCAAACGTACATTCGGGTGTACAGGTGCTTGCGCCTCCTTCAGACAAGAGTCTTGCTTTGAGTCTGAAGGATACTCGGTGGCGTTTGTGTTACTTTCACCAACAGATAAAATATTTGCACCTAAATAATTTAGGGTCTGTAGAAACATTCCGACTACTTTAGTGCCACTGACGAGTGGCCTTTTTTAAAGCGATTTTGTAGTTTTTGGGTTTGGTATTGTCTATTATTATTTCATCCACAAGGTTCATCCACGAGGGATAAAAATATCTTGATATATAATGGTTATTAAGTACGGTGCAAAAAACTCTTACTCTGACCGTAAAACACCATCAAAATATATGTAATAAAGTTGTTACATTCTTAAAAAAGTATTCTAAGATATGCTGGCTATCTCTGAATTACTTTCTATCCTAAATTTAGTGAATGATATCGTCTTAGGTCTTAATATATATATATATATATATATATATATATATATATATATATATATATATATATATATATATATATATATATATATATATATATATATATATATATATATAAATGATGCTCCACTGCATATTTCATTGGATGACACTAAAATTATAATGTTTGCAGACGACATTGGAATCAAAGTATCATGCAAAAAACATATTGATATTAAAGTAAAAAATTTCAGAGGTAACAAGAAAATTACAATCTTGGTGTAAATCAAACAGACTGGTCCTTAATCTTGATAAGACTCAGGAAATCGAATTTAATTACAATGGAATGTTCAAACTTAATTATAAAATTAGATCATTAAAATTCTTGGGGGTTACTCTGGACTGTATAATCTTAATTGGTCAAATCATACAGATAACATTCTAAAGAAAATTAACAAAGGAGTATACTGCTTGAAAAGATTGAAACATTCTATTACAGAAGATGCCCTTTTACTTGTTTATTACTCTTATATTCATTCAACTCTAAACTATGCCACACTACTATGGGGAAACTCAATTGATAAGGAAAAAATTTTCAAGGCTCAAAAAAGGCAATAAGGCAATAATCTGCGGTGTTAACAATACAACTCATTGTAAACCATTGTTTCAAAAATTAAATATAATGACTCTACCGTCAATTTTTATATTTCAAGCACTGACAAATACAAAAGAAAATATTAGAGAAGCAAATTATGGAGGAGTGTGAACACTTTTTAAGAGGGAACAATAATATACAAATACAAAGAGTAAAATATGCACGAACGCAGAAGAGTTTTACATATTTAAATATTACGAGTAAAACTCGTAAATTATACAACAAGTTGCCAGATAATATCAAAAATCTATATTTCAAATCCTACAAGAAGACTTTGAAAATTATTTTAACTAAAAATTGTATTTATAATATAAATGAATTTTTTAGCTTAAGTTAGATAACTAGTTATATGTAATTTCAAAATTTATTGTATTTTCATTAACATTGTAATGTGTCTAAAAACACCAATGCAATAAATATTATTATTATTAATATTTAAAATATGACAAAAAAACCCATTTTAATTAAATAAACAATATTTCTTTTATTGCATGTGAAAAATAAGTAATAAAAGTATCTCTTACGATGTACAGTAATTTTTATACAAAGCGAATCTGATATAATGTGCTCTAAATCTGGTAAAATGAATTCGGTTTTACAAAGTCAAATATTTTTTTAGGAAAATGTAAAAGTTTTAATAATAACTCAAATTATTGATTTATTAATAGAAGCATTCGAGAAAGCGACATTCAAATCTAACACTTTAAGACGAGTGTAGCACGTGTTGTAATAAAAAGAACGTTCAACACTGATAACAAATAGAACCATTCGGTAGATTTTCCTTTGTAGTCCCAGTGTGTCGGTCGGAAAAGGTTAACAAGAAGTTGTTTGGAACACAACTCTTCGTGTCATTAACTCCTTCAGCTAGGTTTTGCCTTATTTTTGTAGCAATTTATAGCAAGATTGAAAGCGAAATATTAAATACCAGTTTATATCTGGATTACAATAAAAATTTATATCTTTAAAGTAGTTATGGATGATATTGTTTATTAAAATATGGAATACATTAAAAAATATGACATAAATACCCGAATATAAAATATATCCACGGAGGACATGAGTACAAATGTTTATTCAAAATGTTACTTAGAAGTTCATAAAATGATTTTATTGAATCTATGTTTGGATAAAAAATACTTGTGTTGTTGTTGTGTCACAGCAATACAACTTAAAGCATGCTTAGACTTAGTTGGAAGAACTAATTAGTTAAAGGCTTCTGTGGTTTAGTGGAGTAAATATTTGGACTGTTATTATCGTGTCAAGGGCTCTTTTAAAAAGCACTTTGCTAAGTGCTTTTAAACAGCAGCAACAATTAATTTATGAAAGTATCCTTAATAGCATCAACCTTTACAAGACTCTGATTCTTAATTTTTGAGCATTATTCTATAACTAATGAGTTACAAGTATTGAAATGACCTGAATACCCATCAAATTCATTTTACTTTCTCCCTCTATACCATAGTATATGGAGAAAGTATTGTTTTCATCAAAATTTTCGAATTTGAGTTGTTGGTGGATTTATCCATTTTGGTTCCCCCTGAGTCCAAAAAAGTGGTTTTCGGAGTGATGTCTGTGTGTGTGTGTGTGTGTGTGTCTGGATGTATACAGAGCTAGAGAATGCCCCAATGGTCCGATTTTGGTGAAATTTGGTACGTAGGTCCAAACCCACAATAATTCCAGGCGTTTTTTTCATTTTTTTAAATTTTTGATTTTTAAGGGTAGTTTACCCCCAAAAACCCTCAAAAATCGTCAAAAATCAAAATTTCTCAAAAACGGCTCTAACGATTTTGATTAAAATTTTGTGGTTTATTAAGCTTAAAATGTTGAATAAAATGACACCACCCGAATCTCCGAGAAAATGCGCGTTCAAAAGTTATGGAGTAAAAAGTGTATAAAAAATCAATTTTTTGAATTTTCAAAATAGCTGTTGTCTTG
This sequence comes from Neoaliturus tenellus, assembly GCA_030545055.2. Lineage (NCBI taxonomy): Eukaryota > Metazoa > Arthropoda > Insecta > Hemiptera > Cicadellidae > Neoaliturus > Neoaliturus tenellus. The sequence continues at coordinate 255,268,634 of CM061533.1, read as the reverse complement.
AAATAAATTTTACTTATCACCATTAAATCAAGCTCAAAAAACTAAATAATCCAGTATTTTAAATTATTGCTCTACGTCAAGTGGTTGCGGAGAAAATTCAATTTCTCGTTTAGCGGTAAACGCTGTACGTTGTTAAAAGTCACAGACGCGCGTAGGGTCAAACGAGCGTTGCTCAGCTGGTAGCTATCCGACTGAGTCATCAAGACATTAATGTTTGGAGCTATTAACACCTTTTTTATATTGTTGGGAGAAAGTATGTGTCAGTAAACTGATACCGTTTATTTGAGCATTATTCTATAACTAATGAGTTACAAGTATTGAAATGACCTGAATACCCATCAAATTCATTTTTTATTAATCAACCGACAATTGTTTCGGCGATAATGCCATTTTCAAAGTCAATACATTTTTAGTAGGCCTACATATTGTAACCTTCAAACCATAATCAACAAGCTGGATTTCTTATCTCTATAAACATCTGATTAATTATGTTAATTTATTTTCCTAGTTGGTGCAGTTTTTTCTTTGTATTCTTTTATTTTGTTAAAGATTGGGTTGTTTTGCCCTCTTTGCATTATGTTCAACAGATCTTTCTTGTCGCTCATGTATATATATATATATATATATATATATATATATATATATATATATAATTCTTCTTGTTCAGTTGTTATATAAATTGTTCAGTTGTTATATAAAAGTTGTATAAAATCAGTTGTTAATATATGGTGTGCGAATTTTGACTTTTGTGTTGTTAGGTTATTGGATCGAATCCATAAAAAAAAGAGTTATATGTGGTCTGTTTTTGTTCATTTAAAAATATCCTTATTTATTACAAAGTACAAACAAATATATTTTAAAGCTTAATACGACTGTTCGAACTGTCACTTTTTAATACAGAGTCTTTCTTTTTAAACGCAGCCCAACTTACAAATAGAGTAAATATAGGTTAAGGTTTAGAAAGAGAATAAGTTCATAACAGTTTAACCCTGGTTCCTCTTCTTCTTTGTAGGTATTAAAACAAAAAATTATGTAAAAATTTGTCGAACAAAAATTTTCAGGTTAGGGTATACCTAATAAATCTACTAGGCCTATTCATATACTAGTTTTAGTAGCCTATTTTTAACGATATTTCATAGAAATTTTTAAGGCAGTTTTAACATTAACTAAAATTGGTTTATATTACCTTGTCCGTCAGTGATCCAAATTTGTCCATTAACAGGCGACCGGTTTCGAGGTGTTAAAACCTCATCATCAGGCTATTCAAAAACATCATCATCCCTCGGAGAGTTCGTCAATACATAAAAAGTACATTAAAAACACACACAACACACGAAGACACGAAACATTAATGCGGGTTTGGCCAAACGAATTAACTACGATCCGGCGCGGGTGGATGTACAGTCATGACTGGGGGCTGCAGGTGACCTTGCTCCCCTCCCGTTATCAATGGAATGTGGCCGGAAGAGTCGTTGTCCTTTGTGCTCGCTGATAGTGCGAATTGCCGAGTCGTATATAATGTTAGATTTAAAGCGGTCTGTTCATTCAATAAGTTCTGCGGATCGGTTTTTGTTGATTTATAGATCTCGAATTCTTCTAAACAATCTAAATATTTCCCCTTCTTATTGTAAGTGTGCAATATCGTCAGGTTATTATGGCAGCTGGTGTACGTGTGTTTCTCATTGATTAAGTGGTTGGCAAAAGCGGATTTGTGAGTTTGTTTAGCGGCAGACGGGGTGTGTTCTTTAAACCTTTGTTTAAATGAGCGGGCAGTTTGACCAATGTAATATTTTGGACATGTATCACATGTTAACTTGTATACCCCTGATGAATCTTCTTTACTGGCTGGAGTTGTATGACGGCGGGAATTGAGAATTGATCCTAATTTATTGTTGGTCCTGAATGAAACTGTTACGTTGTTCTTGGCCATGGCATTCTGTAAAGTACTGCTAAGAATAACACCAAACTCAGCTCCTGCGTACAATTTTTCATTGTTTGTTGACATATTTGTTTTGTTTTTACTGTGTTTGGAAATTAATTTATCGATTATTGAACTTCTGTAACCGTTGGCCACAGCAATATGTTTTATAATTTGTACTTCGGATTCATAATCAGTGGGACTTAATGGTATAGATAATCGGCGATGCACGAAGCTGTTGTATGCCGCCATTTTTTGATTGTACGGATGGTGGGATGTGAAATGGATTGTTTGATCCGTTGCTGTGGGTTTCCTATATATACTGAACTTTAGTTTTGAGTCGGATTTAGTGATTTTAAGGTCAAGGAAATTGATGGCATTATTGGCTTCAGTTTCGAGGGTGAACTGGACTTTTCTGTGAATGTTATTGAGGGAGTTTGTCATCAACTTTAGTTGTCTATTATTTCCGTTAAATAAAATGAGAATGTCGTCAACGTATCTGTGATAAAAAATTATTTTTTTTTGTATCGGTTATTTTGTGAAAGAATATGTTCATTTTCGAATTTGTTTAGGAACAATTCTGCCATGATACCAGATAACGGGGAACCCATAGCGAGTCCTTCTTCTTGAATATAAAAATCGTTGTTGAACTGAAAATAGTTTTGTTTTAGTGCTGTTCTGGTTAAATTAACTAACTAATTTATAGCTTTTTCTGGTAGTTTGGAGTTTTCTTTCAGGTTGCTTTCCAAGATTTTGAGGGTTTCTGGAATGGGAATGTTAGTGTATAGATTGACTATATCGAGTGATGCTAGATTGTATCCAATTTCTACCTTTATACCATTTATTTTTTCAACGAGTTCAATGCTATTTCTTAAGCTGTGATTATTTTCAATTATTACTTCGTTCCTGATTATTTTTTCAATTTTCTTAGATATATGCAGGTGACGGTATAAAATTCACGAGGGGACGGATAGGAACTTGATGTTTGTGAACTTTCGGAAGACCTCTTAAAATAGGGGATTTTGGGTTCGTTACTTGGCAGTTTTTTATTTCCAGTGCTGTTAAAAGGCTTTGGCTGTTACTTATAACTTTATTGATCTCTTTAGAATATCGTTTTTTTTTTCTTTTTTTTTGAGGGAGAGGCGGAAAAATGCATTACGCACACAGGTGGCCAGCCTGTAGTGTGGGGCTCCCCTAAAAAACGGGTTTACCCACTAAAAAACCTCCTCTACTCTTTAGGAATCTAACCTGGAATTGTTTATCACATTACGTCAGGCTAGGCCTAAATTTGGCTTACACCCGTGGGGCTCGCTCCTTATCCAGCCGCTCGATCAAGGGATCTGGGCCACTTCGCGGTCCAGATCGGTTTTCTTTTCCAGGAGGATGCCCCGGACGAACCGTGACAAACAATCCCAGTTGCCCTCATCCTCCAAAATCTTTTGGCAGACCGAGTCCACCGAAAATGCACCAAAGATTTGTGTGGTCTCCAGGCGGGGCCCTTCCCAACGGGGACAGCGGAAGAATGTGTGTTCCGCATCGTCGGGAACACCCGGGCAATAAATGCAGTCCGGTGAACCGGTCTTTCCCATCCGGTTCAGGTACGACCGAAAATAGCCGTGACCTGTCAAAAATTGGGTCAGGTAGTAGTCCACCTCCCCATGCCGCCGTTCCACCCATTGTTGGACCTGCTTGATAAGTCGCGCAGTCCATCGTCCTCGGGTGTCGGACTCCCAGCTGTGTTGCCACTGCTGGAAGGTTCGGGAGCGCTCTTCTGTTCTTGCCGTGTCCTTGCCGATCTCGCCTTGTCTCTGATAAATCGCTTTCCTCTCCCCTGCCAAGAGCTTGACAGGGATGACTCCGGCGACCACCAGGACGGCAGGCTCGGACACTGTCCGGTAGGCGGAACACACCCTGAGCGCAGCTTGACGCTGAACCCGGGCGAGTCGCAACCTGTAGCACTCCTTATCTAGAGCGCCTGCCCACACCTCTGCCCCGTAAAGGAGCACGGACTGGACCGCGGACATCAACAGACGTCTTCTGCTGGATCGGGGACCCCCGAGATTGGCCATCAGCCTACTAAGGTAAGTGACTACCTTAGCGGCCTTGTCCGCCGTACGGAAGATCTGATCCCTCCAGCTTAACTTGGTGTCCACCATAACCCCAAGGTATTTGGCGGCACGAGTTGATGTGACCACCTCCCTTCCCACTCGGAGTGGGACGACGGTGTCGATCCTCTTTTTCGTGAGGATCACAATCTCCGTCTTACTGAGAGCAAGCGAGAGACCGTGATCTGACATCCAGGTGTTGACCACACGCATGACTCGGTTCAACTTTAGTTGGGCCAGCTCAAGGTTGCGTGCAGCAATGAGAGCTGCGACGTCATCGGCGTACCCAACCAAAGTGGTTTCCTCAGGCATCTCGGACCTCAGGAGGCTGTCATATATTGTTGTGTTGGATCATTTGCTATTTTAGTTATTTCATTGGAATTTATAAAGTTAAGAACTTTGTCCAGGTAAGCTTGTTTGGACAAAGTTAAGGACTTAGGCATTAAAAACTAATATTTTCAATATCCTATCATTTGCAAATACTAGTTTGTCGTATATTATAAAGACATAAATATCTGCCTATATAATTATTTTATATTTAACACGGTTTTATATATATTCATGGTAAGTTTATACTCTATGTGTCTGTTCAGGATGAAGCGGTGTCGCGACGGGACGTGATGACGTCATGAGGCAAGATGGCGTCATGCCTCAAGAGGAGTCCCAACAGCTCCTCGCAGCGCCACTGCCTAACAAAGGTAACCTACATCACAATCAATGTATAATGTGTATACAATGTGTTTGCTAGTCAGTGTTAAAATATTTTACAGTTTATTACATATGTAAAATGTAACAAAAATAGGCAATTTAGGCAAATGAACACCTGCCTGTGAGGGTAATCGTTTGTGAACTCTTGTCAGGTGTCTTACCGTTCGGTAGTTCTCCCTACCTATCGTACCATAAGGGTGTATGTCGCAACCTTGTGTCGGTACGCAATTGGAAAGAAAAATTCCGATGTTTCAAGAATATATAGGCAGGGTAAGGTAAGCAAACCAAACTGTTTGAATGCTTCCTTGGAAGACTCTCCGTGTTTTAAATGTGCCATGATCCGCGCGGCTTTTTTTGAAGTCTGAACAGTCTGATGAAATGTCTGCACAGCCACCCCAAACAACAATGTCGTGTGCAAGGTGAGCATGGATGAGACCGTAGTGAGTCATTAAAAGCACATGAGTTGGACAGAACCTAGAAAGGTATCATCTAAGCAAATTGATACTTGAGGATACACTCTTGCAGACGCTATCAATGTGATCCTCCTTGGTTAAATTTCTTTTAGTAAATTAATGCGCACTTTTTCTAATTTTTCCAAAATACTGTTTTCAAGTAGATTTTTCAAGATTTTAAGAACAATTAACAAGGGCAAATAGTAATTATAGTGATAGAAAATGTTTTATACTTTCTAAAAACGTCATAAAAGTGAGGATAAGTTTTGTAAAAAGTCATCAAAAATAAATTGTTAAGGGCAATGTAGGCCTAAAGAAATTTAAAAAATATTGAACCATAAATGTTACTGTAAGGTCTAGTAACATATAACTGCCTAACTTGCGTATTTTGTTGCATTTTAAATACATAATACCGTTTAACTGTTTCGACATTGACTAACAAACAAAATATATAGCTTTTCTTTCGGGCATTTTAGTGACACCATGTTGAATTTATTCGTCTAAGGGACAGTGTTAAACTTTTTTCCCAACGCAATGAGGTATTGCCTATATAGTACAAAATTCTTTTATAAAAATAGATCAAATTCTGATTGCTTTCCAACCATACGAAATTTCTTGTAAAAAATAATCACTAAAATAACCCTCTAAATTTTCCAAACGTAATTGGAACCATCCAGTTTTTATTATTAACATAATATATAGAATTAAAGGTTCCTTAATTCGAGGGATTAACAGATTTTAATAATTAATTCTCACTTTAAATCTGTCATATACATGTTTCTACCTTGTAAATAATATTACAAAGATATAAAAAAAACGAATAATTAAAACTAGAGCATATAAAATTTAGCTTATCACATAATTGTATTTCCAGTGTTGTATGTTTGGACACAATATAATATCCATTAAATATTGTCCAAAAATAATTTATGTGATAAAGCTACTTGACAACAGTAGATAAAACAATTATATATATAAAAAAAAAAAACACAAATGTAAATCATGTACTCCTTTAATCACATTATTCATCCAGTCCAGAGGTTGCGGCAAATTGACTACCATTGATTTTAAAAGAAAACTAATACACGAACTTTAAAATTCCAACTTCCTATAGTTAAACATTCAATCGAGTTGAAATATAGGAAATATTGGGTATTATTGTGCATGTGTGCCCGTAAGGGAGGCGGGGCGGCGACAAGCCAACCCACTTGCCTTAATGAGGCGATCGCACTCTCCCTCGCCGCTGGGCGGCCCGGCTCCCGTACAGAACTGCATTGGCGACACGCAATCTCACCATTTCATCAAATAAAGAGTCAAACACTGCCAAGACAATAAGGAAACTTGAATTTTTGTTGTGTTACTACTAATGTTACAAAGTACCTAACAATAATGAAAACAATGTTAAGCATATCTGTAACTTGACTGTTAATAATTTGGATTCTGTTCTAAAGGTCACAGATTTGACCCTAAACATCAAAATTTTCATCATAGGTTTGGGCAGATTAATCCAAATCGTTTTATTATTCTCAATATGTAGAGTAGTGAAATGTCGAAGAAAAAAATCTTACAACTAAACTGAATGTTAATTAGAAGTGATATAATAATCTAAGTATTTACTTGAAGTTATAAGTAGTTAGAAAAATTGATTTCTTTACGAAGATTACCTCTAACTAAGTATTTGTTTACTATTTAATATAATTATCAACTTTTTAAGTTTTTGTTTACTTTATAAATAATTAAACCCCTATTTGCTGACGATCCGTCATTTAGTATCTCCCTAAAACAAAAAAGACGTATTATTCCGCAGACCCTGTTTAAAAACCTACCTACTTCCCTTTATTAGAGTCTTATGTGGACATTTAAAAAAATTAAATTTTATTTGGTAAAGAAAGACTTGTACTTGGTCATGGATTATTTTTAAATTTATGAAAGTAGTTTTTATTTTTTGTCATTGTTAATAAAAGATTTTATTTCATCAACTATTAGTTATGTAATTTATGACGTTTGTCAATAATAAACATTGTAGTTTAATAACACTACGCAATTTTTGAATTAGAGTTAGAATTTATTTTATAAACAGTTAATTAGGCATATTCTAACGTTTTAAATGCTGATTTTCCTTAATGAAATTGCTCTAATGGTCAAGGGAATGTGACGATTACAGCGCTATATACAGAGCCGTGTAGCACTGTCTTGCTTGCTATTAACAAGCTGTAGGTGACTGATAACGGCCACTGTTTAGTTTACGGTCCTGTGACGATTACAGCGCAATATACAGAGCCGTGTAGCACTGCCTTGTTTGCTATTAACAAGCTGTAGGTGACTGATAACGGCCACTGTTTAGTTTACGGTCCTGTGACGATTACAGCGCAATATACAGAGCCGTGTAGCACTGCCTTGTTTGCTATTAACAAGCTGTAGGTGACTGATAACGGCCACTGTTAAGTTTACGGTCCTGTGACGATTACAGCGCAATATACAGAGCCGTGTAGCACTGTCTTGTTTGCTATTAACAAGCTGTAGGTGACTGATAACGGCCACTGTTTAGTTTACGGTCCTGTGACGATTACAGCACAATATACAGAGCCGTGTAGCACTGTCTTGTTTGCTATTAACAAGCTGTAGGTGACAGATAACGGCCACTGTTTAGTTTACGGTAATGTGACGATTACAGCGCAATATACAGAGCCGTGTAGCACTGCCTTGTTTGCTATTAACAAGCTGTAGGTGACTGATAACGGCCACTGTTTAGTTTACGGTCCTGTGACGATTACAGCGCAATATACAGAGCCGTGTAGCACTGCCTTGTTTGCTATTAACAAGCTGTAGGTGACTGATAACGGCCACTGTTTAGTTTACGGTAATGTGACGATTACAGCGCAATATACAGAGCCGTGTAGCACTGCCTTGTTTGCTATTAACAAGCTGTAGGTGACTGATAACGGCCACTGTTTAGTTTACGGTCCTGTGACGATTACAGCGCAATATACAGAGCCGTGTAGCACTGCCTTGTTTGCTATTAACAAGCTGTAGGTGACTGATAACGGCCACTGTTTAGTTTACGGTAATGTGACGATTACAGCGCAATATACAGAGCCGTGTAGCACTGCCTTGTTTGCTATTAACAAGCTGTAGGTGACTGATAACGGCCACTGTTTAGTTTACGGTCCTGTGACGATTACAGCGTAATATACAGAGCCGTGTAGCACTGCCTTGTTTGCTATTAACAAGCTGTAGGTGACTGATAACGGCCACTGTTTAGTTTACGGTAATGTGACGATTACAGCGCAATATACAGAGCCGTGTAGCACTGCCTTGTTTGCTATTAACAAGCTGTAGGTGACTGATAACGGCCACTGTTTAGTTTACGGTCCTGTGACGATTACAGCGTAATATACAGAGCCGTGTAGCTCTGCTTTGTTTGCTATTAACAAGCTGTAGGTGACTGATAACGGCCACTGTTTAGTTTACGGTCCTGTGACGATTACAGCACAATATACAGAGCCGTGTAGCACTGTCTTGTTTGCTATTAACAAGCTGTAGGTGACAGATAACGGCCACTGTTTAGTTTACGGTAATGTGACGATTACAGCGCAATATACAGAGCCGTGTAGCACTGCCTTGTTTGCTATTAACAAGCTGTAGGTGACTGATAACGGCCACTGTTTAGTTTACGGTCCTGTGACGATTACAGCGTAATATACAGAGCCGTGTAGCACTGTCTTGTTTGCTATTAACAAGCTGTAGGTGACTGATAACGGCCACTGTTTAGTTTACGGTCCTGTGACGATTACAGCACAATATACAGAGCCGTGTAGCACTGTCTTGTTTGCTATTAACAAGCTGTAGGTGACAGATAACGGCCACTGTTTAGTTTACGGTCCTGTGACGATTACAGCGCAATATACAGAGCCGTGTAGCACTGTCTTGTTTGCTATTAACAAGCTGTAGGTGACTGATAACGGCCACTGTTTAGTTTACGGTCCTGTGACGATTACAGCGTAATATACAGAGCCGTGTAGCACTGCCTTGTTTGCTATTAACAAGCTCTAGGTGACTGATAACGGCCGCTGTTTAGTTTACAATCCTGTGACGATTACAGCGTAATATACAGAACCGTGTAGCACTGCCTTGTTTGCTATAAACAAGCTCTAGGTGACTGATAACGGCCACTGTTTAGTTTACAATCCTGTGACGGATGCAGCGTAATATACAGAGCCGTGTAGCTCTGCTTTGTTTGCTATTGACAAGCTCTAGGTGACTGATAACGGCCACTGTTTAGTTTACAATCCTGTGACGATTACAGCGTAATATACAGAGCCGTGTAGCACTGCCTTGTTTGCTATTAACAAGCTCTAGGTGACTGATAACGGCCACTGTTTAGTTTACAATCCTGTGACGATTACAGCGTAATATACAGAGCCGTGTAGCACTGCCTTGTTTGCTATTAACAAGCTCTATGTGACTGATAACGGCCACTGTTTAGTTTACAATCCTGTGACGATTACAGCGTAATATATAGAGCTGTGTAGCACTGCCTTGTTTGCTATTAACAAGCTCTAGGTGACTGATAACGGCCGCTGTTTAGTTTACAATCCTGTGACGATTACAGCGTAATATACAGAGCCGTGTAGCACTGCCTTGTTTGCTATTAACAAGCTGTAGGTGACTGATAACGGCCACTGTTTAGTTTACGGTCCTGTGACGATTACAGCGTAATATACAGAGCCGTGTAGCACTGTCTTGTTTGCTATTAACAAGCTGTAGGTGACAGATAACGGCCACTGTTTAGTTTACGGTCCTGTGACGATTACAGCGCAATATACAGAGCCGTGTAGCACTGTCTTGTTTGCTATTAACAAGCTGTAGGTGACTGATAACGGCCACTGTTTAGTTTACGGTCCTGTGACGATTACAGCGCAATATACAGAGCCGTGTAGCACTGCCTTGTTTGATGTTAACAAGCTGTAGGTGACTGATAACAGCCACTGTTTAGTTTACGGTCCTGTGACGGTTGCAGCGCAATATACAGAGCCGTGTAGCACTGCCTTGTTTGCTATTAACAAGCTGTAGGTGACTGATAACGGCCACTGTTTAGTTTACGGTCCTGTGACGATTACAGCGCTATATACAGAGCCGTGTAGCACTGCCTTGTTTGCTATTAACAAGCTGCAGGTGAATGATAACGGCCACTGTTTAGTTTGCAATCCTGTGTCGATTGCAGCGCAATATACAGAGCTGTGTAGCACTGCCTTGTTGGCTATTAACAAGCTGCAGGTGACTGATAACGGCCACTGTTTAGTTTGCAATCCTGTGACGATTGCAGCGCAATATACAGAGCTGTGTAGCACTGCCTTGTTGGCTATTAACAAGCTGCAGGTGACTGATAACGGCCGCTGTTTAGTTTACAATCCTGTGACGGATGCAGCGTAATATACAGAGCCGTGTAGCTCTGCTTTGTTTGCTATTAACAAGCTGTAGGTGACTGATAACGGCCACTGTTTAGTTTACAATCCTGTGACGATTACAGCGTAATATACAGAACCGTGTAGCACTGCCTTGTTTGCTATAAACAAGCTCTAGGTGACTGATAACGGCCACTGTTTAGTTTACAATCCTGTGACGGATGCAGCGTAATATACAGAGCCGTGTAGCTCTGCTTTGTTTGCTATTGACAAGCTCTAGGTGACTGATAACGGCCACTGTTTAGTTTACAATCCTGTGACGATTACAGCGTAATATACAGAGCCGTGTAGCACTGCCTTGTTTGCTATTAACAAGCTCTAGGTGACTGATAACGGCCACTGTTTAGTTTACAATCCTGTGACGATTACAGCGTAATATACAGAGCCGTGTAGCACTGCCTTGTTTGCTATTAACAAGCTCTATGTGACTGATAACGGCCACTGTTTAGTTTACAATCCTGTGACGACTACAGCGTAATATATAGAGCTGTGTAGCACTGCCTTGTTTGCTATTAACAAGCTCTAGGTGACTGATAACGGCCGCTGTTTAGTTTACAATCCTGTGACGATTACAGCGTAATATACAGAGCCGTGTAGCACTGCCTTGTTTGCTATTAACAAGCTGTAGGTGACTGATAACGGCCACTGTTTAGTTTACGGTCCTGTGACGATTACAGCGTAATATACAGAGCCGTGTAGCACTGTCTTGTTTGCTATTAACAAGCTGTAGGTGACAGATAACGGCCACCGTTTAGTTTACGGTCCTGTGACGATTACAGCGCAATATACAGAGCCGTGTAGCACTGTCTTGTTTGCTATTAACAAGCTGTAGGTGACTGATAACGGCCACTGTTTAGTTTACGGTCCTGTGACGATTACAGCGCAATATACAGAGCCGTGTAGCACTGCCTTGTTTGATGTTAACAAGCTGTAGGTGACTGATAACAGCCACTGTTTAGTTTACGGTCCTGTGACGGTTGCAGCGCAATATACAGAGCCGTGTAGCACTGCCTTGTTTGCTATTAACAAGCTGTAGGTGACTGATAACGGCCACTGTTTAGTTTACGGTCCTGTGACGATTACAGCGCTATATACAGAGCCGTGTAGCACTGCCTTGTTTGCTATTAACAAGCTGCAGGTGAATGATAACGGCCACTGTTTAGTTTGCAATCCTGTGACGATTGCAGCGCAATATACAGAGCTGTGTAGCACTGCCTTGTTGGCTATTAACAAGCTGCAGGTGACTGATAACGGCCACTGTTTAGTTTGCAATCCTGTGACGATTGCAGCGCAATATACAGAGCTGTGTAGCACTGCCTTGTTGGCTATTAACAAGCTGCAGGTGACTGATAACGGCCACTGTTTAGTTTGCAATCCTGTGACGATTGCAGCGCAATTTACAGAGCTGTGTAGCACTGCCTTGTTGGCTATTAACAAGCTGCAGGTGACTGATAACGGCCGCTGTTTAGTTTGCAATCCTGTGACGATTGCAGCGCAATATACAGAGCTGTGTAGCACTGCCTTGTTGGCTATTAACAAGCTGCAGGTGACTGATATTGGTCATTGTTTACGATTCTGCAACACCCCGTAATATCCGCAACTCATAGACCGAGATGTTTGATTCTGTTCCGATAGTGTATAAAAAACCTTCTGCCATTTGCTTCCAAATGTTACAATAACTGGCGGAAATAAAATGTCCAATAAAATTTAAATATATTGTTTTACAACTAAGAGCTGGAGTATTAAAGTTATCATGATTGTAGGGAGGGTAATTACGGTTTCGTTCAAGGAAGAGTCGTTCCAGGGTTCACTCTGTTAAACTAATGTTTATATAGGGGGCTACTTATATTTGTTACTCGTGTATTTACCAAATGGATTACATAGGATTTTGGTTATTTGAAAATAATATTCTTTTATAAAAAAATCTAAAAATACTACTTTATTTTAACATAAATATATAAAAACACCATCGTGATAGGCATAAATCAAACTGTAGTCAATGCCAAGTAGTACATACTGTATATAATTTATAAACAGTACGGTTTGTCTCTTATAAAAAAAAAAAAAAAAAAAAATAGATGTGAAATTTTTTTAGGATGTTGGTAGGCCTCTTTTTGCCCTACTTTGTCCCGTCCTCATAGACTATATTGATATGTGTGTGGATCATATTAGATAAAGTAAGGGGGCGATCTTTCCAGAATAGGAAAATAGCTTCCTTGTTTAGGAATAGTAAAGATTTGTGAGGCTCCGTGTCCTTCAAGGAAAGGCACTGACGATTTCATCAAACTCTAGGGGAAACGAACATGTAATGGCACTTTCCCTGATGGCAGCTCGCTTTTACCACGCTTTTACAGATACATCGAGAAAAAAGTAAAAAGTAGTGATAAACAACAAAAATAAGATCGGACCATTGAGAGTGGCAATTTTTGCTTTAGCGTTTGTGTAACTTTAAGGTTTACATCTAATTTATCATATTTGTCAATTAAATTGCTTGAAAATTTAGGATAACCTGAAAGTGTTTAAGAAAATAACAAAAATAGTTTCACTGCCATAATTTACAAGTATTATTTTGTAATTGGTTGTCCTAAAAATTTAAAAGTTGATCAAAACTATTTTGAGGAATTAGAAAATGGTATTTCTAGACTCAGTAGACATAACAAGAACAAAACGAGGTTAATGGACAAATTTGTTGCTAGTTGAGCTCCATAGGGACGGAGTAGAATTTATTGCTGTGACTTAAGTCTAGATCCCCTCAATATATTGCCACTACATAAATGTCCTTTCTTGGTCACTAACATTTATAAAACTAATTATTAGTGTCCCTTGCTGATGCTAAAATATTTCATTTAATGTAAAAAGAACTTAACATATCATAAATAATTAAAATAACTACCCAATTGATTAAATATTTTCACTTAGTACAAAGTAAAAATACTCGTATTTCTCTCCGTGTTAACCCAGTTTGTGGGTTATTAACTAGGAATCTTTATGTAAAATAGAGTATTGTAAAAGTTTTAAGGGTTTTAATTATTTCTTCTAACAGTTAAATTTATTTATTTAATGCGGGTTAAATTTGTAAGGTATAAGAAATAGAATTAAATCAGATCTTGGTTTGAAATCCAGAATTTAATTTTTTTACGGTTTACGAGACATTACTAATTTATCGTTAACCCATTGTAAACTCAGTCAAAACCATTATATGTTGTAATTTTTTTTTATAAGTTTATTTATTACTATCATTGTAATTGTATTGCTTATACAGTATTAGTTATATGACTCTTTATACTCATTAACTACTTAATAGATGGATTATACACATTACTTGGTTTCTAAATGTTGTACTGTGTTTCGTAATACAAGTACATCGGTTACCTTTCCTCTCAAACCATGTAACCAGACCATGTTAGCTTCAGTTATAATTTTTATTAATTTTTCGTGATTTAATGCTTAAGTTGAAATATTCTTTGAGCCTTCTCTTAATTTAGTAGTTTAATGATTGAAAATATTGAGTATTAATAAACTATGATAAAATCTAAAACTACCACTAAGATATCAACACAGTTGAAACATTTTCAGCTGAAGAATCTTATTTGTTATTGTGTAAGACTTAAACTCTCATATGAGCAGTAAGAGATAACGGCGGAGATGTGAAGGATGCTTATTCTCTGATTCATTCTCCAAATATTTCACGTCAGAACTGTCACGTACCATTTAATCACTCTAACGATGTGAGCGAGACGAGTTTTGTTTTGCAGATTAACGAATACATCAACGAATATTGTCAAACTGTTTTGAAGATTTTCGACTATTTGAATTGTTGACAATTATTTATTTAATTTTTCCGTTAATGATCTTGCGTTTAGTAAACTATAAATCTTTCAGGTCCTTAACATATTCCCTCAATATTTATGTCTCTCTTAACTTGTCTAGGTTGGTCATGTTCCCCAAAATTTTGGTAAAAAATATACTATTACAGACTGTTGAGGGATTGTTATTTGATTAGCGAATATTTATAGAAACTTTTTTATCTACATATTTTATTGAGCGTTTTTAAGACGTACAATGCTGGTTTTTTTTTTTTAAGAGCAATAAGCTAGTATTTAATTACACTAACCTTCATCATGTAGAAAAGATATTTATACGAAAATCCCTTTGCGAAACAATTACTAAACCTAATTAGTTACACATCTTGCTGACAGAACAGATTTTAGTTGATCCAATCGTATAACTGTCAGAAGCACTATCTTATAAACAATATACTAAATACACAGTCATACAAAATTTACTAGTTGAGTTTTTTTTATAAAACTACTAATTACGAGTCGATCATGAAAGTGAAATCTTCAATAATCGTAGATACCAAGCTTAAACATTTACTTTATAAATATTAAGTTTTTGACTTAAAAAAACTAATATTTTTGAATGAAAGATTTTTTCTAGTAAATTATAATCAGATTTAAAATCTACATCTGTAACTTATATATCAGCATTTTATTTCAGGTGTATGCTAATTGATATAGGACTAAACACAAAATTTATAGTAATGACATGTCGCAGTCCAAATTAAATTGCTCAATTTTGAGCAAGAACACTAGTAACAATTTAAAATCCACTGAAAGTGATTCTTTAGAAGGAGTTTAATAAATATGTTATACATAGTGCAAATTTTGTAATGTACACCGTAAGACTAATTGCATGTGATATAATATGTAAAACCCTTAAATTATTAAATACTGTAGCATGATAAAATGAGTTCAACTAAAGAATTTACCAAAAACTTTAAAAAAAATTTACGATCAATGTTTTAGAGTATGGAAATCTGTATCGTAAATAGTGAATATAATTCTATATCATTTAAATTTCTATGGGGTTTACAGTTACATAATAGTAAACACTTTAAATCCCAAATGTAGCAGAACCGGGTTTGAAGTTTCGGATGACTTTTCGTACTCCTGTAGTTCATTGAAAAAACGTTGATTTCGTTATTTTTTACTCAAACATTGTACTATCGAAATAACGTAAAGCCATAAATATTTTCCCGAAAGACGAAGAGGTGGACATAACCTGGCTTTCCACTGATAACGTGTTGTAGCGGGAAAGATGACCTTACCTGTTTGGCTTGCTACAGTGAGCCAATGCTCATAAATTACATCCGAATATTGACTTTTGTTTGTTTGGCTCTTGAAAGTGTTGTGGTGATATTTAATTAAAAAAGTACCGAGTAAAGTTTGGTTGTTTGGGTATTTCTCGTAATTATTATGTCACATAAACAAAAATAAAAAATTGTATGAGGTTATGAATTTAAACTAAGACTTTGATGTATAAGGCTGTATCTTACTAAGTCACCTAGTATGATGGTTTATAGTTAAATTTTCGTTTAGTGAAATTTAAAATAATCTTTGAGAGTATTGGGTAAATTATTATTGTTATACATGTACAAAACGAACGCCATAAAATATACAGGCTACTTACATCACACTTAAATAATACTCCAACACATATGAAACCCGCTTAAAGAAAATTGGTTTTACAAAACTTTAATACAGTTGTATGATAAGAGTGTCATTTGCAACAAAATTACAATAATAATGTGAACTTAATGGTTAAGCCAAATGGAGTTTTTTATGGCAAGATAGCACTTTAGACGTTAGATGGCGGTAGGGCGAGACGTTGTAGTGTTGAAGTGCCATGTCACTCATATTGCTAGGGCGATTGTCGAACACGTAGGTAGAGCTTTGAGCTGTCAGTTGAATTGCTAATTCAAGTGTGCTTATGCAATATACATAACATACTGATATCCTTATTCAAGTTGAACATTGGTCAATATATAAAATATGTGTTATTTTTTAGAACAGTTTATAAATATTACAGCACATAAATATGGAAAATGCATTTGTTATTAAAAATAATTCGTTTTATCAAGGATATCTTGATCCATAGTTTTTGTGTTCATTACTTTTAATATCATGTTTTGTTATCTTAAAGTACTTGCAAGATTGTTTTTCAGTTAGCCTTCAAGTTTCCGAAACCATAATTAACATCCAATAGGACTATGAAGTAGAATAAAATGTGTAGTTAAACCATAATTAATCTTGGTTAAGAGGTCATGGAAGGACTAATAGCGAGGATTCAGTCATAGTGGTGCCACTTACAGTGTGCAAATGTTTTCTTTACTTTATGAATGGCCCATTTGTACCAATAAGTTTTGAAATAATCATTTTATTGAGAGACAACATATTTTTAGTAGCTGGTTATAGCTTTTGAGATCGTATTTCTATTAAAAACTTGGCTAGATTTTCTGAATTGCACTAACAAAAAAATAGAATTAAATCCACAATGTAAACAAATTCTTAAATAACTAGGCCTACCAATGATACTCTACTACTTAAATAGCTTCATTCAAACTTAATCTTGTTAGTCACTCGTGGTTTGACAAGCAGATATGGAGTTTGTCTGAAGCTGGTCTGAACGAACGCAAGTCAAATGTCACAGATGCAGCCACAACTCTTGTTTTACCGGAGTGATCGAGCTATCAGGTGATTGTACCATGCTTGGTTTGCCATCGATTTCTCGTTATTTTTACTTCACACGGCGTCATGAATACCATCACAGTATTAAGTGTTTTTATTTTTTATTCAGTTATGTGGCTATTAATTATATCAATTACTACTTTAAACCAAACTTTTATAACGATATTTTTTGATAATCAATAAAAATTTGATTATTTTCAATTAAATTATAAATTTTTTCAAGCGTAAACTACTTTAAATCTGTTTCCTAAATCGAAGCATACAATACTTTCATATTATACAATTTTATCGACAAATACGAATAAATTTGAAAACCATACATTATGCCCTGAACAAGGTAAATAAATTTTATTAATAGTTTATATTTTATGAATGAATTTTAAAAATAAATTCGTTTGTAGAAAATGTGCCATACTTGTGTACAACAACCAGTAAAAAATTATTCAAGGACAAGTTAGAGTATGTGTTTTGTTGATTTTATTCCCTTGTCATATCATGGTAGCACTTTCGTATTGTAAAATTAGTTGTGGTTGCAATTCTTATTCTAATTATGAGTGTAATTTCATATTTTACTTAATTTTAACTTGCCTGAAATGAGCTTCATATACAAAATTTTCATTTAATAATAAAATAGCAATTAATTAAATAAGATTAAATAATATAAAAACATTGTTTGTGGATGGCCTCATGACAATGAGTGTTGGCTTTGGTGAATAAATAAATAAAAATAAATGAAAAAACATAAGAACTCGAGTTGAAATTGTGACGACACATAATAAGCACAAATAAAATGCCAAACTTTAGGAACAAATCGTCGTTCTTGAGCTGGTTTTTGCAGTGTAACCACAGACAAACAGAACATTACTTATGACTGCTTCAGACCATTACAACCCTTTCTATCGTCACATATTTTACACCAAAACAAACACTGAACAATTAATCTTCCCATAATGGGGGAGTTCTTTTGAGCCAGTTTGTCACAATATAAAATCATATACTTGTGTTTTCCATTAAAGAAACCTTTCGACCATTTAAACCATATCCTCGTTAGTTTTTATTCTTAGAAATCTCTTGGACGTTTAAGAAAAATGATTCTTTTTGTTGTATGAATTATTTTAAAAGAGTATTTTAATTTAAAATAAAAAAAATCTCCTAAAAGTAAATATAAGGGATATTGTAATTTGTAATCTATCCAATACTATAGAAGGAGAATGTTTATTTGTTTTTATTCAAAACTTTAATACTATAAGTATGACTGTTATAGTTGATAAAATTAAGGAATATATACATACCGTACTTAACGTGAAATTCATTAAATAATAAACATTGTTTTACACATATAAACAAGTGACAAGTATCTTATTCTTTAGTATTCTTTTGCTTTGCTTAAAAAACTCAACATAAAAATTCACATAACCTCAACGAAAATCTCTAAGTTATTTTATAGTTTGGATTGTCGGTACTTAAAGTTTGTGATCATGTTCTTGACTATCCATATAAAAAACGTTTTTAGGAGATACTTAACACGATAGCAGCTTGGAGCTCTTATCTAAACGTTTAGTATTCATTGGGCTCATTTCCATTTAAATGAGTGGATTTGGCTTCTTTTTCCTCATGACTTTATTGCAAATAAAGAATTTACTGGAGGAAGAATATTTACTAACTTTCAGTTTTAGGAAAAAGTCTTAATTTATTATTAGTTTGGGTTTGACATACAGTATTCAATAAGTTAATATTTATGTACCGCTTATATTTTAAAAATATAGTTTCCTAGCGGACAATCTGGAAATTAAAAAAAAGGAAAAACTAAAATAAAACTTCTTCTGCCTTAACCAAAAAATCTTCCTTTATTAAAATTGTCCTTAATCTTTTAATTTAACTTGTTCTCCATTTTCATTCACACACTCTCATACTCCTTTATAACTTTAGTTACTTTTGTGATACAATAACTTTTCAACCCTGAAAAAGAGCAAATTGTTTTACCAAAATAAACTACGTATTATTATTTGAGTTTCAATTTGGATTAGACTTTTTGGTATTAAATTCACAAAGGTTAATTAATTTACAATTTTAAATTTCTACTGATTAATTGGCAAAGCAAGACCATATTTAAATTTAAATAAATCTAATAAACTACTAAATAAAATAGTAAATTTACTCACCCAAAGATCTTGGGGTTGAACATTTCTACTGAACTTGACACTACTAGACTCACTGATTAAAAGAAGGCAGGATTAAGATCGCGCGGTCAATTTATAACTTCGCCAAGAAGGTTCTAGAAGCTCCCGTCGGAATCAGCGATTCTGATTGGCTGATGCCGTTCTCGGCGGCTCGCTTTGCCATTACAATAGGGAAAGATAAGATTGACTACTAAAGCTACTGTTTCAACTTGACATGTCTTGATTTGTTAAATTAATATTGTACAAATGGTACAATTCTCTCCCCCCGAAACTCAAAGTTAGCTACAAGTTTTCTTTTTTCCCTAAAAAAAATCTCATTCAATCAACATTCACACCAAAATAAATTTTAAATCTTTACAATTTCAATAAACATAACTAAAGTTATAGTTCAAAAATGACAATTTTTAAATAAGTTTTCAATAAAAGTTTAATCTCGAGGAGTCCTTCTCCGGGGCAGTTTGGCAACGTTGTAATGAAGTTGGCAACGTCCCGGTGATAACCCTTATCAGGTGGCAGGGTCGGGGTCGCATTCTTCTCCAGGACCAACGGAGCGCCACGCGCCGCCCGCTGCTGGATAGTTGTCATTGTTGTCGTCACTCCAAGCAGGATTACTCATCACCGACTGGATTGCAACAGCCTCCCGACTCCTCAATATCAGATATGTAACAATTTTACAAACATAATTAGCAATTAATATTTTAACATAGTTTTATTTTTTTTTAAATTAAGTGTTCATTCAGCTTTTAAAACAAAAAATAATTTAAATAAAATCATTTCCTTGTTCAAACAAAATAAGTTTTCAAAATTCTAACTATACTTTTAACACTCTGACAAAGCTTTTTTTACAATGAATTCCTTTCATATTATTATCCATTTATTTGCATCTTCACTTGAGACAGAACTTAACTTCATTTTAAGAACATTTCATTTTATTTTAAGAAATTGATTCTTTGTGGTTTTATTTGGTTACAGATTTCAAGAGGACGATTCACATGGACTTCAACTACAATGCAATTTATGAATGGAACATACCGTTTGGAATATTATTTTTCTTACAAAGGAATACATAAGGAAGATTAAACAAGAATTTATATTACTACAACAAATAAAATTAATTTTAATACTTTGCATTACCACTCCAAGTGAAGAAAGTTGACCAAAACGAGTACAAGTGAAGTGTCTTGGTGTAAAAGTGCTTTAAGTGTTTGATCAACAAGTGTGTCTTAGTGTGAGTGAAAAGTGTAAAGTGCAAAGTGTAAGTGTGAAAGTGTTAGTAGGGCCCCCCAGTAAATGTGTACGTAAGTAAAGTGTTAGTCATAAGTAGTTTTAAGTCAAGGTAAGTCATAAAGTAATGTAGTGATAATGCAAGGTTATTTAAATATTTTATTTAATTATTCCAAACGATATGTTATTAAAGCTTACTATTCTAAGTTACCTCATACAAAACCTTTTAATTCTCCTTTTTTTGTTAAATGTTACTCATTTAATACTTCTCTCTTTTATAACTTCCATTTATTTTCTTGTTTTGTATTAATATTCATTATTTTATTTCTTCATTTATTTTAAGTTTTATCTTCTGGAAATGCATTCTTGCCCAGTAGAAAAACTTTAAAAATATTATTACATATGTTCTTGCTGTAATTATCTTGAAGTAAAAATTATTTACTTTTACATTCAACTTCAATACTTTATTCATTGATAGGAAACCGGCTCCTCGATTTGTTTCTTCCATTTATTCATTAATAAATTCAAAACTACTTTTATAATTCTTCACATCTTTAATATAAAAAAAACTTTTCTTTCTTAAACTTAACTAAATTAATTCAAATTAATGCTAAAAATCAGTCTTTATGCTGTCCATTTTAAACTGCAGTCTTTTAGTAAATATATTTACATTTTAAGTTGAGAAATGTGTACTCTTTTTACAACATTTGGGTCCTCCACTTTTTGCACAACACAACTCACATCAGAAATAAATAATAATATTTTATAGGGTCCGTCATAATGTAAAGCATGTTTACTTTGAAAGTTCTTCTCCTTTTTTGGTTAACAAATAGTCGTGTTGGGTATTGGGAGAGCCTCTTTTTTAATTTTGACTTTTCGAAACTCTCCCCGCAGTGTCGTTTTTTGGCTCGGATTTATGAAATCTATTTTCATTCCTGATTTGATTTCCTGGTTTATTTTGACTGTAACAAAATTTTGCAATATGCCCCAATTTTCCACAGACAAAACACTTCTTTGGACTGGGAATGAAATTAACTCCTCTTACTTGATTAGGCCTATGTGGTTCATTGACATGTTTAGAGCGCCTAAAGTCCTCAAAACGAACATTTTGGTCTTGAATGCACAGCTGACTCAATTCCTCAAAGTTTTTAGGATCATTAGCAAATACTAATCTACCTCTTGTGACCGGGTTTAGTCCCATTTTAATCAAGTCGACTAAATCTTTCTCAGAAAAGGAGGTTTTTAATAATTTAGCATTTTCCTTGACTTCTAAAATGTAAATGTTTAAGGGTTCACTCATCTTCTGAGGCCTAGTTACAAGTTCTCTTTTTAGATTTTCCCTTAAGCCAATAGGGATAAAACTGTCAATTAATCTAGTGTGCACCTCATCAATTGATAAACTAGCATTTTTTCCTTCAATTATTTTAGCATAAAGGGGGCCGGATGCATAGCTTAAACTTATGTCCAAAATTTGACAATCTGTGAAATCAGTTTCATCTTTCACTTTCAACAGGGTATTAATAAATTTTAACAGTTCCCTGGCATTTAGTCCATCAGACACCCTAAGATTTTTAAAGTGCCTTTCGGCCGTACATATTTGAACCCCGTGTAACAGATACCGGATTTGCAGTTACATTTACGCACTCACTAGTTTTATCCTCAAAAACATCATTCTGGTTTTCCTCTTCCAAGTTAGATTCGCTTATTTTTCTCTCTAACAATTCTTTCTTAGCTTCATCAAACTTAATCTTTTTAAAATCATTGACAATCTCATCTAATTTTTTGCCTAATTGAAACAGAGTTTCCTTTTTAGGTTCTTCCTTTTTCTTATCAGATATTTTGACTTTAGAAATTGCTTTTATTCTACTGTCATAATGTCCTAGTCTAGTTTCAATCCGAGATATATCACTTAAATTAGGGGGATCAGTCAAAGCTGTTACTTTAGTTTCTAAATTTTCAAGTCCGGTCCTAATTAACTCCAAACTTAAATCAAGATCAAAAGTTTCATACAGATTCAAATAGTTGCTTTCAATTCCGATCTTAACTACTTGTCTTAGTTTTTTACGCAAATCAAGAACATTATCACTTTTACTAACTTTAACACCACGAAGAAGTAGTTCAAACTCTAGTTCATCTTTAAGTAAAAAGTCCACTTTTAATGCCATTGTTTCTTGTTATTTTAGTTAATACTTTAAATAAAATATTCACTATTAATCATTAATTCATCTTCCAAAATTGAAACCAGCAGAGTCGCGCATTTATTGTACCGCTTATATTTTAAAAATATAGTTTCCTAGCGGACAATCTGGAAATTAAAAAAAAGGAAAAACTAAAATAAAACTTCTTCTGCCTTAACCAAAAAATCTTCCTTTATTAAAATTGTCCTTAATCTTTTAATTTAACTTGTTCTCCATTTTCATTCACACACTCTCATACTCCTTTATAACTTTAGTTACTTTTGTGATACAATAACTTTTCAACCCTGAAAAAGAGCAAATTGTTTTACCAAAATAAACTACGTATTATTATTTGAGTTTCAATTTGGATTAGACTTTTTGGTATTAAATTCACAAAGGTTAATTAATTTACAATTTTAAATTTCTACTGATTAATTGGCAAAGCAAGACCATATTTAAATTTAAATAAATCTAATAAACTACTAAATAAAATAGTAAATTTACTCACCCAAAGATCTTGGGGTTGAACATTTCTACTGAACTTGACACTACTAGACTCACTGATTAAAAGAAGGCAGGATTAAGATCGCGCGGTCAATTTATAACTTCGCCAAGAAGGTTCTAGAAGCTCCCGTCGGAATCAGCGATTCTGATTGGCTGATGCCGTTCTCGGCGGCTCGCTTTGCCATTACAATAGGGAAAGATAAGATTGACTACTAAAGCTACTGTTTCAACTTGACATGTCTTGATTTGTTAAATTAATATTGTACAAATGGTACATTTATCACATATACAAACATATTAGATTTTTTTATTATTTTGGAATGATTTATATATTGAAGTTAGTTTCAGGATTAGTTCAAAGATAATGACCAAGTTGGATTACCTCACATTCCGCCTTATGATTCTCATTTTACATTTTACAACAAGTGTTTCAAACTGAACGATAATACGCTCGAGACACGTTCTATGCAGACTTTTAGTGTATTTCATTATACTAGAGATCGCCTCCTGATCGAAATTCGATCAAAATTAGTTGATCTGGACCCAAGAAGTTTAAAAAACATTTTACAACTGAATCATCTGTTCTTCCTGTTTTTCTAGCAGTTGTTTTTACAACAGCTGTAAATGAGTCAATCAATTATCCTTCCTCCATAAGATTAACATTGGAACTTTGAAAGCCTGTGGGGCGTAGCCCTGGATTCCGATGAGAATTAGAATGGGATTCTGCTCATCTACAGGACCATACCTTTCCAACGGTACGCGCGGATTTCTCCTACGATGCACACGAGTTGAGAAAAAAGGACGAAACGAAACATGCTTGCGTATTAATATACAGGGTGGAAAAAAAGTCTGGAAACGATTTAATATTTTTTAAAGTATTTAAGTAACACAACTAAAACTTTGCATATTCATTTTGAGAGACTAAGACTACTTCCTAAAGTACTTAGTGCCCTTGGACCTCCAAGGGGGGACGGTCCACAAGGAATAAGAAGAAAATCTTAAATGTAAGCATAGGTTAATATGTACATCAAATTAAAGGTCTTTAAGAATGGAGAACAATGCCGCAAACCCGATCTCAAAAGGATGACCGAGTCAAAAATGGCAGGCGATCAAACTTTGTATTAAAATCATATTGCTACAAACAAAAAATGCAATACCTCCCGATCCACTCGACCTTTTGAGGTCGGGTTTTTGGCAAATTGCTCAGAACGCAAGGCCCTTTAAAATGATGTATCATATGACCTAGGCCAATGAGGTTTTTCCCAAGACTTCCTTTAGGGACGTCCCTAGTGGAGGTCGTCAGATCAACTGTATTGGCCTACGTCATATGATACATCATTTTAAAGGGCTTTGCGTTCTGAGCAATTTGCCATAAACCCGACATTAAAAGGTCGAGTGGATCAGGAGTTATTGAATTTTTTGTTTTCAGCAATATGATTTTAATACAAAGTTTGATCGCCTACCATTTTTGACTCGGTCATCCTTTTGAAGTCGTTTTTGCGGCATTGTTCTCCATTCTCAGAGACCTTTAATTTGATGTACATATTGACCTATGCTTACATTTAAGTAATATTCATCCTTTTAAAGTCAGGTCTGTGTCATATTTATCTAAATTCTAAGACGAGTTAGTTATGTATGATCTAAATAAGTTTTTTTTTTTAACTTCCTTCAAGGATCGTTCCCCAGGGAAGTTTTTGATTTTGGCGCTGATAAGTATTTTACAATTACCATCAAGTTGGAAAACAATTTCTAATATTCGTAGAATCGACACATAAACACAATGTCGCTGTAATATGTCCTGAACCTCTGTTTCTACCACTTCTTTGGTTGTTGCCTTACTGCCGCTACGTTGGTAAATCTAAGTTAATATTGGGGTTTTTAATAAATTTTTTACATGTTTAATGATAATAAATTGTATTTTGCCCTTAATCTATAAGCATGATACAATGACAACGAATTCATTATTTGTTTCGTCTAAATGCATAACTTGTTTTAGTTGTAGGTTGCTCTCCCCTTAAATGGTACAACTTACCTTGTGAGTTTTAACCAGGTTGTGTACCGCCTAAATGCATAACTTGTTTTATTATCTGTAGGCTGCTCTCCCCTTAGATGGTGTAGTGGGTATTCCTTGGGAGTTTAAACCAGGTTGTGTACAAGTTAAAAGTCCACCCTCCCAAATTCTAAAGGACTTAATACGTAAAAGAATTCAACACATGCTACCAAAAACTAGCAGAACTTGATTTGGTTTTCGTTTTCCAGGGGAGATCAGCCCTAGAAGCAACTTGAGTGTGACTATCCTCGACCTTCAAGTGCCGTCTGACGGGGAGACCGGAGACGGAACCCAGAGAAGAGAGTCCAACAACAGCATCAATGACAACTGTGCCCCTAGTAGTGAGTATTGACATTAGTCGCTGTGGTAGCTTGTTAGTTAGTAATGTCAAATTGGGAGTTCTGTACCAGTTCAATTGCCTTCAAGTGCCGTCTGACGGGGAGACCGGAGACGGAACCCAGAGAAGAGAGTCCAACAACAGCATCAATGACAACTGTGCCCCTAGTAGTGAGTATTGACATTAGTCGCTGTGGTAGCTTGTTAGTTAGTAATGTCAAATTGGGAGTTCTGTACCAGTTCAATTGCCTTCAAGTGCCGTCTGACAGAGAGACCGGAGACGGAACCCAGAGAAGAGAGTCCAACAACAGCATCAATGACAACTGTGCCCCTAGTAGTGAGTATTGGCATTAGTCGCTGTGGTAGCTTGTTAGTTAGTAGTGTCAAATTGGGAGTTCTGTACCAGTTCAATTGCCTTCAAGTGCCGTCTGACAGAGAGACCGGAGACGGAACCCAGAGAAGAGAGTCCAACAACAGCATCAATGACAACTGTGCCCCTAGTAGTGAGTATTGACATTAGTCGCTGTGGTAGCTTGTTAGTTAGTAATGTCAAATTGGGAGTTCTGTACCAGTTCAATTGCCTTCAAGTGCCGTCTGACAGAGAGACCGGAGACGGAACCCAGAGAAGAGAGTCCAACAACAGCATCAATGACAACTGTGCCCCTAGTAGTGAGTATTGGCATTAGTCGCTGTGGTAGCTTGTTAGTTAGTAGTGTCAAATTGGGAGTTCTGGACCAGTTCAATTGCCTTCAAGTGCCGTCTGACAGAGAGACCGGAGACGGAACCCAGAGAAGAGAGTCCAACAACAGCATCAATGACAACTGTGCCCCTAGTAGTGAGTATTGACATTAGTCGCTGTGGTAGCTTGTTAGTTAGTAGTGTCAAATCGGGAGTTCTGGACCAGTTCAATGACCTTCAAGTGCCGTCTGACGGGGAGACCGGAGACGGAACCCAGAGAAGAGAGTCCAACAACAGCATCAATGACAACTGCGCCCCTAGTAGTGAGTATTGACATTAGTCGCTGTGGTAGACCAGTTCAATGACCTCCGAATGATCCGTCACAATACGTGACATCGCCAAAAAAGTTCGACAGGATTAGCAGGTGAATGAATAATCAGCACATGACGGCCTGAAAATGACATCATTGACATTGACTGCAGATTGCTTGTGAACATGTAAAAAAAAAAGAATAATATGTATTCACACATTTAAGCCAAAAGATTGTACAATTGCCACTTTATGTTTGTTCTAAATAGATTGTTAACTTTGCAAACATATCGATAATTCACTGAGGCTTGAGCTCTCCCAGTAAGTATGGCTTATTCTAGATAAACCATACAACTTTCGCCCACCGATATTTTATTTATAAATAGGCCTAACTAACTAAATGTTAATGGTTTATGTGCACATGTTTATTGGACTGGCAACGAAAACTGTATTTAATTTCCTTCCAGTTAATTTCGATTGGTGGTTTAGTTTGTTGAAAAGGTCTTGACAAGGAAAGTTCTAGGTAGTTTATCAAATTCTAAGTACAATCTATGTTAGATTTAAATTAAAAAATGACAGGCCTTGGATATATGGAACGTTATTAGCGGATGAAATCTGTACATGTTTTCTCGGCAAAAATAATTAATAACACGTTGAAGAATAAATTAATAAAATTTGTAATTTCTAATATATCATTTTTTATTTCATATAATTTTAAGCCATTTTTCTCCACAAGTGTTGAGAGAAAAATGTCAAAGAATAAAAAAAATCTTATAAATTGCATGTAACCAGAAATTTTAACAAAATTGGGGTTTCGTATTAATTTGTTTTTATTTGCCACAATCTTTGAAAAACGGCCAACTTTTTGTAAATATTGAAACCACCATAAAATGCAGAATCAAAAGTCAACTGGAATTACCATTTAACTTTTTCGGTATCAGTAACGGTTTTCAAGCAAAACATTCATTCAATCAATCAATCAATCAAAGTTTTGTTTGTCTGACAATTAAGAAATTGCATTAGCCTATACATGATAAACTTATAATATCTCAAATTAATTTTAAAATCATAATTTCTTACATCGTTTTGTAAAAATCATCCGACGAATAAATGCTCTTGTCAAAAATATAGCTTCTTAATTTTTTCTAAAATATTGTTTGGGTCCGAATATATATTTTTAATTTTAGTAGGAAGGTTATTGTAAATTTTGGTATGCTTGCACACTTATATAAGTCACCCTGTATAAAACACAACCACCAAATTGTTGTGCCCTGCTGGTGTTGATAAGAGGCGCGAGGGGATGGCGAGGGAAGGTGAGAGGGGTAGCCGCCGGCTCACTTGTAAGGGTTGGCACATGGCCCAGTGCTGCCACTCTCTAGCAGTGATGCTCGCTCGCCGGCCCTGCCACTCTCTACCGCCATGGGGAAACCCTTCCGGGCCACCATCGACTGTATCAGAGGTACGCGATCTAGCAAACAAATTTATAGCATACATGTTTTGGTTGGCATTCGAAAATTTGGTAGTTGAAATATATCGTAATGTTTACAAAGCCGGTGTGATTTTTTTGTGGTTGGTAGCACTGGTGTTGATGAAACTAGTCACATGGTGGTTACCACTCAATAAATGTGAGTAGTGATTTAAATCTTAGAACAGAAACATGATAAGTGATTTCATTCTAATTTTGCTATTGATTGATGATATTTAAAACCGATCGACGGTTAGTAATAAAAGAGAGTTTCCACAGTTAAACAAAAAAAATAGGTTAGGCTTGTGAAAACCAATGACAAATTAAAACTATTTCCATCCTTACTATTAACTTTATCATGGGTATAATTTACTGCTTGGTCAGCCTAGGAAAAGTGGTATTGGTGCATCTAGTTTCATCACACTGTTAGTTGTTTAGTTGCTCCTTGGTCTATTAAGAAGGTTTGTAAATTAAAATAGAAATCCTTGTTGCTTGAGGACTTATCTATCACAGATTGCATTCACATTATCATCATGCATTAGGATTATTGACCAAGGTTTATAAAACAACACCGATTGAATTTAATCTTGATTTAAAAATTACAAACTGTGAATTCTTACAACTTGTCGTATAACGCTGTATTGTGAAATATTCTTATTGACTGGAGGGATTACTAACATATGCATTGAAAAAGTATGGTGCAAGTTCAAATATAAGCTTAAAATAAAAAAATATGCCTACGATGTATAAAATCCTAAATTGCCTGCAAAACTATTAACTACCTGTTGGCAGCACACCTAGGCGCTTTACTCTGATTATAGTAAGGGATTATTTCTGTATACGACTTTCATCGTAATTTTATTAGACCCAGAGAATTTCTGTGCTGACATTAAAAGGTGAAGATGATGTTTTTTTTCGATTTTGGCCGACGACTGGCCACTCCCCCCCCCCGTTAAATAGATCACCAACCAATAATTTTTTTTACCCTCATTAAAACAGAATCATGAAATTACACAGACATCATGTCACTCTTACTAATTTCGTCTGTAGTGTAATTTTTTAGACGTGCCCATTTCTCACTTGGAAATTACTCACACTCAACAAGTTTCAAGGGAACGAGTGTATCTAAAAATTCAGTCTCAGCAAATTTTATGAAATGTTTAAATTCTCAAAGTCTATAATCATACCAGGATCATTCTACAGCAAAACACAGTTTCTAAACTTCTAATTCTATAACACGTTTACTGTTCATTTGAAATATAATTCCTTTGCTATAGATGATAAAGCTATCAGTAGATTTTTCTTTAAAATACTAATTATTAAAAACAATTGGTTTAAATATCTTAATAACTAGTATGGATATTTTCAGGCTTTTGATTTAATAACATTGTTATTTGGTCATAAATGTCAGATTCCTTTACAGGATCTATCTATGAAATAAAACATTTACGAGTAGAAACTTTTTAAACAAAGTCATGAACTCTTTTCAAAATTGGTTGGTAAAAAACAAATTTCTTACAAGCATATTTTGAGACTAACTTCTTTATTTATTTCTAAAGTTTGCTGATAGTTATAATTTTGTTGTTTTTAAAGTACTGTTTTGGCCATTCAAATCTTTAACAAAATTTCTTAAATGTAGTTGATATAACATTATGTGCATATGCTATTAAGCTGTTAGAATGTATGAGACGATGTTACTCAATAGAGTAGAGCCACCGACTAAATCCCGTGAATTAATTACACTGATATAGTCATTATTAACTTGGCTTACGTAAAACATGAGTTAGATTCTCAACCCTACAAATACACGATTGTTTTTATAGAAAGAAAACGCAAAAAATCATTTTAAGTTTGATTATTTCGGATCTTCAAAAGAAAGTTTATATAGCCACAATTCAATAAAATATTTGGTCACGTACTTAAAAAAAGTCGTGTTTGCACTGATTTTAATATCTTTTCTCAGAGAATTATAAAATGTACATTTATAGGGATTTATTGTAATTGAAAATATACATCTAATTTTACACAAGTGTCACGCATGAAGCGTTTTATGAAAATATTTATACTAAAAAAAATCAATGTTCGTACTATACGATACCATGTCTGGGTAAATACATAACACGACTCTGTTTTAAACTCCAGTGGTATCAGTCTTTAAGACACGATTGACAAAGATTGTCTTTAAACATATTAAAGAGTTAAACTTTAATGCATGAGGTAGTTCAATAAAATAATACTATAGTTTAATAAAATAATACTAATAACACTGTGTTGTAAAGTTTACCAAGAAGGTGTGATTTTGTTTGGGTTGGTAGCTCTGGTATTGACGAAACGTGTCATATGGGGTTACAATTCAAGAAAAATGAGTATACAATAATATTATAATAGAAACATGTTTTATACATTATTCTCATCTGGATATTGATTGTTAGTCGTACATAAAACAAAATTATTTTAAATAATAACAAAACGAGGATTTCGATTCTTCCAAGTAAGAAAATATAAGTGGCTCATAAATAAACTAATATATAAATAATCATTTCACCTATTTACCCTCGTATTATCGTAAGTGCTGGTCAGTATTGGGATTGTAAAGTGGCAGCAGTAGTTGTGTTTGTATTGAAAAATCCATTGTTTGAAAATGGATTGCTCTAAAAGAATTATAAATAAAATAAATATCCTTTTGAGTGACTGATGATTGCAGACACAATCATAATATTCAACTTGCATGCGAATTTAACATTACGGGGCATCTATTAAATATGTGTAATAAAAAACAGGAATAATTTCAATTTATCATAAATAATAAATATTACACAGAACGTGTATATAGCATCCTGTTTTACTAAAATTGATTATGTCGTCTTTTTTATTGGATGGATGTATTTAATACTATATCTTGAACAAATTGCATGTAAGTAAAAATATGTATGTAAATCAGCAATGCAAGTTACCAAGTCCTAAACTTCCTGCATACGCAATAGTACTCCCTGCTAGCAGTACCTACCTGTATTATTCATATTAAAGTAAGGGATTATTTTTGTATAAATGGCTATCATCTTAATACCATGAACGCAGAATGTTAAGCCGCGTTTATATTGGAGTTTCAAACACGTGTTGACGATAAAATATTTCCGATTTTTCTTGCGTAAATATAAATAGCTCTAATTTTGTCTGCAACAATACAAGTTGCATTGTTATTATTGGTATTTAAATACAGTAATTCAAAACGATTTTGATCTAATATGAAAGTGGGATCGACATCTAGTCACCATCAATAGATCAACAACCTATAATTTCTTCGTGTACACCTATTTGATGCACATAATGCAAAACTGAAACAATATTTCACTGTTTTAGTTTCAAAAATTAGTCACTATTTCATCTGTATGTAATAGGTATTTGTCCGAGTATTTGCTTTACCTGTAGAAGTATAGCCCGCAGCTACGGAGTAGATCGTTTTACATGATATTCTATTTCACAATGGAAATTTTTCACATAACTAATATCGAAGCGAATATATCTAAAAGTCAGTCCAAGGGAAGGTCTCAAAGTCTCAAAGTTTATAGGACACAGGGTAATTCCCATTACCTCTATAACAACACACAGTTCCTAATATTTCTTTTACTGAAACACATGTACTGCAATCAAGTTAAATTACTTTGCTCAGCTTTATCGTAGTCAGTTAACCTTTGTCTGTTATGCTTTACAGGCAATGCTTGTAAATAATATTTCAGCTAATAAAAGTAAAATTAACTTCTGGCTTCTGATTTTTTACAATTGCTGTCTTATTAACACTAAAACAGTAATTATTTACTTAATTTAAATTTCAAATTTGTGTCCTCAATCTATGAGTAAACAAAACTATTTAAAAAATATACATATAAAAAAAAATTCTAAGTTTAATGAGTAGTTCTAGTTTAATGAGATCTTTAAAGAATGTTAAAATAGTCTCTACTTGAGTAAATTTTTGGTCAAACCTCACCACACATTTTATACAATTCCTTGTAGGTAAAAATTTCAAATAGATTAGAATTACAAACTACTTTTATTGGCCTGTTTTGTAAATAAACAGGTGCATTTTGTAATTTTATACAAACGCCTCTATGAAAATATTTATTTAAATATAGAAAAAATAACGCGTGCACCTTTGCACCTTTGCACCTGTGCAACCTTTCTGTAGAATAAAATTCATTAACTTTATTGAAAACTTAGTGGTACCAGTCTTCAAGAAATGAAGGACAAGAAATTAGTATAATATTATTGAATATTTAATACCTGAGGTTGTATAGTACTGTAAAATAATACTACAAATAAAAATATCTAAATTTCAAGCGGACTACTTTCTTAAAAATAATAATAATAATAATAATAATAATAAGTACGGCAAATGAAAAAATGTATGCTCAAAAATCCTTATAAGACTATTAAAAAAGTCATAATAAAAATTATTGTTGATTTTATTTTGTTATTACTTGTTAGTTATGGTATTTTAAGTATAATCTGACCAATAATATAACTTTTAGTTAAAAAAGTTTAACAGTTGGAATTTCATTAATTCATAAAATATTAACGAAGTAATCACTTCACCTAAATTAAATTTTTCATTCAGATTCCCACTGCTATAAAGCTGTGTGGTATCCTAATTATAATACTAAATCACAGACTGACAGTAAAATATGAATAAGAGCCACGGCAATATTAACAACCACTAAATAATTCAAATTCCATTTATCAGACTTTGTTGTTACACGTTGTTTTATTGAATCATGCAAATTAATAAGTACAATGGGTGATATTGCATTCAATTTCAAATGTAGCATATATGATGTAATATTTATGTAGTAGTGTAAAAGAATTATCCTGTATTTCTTTTTCAATGTATTTATGTATATTTTATTAAACCCCAGCGAACCTACAATTTAACTAGAATATATTTTTGGGTTATGCAATTAATTGGGATTAATTAGGGAATTTAAGGGTTTGTAATTATAATTTCCAACTCTTTTTAGGGAAATATTTTTTTAAACATTACTTTTCTATGTTAAACATAGCACTAATAAGGCTTTCTTTGCTGTTATGAGCTATTGTTGAAATATTCTTAGAACAACTTGAAGAGTTTTGTTGTACCTAATTCAAGAATAAATTAAACATAGCTTAGGCAACTATCAATTGGTGAAGGTAACTCTACATCATGTTCAGAGTAAACTGTAGTACAATAAATGTAGCCTAAATATTGTGATACTTCGGAGCAATTAACATTCCAGCAATGACCTAATTCTGCCTAAAACAGAACAACGAAGAACTGAATAGCTATCGATATACAGGGTGTTTGGTAGTCAGTGTCAAAATTTTTAAGGGGTCATTATGCATGTACAATGGAACAAGACTACGCAATTTAGGAAATTATCTCGCTCCACCTTCCAGTAACAGTCATTTTCAACTTTTTGACATTTCCCGACATTCCCCGACAAAGTCTTGTTTTTCTCATAGGTTACTAAAGTTATTGGCTCTTTTAATGTCATTATTATAATGTACACAAAATTTCATTTAAGAATAAGTGCAGTTTTCCCCAATTAAGTCTTCTTAAAGCCATATAGAATCTACTTGAAATTAAATTTTTGGAAAATTGAGAAAGAGGCACTGTAACTTGTTAAAGAAAATTTGTTTATACTTCATGCTACAAACTGTCAATTTTTACTAAAATCTACTACATTGTACCTTTTAAAATGATATACTATAAGTGACCTTTCCTATTTGGCTAAGGGGAAGGAATGGGCATTAGACATAATTTTGACCTGTTTTTCCACGATAGTACCAATTCAACCTAGATACCTTCAACAAACTTAACTCAAGGGTCGTATCCAATGAATTCTTAATGAAAACGTTATTGGGTTTTCTCAGATCATACAAAACATTAAAAGCCTTAAATTTTAAAGATGTCACAAACCACACCTTAAAGGTCGAATATATCTGAAGATATTGCATAGAGTTTTTTGTTATATGATTTTAATTGAAAGTTTAATTAACTGTTATTTCCGATTTGGTCAACCATTTGAAGTGCCGTTTCCGGCATTAAACTCTGCCAAACAAGGCCTTTAATTTGATGTACGTATAAACCTATGCTTATATTAAGATTTTGGACTAACTCCTCAGAGTGGTCATCCACTCAAGATTGTGGTACGGATAAGTATGTTATTATCATCAGTGATGATTTGTGGAAGTTGGTTTTTATGTGTTGTGGTATAAAAGGTATTAAATGAGTTCCGGATTTAATTGTCACTATGTTTAATGTGTGATCATTTAAACAATGATAATTATT
Organism: Neoaliturus tenellus; assembly: GCA_030545055.2. Classification (NCBI taxonomy): domain Eukaryota; kingdom Metazoa; phylum Arthropoda; class Insecta; order Hemiptera; family Cicadellidae; genus Neoaliturus; species Neoaliturus tenellus. The sequence continues at coordinate 255,234,211 of CM061533.1, read as the reverse complement.
TAATGAAAAAATTGGCCAATAACTATGAATAAAACCTATCGTCGTCCCTTAAGAAAATAGAAACTGCCACTTACAGAACATCATTTTAAAACTTAGAATGTGGGGAAGTTTTGGTGAAATTTGGCAGTTTGTAGCTTGAGCATAAAAATATTCTCCTCGGTAAGTTTTAGTGACATTTTTTTCAATATTGTTATACAGGTATATTTGACAAGGCTTTAAGAAAGCTTAATTGGAACAAAGTGCACTTATTCTATAAGAAATTTTGTGTACTTTCTAAAAGTGTCCTAAAAAGTAAAAAAATAAGTTTGGTAATTGGTAATAAAAATGAGAGTTTGTTGGGGAGTATCGAGCAATTTCAAAAAATTGAAAAATGACCGTTACTGGAAGGTGGAGTGAGATATAATTGACCCCTTAAAAATTTTGACACCATCTACCAAACACCATGTATAATTTAATTATTACAGTTTACGAACAATACTTTATGAAAGTATTGTAATATGATAGAATTGGCTACGGTTTCTGTAAAGGTAGTTAATTGGCCAAAACTATAACAGCTACGTTTGACAAAACAATTCTATGCATACAGTTTTTTTGTACAAAATCGTATAACATACTTAAAAATTTTCTAAAAATGAATATAGGGTTTAATGTATATAAGATTAGATTTGTCCTACTTTTTTTATGAGAAACCAAGCGGTTTAAGAGGGCGTTGGAGTCAATCCAAATTCCGCCTTTCCCCCATAAGAGCAATGTTAAACGGGATGTCAAATAACTCTTTTATTTATAATCAGAAAATAATGGTTTATAGCTCTAAATAAAGGGTTCATCAAGGCGGATTTTGTTTGCGAGAGGATTTTTTTATAAAAGTTAGGGTCTTTTACTAATTTGAAATAACAAAGCAAGTTTTTTACTACTTTTAAAACATTTTCTACAGAATTTTATAAATTATTTACAAAGAATCGATGTTGCAAAAGGAACGGGGAATTTAATTGTGATTCAAACACTATTTATTCTGAACCAATCGGACAAAAAATAAAGAAATTATGTGACAAATGCCGGGGACAAGTTTAGCATTGCTCTTATGGGAAATAAATCCAACATGGCGGCACTCCAACGCCCTCTTAAGTAAAGGTCATAGTGAAGGTTTTTTATGACCACATCAATTTGTGACCTTTTCATTTGAGCGAGAGGGGGTCTGTTAAGTTATCTTAGGATATTACCTTGTCGAGATGAACCAAAATTTCCCAACAAAAACAAGCACGTTCATCAACAGTCATTTTTTGCACAAGAAAAGTACTACTACTTTCCGTCCAGTGCTGTAAAAAGTTTATCCTTTGATTTAGTGAGTAACATAAGAGAGATATCCACAATTTTATATTTTTCATGTGTAATTATTCATATTCCATCGATAAGTGATGATATGAGGTTCTTAGTGTAGAAAAAGAGTAAGAAATATGTCAGTAAAAAGAGTTTAAACGTAGCGAGTCCTTTGCATTGAACTTTACAGCAATAAGGGCACGGAAGGCACCTTTCTCTTTCAGGGAAGTTGGGAAATTAAGGACCCCAATGGGTAAAACATTTCAATCTTTGTTGTTTCACGTTTTAAAGTTTCAGGGTTTTGAAGAGCATTGACTTACAGAATGTCGGTGATAAAATTCTAAATAAACTCGGTGTAGAAAGTGCTCCAATAAATCTCAACAATGGTTGGTGTGTTAAATCGCGTGTTTGGCTACAAAGGGGGCTCCATTAAGGGGGGGGGGGGGCTCTGTGGGGTTTCACGGAGTCGCAAAGCGTTGCCACTTCAGGCCCAGACTATAAGCCGTAGGGGATCCCCCTAATCACCTTACTGCTATTGATCTAGAGCATGCATGTGCAGGATACAGGTTACCTCATCCTGCACTTGCTCTCGGCAGACGGTGAACGTAATAAACACAAGCCTGGATAACAGGGACTAGCTTCCGATAGAGGTAAAATGAAATTTCAATGTTTTTTATTTGATTGTGGCACAACTGGGTTTTAAATAAAGTTACCTCAAGTGTGATCATCAGTAACCTAAATTACCTCATATTAGGTTACTTTTTAATCATCAAGTACCTTCGCATCAAACTGCAGTGGGTAATGCTAATTTATTTGGTAAATTTTAAATCAATTTGCTTCACTGTTTTGTCTTTACATTTTTTTACACTCTTGGCAACCTATGGAGGAAATTTTTAAAATATGAATTCAGTGTTCTTCACCTCAGGAAAGAAGTGTTAATGGATTTTGAGATTGCTTTCTCAGATTGCAAACTCCAGTTGCCAAAAACCAAATCTGTCACAAAAAAATAATAATACAGAAATGAATACTCAATTTTTTTCTTGAATTTACACGAACTAAACAATGCGAGAGAAATGTACCAATACGAACAATACCAATACGAAATGTACACATAAACAGTTCATTGGCTGTAAACAATGAGCATCAATTTTTAATTTATAAAGACATTTATTATAAACAAACTATAACTACTTCAATTTATAGATACTGTAATACCTGCCATTCTGTATTTTTACTCAATTTGATTTTTATTGATTTTGGACCTCGCATGGACATTTGTAATGCACTATACCGATACGGTTGCTTCTAATAATTTTTAGTGTTGTCTGTTTTCAATACAAATTTTGTCATATGTAAATGCTTTGTTGTAAAACTGAAAACCAATCCTACTAATACAAAGATTATGTTGTGTAGCTAAATTACGTTTTGACCAGGGACTAAGATTACTACCTTGAACTCAAATTTAAAATAAGATTAAAATTATTTCATTTAAAGCTGTTGGTAAATAATTACCTAAAAAAGATGAATATTTTAAGTCTGAAAATATATTTTTCCATTCTGTGTTCTAGTTTAAGTTTAAGAAAATTAAATAAGGTACTGTAAAACAAAAATAGTGACTGCACACTGATCGTGTAGGCCTACTGCTGAATTTACTAATTATGAATTATGTATTCTGTTAGGCCTAGGCCTACTTCCTTCAAATATTTTCCTAGAGTAAAGCAAATTCTAGAAATAAAAATAACAAATGTATTTTTTATGTCTTTAAACTAGATTTATACGTTTGTCTTATATTGATGGCATTCATAATTATTTAATTTGTGTGGATTAAACATTTATTTACGTACCGACAAACTTACAAATATTACGAGTATTGTTATAGAACTCTATTATATATGTGGTACTCAATTAATACCATAACTATACCTGTAAGCTATAAAAATTGAAAGTGGAAAACATTTATTATATAATGTGTTTGGATTATTAACTCTTTTCTCGTTACTCCCAAGCAACAAATGTAAGGCATAATAAATCGATTGAGAAAACAACTAAATAACAATTTTATAACACTTAATTTAATTTAATTCAATAAAATATATAATAAAAAATTTACACTGTCATGAAAGCTTTATATAAATAGTTTTATATCTTTATTCGAGAAGACTTTTGTCGTTCTATATATTGTTTCAAAAGCTGTACACTGTTTACCGACATGTTTTGTGTGTGCTGCTGCGGTGAGAGATTACGGCACTTCCAACTTCTTGCAGAATCCGCTAGAATGCAGAAGCAGTCCCCTTCAACATTGTTCGTTGAGCGGTAAAATTTAAACAAACAAAATTAAAGTGTAAATTATCAGGAAATATTTTTGTATTTTGTGACATATATGAATACGGTTCATAAATAAAATTTAATTGTTCGACCATACCACAGTTTTATGCTTACATTATTTTTTGATTGGACATTCAAGAAGTAGCTTTCTTTTTAGTTTACTATAACTGATCAAGTTAAGTGAAGGTAGTTATAAATTAAAGTAGAGTAATTTTCTACAACTATAATTCACTCAAATAAGGTAAATTTTTAATAGTTATATTAAACTGGACAAAACTATAAATAAATTAAATTGTATTACTGACAATAAAGCGCTCATGACAGATTTTGTATTAAAACTATATTTAATTTTAACAAATAGGTAAGCTAAATTGAATTACATGTAATGTATCAGACTAATTAAACTAAGTTTACCTGTTGTAAAATTCAGTCAGTTAAAACAGTTTATTTACTGTGTTCCAAAATTAGCTCAAAACAAAAAATATAATACTTTAACTATCTTGAGCCGATGCTTTTAATACCGAGATAATGATTTAAAAGCTTTATTATTTCCATGAAACGTCAGATTTAATCGAATCCCATTAGTTTGAAGGAGCGACCCGAGATTGACAGGTACAAACATGTCAGACCAAGTGCTACCAAGATATGCAGTATCAGTGAGATAAAGCGAATTCACTTTTCGTAGTTTTCGCATGACTGCAAAATTGATTAGTTTTATAAATTCAGTAGTAGTAAAACGTGTACTTTTATTTCTGTGTCGAATTACTCTTCCGAAATGCGTGACATAAACTTAATGATTAAAAAGAAAATCAGCATGATTCTGTTACCTACACAAATCCCAGTGGTGATGCCATTTCGTCGGGCGAACTCTTTGACTACGGGAGAGAAACTTACGTCCATAGACATTGGATACCCTAAGGACAATCAATGTAGGTAGTTATTATTATATATCCACCCTAACTGTACCTGACACTTTCACTTATGGGTATGATCTCAAGGTAAAAAATATAGGTTGTCGAAGTTCTTAAAACAAATTGTTATTTTGATGGTTGTTGTGGGAGGAAGAGTTGGTCCAATGAAATCAAAGTAGGCTATAACGTTAAATTTGCATTTAAATTTTCAAATACATGAATGACGTATTTCTCTGCAAACGAATTGTGCAATTTACCTGAGGTAGTCTATATGGACCAAAACATTGCATCATTTGTATTTCTAAAACATTTTAAATAAAGTTTAATTTCTGTATTTTTTCTTCAGTGTGTACTCTTATTAAAAATATTTATTTATGAATTCATATTGTAGTTATAAAGTAATATGTAAGGTGTCATCGAAGACTCCAACGTTTGTTTTACATTTACTTTTAGATAGACTAAATAACAATAGTGTATTAAAATGTAGACCTCCTATTTTTTCATACAGCATTTAGTCTTACGAGAACCTTTGGTAAGTTGATTTTTTGTTAACCGAAGTGGGAAGTAATTCCGAGTTATATTTAGTTCAACATCCATAAAATTTCTTTCATCAGCGTAGTTTGTGATTTTTTGCATAAGAAGTAAAGATAACATCAATAAAATAAATATATAAAAACTTTATTTACTCTATGAACTGCTCTATTAATATGATACCGATACGAGTACTTAAAATAATTTTAAATACGTTTGGAAGTGAATTAATCCATTAATATAGATAAATTGATTTTTTTAGACTAGTGGTTTCATAGTAGGTGGGAGGTTGTTCTCTTTTCCTTTTCGAAAGTTTCTAAAATAGTTAAGCCCATAACATATCATAAAAACTTTATTTTCTCAATACACATATAAAGTTTGCACATTTCAGTCAGTATCAGTGTGCCGCAGAGAACTGGTAATTACTTTATTTCGGAATTCATTAATCTCTGAATTAACTTAAAAATTTAATTTTTATTCATAGCAATAAATTCAGAACTCTGTAAATTTCGAGTATTATACTTTATTTTTTAATCAGTTTGAAAACGCATCATAATATGTTAAAGGAATAGTTGTAAAAGTATTTCCAACAATTTAAATTTAGTTTTAATAACGACAATCACCTTGTTATGTCAGCGAGTCAAAAACCCAAAATGAAATGTTTGATGCCCTCTCACTGTTTACCCTTGCCTCAACTCTTAAAGGTTAATGACACCCGGTTTTCAAGAGCCCAATATGATGAAGGTTAATATCCTCACTGCTGTCTGAAGTAAAACACATGAAGGTCAATACTTCAAAATAATTCTACTATCACAAACAAAAGACAGTAATGTGATTTATTTTTTATTATTCTTAAATAATAAATGGTTAAAAGTTGTTTCGCTAACCTCCCGGATTCTTCTTCCAGAGGTTGCGGGTTTATATCAAGGGGTGCCTTACCATACACTACACGTAAAAAAGTGTTAGTAAAAGTGTACCTGATTGCATCAACAATATAACAACGTCATATTGTTATGCAATCACCAAAATATGAATTTGAATCATGAATCTATGCATTTGCAGATTACTTGGTTAATGTGTCTCACTGATTTTGCAGTGATTGCTCTTTTGATATGCCCCCACTAATGTTGTAGTGATTGCTCGGCTGATATTCCCCACTGATGTTTCAGTGATTGCTCAGTTGATGTGCCCCACCGATGTAGCAACGATTGCTCAGTTGATGTGCCCCACTGATGTAGCAACGATTGCTCAGTTGATGTGCCCTACCGATGTAGCAACGATTGCTCAGTTGATGTGCCCCACCGATGTAGCAACGATTGCTCAGTTGATGTGCAACACTGATGTAGCAACGATTGCTCAGTTGATGTGCCCCACCGATGTAGCAACGATTGCTCAGTTGATGTGCCCCACCGATGTAGCAACGATTGCTCAGTCGATGTGCCCCACCGATGTAGCAACGATTGCTCAGTTGATGTGCCCCACCGATGTAGCAACGATTGCTCAGTTGATGTGCCCCACCGATGTAGCAACGATTGCTCAGTTGATGTGCCCCACCGATGTAGCAACGATTGCTCAATTGATGTGCCCCACCGATGTAGCAACGATTGCTCAGTTGATGTGCCTCACCGATGTAGCAACGATTGCTCAATTGATGTGCCCCACCGATGTAGCAACGATTGCTTAATTGATGTGCCCCACCGATGTAGCAACGATTGCTCAGTTGATGTGCCCCACTGATGTAGCAAAGATTGCTCAGTTGATGTGCCCCACCGATGTAGCAACGATTGCTCAATTGATGTGCCCCACTGATGTAGCAACGATTGCTCAATTGATGTGTCCCACCGATGTAGCAACGATTGCTCAGTTGATGTGCCCCACCGATGTAGCAACGATTTCTCAGCTTATGTGCAACACTGATGTAGCAACGATTGCTCAATTGATGTGCCTCACTGATGTAGCAACGATTGCTCAATTGATGTGCCCCACCGATGTAGCAACGATTGCTCAGTTGATGTGCCCCACTGATGTTGCAGGTCTAGACCCTCGGACTCTGCTACAGGAGAGGGAGTTTTTCCACAACCGATACCTGGGCAAGGAACACCGGCGGGCGGGCAAAGCAACCTTCCAGGGAAAAGTGTACAACTTCCTGGAAAGGCCGACGGGATGGAAATGCTTCATCTATCACTTCTCTGTGTGAGTACACAGATTGTCTTATTGATTTATTAGTGTAGTGGTTGTAAATTTAATAACTATTTATTTTTTTTAGTTATTCGATGGAAACTATGCATGTTATGAAAAAAGCAATGGAAATTAGAGGTAATTTAATACTATTAATGATGCTTTTTATATAAAATTGTATTAATTTTTATAGATTGATGACATGCAATTGAAAAACATTTGTTATGAGCGAAAATTAAATCAATATCCGAAGTTTGACATTGGGGTTTTAAATTTTAATGGTGATGAAAAAAATCATATCCACGACTTTATGCTCTCCATCATAATTAAATTGCAAAACTGGTTTCTAAACATCGCCAGTTATCGTATACTAACGCAATTTCCGCCCTAACCTTCAATGATTAATTTTGCAACATTGTATATCATCAATTCGTCAACCTCGGTATAGTCTTAAATTTCAACAAAACCATAAAAACATTAACTGTAAAATGTTTTTCTATAACACATGTAGCTAATAACATAACAGGAATAAAACTGTCTTGTGCTTTTCAATCTCTATGTACCCTTAGTGCACAAATTTAAACACTTAATTTAACTGATTTTATTCTTACATTTTTGAACGGATGTTATTCTTACTTATTCACGATCGCAGAGTTGGATATGGTTTAAAATTATTATATAATAAAATATAGCTAGCAAATGAAATATAATTTGACTGTCCAGTACTTTCTTTAGTGGTTGTAATACTTGTCGTATTTCAAACAATGTAGTATTCTGCGTTGTGAGTGGCGCGACTACACTTCCTTTTCATTGAGGGAACGCTATTTAAAAATAAGACCCACCAGCTTGATAATAATAAAACCACTGACCCTAATAATAAAAAACCTGGCTTGCTACCGTTTTCACTATACTGCCAATTTTTTTCACTGCACTATAGCAGTGAAAATAATAATTCTAATTTTAAATATTACTTTTTAAGCACGTATTCCCCTAACATAATCACAGAATGATGAGGCGCCGGCTGTTTTGGTAAAATTAAGCATTCATTTATACCGTAAGCCGCTGATAATCCAGACGATAAGATAAAACTGCACTCATATCTCTCACAATGTAGAGTTGTGACTTATTTTAGATTTAATACAGGACCATTTCACTTCTATGATTTGGTACTAATGTTTGTCCAGAAAAATAAATTCAATAATATAATACGAGGAGGGTTGTGGTGATGTATTTTCCATTATCTAACGTTTATATGTTGCTTTAACTTTACATTTGAGAGTGTTATAGTCCAAAATAAGTTTAAAACCGCATCAACCCAAAGAGAAATAATGTTTGTCTAAAACTAAGTTAAAATTGTGATTATTTAACATTTCTCTTATGGGTTCACATCGAGGCAATGAAATTCAAATAAACGAAATGTAAATACAAATTAAAGAATGCTTCTTCTAAGTATTATTTTAAAGGGATAGCTGGCGTAAAATTTAAAGCCTGATTACCTTGATAATGCAACAAGAGTGAATTTAACTTGAACTAACAAGCAATAAATAAAATCGTTTAAATATAATATTTAAAAATAACACAATAAGTAATTACTATGAAAATGTCAGATGTAGCAATACAAAAAACTTAAATAACCATCTTTAGTAGGCCTATGTGTTACGTCTTTTCTCTTGCTAAACAAGAATCTTTCTGACGTCTGAATAATTAGTTTTTTTTTCAAATAATTAGTAATTAATATTTAATTTGGTTACTTTTCTCTTTGTAAATCTTGAAATACTTTATGATGATAGTTTTAGAAGATACGACGAGGTGTTTTGAGTAGATAACTCACTAAGGAGCGGCAAAACATTGTCGTAACTCTTATTGCGTGCTTGACGGAAACATTTTCAACCTGCGAACATCCACCAATTACAAAACCTTTTCCGTAACAAAACTAGAATCTTTACAGCTCCAGTTTTAGAATCGGTCTAGTGGACATTTGCATTTTACATTACCCTACAATTATAGAGCGATAAAACAAACAGTTGATAAAAGCATTGGTTCCGAAAGTGGATAGCTTCTTTGCGTGTAGCCGCTCTCACAGTAAATGGCAAAGATAGGTTGACCTAAATATAGAACACGTTCTATATCTGTTTTGCCATTATCATTATCCAAACGATACAATGTGATTTCCCCATAACTAATATATCAAATCTGTATTTCAGGACCAGTCTGTCCAAAAATGGCTATCAAGTCTATCTAATAATAATAGATATAAGTTTATCTGATAACAAATAGGTATAAATCCCAAGATATTTAAGATTTTTCCATTGTTGTATGTGGAATTTCAATTTGCCTTGAGCCATTTCCACCTAAAGTAATGTATTAATTTGATTGATTATTTTATAAGGTTTATAAAAGCTCAAGTCCTCTTCCGCTGTTCAGCCATTCAGCGTAAATCCATGTGTCCATAGCTGGACTTACGCTAGACAAACTGAATTTTTCACGAGTAAAATACACGCAAGTCCTTGAAACTCTCATGCTCAGCTAATTGTATTCATGATCATAGTTATATTCATAATCATGAAGTTATATTTTTTATTACAATGTGTATTACATTATTCCTATGATGTTAGGGCTCTAAGCCTCAGCAACACTACTAAAACGCAAGTCTACAGCTGGACTTGCGCTAGACTGGCTGAAGTTTTTACGAGTAAAATACGACACAAACGTCATTTACTCCTTTTCTCAGCCGAGAAGTTCTCAATTTTTGTGCCCTCCTGAAAAAAATTGCCCACTGTGACTCACGTATGCCTGGTTCTAAGGTATTGATATAAATACTCACATTTTTTTAACTAATAATATTTGCATTGTATAGGCCTACGACGGGTTTATATTACAAAATCCAGCAACATTTATTTAACCTTTTCGTCTAACAACATTTGATGGGATAAACATTTAAATTTTAGGCAAAAAGAAGCCATTTATAGTATCAAATAACTAAGATTATATAGTTTATATTAGTTATCACTGAATAAAAAATAACATAATTAACTGTTAATGTAGCTCGCACAATAAAGGGTCTCTGTGCTCTAGTCTTTTTTTCGTATATTTAGTACTGTTTTAAAACTTAGTATATTAGTTAAAAATGAATATAAAGTTACACATTTCATGACACTTAAATATTAATTGAGTTAATGATTTAAGGTTAATAAAGAAGTAATATAAGACAGCTATGCAATTTACAAACTTTTGCACTATAATTCATCCAATCACAAATCTCAAATATCATAAATTCAATTGTATATTATTGAAACTAAAACAAAATGGAATATTTGTAAAGAAGGAATAAAAAGACGGAAGATCGAAGCCGGATCCTTTGTTTGTGCCTGGATTAGCTGCGACAGAAGACTGAACGGTTCCTCGTCCGGATATGACTTCTTCATCCCTTTTCAGATTATTTATTTCTTTATAAATGTTATACGATCATTACGTTCTCTGTCGTCACATCCAAAAACATGATCCCTCGTATTAGATTGGTGGACTCATTAATAATACAAAAACATAATTAAAATTATTAGCTTTGTCATAATGTATTTTAGCGTTATAGAATACATCATCGTACTTTATAAATATCATATATTCGTATGTGCCAATAAACTTAAGGTGAAATCATTCGTAATACTTAGAATATATCAGTAATTAAAAATATTATCGATATTATTTACGAAAACTGCATTTCTATTATGGATAAGTGTAAGATTTTTAAATATCAATTTTAAAAGAAATAATGCAAGCCAAAATAGAAGGATTATCTTTCGCAATAAATGAAAGCAATTTATTATGTTAACCTTTATTACTTCCGTAAAATTCGGGGATATTGACTTCCAATAATGTAATGTTAATGGGTTTCTTAATTATATTGACATTTTTATTGATGGCTTTACAAAAAAAGTCTGATAGTCGATAATTTTTAAAAAAGAATCAAAGAAAACATAATTTTTTTTATTAACAAATGCCCTAACTCTAATAGTTTGTTCATTTAAAACTTTATATAGGCCTAGTTCATAATCCTTAAAATACTTGTAAGAAAATATTGCGAAGCCCATAGACCGAGAGTCATATAGTTTTATGACCTCTGGTCTTAAAGCCGCTGACTTCGCAATGGGAGAAACGAGTTTTCGGCTTATTGCTTTGCTAAATTAAAACCACAATTTTATCATAAGTAAAATAAAATATCTGCTTTTGCCTTTTAAAATTTAATGACCAGCTTGATTTTACCAACCAGTTTTAACTATTAATAATTTTTGAAACAGGAAAGAAACAAAAAATAATATTTTTACTATCTATTTAAAGTAACCTAAAAATTATATGAAAGGACAGTATACATTATTAATAATTATAACATGAATTGTGCTAGCTTTAATAACATAGGAATAGATTACAACTCTAATATATTTATATTACAATATTAAAAAACTCCGTAATATTAAATAACAGTGACAACGAAATGATGACATATTGGTCAGGCCTGGAGCAATGTGTCAGCGTCAATGATGGAACGTGGTAATATGTGACCAAAAGCCGCTGACGTCACTCGCCTCCTGATTCTATGAATCTTCGATGAGTTCTAATTGTAAACTAAATTTAAAATCGTTGTATATACCACGTGAAAAAACCTTTACTGTCTTATTAATTTCATAAATAGATTAAGAAAGAGACTTGATTTAGTTCAAAATAAATTTTATTGAATCAAAAGAGGTCGAGTCTGAAAATCCAGTATATAAAAAAACTGTTTTATGTGTGAATGAAATATGATTAATGTTCTTGGGATTGTCCTGTAACTTAAATTTACACAAACAATTCTTACTCCTCACAAAAAAAATTTAGATTTGGTTTTTACTTGTAAGGAAAAGGATGTTGATTAAGCTACAAAAAGACAATAACATGAAGTATATACTAATTAAGAAATTAAGTAGGAATCAAAGTATAAGAAAACTTTTAGAATCCTATTTTGTATTTTACTATTATTTAAAACGACAGCTTAGGTTTGTGGCTTTGTTTTCCATTGCATTTAACTTATTGTGCATATAAACCTAGCCTAGCATTTTAATGGTTTACTACTTACTGCTTGTGTTCCGTTTATTTGATGTAATGAAATGCTTATCTTATACATTAGTACAAAATTAAACTTATATCAAATATATATGTATACCAGTTTTAGTACTCAGTCTATATTAGTAGAATAATCACTAAATCGTTCCAGAATTTTTGTACCACACTATATTTTGACTGTCCTGTATGCAAGTGAGATATGAGCTTAAATGTATAAAATATCGCTAGAAGACGTATGCTTATTTCGTATGTTGAATGCTTGTCATATTTTAGTAATTTTTACAGAACTATACTTTAAGCGATTTTACGCGTTTATGAGTTTTTTTGCTATGGTCGAACGAGTCAAAAGTCATGTAAGCGTATAACAAGTCAATTACAACTCAACAATGTCGCAGTGAGCTGCTGTGTTATTATTTACAACCAATAACTGTATCCAGATTGCTTTTTGTTTTCAAACTCCAGCGGAATAGAAACGGGAATAACATGTGTTCTGCTTAAACGTATCAAAAGTGAATACTTTATCATTATTCTTGATCGAAATTTAGTTTATAAAACAGAACCATTGCAAATACTACAGCTATAGTTCTATTCTGCTATTCCATAGTAATTTACTCCCCTATATGTTTTTCAGATTCATATTATAAGGTACATATAAATAATTTGTTTACGCTTTTATAAGTTAGCAGTTTATCAACCCTCCCCCAATGATACAATTAATCTCGAACTTTTATTTTAAGATGTAATGATTAAGTAGACTCCAGTTTTTCGAGGTGTGTCTTGCGCACCTTCAAACAAATACGTAGCAGAATAAATGGAACAGGATTCCTAATATATATTAAGAATATATGTATATATATCATATATATATCAATAACTGGCTATTGAATATCACTTTTTATTCAATATCAGAGTTTATAGAGGAAAGAAACATTTTATTTGATAACCTAATAAGTCTTCCTGTCTATTATGAGCTATTGTTTTAAGGACTAATATTTTTTTATTACCTGTATTTTACACTTGCTAATGCATGTACATGTCAATGGCAAATAAAGATTTCTTACTTCTTAATTCATTACCAACAATCAACTTTAAACAAAAGATATTAATTTTAAGCATTTTTATTTAGTTAAAAGAATGGTTTGAGGGTTTAAGACATGATTTACGATTACATTTATTGCAAACCCTTAAAAGATAAATCGACTTATTTAATTTAGAATAAATTAGGTTTTCTTCTATTCCTTTGTATACATTGGACTTTATTACATTTCCTAGTATTAACAGTAGTTGCACGTATGACTACAAACAATTTAATTAAAATATAAAAAATTAAAAACTGAATACCTATTTAAAATTCCCGTATCACGCTAACAAAAAATTTACGACTTATTTCTTTATTGATATGTTCACAATATTTTGTATTAGTATTTTATATCTATTACCAACTATTATAAACAATTTTGTTTTATTACATAACAACACCAAATAAAACATTTTGTGATAGGAAATAATACTTTTAATAATGTTTTAACCTGTCCTATTAAAAATATCACACTTGGAGTTTTAAGATATTAGCAAAAATCTTTTTCTACAATTTAAAGCAAGTAATTTATTCATGGATATCGGTGATAACATAAGTATCATCCTAATATTTTTTTAAAGTTTTAAACTCATTAAGTAAATTTTTATTACAACAAGTTTAATGGAAACAAGAAAATAATTATTTATAATTAGGCCTAAAATTTGTATTTTACTTAATATGTATATATATATATATATATATATATATATATATATATATATATATATATATATATATATATATATATATAGTTCTCATTGCTACTTAAGGACTGCATCACTCGTCAAATATAAAGGTCACTAAAATGTTTGTTGAGATACAACAAGTCAATTACTATATGACAGCTCCACTGCAGTCACCTGTGTTATTATTTATAACCAATTACAGCAACCAAATTGGTTTATCACTCAACGTCAGCGAAGTATTCGGTTTTGTTTTAGTTTTAGCTTGTCAGCAGTATTATCCTGCTTCTGATGATCCAGATTTTTTCTTTAAATTGATTTATAACTCATTTAAAATATATATAATATATATGTGCAAATAAAAAAATCTCTTTTTTAAGAAGGTATACAGATCGAAATAAGTAAGGACATCCTTAGGGGAAAGGAGAACACGCCCCCGAAATACAGAAATCACCATGATGTTGGCTAGAATAGTTTTGAAGAAATTTGTTTTTTAGCGAATTTCCCTATAGAGAATACGCTATTACGGTAGTAGCCATGGTAAGACCTAAGCCAGGGACTAATTTACTTTTTCATTTTGAGGTCCCCAGAAGCCAAAAAAACCGTTCGTTCATTTTCATAAATATGTATATATATATATATATATATATATATATATATATATATGTGTGTGTGTGTGTGTGTGTGTATGTGTGTGTGAAGCAGACCTCCGCTTTTGATGAAATTTGGTATGAAGTTGAGAGACCAAGTCTATTTTCATGAGTTTGCGAACCAGCATTGTCGGGTTATGGGAACGGGGTTTTATGGGGTTTCAAAGGGGTAAAAATGGGTTTTTGGGATTTTTGAACCTCAATTTTCAAAATTCAAGAATTTTAACTAAACCCATTTAAAAGAGCTTAAAAAACCCAACAATTTAGTGTTTTGAATCATTAAAATAGCTTAACTGGTTATGGAGAAAATTTAAATCAAGTTTCCCATGTTATTCTTATGGGTTAATATTTAAAAAGTTATATATCGCTTATTTATAAACATATCTTAATAAAAAATTTTATGAACCTGTCCTATTTGATGAGTAATGAAAATTAGATAAAAAACCCGCATGGCAGCAAACCTACATGCCAAATCCCATGGTATTCTCATGGAAAATAAGTGTATAATGGGAGCAAGAGAGATGGAGATAATAAGGTGTCTGTTTCTAATAATCAGCTGATCAGCTTTCTTCTGCATTTGTCAAATTTGGAATGTTTATGTGTTGGGATTTGTAAACAAATAATTCTTTTTGCATGGAAGCTTTGGTTGCACTTTTATTACTGTAAAAAAAATATTTATTGCAATATAAATATTATAAATTATTAAATAAAAATAATTAACTCAGAAAAATGCCATTAAATATATCACATTTACTTCTAAAGATTATTAATTAATTATATAAGATAGCCACCAAGTTCTTTGATGTTGAAAAAATAACTCTTTGTAAATTCGCTTAGTACGCAGGTCTGCTGCGACGGGGGTATTTTTTATTATTATTTAATTTATTTAATTTTTTTAAAGAAAATATGTTCATTTGAAAATTTAATAGGTCGAAAAAGCTTCCTGTGACAACCAGGCGGTAACAAACACCATTTAAGTAATAATAGTAGCAGCGTTTTTTGACTTTGGATTCCTGGGCCAATACTATTTTTATGGTATGTCCTTCCTTATTTTTGCTCTATATACATTGATTTTAATTGCAGTTTTATCTGGTTGCAAGCAAAAAAATACCTTCATACGAACTGAACCAACATCCATTATATTTGATTATAATAATATGAGTAGTATCATTGAGAATCACCAAAGCTTCATTATAAATTACAATCATTTTAATAGTTTGTGTTATGTAGTTATGTTATGTAGTAGTGTTATGTGTGTTGTACTGATCAAGCCTACATACGCAGTGACAGTTTAGGAAGAGTACGTGCAAAAATCGCGTAAAATGCCAATAATGAAAAAAATATTACAATTTTTTTTTTACTTATTTGTACTTAAGTATCAATAATTCAAATAATTTACTATCCCGTTCGACTTACTTTTTTATATTGTTATTATTTTTGCTACGTTTAAAGTGTTATTTTATATTAATCACGTTATAAATATCGACAAAGTGAAACAATGGCAAAGAGATTAATGGTATTAATAACGGAGACGTAATTTTTAAAATCTCCAAAGTGGTTGTTTATTATTTAACATGAATATATTAAATATATTACATACCAATGTGGAAGCAGACCTGTGTCCTCAGCCGATTTGAATTTAATTTGTAGATAGTAAGTAATATAGATATAGGGATGAAAGTTTTCCGACTTTAAGAGTCTTAAAGCAGAATATTTCATTTGCCCCTACTAATACTTATAATATACTAATTTTGAACACGGTAATTTTCATTTTTATACCTACAAACGACGAAAATCTGTATAAAAAAATAATTTTTGGTTATTTTGGGATATATTTAAGGATGTTTTTGTTAAGTTTTAATTGTACAAAAAATTTTTTTTGGTAAATGGAAGTTAGGTAAATTTATGGGCATTAAGATGTTTTAACAGCAAAGGATGAATCCCGAGGACCACATGTGGAGTTATCAAGGACAAGTGTAACGTATATCTTCGAGCGCAGGGTATTCATTAGGACATATGTTCGGCAGGACAACTGATTAAAGTTGGCTGATAAATGGTCCTGCTACTCCCACGACCGCTGTGATAAATCATATTAATTGCTATAAGTGCGCTACTCACTGGTTACCGGCGCGGCGGGATCGTTAGGACATATGTTTGGCAGGACAGCTGATTAAAGTTGGCTGATAAATGGCCGTGCTACTCCCACGACTGCTGGGATAATTCATATTAATTTCTATCAGTGCGCTACATGATGGTTACCGGTGCGGTGGTATCGTTAGGACATATGTTTGGCAGGACAGCTGATTAAAGTTGGCTGATAAATGGCCGTGCTACTCCCATGACTGCTGTGATAATTCATATTAATTTCTATCAGTGCGCTACTTGATGGTTACCGGTGCGGTGGTATTGTTAGGACATATGTTTGGCAGGACAGCTGATTAAAGTTGGCTGATAAATGGCCGTGCTACTCCCACGACTGCTGGGATAATTCATATTAATTTCTATCAGTGCGCTACTTGATGGTTACCGGTGCGGTGGTATCGTTAGGACATATGTTTGGCAGGACAGCTGATTAAAGTTGGCTGATAAATGGCCGTGCTACTCCCACGACTGCTGTGATAATTCATATTAATTTCTATCAGTGCGCTACTTGATGGTTACCGGTGCGGTGGTATCGTTAGGACATATGTTTGGCAGGACAGCTGATTAAAGTTGGCTGATAAATGGCCGTGCTACTCCCACGACTGCTGTGATAATTCATATTAATTTCTATCAGTGCGCTACTTGATGGTTACCGGTGCGGTGGTATCGTTAGGACATATGTTTGGCAGGACAGCTGATTAAAGGTGGCTGATAAATGGCCGTGCTACTCCCACGACTGCTGTGATAATTCATATTAATTTCTATCAGTGCGCTACTTGATGGTTACCGGTGCGGTGGTATCGTTAGGACATATGTTTGGCAGGACAGCTGATTAAAGTTGGCTGATAAATGGCCGTGCTACTCCCACGACTGCTGTGATAATTCATATTAATTTCTATCAGTGCGCTACTTGATGGTTACCGGTGCGGTGGTATCGTTAGGACATATGTTTGGCAGGACAGCTGATTAAAGTTGGCTGATAAATGGCCGTGCTACTCCCACGACTGCTGGGATAATTCATATTAATTTCTATCAGTGCGCTACTTGATGGTTACCGGTGCGGTGGTATCGTTAGGACATATGTTCGGCAGGACAACTGATTAAAGTTGGCTGATAAATGGCTGTGCTACTCCCACGACTGCTGTGATAATTCATATTAATTTCTATCAGTGCGCTACTTGATGGTTACCGGTGCGGTGGGATCGTTAGGACATATGTTTGGCAGGACAGCTGATTAAAGTTGGCTGATAAATGGTCCTGCTACTCCCACGACTGCTGTGATAATTCATATTAATTTCTATCAGTGCGCTACTTGATGGTTACCGGTGCGGTGGTATCGTTAGGACATGTGTTTGGCAGGACAGCTGATTAAAGTTGGCTGATAAATGGCCGTGCTACTCCCACGACTGCTGTGATAATTCATATTAATTTCTATCAGTGCGCTACTTGATGGTTACCGGTGCGGTGGTATCGTTAGGACATATGTTTGGCAGGACAGCTGATTAAAGTTGGCTGATAAATGGCCGTGCTACTCCCACGACTGCTGTGATAATTCATATTAATTTCTATCAGTGCGCTACTTGATGGTTACCGGTGCGGTGGTATCGTTAGGACATATGTTTGGCAGGACAGCTGATTAAAGTTGGCTGATAAATGGCCGTGCTACTCCCACGACTGCTGTGATAATTCATATTAATTTCTATCAGTGCGCTACTTGATGGTTACCGGTGCGGTGGTATCGTTAGGACATATGTTTGGCAGGACAGCTGATTAAAGTTGGCTGATAAATGGCCGTGCTACTCCCACGACTGCTGTGATAATTCATATTAATTTTTATCAGTGCGCTACTTGATGGTTACCGGTGCGGTGGTATCGTTAGGACATATGTTTGGCAGGACAGCTGATTAAAGTTGGCTGATAAATGGCCGTGCTACTCCCACGACTGCTGTGATAATTCATATTAATTTCTATCAGTGCGCTACTTGATGGTTACCGGTGCGGTGGTATCGTTAGGACATATGTTTGGCAGGACAGCTGATTAAAGTTGGCTGATAAATGGCCGTGCTACTCCCACGACTGCTGGGATAATTCATATTAATTTCTATCAGTGCGCTACTTGATGGTTACCGGTGCGGTGGTATCGTTAGGACATATGTTCGGCAGGACAACTGATTAAAGTTGGCTGATAAATGGTCCTGCTACTCCCACGACCGCTGTGATAAATCATATTACCTGCTATAAGTGCGCTACTCACTGGTTACCGGCGCGGCGGGATCGTTAGGACATATGTTTGGCAGGACAGCTGATTAAAGGTGGCTGATAAATGGCCGTGCTATTCCCACGACTGCTGTGATAATTCATATTAATTTCTATCAGTGCGCTACTTGATGGTTACCGGTGCGGTGGTATCGTTAGGACATATGTTTGGCAGGACAGCTGATTAAAGTTGGCTGATAAATGGCCGTGCTACTCCCACGACTGCTGTGATAATTCATATTAATTTCTATCAGTGCGCTACTTGATGGTTACCGGTGCGGTGGTATCGTTAGGACATTAGTTTGGCAGGACAGCTGATTAAAGTTGGCTGATAAATGGCCGTGCTACTCCCACGACTGCTGGGATAATTCATATTAATTTCTATCAGTGCGCTACTTGATGGTTACCGGTGCGGTGGTATCGTTAGGACATATGTTCGGCAGGACAACTGATTAAAGTTGGCTGATAAATGGCTGTGCTACTCCCACGACTGCTGTGATAATTCATATTAATTTCTATCAGTGCGCTACTTGACGACTACCGGTGCGGTGGGATCGTTAGGACATATGTTTGGCAGGACAGCTGATTAAAGTTGGCTGATAAATGGCCGTGCTACTCCCACGACTGCTGTGATAATTCATATTAATTTCTATCAGTGCGCTACTTGATGGTTACCGGTGCGGTGGTATCGTTAGGACATATGTTTGGCAGGACAGCTGATTAAAGTTGGCTGATAAATGGCCGTGCTACTCCCACGACTGCTGTGATAATTCATATTAATTTCTATCAGTGCGCTACTTGATGGTTACCGGTGCGGTGGTATCGTTAGGACATATGTTTGGCAGGACAGCTGATTAAAGTTGGCTGATAAATGGCCGTGCTACTCCCACGACTGCTGTGATAATTCATATTAATTTCTATCAGTGCGCTACTTGATGGTTACCGGTGCGGTGGTATCGTTAGGGCATATGTTTGGCAGGACAGCTGATTAAAGTTGGCTGATAAATGGCCGTGCTACTCCCACGACTTCTGTGATAATTCATATTAATTTCTATCAGTGCGCTACTTGATGGTTACCGGTGCGGTGGTATCGTTAGGACATATGTTTGGCAGGACAGCTGATTAAAGTTGGCTGATAAATGGCCGTGCTACTCCCACGACTGCAGGGATAATTCATATTAATTTCTATCAGTGCGCTACTTGATGGTTACCGGTGCGGTGGTATCGTTAGGACATATGTTCGGCAGGACAACTGATTAAAGTTGGCTGATAAATGGTCCTGCTACTCCCACGACCGCTGTGATAAATCATATTACCTGCTATAAGTGCGCTACTCACTGGTTACCGGCGCGGCGGGATCGTTAGGACATATGTTTGGCAGGACAGCTGATTAAAGTTGGCTGATAAATGGCCGTGCTTCTCCCACGACTGCTGGGCTAATTCATATTAATTTCTATCAGTGCGCTACTTGATGGTTACCGGTGCGGTGGTATCGTTAGGACATATGTTTGGCAGGACAGCTGATTAAAGTTGGCTGATAAATGGCCGTGCTACTCCCACGACTGCTGGGATAATTCATATTAATTTCTATCAGTGCGCTACTTGATGGTTACCGGTGCGGTGGTATCGTTAGGACATATGTTTGGCAGGACAGCTGATTAAAGTTGGCTGATAAATGGCCGTGCTACTCCCACGACTGCTGGGATAATTCATATTAATTTCTATCAGTGCGCTACTTGATGGTTACCGGTGCGGTGGTATCGTTAGGACATATGTTCGGCAGGACAACTGATTAAAGTTGGCTGATAAATGGCTGTGCTACTCCCACGACTGCTGTGATAATTCATATTAATTTCTATCAGTGCGCTACTTGATGGTTACCGGTGCGGTGGGATCATTAGGACATATGTTTGGCAGGACAGCTGATTAAAGTTGGCTGATAAATGGCCGTGCTACTCCCACGACTGCTGTGATAATTCATATTAATTTCTATCAGTGTGCTACTTGATGGTTACCGGTGTGGTGGTATCGTTAGGACATATGTTTGGCAGGACAGCTGATTAAAGTTGGCTGATAAATGGCCGTGCTACTCCCACGACTGCTGTGATAATTCATATTAATTTCTATCAGTGCGCTACTTGATGGTTACCGGTGCGGTGAGATCGTTGGGACATATGTTTGGCAGGACAGCTGATTAAAGTTGGCTGATAAATGGCCGTGCTACTCCCACGGATGCTGTGATAATTCATATTAATTTCTATTAGTGCGCTACTTGATGGTTACCGGTGCGGTGGTATCGTTAGGACATATGTTTGGCAGGACAGCTGATTAAAGTTGGCTGATAAATGACCGTGCTACTCCCACGACTGCTGGGATAATTCATATTAATTTCTATCAGTGCGCTACTTGATGGTTACCGGTGCGGTGGTATCGTTAGGACATATGTTCGGCAGGACAACTGATTAAAGTTGGCTGATAAATGGTCCTGCTACTCCCACGACTACTGTGATAATTCATATTAATTGCTATAAGTGCGCTACTCACTGGTTACCGGCGCGGCGGGATCGTTAGGACATATGTATGGCAGGACAGCTGATTAAAGTTGGCTGATAAATGGCCGTGCTACTCCCACGGATGCTGTGATAATTCATATTAATTTCTATTAGTGCGCTACTTGATGGTTACCGGTGCGGTGGTATCGTTAGGACATATGTTTGGCAGGACAGCTGATTAAAGTTGGCTGAAAAATGGCCGTGCTACTCCCACGACTGCTGGGATAATTCATATTAATTTCTATCAGTGCGCTACTTGATGGTTACCGGTGCGGTGGTATCGTTAGGACATATGTTTGGCAGGACAGCTGATTAAAGTTGGCTGATAAATGGCCGTGCTACTCCCACGACTGCTGGGATAATTCATATTAATTTCTATCAGTGCGCTACTTGATCGTTACCGGTGCGGTGGTATCGTTAGGACATATGTTTGGCAGGACAGCTGATTAAAGTTGGCTGATAAATGGCCGTGCTACTCCCATGACTGCTGTGATAATTCATATTAATTTCTATCAGTGCGCTACTTGATGGTTACCGGTGCGGTGGTATGGTTAGGACATATGTTTGGCAGGACAGCTGATTAAAGTTGGCTGATAAATGGCCGTGCTACTCCCACGACTGCTGGGATAATTCATATTAATTTCTATCAGTGCGCTACTTGATGGTTACCGGTGCGGTGGTATCGTTAGGACATATGTTTGGCAGGACAGCTGATTAAAGTTGGCTGATAAATGGCCGTGCTACTCCCATGACTGCTGTGATAATTCATATTAATTTCTATCAGTGCGCTACTTGATCGTTACCGGTGCGGTGGTATCGTTAGGACATATGTTTGGCAGGACAGCTGATTAAAGTTGGCTGATAAATGGCCGTGCTACTCCCATGACTGCTGTGATAATTCATATTAATTTCTATCAGTGCGCTACTTGATGGTTACCGGTGCGGTGGTATGGTTAGGACATATGTTTGGCAGGACAGCTGATTAAAGTTGGCTGATAAATGGCCGTGCTACTCCCACGACTGCTGGGATAATTCATATTAATTTCTATCAGTGCGCTACTTGATGGTTACCGGTGCGGTGGTATGGTTAGGACATATGTTTGGCAGGACAGCTGATTAAAGTTGGCTGATAAATGGCCGTGCTACTCCCACGACTGCTGGGATAATTCATATTAATTTCTATCAGTGCGCTACTTGATGGTTACCGGTGCGGTGGTATCGTTAGGACATATGTTTGGCAGGACAGCTGATTAAAGTTGGCTGATAAATGGCCGTGCTACTCCCACGACAGCTGGGATAATTCATATTAATTTCTATCAGTGCGCTACTTGATGGTTACCGGTGCGGTGGTATCGTTAGGACATATGTTTGGCAGGACAGCTGATTAAAGTTGGCTGATAAATGGCCGTGCTACTCCCACGACTGCTGGGATAATTCATATTAATTTCTATCAGTGCGCTACTTGATGGTTACCGGTGCGGTGGTATCGTTAGGACATATGTTTGGCAGGACAGCTGATTAAAGTTGGCTGATAAATGGCCGTGCTACTCCCACGACTGCTGGGATAATTCATATTAATTTCTATCAGTGCGCTACTTGATGGTTACCGGTGCGGTGGTATCGTTAGGACATATGTTTGGCAGGACAGCTGATTAAAGTTGGCTGATAAATGGCCGTGCTACTCCCACGACTGCTGGGATAATTCATATTAATTTCTATCAGTGCGCTACTTGATGGTTACCGGTGCGGTGGTATCGTTAGGACATATGTTTGGCAGGACAGCTGATTAAAGCTGGCTGATAAATGGCCGTGCTACTCCCACGACTGCTGGGATAATTCATATTAATTTCTATCAGTGCGCTACTTGATGGTTACCGGTGCGGTGGTATCGTTAGGACATATGTTTGGCAGGACAGCTGATTAAAGCTGGCTGATAAATGGCCGTGCTACTCCCACGACTGCTGGGATAATTCATATTAATTTCTATCAGTGCGCTACTTGATGGTTACCGGTGCGGTGGTATCGTTAGGACATATGTTTGGCAGGACAGCTGATTAAAGTTGGCTGATAAATGGCCGTGCTACTCCCACGACTGCTGGGATAATTCATATTAATTTCTATCAGTGCGCTACTTGATGGTTACCGGTGCGGTGGTATCGTTAGGACATATGTTTGGCAGGACAGCTGATTAAAGTTGGCTGATAAATGGCCGTGCTACTCCCACGACTGCTGGGATAATTCATATTAATTTCTATCAGTGCGCTACTTGATGGTTACCGGTGCGGAGGTATCGTTAGGACATATGTTTGGCAGGACAGCTGATTAAAGTTGGCTGATAAATGGCCGTGCTACTCCCACGACTGCTGGGATAATTCATATTAATTTCTATCAGTGCGCTACTTGATGGTTACCGGTGCGGTGGTATCGTTAGGACATATGTTTGGCAGGACAGCTGATTAAAGTTGGCTGATAAATGGCCGTGCTACTCCCACGACTGCTGGGATAATTCATATTAATTTCTATCAGTGCGCTACTTGATGGTTACCGGTGCGGTGGTATCGTTAGGACATATGTTTGGCAGGACAGCTGATTAAAGTTGGCTGATAAATGGCCGTGCTACTCCCACGACTGCTGGGATAATTCATATTAATTTCTATCAGTGCGCTACTTGATGGTTACCGGTGCGGTGGTATCGTTAGGACATATGTTTGGCAGGACAGCTGATTAAAGTTGGCTGATAAATGGCCGTGCTACTCCCACGACTGCTGGGATAATTCATATTAATTTCTATCAGTGTGCTACTTGATGGTTACCGGTGTGGTGGTATCGTTAGGACATATGTTCGGCAGGACAACTGATTAAAGTTGGCTGATAAATGGTCCTGCTACTCCCACGACTGCTGGGATAATTCATATTAATTTCTATCAGTGCGCTACTTGATGGTTACCGGTGCGGTGGTATCGTTAGGACATATGTTTGGCAGGACAGCTGATTAAAGTTGGCTGATAAATGGCCGTGCTACTCCCACGACTGCTGGGATAATTCATATTAATTTCTATCAGTGCGCTACTTGATGGTTACCGGTGCGGTGGTATCGTTAGGACATATGTTTGGCAGGACAGCTGATTAAAGTTGGCTGATAAATGGCCGTGCTACTCCCACGACTGCTGGGATAATTCATATTAATTTCTATCAGTGCGCTACTTGATGGTTACCGGTGCGGTGGTATCGTTAGGACATATGTTTGGCAGGACAGCTGATTAAAGTTGGCTGATAAATGGCCGTGCTACTCCCACGACTGCTGGGATAATTCATATTAATTTCTATCAGTGCGCTACTTGATGGTTACCGGTGCGGTGGTATCGTTAGGACATATGTTTGGCAGGACAGCTGATTAAAGTTGGCTGATAAATGGCCGTGCTACTCCCACGACTGCTGGGATAATTCATATTAATTTCTATCAGTGCGCTACTTGATGGTTACCGGTGCGGTGGTATCGTTAGGACATATGTTTGGCAGGACAGCTGATTAAAGTTGGCTGATAAATGGCCGTGCTACTCCCACGACTGCTGGGATAATTCATATTAATTTCTATCAGTGTGCTACTTGATGGTTACCGGTGTGGTGGTATCGTTAGGACATATGTTCGGCAGGACAACTGATTAAAGTTGGCTGATAAATGGTCCTGCTACTCCCACGACTGCTGGGATAATTCATATTAATTTCTATCAGTGCGCTACTTGATGGTTACCGGTGCGGTGGTATCGTTAGGACATATGTTTGGCAGGACAGCTGATTAAAGTTGGCTGATAAATGGCCGTGCTACTCCCACGACTGCTGGGATAATTCATATTCATTTCTATCAGTGTGCTACTTGATGGTTACCGGTGTGGTGGTATCGTTAGGACATATGTTCGGCAGGACAACTGATTAAAGTTGGCTGATAAATGGTCCTGCTACTCCCACGACTGCTGGGATAATTCATATTAATTTCTATCAGTGTGCTACTTGATGGTTACCGGTGTGGTGGTATCGTTAGGACATATGTTCGGCAGGACAACTGATTAAAGTTGGCTGATAAATGGTCCTGCTACTCCCACAACCGCTGTGATAACTCGTATTAATGGCAAATACTCCACTGCATGGTTACCGGTGCTGCGCACTCACTCTCTAACCTATCACATTATAACTCCATAGTTGGCAAAACTAACTGGTTTATGGGTGATATACTAATTAAATTAGCAGTTGGTGATCCACGGACACTTTTGAAAAAAATAGAAAAAAAACACAATAGAATTATATTAAAATTTAGACACAGTAACCGAAGGAGTCATGGATGGCTTATTGATATACAGTAAGGAGCTGATTGGTTATTGGGATCTTCT
Source organism: Neoaliturus tenellus (assembly GCA_030545055.2). NCBI lineage: Eukaryota > Metazoa > Arthropoda > Insecta > Hemiptera > Cicadellidae > Neoaliturus > Neoaliturus tenellus. The sequence continues at coordinate 255,208,109 of CM061533.1, read as the reverse complement.
TTGAATTAAAAGTCTACCGTTTTGACCTTAAAAAATTATAACAGCTTTTAGATGATTCAAAACTGGACACCGATGCCTTTTTATTGGGCTGTTAATTAATGGATCATGACTATGCACCAGCTGATCTGTGTCAGTAGTCTACGATGATCCATCACAATCATCAGACCTACCCTTCAGTTATATTTACCTCAAAACAGAGTGCGTTGGTGTCTCAGGTGATGTACTGTAGACAGTATAACGACAGCAGCTTATTATTGCTTAATTGAAAATTTGATAAGATATGACTAATTCCTATTTGAATTTGTACGTGTCGATAAGTATCATTTTTAAGATACATCGTTTCTGATTTATAAGATCAACAAGGACAGGGAAAATAATTTTAGACTTTTTTCAAATTAGCCATTGAAATGATACAGCATTTACCACCAGTGTGATGCCAGATAGTAAACAAAAATATTTTTGACTTACACTATAAATAATCTGTATTTTACATGCAATGTAAAACTTTCCCCCAGAATATGTTAAGTCTTGTTCAGGTCAGTTACCTTTAATTCACTATATAAAAACAAAACACAGAACTGTTTATTGATGTACCTGAACTTGAAACAGAATCCTCCAACCATAAATCGTTGTCGAACAAAAGGTTGATCCGGGACAGGAGCTAATAGTGGCACATTGTTGGGTAATGGACCCGCCTGAGCCGCACGGTCGCACTTGCATTTTCTACTTCTTTGTATTAATTTGAAATACAAGCCTTCAAGTATTTTAACTTTACAGAATTTGTGTTTAGAACAAATTTATGTAAAAAGGTAGGTAACAAAAATTCATATTACTCAATGTTTTCCTCTCCCATTTTGGTGTCCTTGGTCCGAAGAAAAATTAATTAATTACTGGACCTACCACGCCCCTTCTATATCGAACGGAGGAAGTAGATATCAAAATCGAAGTACGCGTGATTCTCGTAACTTCAGTGAATGATTGTATTTCCTTTTATAAAAAGGGTTTATCAACAGAATATTTTATAAGCCATATTAGAGATTATAATTGTTGGAGTAAAGTTAATCCAATCATACAATCTGAGACACACAAAAATAGTTATACAATACATTTAACAATGTATCAATCAATAAGCTTTAATTTAAGTTGTTTTTTTGGGAATTCTTTCATGCTTATCAGATCTTTCCTTCTTATTCATACTAATATCCAATTTTTTATTTATTTAAATAAAATTCCCTGTTATTTTCAAGATTTCTTTTAGACTTGATCTGCATCGCGGTAATTATTTTAACATTGTCATATTTCTGTAAATAAAAGTCACGATTTGGTGCATTTGAAAATCTCTTTCCAAACTTATACAATTACGTCATTCATAAGCATTCATGTTTGATTGGGAATCTATAAAAGCATTGTCTGAAATATATACTTAAGTACTCGAGTCAGATAAGATAGGAGTGCAAAAAACTTCATGATCTAATAACAAATGAACCTGCAATTTTTTAAGTTTTTACACACGTTATTTTTCATCTATGTTTAACTCAATAAAAGATTTAGGTAATGAGCGGCAAGCGGTACCGGTCTTTATGTGTTTCGTGTGCTTGTAAATTAAATGTATAAGTTAATAAGTATAAAGTAGTAAGTATAAATGCATAAATTAAATTAAGTATAAAGTAGATTGTTTTAATTTCTGGCGACCTTCAAATAAAGTAAGTGTTCGACTATGTACATCAACGTTTTGATAAAGACCTTTTAAGGTTAAAAACACGGGTCACCAAGGAGTGTTCCAACAGGAATTGTTGACTTTGTTGTTGTTGTTGTTGTTGTTGTTGTTATTGGTGAATTAGGAGACCCCGGCCAAACCGTTAAGCACAAACCTCTAATGGGCATTTTGTGCGAGCCCCCAGAACGATGGGATATTAAAGGAAGAAAAAGAGTAAGAGACGGGACATCAGAAGGCCGTATGACCATTCAGAGGGCCAACCACCATGTACTGTGACAACGGTCCGCTCTGCCCTCTAAACGGCCAGCCAACGACTATCCACTCATGGGGTTTCCATGCCCCATGCATTCCTCACCCTCCGCTGTCTTGAACATGAATGGAATAAGAAGGAAGGGAAATTGTCATAGTGGACAGCCAAAAGACTTACCACAGTGTTATGACAACTTCTTTTGCTGTACCCAATGTCAACTTCGCAACTAGTATAAAAAAGTGTTAAAGTTGTCCTGGGACAATTATTGTTGACTTTTTAAAGTTAGTAAACAGTTATTTTTTTAATCTATGCTTTTTTAAATGTAAATGTTACATGTTCATTTTTTAGATCAAGTCGTTTAGGTTAAATATGGTTTCCTGCTATAAAATCTTCTTTCTTCCATTACGTGAGAATGAAAATCTTAACTTAGTAATTTCATGTTTCGAAATGCCGCTTCTGATTCAGCCTTGTGACGTAATTCATCTTATCTCTATAAGACTAACATGCAGGAGTTATTTTTATGTTATAAGGCTAGTGACGTGGTGAATACAACAATTGTTCCACAAATAAGACTACTCTTGTCTATTACATTATCACAGTACTTTCCAGTCCTGATAAAAATTTACTACACTATTTGCATTTGCAGTAATAATTTTAAATATAATTTATGAATATTGGTGTTTTATTCAGATGATTTTTGCAAGAAACGCTATTTTGTGATAATGAATCTTTTGGGAACACTACAAAATAAAGTAGTACAATAAGATAAAAATCTATCTATATATATATAATACGTGAACCGTTTCTTATGAACACTACTCCTCCCTTATTTCTGAACGAAATTCAATGTTTGATATGTCATAAGATTCGTCTCAGTTTGTAGTTTTGCAATAAGGTTTTAGATTTTTTAAATGTGTACTCTGACGGGCATGGAAAGCCCTTAAAGTTCGTTTTTTGTCCATAAGATTAACATTTGGAACAATTGTTATTAAATATCAAATAAAACAGTTGTTCATAGTTAAGTCATAACGACACGGGTTAAAAGCTAAATAGAACTTTGAATTTTTAATGCAGAAAGGCAAGGTTTTATCACAAGGTACTCGGGTATATACAGCGAGCGCATTGCGCTGCTCTGGTACCCCTAATTAATATCGGTTCTAAATTTAAAATTTCATATAACTAACCAACAAACACGTTGGCGGGGTGCTTCCAGGATAGGTAATATGAATAGCTCCTCCACTAGCCCTTTTGTTACTAACTTTGTATTTTGCCCCACGCTAGCATTGGCCCTACTATAAATAGATCCAATGCTGTATAGGTTCGATTCAGGGTTTTCAGTCAAACAACAACCATTTCTGTCTAAAATCTTTATGCTAACAAAACCAATACTTATAAATAAAAACATCAGCGGTGGGTCAGTTACACCCTCAACAATCGAGTCATCAGCAGTCATCAGCAGTGCCGTTACAACCACTCCGCGTCAGCTTTGGCGTCAGCGGGTTCAGAGTTCTAACCGTAAAACGAAATTACACTTGGCACTTCCACAGCTCTTAAACGGTTTATTGTCCTCTTTACTCCGCTATCACATTTTTAACATGTGATGATACATTATTAATATACTAATACTGACAACTAAACCCATTATTTATTAATTTATTCCTGCTGGCAAATCCAAATCCAAGTGGATGAAAACTTTGCCATACTTTTTCCAACTTGAAATTGATATTTTTTATTCATGAGACTTTGGCATTTTTAATCATCTATCTTTATTTCGCTTCATAGAGGAACACCCTGATAGGTGATTAAGCACTGAGAAGTTATTGAATATAACAATGTATATAATTGTAAATTAAAAGAAATTTTATTGATAAACATAAACAACCAAATATTCTGCTGGTTGCAAATTTCAAATGCATTATCCCCAATATAAAAAACTGTGTTTTTATAATTTTCTTTTTAAATGAACGTATTGTTTATAAGAGTTGAAAACTGATGAAATAATTGATTTTTGTAGTGTAGGGTCAAAATTGATTTTTTTTTTGTACTTTGGCCTTAGGACCTGAAGTGGGTATTTTCAGTAAGATTTTAAAGGTAATTAATTCTTCATGAATCCTCTGTGATAACTTTTGTAAATAAATTGTACGTTTTTATGTGTACATCTAATTAACCATTCCTTTTAGAGGTTACGATTTTTTTTGTAATATTCCTGCCAATGCTTCAATCTTTAAGGGGGTATAAATACACAAGTTTATGTTTCTATTGCAGGGTTTACAGTCTATTGGTGTTTTGCAGCTTGGTTAACGATACCGTAAACCTTGGTAATTCTGCAGGGCTCCGGTAATGTAGGGAATTATAATGGAGGGTTCTGAACTTGTATCAAACAAAGATTTTCTTACAACCTACACTGACTGTCACCATGGTCCTGTTTGTGCAGTAATCCAAACACAGCAAGGCTTATAGGAACATTCGAGGCTGATCAGCAACGCACATATAGAATGAGAACCTCATCTAGGCTAACTAGAGGTGACCGCCCGTGTTTGTTCCTATAGTGTTGTAACCCTGGATGGAATCTGAGACCACTAGCCTATTATTTCAGAGCTATACCACTGAGCTGCCGCTCCAGTTAAATTAGAGTTTTGTTGCATAAAAAATTTACAATAATCGTTATTCATGATGGATCGAAATTTTACAAATACTTCAGTCAATAACAATTACCGTAACTAATGTATTCATAATTGTCAATACAATTATTCTAATAGCATTAAAATAAAAATGCATCACTTAATTTTTAAAGACCAACCCTAAAATCAAAACTTATGTTTAAAATCTGTATTTAATTTGTTACTTTTAAAACTGAATGTCTTTCCTTAAGACTTTTAAAATCCATGCTGTGCAGCCCCGGATCCGTAATCTAACTAAATAAGGATTTGCTTTTCGTCAAAACAGCTACGAATGGTGTAACTTTGTGTTACGGCCGATTCGGCAATACAATGCCATCCTCAGACACTACTAAATTGAGCTGAAGCAACCTCGTCATACGTATAAAGACAGCTGAGCTTGCTTTAGTAGTGTCTGAGGATGGCATTGTCTTGCCGAAACAGCAGTAACACGAAGTTACACCATCTGGAGCTGTTTTGACGAAAGGTAAATTCTTATTTATTCAAGACTTTTTGTAAAACTTTATTGTTGGTTTTCATTTTAAGAATAATTGCACGTAATTTCATAAAACTGCTTTTTTACTATAATAATCTGTTGAAATATTATTCATTCAGGTTAGTTAGATATGAAACCACCTGCACATTTGAACGAAAGAGGAACCAGACATAAATGGTCAATTTGGATGACAAATAGATGTCAGATTTACGCTTGTTAGTGTGACGTCAGCGCCGCCTGGACGTGGATTCTTGTGACGGCTTAAAAATATCTCTTACAATGCTATACGGCAATTAAAATATTTATATTTGAATCTTGAATACAACAGATTAAACAGATATTTTTGGTTCAAATAAATAAAAAATAGATATAGGGGTAATTTTCAACAGGTTAATTCAATTAAGGTAAAAAATCGCAACAATAAGTGAAAGCCACATAGAACTCATAAGATATTTCTTACAATGCTAGACCGCAACTAAAATCCGAAACGATTGTCATTTGTATCATGAATACAATATGGATGTTTTTAGCGAATTTCCCATAGTAAATAAGCTACTACCGTAGGTCTCATAGTAAGACCTAAGCCCGGGACCATGTTACTTTTACGTTTTTAGGTGCCCAGAGGCAAAAAATAATAACCATTAAAAATTATATATATATATATATATATATATATATATATATGTATATGTATATATGTATGTGTCCCTAGACAGGATAACTCTCTTAAAAATGGTCCGATTGACACCAAATTTGGTAGAGATGTGTAATCCTAAGTCTTTTGTTGTTTTTTTTTGTAAAATAAATATAAATCTTAACTATAATGCTGAATATTCAACTGGTTAACTAAATTAAGCTCAAATTTTAATGCAACAATACGTGAAATCAACGTCTCAACTCTAGTGATTCTTTACGCTTTGACATCAACATATTAAAAGTATGATGAAAGAAATTGATAACAAAACTTTTTCAATGTTTTTAAACACTCCAATTGGCCCTGTTATGTTTTTAGTTAATATAGGGGATTTGTGGATTTCTAATTTGATAATTTTAGTTTAAAGCAATGACGAATTGCATCTTCTTTACCAGCGTGAATCTTTAGAACGCTTTTGTAAAATAAGATAATATATAATAAACAAATAAATAAATTATTTTTATTTTTTGACGTTCCCTCCGTAATAAAAATGTCTTAAAATTACATGGATATTTCAAAAACACCATAACATGTAGGGTGTTCGATAAGAAATTTTTAAGTTGGCTGCCATATTGGAATATGGTGGCCATTTATAAAGCAATTGAATTCATCTATATATTAATACGCAAGCATGTTTCGTTTCCTCCTTTTTTCTCAGCTCGTGTGCATCGTAGGATAAATCCGCGCATACCGTTAGAAAGGTATAGTCCTGTAGATGAGCAGAATCACATTCTAATTCACATCAGACTCCAGGGCTACTCCCCACAGGCTTTTAAACTTCCAATGTTAATCTAATGGAGAAACGAGAATTGAATGAATCATTAGACAGCTGTTGCATAACAAATGCTAGAAAATTAGGAAGAACAGATGTTTTAGTTCTAAAATGTTTTTAAGCTTCTTGGGTCCAGATCAACTGCAATTTTGATCGAATTTCGATCAAGAGGCGATCTCTAGTATTTATAATTGCCTTAAAACATGTGATATTCTCCAGTTAAAGTTTTCTCTAAACCTCATGATTCAGGATATTTCAATGGTGGTACAGTTAAGTTGTTCACCCTGTATATATCATTACAGTATAAGATTAAGAAGCCTAATTCTTTATAGCACCTGGTAAATGTTTTTGCATACTTCGCAGAGCAGTAAACCTGTTGATAATTATTTACCTAAATTCCTTTTGCGCCGGCAGAGTGTTAATTACCTCGTTCGGCCATAAATCAAAGGCCGACAAAAAGCGCTACAACAGCAGTAGGCTAATGGCAGCCTATTGTATGGCTAATAGACCTCCTGCGATCTGCACTAAATTATACTGCCGTTATAAGTATTAATTTACCAAACATTTTATTACTCTGTTAAGTGTGAAAATTTTTAAATAACCCCCTAACTTTCTAATTTGTTTCACTAACATTTTAATATGACAAAAATAAACAATTTTCGGCTGAAAAGTCTATACAAATTCTTTTCAGAATTTGAAAAATATAAATTTGAAATTTTCAGTGCGAGTGAGGAAATGCTCTTTGACCCATTAATTCCTTTAATTATTATAGTAAAGATCCTCCCATTAACCCGCATTAAACAACATTAACAATTTAAAATCCATAACAATATTAGGACAAAATATTTTTTTACAATGATTAACGTACCGTAATCCTATACTATATACGGGTTTCCCAGACCACCCGTACACCCCTTTTAAAATCTACAATATTAATAATTCATAAGAACAAATTGTGCCATTATAGGTAAACCGGTTGCGCTCTATCCATTGATGAGAATTTCAATGTACAGGGTGTACCAGAAATGACCTACCCAGACCGTAAGTAATTAATTTTAAATACGAACCCCCACTTTTTATGGTATTTTTGGATTCTACACATATTTTTAAGACTACTTTGCAATTTAATGTGTATCCCTAATCCTAACGGTTTGGGAGGTAATGGAAGTCGAAGTTTGATTTTTTCCCTTAATAATAACATGGAACTAAATTTCATATCTATTATCTCTGTATACACTAAAAAGGACCAGCATAAAAATGTCTTAGCTTCTTCTTTTGAACACTTAAGCTTCATAAATTATTAGTTTTGTCATAAATTATTTTATTTTTCCATGAATTTGTTAATATGGTGGAAATTATTTATAATGTGTAGAAAACTAATATGAATTACCAGAAAATCGATATTTTTTATAAAATATTATCTAAAATGAGGTTATAAGATATTTTTATGCTTGGACAGTTATGTTAAAGGTAAAAGTTTCAGTGTTAATGGATATGACAATTTGTTCCATGTTATTCTTATGGGAAAAATCAAACTTCGACCTCCATTATCTCCAAACCGTTAGGATTAGGGATACACATCAAATTGCAAAGTAGTCTTAAAATTATGTGTAGAATCCAAAAATACCATAAAAAGTGAGGGTTCGTATTTAAAATTAATGACTTACGTTCTGGGTAGCTTATTTCTGGTACATCCTGTACATTGATATTATCATCAATTGATAGAGCGCAACCGGTTTACCTATAATGGCACAATTTGTTTTTGTGAATAATTAATTTTGTAGATTTTAAAAGGTGTGTACGGGTGGTCTGGGACACCCGGTATACCAGCTTCCACCTTTACAAACTTTTCCAGGTTATTGCCCACGTCAAAATAAGCAAAAAAGTTCCTGTAAACATATGTCCTAAAATGCTTCGTTAACCCGCTAGCCGCCATTTTGTTTTTTACACTAAGCCACTTTGTAAGGATCCAACAACAAATAACGGAGTTATTATGGTTTTCCTGCAGAAAAACACTGATTTTGCACTATGATTAATGCCAATTTAGGTTATTTTAAGAGAAAAATCTCAATAACTCCGTTATTTGTTGTTGGATCCTTACAAACTTGGTGTCACTGTTTAGATAATTTAATTTGTCAATTTTTTTGTCTCATGTAACATTTTTATAAAATTTACCGTTTTGGAGATATTTGAGTTTAAAACTTTAAAATGACCGCCATTTTGAAAATACACATTGGAAAAAATTATTTTTTTTACTGAAAATGGGTATTGTTATAGTAAAGGTTCATGCCAAATATTAAGTTAATACAATGTTCCGTTACGGAATAAAAATTATTTAGTGTAAAAAACCAAATGGTGGCTAGCGGGTTAACGAAGCATTTCAGGACATATGTTTACAGGAACTTTTATGCTTATTTTGAAGTGGGCAATAACCTGGAAAAGTTTGTAAAGGTGGAAGCTGGACACCCTGTATATTCATAATATTCCAATAGAATTAGTGAAATCAAGGTACTGTAATATTTTGTTTACTAATTAAAATTAAACTACTACCCATTAAAATCTAAAAGTGGTATTTTGTTGATTTTCTTATAAAGTTTATTGTTGGTGCGAGGCAGGTCAACCTCTCATTCATCCACAAGAAAATAACAGTGCAAGTAATTCTTCCGAAATCTTTAATGTACTATAGTTCCTTGAAATAAATATAACACTTTTTCTACCGAACTGTTTATTCCTTAGGAGATGTAAGCCAAACTCGAGATGAACAATATTCTAGGTTATTAGAAATGCAGAACGCATAATGAAATACTTTACGTCCTCCTTGTACAAGGCGTTTATGGGTGTTTTCATTCCTCAACTGCACTAACGTTTGGAACGACGGCTGGATATTTGAGGAGGTCGTAAATTTTAATGTTACCCTAAAGACAATGCCATTACGGCTCCAAAGGTTTCCTTTCTGAGCCCATTTCAAAGGGTATTCAACTATTGTTTTATTATAAATTTTATGTTTACAGATATAACATATCTGTAATATATGTACAGATTACATATAAGATATTTACAGATTATATATAAGCGAAAGAAAGAAGAAAAAAGCAATTGAAATTAATTAAAAGACTTGAAAAAGTTTAGAGTATTAAATGAATTAACAATGAATTATCTTGTTGAAAAATCCGGAATTGTGAGTTTTAAACTGTGAATCAGATAGAAAGACTTTTTGTAAATTCCCATACAATGTAAATTTGTCAGCGGAATAAAATTTATTATTATTATTATTATGTATTTTGGGTAGCAATAAAATTGCTTGGAACTTTTAAATGAGATAAGTTATTGTTGTTACAAAAGACCGGGTTTACCGATTATTTTATCTATTCCTACAGTATATTTTAAATGGAAAGAAAGATAAATTTACTAATAATAGTAGAGGCTGTATTCTCATATATATTTTATACACATAATAAAAACTACGTAAGTCTACACAATTTGAAAGAGCAACATTATTACAATAATAAATTAAATATTCAACGAAAGTTTTTATCGGTGGCATGGATTTACGAATCAAAATTAAATCTATTTAACGGGTTAATATTTTGATATCAATTACAATGTGGAGATCAATCTTATTTGTTGACCTTGGAGGCCTCTTCCGTAAAGGCTAATCCATACTCAGCTTCTAGTGTCGTATTCTCAGTGATGGATTGAGATTCGGCTTGTTTTGTAATACTTGATAAGTCTACATATGTTTGCTGTTTAATAAACAATATTAAAGAGTTTGCTTGAACTAGCGAGATATATAAAAATGTTCTTTCCTTGTTAGTATATTTCATCACAAGGGCCGAAAGTGGCGTTTTGCCGGCCCCGAGATCGTGTTTCAAGTTCGAGACGAAGTCGAGAACTTGAAACGATCGAGGGTTGGCAAAACGCTTTCGGCCCGAGTTATGAACGATATTTTTCATCACACTACACAAATTAATAAATTCTAAACAAAGGAAAAATTACTTTTTTGTTCATAACAAACAAAACATAACTTCAACTTCAACTAACCTAGCGAGATGTACTGCTTGAGTTTCTGGTTGCTAGGCAACCACTTCACATCAGCTAAGGCAACAAAAATTAATACTCTAACGGTAAGTGACTACTGCTGATTCCAATGGAAAAGCACTATTTTCCCATTTACGTCATACATATTTAACAATTGCTATCAGCTGAACTACTAAGTACGTCACTGATTTGTTATTTGTTGTTGTTGTTGTGAAATACCTTCTAATATTCTAGATTTCTCTGCTACCGTTTCCATTACCGCCCTGGGCCGGAAAATTTTGCCGGCATAGGCAGGCAAAACAGGTGTTTCGTTGGTAGAAGTGAGGGTCGAAAACAGGTGATATCGATGTAGTGTGATGAAAAATAATTGTTTACTTTCTGTAATAAAACTTGAGGTGCATGACGTTTGTTGGAGTGAACTGCAATTGTAACCAATTATACTTAAAAAAAATTATTGTACATTCTAAGCAACTATCTTAATTAACTGTTATTGTTTATTGTATGTATCAATAATACGTTATAATTTGTTGCAGGTAAGTTCACCAACTTTTGATGAAACACCTGATCCTGTAAGTAAATACGTATTGAAGGACCAAGTAACAACTTTCGGTAGTTAATAAATTTTGTACACTTTTAACCTTTTGTTTATTATGTTTCACAATGCTCATATTTGGCAGCCGTATATCGTCATTGTCATTATTGCCCGGTTTATTGTACTACTTATGAAGACGCATCGGCTAAAATTCTATTGGAGTACTACTCACATAACAATGAACTACATGGGGGCCGAGCATTCGCTCGGTAAACTTGAACATTCTTCGGAATAATATCATTGACAGTCAATGCGCCTTAATGCTAAGTGCAAAAATGATTGGTTCTGTTCTAGACGAGCTCGTTCGCTTAACTCACTCGCCTTAAAGACTAATTTAAAGTATGCCTATCTGTGCTGCACTCTAGAATATATTTTTTGATACATAGATTGAGTCTGTAACACGTGAGTAGTGTGTTTTGGTCACTTTTAAAACCGGCCACGTGCCCACCGAGCCACGTGACGCGGCATCTGGCGCCAGCTGCCATGTCACATAGCTTCCGGTGGGGGTTAGAGGGTATATATGAGATGCTGTAGTTATATGTTATGCCATATAGGTTGGGGTGGAGATGGCGATAGTGTTGGCGTTAGGGTGAAGTGAATTTCCGCATAAAATTAAAATTAAAAGTTAGTTCAAAATTGAAATTCGTCGGTGTTAACGAAACTCTAACAGTTGAAGAAAAATTAAGAGTTAGTTCAAAATTGAAATTCAAACTTATAACTGAGATGTGGAAAATATGTCAAGGTCATCCAGAGTAAGTTTTAAAAAATTCTATCCAACTATCACCAGAAATAGTTTTAAGTTGAAGTAGTTGGTGATAGCGGGATAATTGATTCGTGCCATGGGAGAGGTGTTTCTCGTTTGAAAGTTGGCGATCGAATGAGAAGCGCCGCCTAGGGAGAGGGCTTATAAAATGGCAACCTTCCCCCCACCACCCCTTCCCCCACTCCTTTAGACCAATAACCGGTCGCCGACTCTATGTGGTGAAACTGAACTAGACATGGCGGCCGCCATGGATAATTCTAACCTCAAACCTTAGTTTTGCATTGGTGAGCATGAGCCACCCCCACTCCTTTACCTTTCTTTTATATTTTTAAAACCGAACAGATGTTCGGGCAGGTGTTGGGGGCAGAAATGTTAAAATATTGGGGTGGAGATGGCAATAGCGTTGGCGGTCGGTTGAACTGAATTTGCGAATAAAGTAACTAGGGTTGAACTAAAAGTATACATAAATTAAAAGTTAGTTGAAAACTGAAATTTGACGGTGTTAACAAAACTCTTAATAGTTGAACAAAACTAAAAGTTAGTTTAAAACTGAAATTCAAATTTATAAATAGGATCTGGAAAGTATGTCAAGGTCATCCAGAGTAAGTTTTAAAAAAGCCTACCCAACTACCACCAGAAATAGTTCTAAGTTGAACTAGTTGGTGATAGTAGGATAGGTTGAAGTAACTTTTGAATTTTATTAGTGAACATACAATTAATGTGCAACAGCAGAGTTTAAACAAGTTGAACTTTTGTGATGAATTACAGAGTTGTAAATGCAAACACCGACGACGATGAGAAGGTAAATGCAGAGTCCCCAGATGATGTATTTGAAAAGCTTGAACAAATGTAACATTTCAAGTTGGTTTTCCCGTTCCATTTCCAATTGTTTAATTTCCAATTTCAATTTATCCTCTTCCATTCTAGTTACGAAGGGAACTTCATCCATCATATCCATCATGATTGTGTTAGTGTTTGAAATTTTAGTGATGTTGATAGTTCAGAAGTCGAAGACGGAATAAGAAGTGAAAGGGAGAAATGTTAGTTAAATAAAGAAGTGGTGGGGGGAAGGATGAATTACAAAGAAGTGGTGGGGGAAAGACGTTGCTCTTCATTATTACCATCAGTAGTGTCAGATGGTGCAGGAGTTAGATTTAGTAAACTGTCTTCGTCTAAACTTTCAACCTTATCACAAATAGGACAATCGTATGTTATTTCCAAATTCATTTTGATGGTTGTAAAATTATCTACAAGTTCTTGTAAAATATTAAAAATGTCTTGTAACTCTTCTTTAGAGTTTATTTCAAAACTAGAATTCATTCGGGCCAATGGAGAGTTGTTCATTGTTGGAGAGTCGGTGATGGAATGAGGATCGGCGCATAGGGAGGGGGCTTATATAATGGTGACCTTGAGCAGGTGTCTAGGGAGGGGGGCTGTCTAGGGAGGGGGCTTTTATATGGGGAACCTTGAGCTTATGATTGAATAAAATGTTTAGTTCTTCTTCTTCGTCTTTTAATTCAATTATTTGAACAGAAGTAGTTGTTTCATCCTCTTCACTCGATGAAGAAAACAATTCACCAGGATTTAAATATTGAACTACAATTCTGAACCATCTTATAGGATATTCGTCAATGATAGAAAGTAAGTTTTGAAACAATTCTTCCATCTCTTCCCTGTCAGTTATTATATGTTCAAACTTGATAAATTTGTTTTCCATGTTGTTAGTTAGAGTGTTGGAAGTGGAATGATTTAATATTATATAAAAATTAGAACTAGTGGTGGGGGGAAATCTCAAGGTCATCCAAATGAAGTTTTAAAAAAGAGTGTAAAACTGAAATTACACATTTGATGGTTCTACAGGATCGGAATACCAATCTGATCTGTATTTACATCTTTTTATCATATGTGTACAAAAATCATCTTGATGAGACTTGGTGCGTTGACAATGAGCAAGATCTAGAGGGTGAAATTTGAAACATCTTTGAGGACAACATGTATGAAAATATCTTGATTTGTAAAATTTGAAAGTTCGCAATTCCGGTGGTGGTAGTTGTTTTGTTTTACATTTGCAATAACAAGATCCGAAGAATTCACATTTAGTACAAGCTAACCCATCCACCATCATTGGTCCTAAATCTGTACACTGTTGTTCACAACAGTAACGAAGTTTGTACTTGTATTTTTGCTCTTCCATGTTGACGCTGCGGAGTCCAGTGAAAGAATAAGAGTGTATAGTGTTGAATAGTGAGTTTTATGTACTGTGAAAAGTGGTGGGGGTAATTTCAAGGTCATCCAAATGGAGTTTTAAAAAATTATACCTTACAAGTGTAAGGATTATTAAAATTTAGGAAGTTTGTTTCTCTTTGTTTTCTTCAGACTTTTTCTCTCTCTCCGCCTTAGCCATAGCAACAAGTTCTTCTGTTGATAATGGATGTACTTCAGGAAATTTTAAAATTAATTTAGCTTGATATCCTTCTTTAGTTAATACATCTAAATCTTGGGTCATTTGTTCAACGGTGTTGTAGTCTTTTCCATAGATTTTTCCATCAAGTTGAATCATCATTCTGTACAACATTTTCTTAAATAGGTCTTGTCGTGGTGAGAGCTGAGAAGCAAATGATTATTTATACAAGTATCACATCCTTTTTATTAACTCACATTGATCATGTGATTCTTTAGTTGTAGTTTTGTCTGTCAAAAGTTATTCAACATTGGTAATACTTTTGGAACTTGATGTTATGTTGACCAGTTGGCGATGAAGAAGTTGTAGGTTGTGTAGAAATAAATATTTCATCATCGCAATATTTTGTTTTAGTGAACATCCTTGTATTAGTAGCACTAACATCAACAGTTAAGTGATAACCACCGGTAAGTAAAACTCGCATTTCGTTGGTTAAATCTTCGAGTTGTTCAAAAGTTGTAATGGTGTTGGTATCATAAGATGCACATTTGACTTTGAGAGACATCTTTTAGTTTTTATATTAAGCGATAGAGTGAGCGAGATGTGTACGGTACGAAAGGTAGTCGTAGACTGATGAATTTTACAAGTAGATTTTCGCTTTTATAATCACACAAAAGTGGGTCAAGGTCATCCCGTGGAATTTTTAAAAAAAGCAACATATTGTAATGTACAAAGACATCACAATATGTTGCTTCTTTTAATTTTTTTTGTTTTTTCTTTATATCATATTTATTGAAAAACAATTACAAACAAATAGTTACAATGTTATGTACAAACTAATCAGTAGTAGGTGTTACATGAATAGTTAGTTCAGTTGAGTTGTTTCCACTTGGTCCGTGCGAAACCAAATAGAGTGCGCCGGGTTGAACTACACGAAGATCTTCATTTTGAAGAAGTTGTACAAAGCGTCTTGGTAGGAAGATCTGAAATTTTGGTTCATCACCAACTGTATATGGAGCCTCGCTTAATGTGCAATTAATAGCATCACCTACTGAAGTTTCCATTTTCTTAATGGTATGAATGATGTAGTGTTTTTCTTCTTTTAGTTCAGAACATTTCTTTGTAGGTAGAATTGATGATTTAGAATGAGCGTTGAACTGATCAACTAAACTTTGAAGTAAGTTCTGTGATGCCATCTTGATGTTGTTGTTAATCTTCTTGTTAATAAGAATGTCCGTCGGAGATGTTGTCTCTTCGGAGGTTAGAGTAATACTCATGCTGCGTCATGGTAGCGCTCTCGCTTTTATAATCGACACTACCCCCACTACTGACACTACACCCACCACTTTGTTGAAGGAAATTGTTCAAGCGGTAGGCATTCTTTAAAGCGCACTGCGACCTTCGATGTTTAAAACTTTTTGATGAAATACAAAGTTCGTTGAAGTAGCATTGGAAATCTTTATCAATTATTGCATTAATCACTTCGTTGCTTGTAAATGATTGTATCCAATTTGCTTTTTCCAATCCCCTTGTGTAGATAATTTTAAACTCTTTGCAATAATGATTCATAATGTGCGGCATCATGTTATAATTAATGAAACCTTCATCCCATCTTAAGTTGTGAAAATGTTTGTTCAACCATTTGTTTGTAACTTTCGCTTTAGTTGTTAGTCTATTAAATGGTACTGGAGGTTTGAACAAATAATGATAAACTACTGATGTGTTCATGTCCAAGATTACTAATTCTTTAATAATAAAATTACCATCATTTCCTCGGAAAGCTTGAAATTCAATTATACCTCTTTTAACTTCCATTATATGTGGCGCATTAGAAAACGAAACCCGTTTATTCATGATGAAGTCTTACTAACAACTGACTTAAAAATTGAATGAGCCGATGTTTATAACAGACAGGATTGTTCTTCTTCTTTCACTTCTTGTGCCACTTCATCAATATTAAAATTGGTGTGATAGTTGTTTAATTGTCTCCACATTTCAACTTCTTGAGGTATTCTATTAAAGACTGAAGTATCCACGGGACCGTATAAAATTGGAACAAAAGGTTTTTTGTCCAATGTATCAATTAGATAGTCTTTAATTATTGCACTTGAAAATATTAGTTGTTTCAAATATCTGGTGACGGGACCGGTAGTACAACTTAAAGTGTAAAATTCTTCTTTAGTGAAATATAATTTAACATTATGTGTAGTTAAATCTCTGAAGCGAACAATTTGTCCTCCACGATGTTTTACTATATCAACTTCAATATTTGATTCCAATAAACTTAATCTTGTTCTTCTTCCAAATGTGTTGTTACTTAAATAGCACTCCAAAAGATGTAAATGTTTCATGAGAGATTCCCAAGTAGTTTCATTAAAAGTAACCATTTTGTTTCCATGATTTAAAATAACAATTGGTGAATAATCCATTGATTTTAAAATTCCAACTGATATACTTTTTGTCATGCATGAAGAAATTGGGTAGATAATCCGAAGAAATACTTCTGTTAAAATATTGGTTGTGATGTTAACTTCAACCTTCTTCCTTTTTACTTCTTTTTCAGCTTTTTCTTCTTCTCTCTTCTTATGTTTGTTGAATTTTAGGAACTCGTCCATTTCTCGTTCAACTTGTTTTTCTATATCTGAACTATTATCATCCATTAGAGGTGTATTTTCTTCTCCGTTAGTAGAATTCATCTTGCGAATGATGTTTCCCATACGACGGTTGAAGATAGAATGAAGTTTCTACTAATTATTTTCTCGCTTTTATATTTTTCGTAAAATCCTTGAAATTTATACAATTACATAATTGTTTGTTTTCAACTTGTCTTTCACAAATGAAATTCTAACCTCAAAAATTAAAGCAGATAATTCTAACCTCAAAAATTTGCAGTTGTTGTACAATTCTTCTTAAAGTACATTCTTCACAATTCCGGTCAGCGGTGTGTAAGTAACTATTTTATCATGTAGAATTAGACAGTATGCCGAAGTTCCATCCGCTACTGGTTCTTCAAATTCCATTTCAATTTTTATATCCACACTTGATGATTTTACCGATTCATTTTGTTTTGAACAATCGATTACAATTATTGGAGCCTTGGAATAATACTGGTCAGGTGATAATAGTGGTGTATTAGTCTTTCCATAATATGACGATTGAAATCTTGCATACATATCGTATAAAATAGAAAAACGTTTTTTGCTGAACATGACATACAAATTGTCATAGGGAAAGAATTGAGAGTTTAGGAAAACTTTACAATTCTTTATTTTACAGTGATCAAATTGACTAGCATTTGCAGTGATAACATCTTTTCGCTTAGTTTGAAAACCGAGTATTATGTACCTTGCTCGTTCCAAGTAAGTTGATGTCTTGACGGTCCATGTTTGTCGTTCTGTCTGAGGTAGTGTAGGGTATTCATGAAATTCCCAACTTCGGAATGGCATCACAATATCACGGTCAGATTTCAACTTTCTCAATAATAGGATTCTATGTTCATCAGCCAATCTTACATGAGGTACTCTCCAAACAACTTTATCCAACTGTAGTTGCCATTCCAGTTTATCTTCCGTAGTTGCAGGGTCTGCAAGTATCAAGTCCTTATTAGTTGAAGATCTGAGTAATACTAATTCTTGTTTGACATTTATTATTACCCGTTTGTAATCTTCAGCGAATCCCAAAAGCAATCGTAAAGGTACCTGAAAATCAAAGTGACCGTTGGAAGCTGGTGTTATAGTGTCTTTATCGGGGGCAACCCATCCGGCGGTGACTATTGAATTCTTCTCATGCGGTGTTAATGATGTTAATCCTTTCAATGTCGTTGTTAAACCTACCTTTTTTGTTGAATCAACCGTCACCCCTGATATTTCATATCTTATTTCATCAAAAAGATATGCCATCGGGTTATTTATAAAAGGAACTGTTGAAGCAGTTTTTCCATCCAATTTTAATACCCGTCCTTCGATGTACAAGTAACTTTCACACGGTAAAGTGTAAATATCTTGTTGTTGAATGGGGATCCTTATTTCATCGTTATTGTTTAATTTTGATGAAGTGTAAGGGTTGTGCGTGTGATATTCCTTCTCCCATAGTGTTTCGTCGAACGTTGGTCCTTGAGATATATCCAGGATATCCATCGCTGTTAAGTTTCAATCCAATCTTCTGTAGAAAACGAATGTTGTCCGATGTTAACTCTTCCAATGTTGAGGAGCTACTGAGCTCCCGACTCTTCCGTTGCGGTTTAAATGATAATCCCATGTTGATTTTTATGTTGCTGCTCTGATGTGTATCCGTATAGTAATTGTTTCTCCTCTAAAGTCAACACTATGACCGTCTTGATCCAATATGTTCAGTACGATGTCTGAAATGAAACTGGTGTTTAACGGTAGGTATATCAAGTTTTGCGGCTTCTCAACAATTTTAAAACCGGGAGCCACTGTTGGATAAAATGTATGTAAAATATGTTGATTAACTCCATCTCTATACGATCCGTGTATAATGTTGCACGTGACATCGATACTATTTACTTTCAATATTGTTACAGTTGAATCACATGAATGAGTAGTTCCAGGAGTTAAGATTTTCTTTTTTGTATCTGTAAATCCAAGTAAACTGCCAATCGACTGTTCCAAGCTGACATCAATATAATATTTTGAAGTTATTTCTGCTTTTAAAGTATTGTTGTTTCCTTTAACGGTGATATTGTCTTCTCCAAGTTGTTTCTGTAATAATTGGTTTATGTCATCAATTTCATATGCTCCAGTAGGAAATGTAATTATTTTCAATTCTGAGTATTTTCCTGAAGCATCCTTAGTTTCATAATAATGTAGTAAATTGTTCTTTCCTTCCGTAACATTGGGAATTGAGTTGTAGGTAGTCAAATCAAGTAATGCCGCTTCCCATAATCTTTCCTTGGATAGACGCAATGCTGGGAACAGCGTACTTTTCAATGTGGATGAATTTCCACTCAATGACACTGTATACGATGACATCTTAAAGCTGACTGACACTTTTCGCTAGAAACTCCAAACATAAATGCCCACATATTTCAGTATTGTTAGGTTGTTCTTTTTTGTAATTGTAAAAAATGTTTTTTGAGTTTCGAAAATAATGTTGAAGTTCTTTTGGCGGTGGTAGATTGCCAAAACTGTCAAAGTAGTAAACGGTTTGTCCAAGCTTTTTATAGCATACCCAATGAGTACCTGGACCATAGGTGGAATCCAAATTTACTATTCCAGTTTCATTTTTCCATATTTTAGTTGGTAATGCATCTTTCATAAAAACTCCTCGAAAGAATGGTATTTTCAAACATTTCACATAATCATTTAACTGATGATTTGTTAAGGCTTTATTTGGAATTATCAATTGACTCTTCTTATTTAGTACACACGGTATGGTCTTAGGTATAAACCTGCTCCGTTTTTTACCATTTGCCAAACAGAAGTCTTCTTTACATTTGCCTTATGAGTTCTACGACGTCCTTTTTTAATGTTTCAACCTCTTTTGGGAGCGCCTTTCTTTGCAGGTCTTCCTCTGCGATGTTTTCCACCACCTAACTTTGCTTTCGTCTTCATGGCTGTAGTTACTGCCCAAGCCGATGCTTTTTCTGCAATACTTGCGTCACTTGATTTTACTCTTTGCCAAACTTTTTCCGCTAGAATTTTATCTGCTATTGATCTATTTGTTGAATCTTTATACTTTGAATATGCTATATCGTGTTCCTTGCAAGCTTGATCTAATTTATTAATTCCAGGATCTCCTCTTGCTAAACGCTTTGCCAACTTAGTTCCAGGTCCACAATATTGATAACCTCCGGGCAGATGTAATTCGTATGGTAAAGCGTCTATCGTTCGATTTACAACAGCACCAACTGGAATCCGTCTAAGCAGGGATAATGCAGCTGATGTTATACCACGTCCTCTCTTGCCGCTGTCTTGACGATGACTGAGCGATACGGTCTTCATTATGTTGTCTTATATAACTGGCGTGTTTACTCCACGAGATACTTTACACAAATGAATAACTTGTGCAAAATCTTTTATATTTAAAGACTTAGTTATTCAAATTAATTATATACTGATTTATAATTCTATTTTTAATCCAAGCTTCTCGTTCATCGGGTTGAATCATCACATGACTCGTTGTACTAGCTATATGATTGTGGGTATCAATAAGTAAATTACCCACTATTCTTATTAAACAATCTAAAGTTACAGCATCTTTCGGATTTTGAGGATCTTGTAACTGCATAATACGTTTATCATTACAAGTATATGCGGTTGAATCACTTTTTGATGTTGTTATGACTTGTCCAATAGTAGCAGCATCATTTGAATCTTCACCTGGTAAAATATTATTTATTTTCTTCATCTTTGCATCATATTTGGTCCCAAAGTGTTTATCCCAAGTTATTGTTTGTTTCAATGTAACACAATCATCTTCTTCATAACCAGGATAAATATTTTTTATTCTTCTATTACGACCATCGTATGTACCTAATCTACCACCACTTGCAATTAATGTTTGTACCATAAGAGGTACATCTGAATCTTTTATACCAAATCTTCCATTTGTTATTGTTTTATGTCCTGCATCCCATTCATCATTTTTTACTTGCATTAAATCAAACTTTTTATTTCCATGTATAAATTTATCTCCCCGCTTTAACACGGCATCTTCATGTTTTACAAAATTTGATGTTTCCTTTTTTAATTCTTTAGATAATTGTTCCATAGTAACAGCATCTTTTGGTTGAGAACCAAACTTTACATTTGTCAATGTTTTACCATGACAATCAATTCCATTAACATCTTGTAAAATACAGTTGTCCTTGATGTATTTTAGGTTTACAGCATCACCGTCTTCCTTTGGGTATCCAATGTCATTTATAATAAATTTATAAAAAGAAAATCCATGTTCAGTTTTTTCCGGTATTATAGAATGTAAATATTCTTTATTAACTGTATCTTTATCATTTTTGGGATTTCCCACGTTGGTTATTCTATAGTTTCCAGCATCATACGTTTGTCCATCTTTTAAGTTATTACCCCATTGCAATTTTAAAGTATTTGAAAGTTCAGATGATAAGTACTCTTTAGTAATTGCATCAGAACCTTCAGTTGGTTTACCAACATTAATTATTCTATGTGATTTAACATCGTAAGTATTCTTATGTAATTTCAATGATGTTGAAGTAGCTTCTTTTACTGTCTTCAAATTTGCTCCATCAGTATCTTCTTCTGGATCTTTAACTAGTTTTAAACGTTTATTACTTATGCTATAGTCACCTTCAGGTGTTTGCGGCAATCCACTTCTTTTTCTGTCTTCTCCAACTTGCACTCCTAACACGGAGTACCGTCCGAACTTGCCGACGCTCATGTTAGAACTGATACGTCTTACGCTTGCAACTCTTTTATATCCGCGGACAATTATACAACTATACCACGATTCCTAAGTTCATCAACTAGAGCCACCCATTCATTATTCAAACCCGTATGACCGGCTTCCATGGCTTCATGCAATAGTCTCATTCGGTCAACCAATTTATTGATGTCGTTGTAGTAAATCACATTTGTATTGTATAGATTTTTCATCAATCCTTTACCAGAGGTTGAAGTATCTCCTTTACTCTTTTTACCATGTTGTTCAAGAAGTGATAAATCCATAAGTGATAAAGATTTTCTTTTCAGTGGTTGTCTCACCGCTGGAGCAGTACGTAATGTGGGCAATTTTCGTGGAGGAAACAACTTTTTTATAACAATGTTATATTTTGTTGCACGTGAACGATTAATCATTGCATCCTTTAAGTAGTTTCTCTTATGAGCGTTAGTATTTTGTAAAATCTCTTTAAAAACACTTAAATCTTTGGATGAATATCTTAGTGGTATATTTTTAAAAATTAATTCATATAATCCTTTTGTTCCTTTATATCTATGCTCACCAATAATGATGTAATCGTCTTGAGTTATTTCAAGCTTTGAATCACCAATCTTTAATTCATTCCCATCAATTCTTGCTCCGTATATGTGTGATCTACTCAAATTCGGGTTTGATTTCATGTCATGTAGCATTTTCATTATATATTTTCTTCCAAGAGGTCCATGTTGTAATATATCGCTACTCAATTGAGTTAAATTTGGAATAGATTGTTCAGCTTCAGGTATTGGCTGTTCTTCTCCCTTTTCAACAATTGGTTCTTCTTCTTCTTTTGCTTCTTCTTGCTCACTAGCACTTGTGTATGAATCATCATCTTCTTCTTTTTTTAATGCTTGTACTTCTTGTTTAGAAACTGGTAGTAAAACATCTCCTTCATAACGAGGTTTACCAATAGTTTCTGATATCTGTTTTAAAGGTTCCGTAATAGGTTTAAATGTAGTCTCTAGAAATTCTTCTCTTTCACTTAAACCCATCCTCAATGCACGATTCTTCATCCTAATAGAATCACTGAGTGATTTTATTTCTTTCAATAGTTTTTCTTGATTCACCATGTTTACACTGTGAAGTTCAACGTGTAACTAGATGTAGCATCGGTAGTTCAACGCATAAATACAAATTTATCCAACCCTATACGATATCTACCATTTTTAATATCTTCTTCCTTTATAATAACGAGAAAGCTATATTTCTCATTCCATGCTTTGCCACACATCTCTTTAAATTTTTCAAATGGCATATCCGCATTTACATGATCATTATATATATGCTTTAAATTTGTTTCATCTTGCTTGAAGATGATCAACATATTTGCATTGTCTCTTATAAGTTGTTTTGGAATTTTACTGTATGTTTGACCAATGTAAATGCTATCAATATTATGATGTCTTCTCATAGCAAAATAATTCCTTATTGTGTCATGATTTTCACAAGAAACATCGTCAAATATAAAAATAGAAAATGGTTTTGCTTCATTTGGTTGCATAATTGTTTCACTGGCATTAAATTTGTAAAAATTTACTTCAGGTACACTTGCAAGTACTTTATCCAATAATTGATATTTTGGTTGTTGCAATGATTTTGAAAAAATGTATATATTGTTAAAACGCAATCCTTTAGGATTAGTTATAAGGTTAAAAACAACATTAGTTTTTCCACAATTTGAAGGACCAGTTATTAGACATCTTATCGTATTTGGTAGTAATTCACCATGTTTTCCATGATTTAACTTATCATTGTCAACTGTCAATTCATCAATGTTATTGATATTAAATCGATCTTTTTGTTGTACAATCTCCATCTTGTATAAAGGTTAAACACACAATGAGCTATTAAACAACTATACTAAGTCTTTTGAAGGAATCCAAGAGTCTTCACTTTTATCAAACCCTAACCACCGGACTTTAACCATATCCTTTTTCCTTTGTAAAATCTTCTCGACAAGATATACATCACCAACTGTTGATTTCAACAATTCGTGTCCGTAGAATCCACCTTGAAGTAATTCACCCTTGTTATCCTTTAATAAATAGGTTTCAGGTATAGTTGGTTGCACTTTATAAATTGTAAATACTTCATTAGTCCAATTTGGTAGATATCTTTTACTAAATACACCTTTGTATTTGCTTATACGAACTTTATCGTTGACCTTGAACTTCTTTGGTTGCAATTTTTCTAATTTCGGTGTTGTATTATTTTTAATGCGTTGTAATACAATTTTCGCATTAGCACTGTTTACCTGGATAGGTTTCATTCCAATGGTACGATGATATTTGTTGTTATACTGTTTTATAAGTTGTGGTAATATGTCATACCACACATATGATCCTCGTTTTGAAAATTGTTTATACATCGCACCTTTCAATGTTCTATTGAATCTTTCAATTATTGAAGCTTTAACTTCAGAATTTGTAGAATAATGATTTATTTGATATTTCTTCATCAAAGCTCTAAAGTCTTTATTAAAATATTCTTTTCCATCATCGGTCTGTAGATGTTTAATTTTAAATTTATTTCTTTGTATTGTGGTTTCCATAGCTTTTGTAACACTTTTACCAGTCTTATCCTTCAATGGTAAAGCGTCAGCTATTTTAGTAAAACAGTCTATAATTGTTAAAATATATTTAAATCCTTTGTTTAATTTACTGTGCGGTATCATTTCAATGAGATCAGCTTGATAAAGATCATTCATCCCTTTAATGATTGTACTTCTTCTTGGAAATCTTCTTCTTGCTGGTTTATGTAGTTCATTTACAATCTTGTCCTTCACACTTTCCATCTTCAGATGTTGCTTGTACACCGCATGTAAAAATACTGATCCATAGAATAGTTTATTCTCATTTATATAGTTTGAATATAGGTCAAGGCCATTTCATATTAGTGTAAAAAAGAGGGAACATGGCATTGGGCTTGCCATGTCCCCTCTTCTTTACGGAAAGGAAAAAGGAAGAAGGTAGAGGACGAAGAATAGGTTTACTGGTCGATAGGGTTTAGAGAGTAGTGGCCGAATGGTAAAGTATTAATTTTATCTTCTAAAATATGGCGCTTGTCATCTTTGTAGCTTAATGCCCACTTTGTTTGTTTGACACTAAATAGTTGATGATTATAACTTCTAATAGTGTTGAACGTTGCAGTTGTTTCAACATTTTCAAACAAACATCTTTTATAATGTTCAAACTGTACGTTCTTCTTCAGGAAAGAAGTTTTTATTCCTTTGGCCTTCTTCGTGACTTGATGTTCTTTCCTCTCGTTTATGTACAGTTGAAATGAATATAGTTTGGACATTAATGCTACAATTTCCATCATCGGCACACCATTTGTTTCATCTTTAAATTTTCCCAATACTTTCTTATTTCTGTCATAGTCGTAATTTGGATGATCCTTAGGATAATCGGAAAAGTCGAAATCATCTTTATATATAAAGGTGCGTAGATCTTCATACATGTCATTTGTTTTAATCCAGTAAATTAGTGCATCCGTGTCCATATATGCAATACCAATGTTCTCTCTTCCATAATAGTTAACCATCTTCTTATAATGAAACTCGTACATATGTGTTTTTGAAATATCCAAGATTGACATTCCAAGATACAAAGGACGATCCATTGTAACTGACTTCTTGTTCATGGAAATAACAACTAGATTTTCATTAATAAATATAGATGAACCAAAGTTTGGTTGTTGCACCAATTTCTGTAATTTTACTGGATCAGTTACCAATTTGATATCCTTATGTTTCCTTTTGTTTTCCAAAGTCTTGCCAAATATTGCGTTATTCATTAATTTGAAAAAATCTTTTTGAAAACTTGATGTAGCGGTGGCTCTTCTTCTTGTGTTGTTGTCGATGTAAGGTTTTAACCAACAAGATTGAGAAAATTGTAGTACTCGATTAATTTTTGTAATTCTCAATCCTAAGTCTAAAGCTTGTTGTATCATCCAGTAGTGTCCAACATATCGAGACTTGTCGGTTAAAGTCATCATTAATTTTGGCCATCTTCCAGTAGGGGAAATTTCAGTCTTAGGAAGAAGTGGTAAATCATAATGTTGATCATGAAGATGTTCAGGATATTTAAAATTAACATCAAAAATGTAACCAGTTTCACCATGCTTCGGTATATCCATTATGTTTCCAATCGATTCTGGATCTATCCATTTAAAATTATCATATGGAAGGGGATTCGACATTGCCCATCCGTATAAGTTATTTGCATCAAAATAACCCAGGAATGTTGTTGGTTTTGATGCATCATAATCGGGCAGATACTTGTTGTTCGCCTTGAAATGTCGTGTAACGCTTTGCGTCAATCCCCCTCGAACTCCTGACTCTAACATCATAACCATATCTATATCAGTAAGAAGTTGTATTTTACAATTTGTTTCTTTCAACATAGCTTGCCATGCTAATCCAGGTGAAGTGTACGAATGAAGAGGGTCCAATCCATATGCTGCAAAACATGTATTTCTAAATTCTTCCATTATATCACATAGTAAAGTTACATCCAATTTAACATAAAAATCTGAATATTCTCCCAATGTTCTAAATCCTAAATCGTTCCATACTTTACATGCATGATCATAGTCCTCTTGAGATATGTCCATGTCATAAAGTTTACTTTTGAATTCTTCTTTAGCCGGAAGTGATGTTTCATTAAATCTTTCTAAACTGTCTATGTAATCATATGGAAACACACCTTTCCGAAGTACCAAATCCAGTTTGTCGTTATTTACAATCTTCTTTGTTTCGATGAAATCTTGTTTCCTTAAATTTTCTGAAAGTTTGGACAAACTCGACGGCATAAATCTGTAGGAGTCCAAGAATCTTAGTTTCATGTTTCCAACTTCTTTGGAAAAACTTATGAACTTCTCTGAAGTTTCAGCTAACACATCGATTTTACCGTCGTCTCTTCCTAGTTCAGGTATTATAAAATGAGCATCGTACCCACTGAGGTTATGCAGAACCACAGGAATAAATAGTGGTAAACGATAGCTCAAGTTGCATTTATTACAAGCAGCACCCCTGTAATAACCTGTGAGGTGATCGTGATCTTTAACTTTATAATTCTCAATAGTAAAATCATTTTTGCACAAGAAACATCGAGTTGCATTTTCATGTTGAATTTCTTCTTCTTCCTCCATCGGTTTCATTGGTACAATATTTGTATATAATCTTTGTGCATTTCCAGCTATTGAATATAAGTGATCAAGAAATATTTTTTCTACATTTTCACCACGATATACTAGAGGTTCTGAAGTTAATCCATATCTGTTTAAATGTTCTTCTGATAATGTTGATTTAACCATTAAACAAAAACTATTTGGTTTGTGCATTTGATATTTGACACTTTTTCTAGCTTCACAATTTTCATCTTCTATAGGAATTAGTGTTGATTCAAAGTCCGCATATACAACTATAGGGATACGGTATTGATGATGAACCTTTTGAAATGTAACAAATGCTCTGTTTTCCGAA
The DNA here is from genome assembly GCA_030545055.2 of Neoaliturus tenellus. Taxonomy (NCBI): domain Eukaryota; kingdom Metazoa; phylum Arthropoda; class Insecta; order Hemiptera; family Cicadellidae; genus Neoaliturus; species Neoaliturus tenellus. Next base: position 255,180,828 of record CM061533.1, on the reverse strand, counting down.
GGTAAATTAATCTTTGCTTCATAATTATTGTTACATAGCCTTTTGTGCTCTTGTAACCATTCTCTTCCTTGTCTTCCTTCTCGTTGAAAATTAAAACATCTCTTGCAAATTATCTTTCTGTGTCGAGCTTTAGAAAGCTGCTTGTTAACAAGAGAGTCGAATTTCTTTATGTACACATAGTGAGACACATCTCCTCGCGTTAGTAGTAGTAAATCCGTATGATCTGGTAGCTCTTCTTTTACAACACGTAAAGGATACACTTTGTTTGAACTATCTAATGCAAAAACATTGATAGATGTACCAGGATTTTTCTTCTCAAATTTTGATATATCTTTCAGTGATACAGGGTAAGTAATTCCTTGAAAATTGTACCTATGTCTTTGATTTTCATAGTGTTGGTTAGATTTATCGAAATGATTTGGTACAAACTTAGATGTCATCGCATATCTAAAACATTCATTATCTTGATTTTTCACATTAATACATGATCTTGTATCCTTAATTCTTTTGGGCAAAGGAATGTAACTAGATCCCATTAGTCCATATCCATGTTTATGAACTCTTATATCTAATACTTCAATACTTGTAAGACTCCATCCGGATCCTCTTCCTTCGTGTTCCTGAATTTTTGTTAATATTTCTTCTATACAGTTTTCTACTATTGAATCAATGTTTGAACTTTCCATAATGGTTCGGTTTTTTGTTATGAATCCTCTTGGTGATAATTCTTCTTGTACATTTATAAACATAGCTTCTAGTAGTAAACCAAATTTAAGAAAGTTCAATCTTTTCAATTCTTCTTTTAAAGTTTTACTTACGATTGGTTTTGCTTCTCTAATAAATTCTTCTAGCTTCAAGTTTTCATTTTGAATCTTATGATGCATTACTACTTTACCGGGTAATGCAAATACTTGTAGATTCGGTAAAGTAGTTGAAGATGTTGCAGTTATTTCATCTTGTTCTTCTTGTTCTTCTTGTTGTTCTTGTTGTTCTTGTTGTTCTTGTTCTTGTTCTTGTTCTTGTTCTTGTTCTTGTTTTTCTTCTGGGTTGTTGTGAATTAGTTCTTTATGACAGTCTAATAGAATTTCATCGTGAAACGATTCCGAACATTTATCGCAACAATACATGTTGAGATGTTTACTCTTCGAAATTTCACCAAGAAATGAAATGGGCTCTCATGTTCCTCCTTTTATAACGGTTCCCCCACCACTATTTCATCTTCTTCACTATCCAAGGAAATCAAACATTTTGAACAAAAATATTAACCTTCTACAAACTAATTGTTCATTCGTGTTCTTTATTCCCATTGGAGTTTTAGTATATACTTCTTTATATTCAAGCTTTAACGAACTTTCCCCCACCCAACTAATTGTAGTTACTTTTAGGTGGAAATGGCTACAGCACAGACACTTGGTTAAACTAAATTTGTGCATAAATTAACTAAAGTTGAACTAAAAATTCGCATAAATTAAAAGTTAGTTCAAAACTAAAATTCGACAGTATTAAAAAAAACTCTAACAGTTGAACAAAAATAAACGTTAGTTCAAAACTGAAATTCAACAGTGTTAACCAAATTCTAACAGTCGAACAAATAGGTCAAGGTAATCCAATTTAACGCGAGAACGAGGAATAGAGCACTAAGTGGCATGTTAGTCCATTACCACAAAGTGATCTATTCCTCGCTCTCTATTCTACATCTACTTTTTTGGGTTTACTTATTTATATTAAAATGTTCAAATTTTACTATGTAGAATGTCCATTCTTGCTCTTCAACTCTTCGATTGTTTTTAGCAATTGTAACAAATATTCGTTAGTTTTCACCAAAGTCTTTATTTTGCTACATCCAATTTCAATAGAAGGTATTATAAGTTGTAATTTTATAAGTTCAATCTTTTCTTTCTTGCGAATTTCTCTCTTTATTATGTTGTTCCTTATTTTTGCTGAAGATTTAAACTCCATGTTGTTTCTGCTACAGCCACAATAATAAAAGTCTCTTCAAACAACCTGCATTTATACACATTCCCCCACCATTTTATAATTCCCACTCCTTTCCCCCTTCTTTATAGAATTTGAAAGGGATAGGGTGTAGGGTGGGGGAAGGGTAATTTTGTTATTACACTAGTTGTGCAAGAAAATAGCCGCCAGTGTCCACACCTTGTTCATAGCACTCCATCATAGATTGTGCCCACTGCAACATGCGGTCTCTATCATTTGGTGTGACAAGGAAAGAATGACTATCACCATACAATATAAAAGAGTCAATTCGTACATAACATCCTGAGTCCAACCATTTATTAGCTTCAGCCATAAACTTTTCTATTGTATCAAATGGAAATTGTGGATCAATTGCTATAACTTTACGTTCTTCACTAAGTTCAACAGTATAATCATCATCGTCCTCATCATCTTCACTTTCACTGTTGTTACTTAAAGTGTCTTCAGATTGTTCAAAAACATCAGAAATTTCAGAAGAATTAAAATTTTCATTCAGATGAGGAGGCATTTTGAAGCAAGAAATATTGTAAACAGCAGAGACGAAACGACAGGAGCGGCGTGTAGAAGCAAAATGAAGGAGTTACCAACGCTCGCTCCGCTTTTATAATAGTATGCAAATGGGGGGTAAGAGCTGACCGTGACCAGACATCCACCCAAAGGAGTGGGGGGAAGTACTTTTCTTACTACTCGGATGGAAGTAGGTTAGTAGGTCACAAGACTTAGAGTATTAAAAAATAATGGGGGAGAAACACAACGCTATAACGCATTGTGTTTCTCCCCCATTATTTTTTAAGCAACAATTTGGAAAAAAACTATGTGAATTTACTTTCTACGCCCCCACCTTGTAATACCATCCACTTTGTGTCTGAGGAGATAGTCTTTAGAGTCTAACTCATAAACAGATTTCTCTTTGCGCAAGGATTCAATTACTTTAATATTATATTTTTCGCCATTACAACTTGCCAAAATGTGTTCGTTGTCAATAACACTTTCAAAAAAATAAACACAACCTCTCTTAAGCCTATTTCCTTTCACAGCAATAATTTTGGATTGGTATTCAATAGTGGGGGTTTCTGTCAGTTGTGGTTCAGAAAGGTGTTTTACGACATGTACATGGCAAAAACTTTCGTTTTTAACACATTTCCTACCACAAGCTGATCCTTTCTTAATTCCCCTAGTGAGCACTTCAGGGCAAGTAGTGGGACGGCTAAATGCCCTACGACGCTCTTCTTGTAATAATTGAAATTGCTCTGAAGGAGCAGGTTTGGGAGTAGGCTTAGTGGATTTAGTTTTATGATATGTGTGGTCTTCAGGCATAGTAAGTGGTGGGGTAGGAGGCAATGGTGATAGTGGGATGATGGGTGTACTAAGGCGATGAACAATAGTTTCAATTGAAGGGGTATTAAGACGGGGAACTGGCTTCTGCGGTGGCGGCATCATAGTTGATGGTGGTGCGGAGTCGTTTGAAGGCGAAGGTGAAGGTGGTGAAAAAATACTGCGAAGTCTAGAAGTGTTGGTTGGCGGAAGAATAGCTCCAGAAGTTGAAGGTTGGGATCCAAGTTGCTTCTTGTACCAGTCAGGAGGATTTTTCAGACGAAGAGTTTTCTTAGGTGCAGTAACAGCCGTAGTAGAAGTTGAAGTAGAAGTAGAAGTTAAAGTAGAAGTTGTAGTTGGCAGAGATGACATAGTTGTGGCTCCAAGTTCGCAGCGTAACGTCTGGAATCAGAATGAAATGTTAGCCGCAGTCGGTGCGTCTTTTATAACAATATGCAAATGAGAGGGGTAGCAGCTGGCCGAGACTGATTATTGACCTGGGAGGTGGGGGAAAAGGGGAAAGAGAAGGTATTTATTTAAAATAATTCGCATAACTTTTGACTAAAATAAAATAACCAAATTCTTCTTTTACCAAAATGTTTGTCTTACATAGACTTTTTCAATGATGTATCGCTTGTCCAAATCCATCAATCCGTTATCAAGTTATAGCCATTTTAATTTTTCAGGTCATGACCGGTCGTTCACCCGGAGTAGTGGGGGAAGGAGTGGGGGTAGGAGTGGGAGAAGGGGGGGGAATCGACTCCATTTTTTGGGGGGGGAGGGGGGGAGGGGGGGGAATCGACTCCATTTTTTCGGGGGGGGAGGGGGGGGGGTCATTGACCCTTCCAAAAGTGGGTCAAGGTCACTCAAGATTTATAATGATCCAAGGTGATGGGAACAGTAATACTGTTCCCACCACCCTGTTTGCCTAACGGTTCCCACTCCCAACCCACTAGTTACGTTCTGCAAGGGAGGTCCCTGGGCCGTCCGCATCAAAGCGTAACTTCCCGTCCGCATCAAAGCGTAACCATTAATTTCAGGGAAACTGGAACAGTTAATGCAGAAACGCAACTCTAACCCCACCCAAACTAATCCCACCCATTATATTCCTAAACAAAATGCAAAAACCTAGTCCGCATTTTGCGGATGTCCCACCCCTTCTAAGTGAAGTTCAACCGAACTTCTGAATTTACATTTAATCTACCCCCTAACATCTAGCTGTAAGGCAAAACAACATTAATTAGTATTAGCAACACTTAAAACTAACAACACATCATTATTAAAAAACCAAATAATTCAACACAACCAAATACCATCATTATTCTTAAAATTAATACACCTTAATGCTAAAAACCTCTTAAAAATTAATACACCTTAATGCTAAAAACCTCTTAAAAATTAATACACCTTAATGCTAAACCAAACTTAAAACTAACATCGCAATGCGCAAATTATTTCTTAAATTAAATGCAACTTACAACTAAAACGCACACACACATACTACATTGCATTAAAAAACGCAACATAGTTTAAGAAGTTCAAATATATATAGGCCTACTATATATTTGAAACCTCTTGCTGAGTCGCCAACAACCTTTCGCTATGAAAGTTTGTTGACGACTAACGCTAAGATCAGGCTCGTATCGCTCCTCGGATTCTCCAGTAGTGGGGGAAGTTGTTTCACTCCAGTACAGTGTTCAATCCAGTCCAGTTCGCAGCAGTGTAAAAGGAAGGCGAAGGAGTGGGGAGCAGCATATGCACAGCAACGCAAAACCAAGGTTTGAGGTTAGAATTATCCATGTGCAGTAGCGCTAAAGTGAGTAATACAGGACTAGGCGCATGCGCAATAGCATAGTCACTATTCCTATCCGGAGAACTCGTTGCATGCGCAGCAGGTTTGAGGTTAGAATTATCCATGGCAGCTGCCATGTTTAGTTCAGTTTTACCACATAGAGTCGGCGACCGACGATGACCGGGTGACCGGTCATTGGCCTGAAGGAGTGGGGGAAGGAGTGGTGGGGGAAGGGGGGGGCTCCATTTTTTCGGGGGGGGGAGGGGGGGAGGGGGGGTGGGGAGGGGGGGAGGGGGGAGGGGGGGAGGGGGGAGGGGGGGGAGGGGGGGTCATTGACCTTTCCGGTCATTGCCCCAAAACCCCCTACTTCTCTTACCATTTGTCCGGCAGCTGCCCGGAGTAATTGCCGCTATAAAACCAGGTAGTTGGTCGGCATCTGCCGGCATTTGGCTTGGGTTATTACTGCCTCTATAAAATGGGGATAGTTTATCGCGCCGCGAACATTCATTGCCTTGTATCCACACAGTCATCACCTCTCATTAGTTTTACTTTATGACTACTTCGTTACTTCTAACATGCAATTTACCATTCATCAGCATGTGGCTTCCTGGCCACTTCATTAAATGAGTCTAGTTAATTCTAACCTCAAATATTACTACTATAGTGTTCTGTTTCAATTTCTTTTACACTTCATTTTATATCTCAGTCTTCTTTTAACTTCTAAATGTAACACATCAGTTATGATGGTTGCACAATGTTTAAAGTTAAAGCTTTTGCGAACACAACACATATTACGGAATACTTCTAAACCTTCAATTTCAAAGTGTAGAACTAATTTAAATAGAGTTAGGAAGAAGTACAGTTTTAACCCATTATACTCTTCAAAGACTTCGCAGGTTAATGTTGATGATAGTGTTATTTACAACATTTTGCATTCTATGTTACAATTCAACAACTTTGAACTTGTTACACCTATCGACTGTGTTCAACAAGTTTTTTTATTTTACCCCTACTATTCCTCATATAAGTGCTGTCACCACAATTCCTACTTCATGCTCCTCTATTCTCTTCAGCTGAGCTAAGATTTGAGGTTAGAATTATCCATGGCGGCCGCCATGTCTAGTTCAGTTTCACCACATAGAGTCGGCGACCGGTTATTGGTCTAAAGGAGTGGGGGAAGGGGTGGTGGGGGGAAGGTTGCCATTTTATAAGCCCTCTCCCTAGGCGGCGCTTCTCATTCGATCGCCAACTTTCAAACGAGAAACACCTCTCCCATGGCACGAATCAATTATCCCGCTATCACCAACTACTTCAACTTAAAACTATTTCTGGTGATAGTTGGATAGAATTTTTTAAAACTTACTCTGGATGACCTTGACATATTTTCCACATCTCAGTTATAAGTTTGAATTTCAATTTTGAACTAACTCTTAATTTTTCTTCAACTGTTAAGAGTTTCGTTAACACCGACGAATTTCAATTTTGAACTAACTTTTAATTTTAATTTTATGCGGAAATTCACTTCACCCTAACGCCAACACTATCGCCATCTCCACCCCAACCTATATGGCATAACATATAACTACAGCATCTCATATATACCCTCTAACCCCCACCGGAAGCTATGTGACATGGCAGCTGGCGCCAGCTGCCGCGTCACGTGGCTCGGTGGGCACGTGGCCGGTTTTAAAAGTGACCAAAACACACTACTCACGTGGCTTCTACTTCTATGATTAACAGCTGATTTTATCATTGTTACGAATTCTTTTGTTTTGAATACAATAGTAACTCTACAAATTTATAGTTTATTTATCCTCTAAATTTACTGCTTTTATATAACCGTTCATAATCACGAGTATGAAGTACGATTTAAAAAAATTATGTATTGTTTTTATTATTGAAGCATCAAGTATTTCATCGGTATCTGGCTACAACGCCAAGCCACATGTTTACAATAGAACACGCGGCCTGTACTTTGTCATTTGAGACAGCTGTTTTCATGATTTCTTTGTTTTGATTTTCAACTGCGTAAAACCAATGTTAAATTTTTAGAATGTCAATTAAAGATTATAACGAAATAAGATTTTTCCTATAATAGAGACCTGTACATATGCTAAAGGGGATATTATCCCTGAACTATAATATTTGCTAAGTTTGAAGAAAACAATTTAGAGCCGTTTTCGAGATCAATGTCCATAAGAAATGAAAAACAAACGTCTACAACACTCAAATAGCTATTTGTGTATTAAGAGCGCAAATAACGTCATTGCCGCTCGAGAATGTAGATGGCCGTACGAAGCGTCAGCTGAGTGCGGCCAAACATTTCGAGAGCGGCAATGACTATTTGTGCTCGTAATTCACACAATATTTTTCCTACCACCATAATTACAACAGATTAAATGTTTTATTGTATATAAAATGCATTTCGGTTGTGTTTGATATTTCTGTTGTGATGAATGTAAACATAACCTAGATCGTCAATATTTGACAGGGAAACTATAGGTGTGTAACCGGAAGTTAGTGTTATCGAAATACTGACCGTGAAATCAGCTGATTCAGAGCAAAGCAACTACAATTAATTTGTAATAATTATGGTGATTGTCATGTGATTCTTGACCAATAGAAACTAGTCTGTGTTGTGACGTCACCTTCTTTACCGTTCTAACCTATTGTATATTTAAAATAACCTTGATTTAGCGTGCGCCAATGTTCCATTACCGCTCTAGAGCGGAAAAGGACCGGAAAACGGAAATGAACTGTTTTGCGTAGGATTACAGCTGTGGCAATGTGATTGTTTCTATGCAGTGGTAGGAAAAATTTATTTACACTTATACTGCAAATAATATAGACGGTAAATATATCAAAAGATGGATAATGACAATCGATTTCGACCGGACACACCGATCATCATCAGGCCCAAACAGAGACTACTTTTGAGAATACACTTTTTTTGCTAATAAAAAAGTGTTTAGGCCTATCAATGTCCATTAATAGATACACACAAATATACTATCCTCGTATTAGAGTATAGGATATATTATTTGTCAAGGCAACCAAATATGGTCTAAATGGAAATTAAAAGTATATTTAATAAGCTTATGATACCTTACTGTTTTAGTTAAAGTTATTGCTCAACAAGTGAAATTATCAACAACGAACAGCGCGTATCTTATACGATTGTAATTACTAAAAATAGTTTATCAACCGCAATTGCATTTTCTTGATATTTATTATTAATATTTATTAATTTTAGTATTTTATAATTGCAAATAATGATATCCAGTTTAATAGAATTGACCAGAGTAGCTGCTTATCTTGTCAGCTTTTACGTTTCACATATAATTTTCCTCATAAAAATTTACCATAGTTTATGTAGCGGGTAGCTCAGGTTACATGGGTCAATGATTTTCTTCAGTTGTCGACCAAAATTAACTGCAATAATCTATTATTTTGTTCTATAATTTTTGACAAGGCAAAAATTTGAATACGTATAATTTTTGAATTGCATGGGAGATACCAAGTAAGTTGTATATAGTGTAAAATTGAACAGATAAAGCAATATAGCACTATGAGAATGATCGAAGGGCAAGAGAAAAGTGATGGAGACTCCGTAAATAATTGGGATTATACAGAGTGTCCATAAAAGAACTTCGGTTTTTGTGATTAAATAATATAATTGTAAAGCATCTTTAAGATAATTTTCGCGAACTTATAACAAAAACATCTATCATGTTAATACTTAATATTCATTTTATAGCCTTATTACGTTAAAACTGTAATAAATCCTTTCCCAATAAATGTAATGTCAATATTTTGGTTGATTAGAGCTACACAAGCAAAAAGTCATTTGCATATGGTAGTTTGAATCCTGACATTTTCTCATCGCGATCAAGACTCATCGTATGTAGGCTGAATAAACAAGCGATTAGAGGGTAGTGACATAGGAGTTTGTGGAGTCTTATGAGATTGTCCGCACTATCAATCCATCTGTAGTAGAAAAAAATCTTTGAATCGTTAACATATATATAGTTTGAAGTGAATACAGAAGAATTTATATAATAATAATAATAATAATAATAATAATAATACTAGCTTTGTTGTTGATATGCCATTAGACATATACCGGGTGTCCCAGACCACCCGTTCACCCCTTTTAAAATCTACAATATTAATTATTCACAAAAACAAAGTGTACCATTATAGGTAAACCAGTTGCGCTCTATCCATTGATGATAATTTCAATGTACAGGGTGTACCAGAAATAACCTACCCAGACCGTAAGTCACTAATTTTAAATACGAACCCCCACTTTTTATGGTATTTTTGTATTCTACATAATTTTAAGACTAATTTGCAATTTAATGTGTATCCCTAATCCTAACGGTTTGGGAGATAATGGAGGTCGAAGTTTGATTTTTTCCCATAAGAATAACATGGAGCAAATTGTCATATCCATTAACACTGAAACTTTTACCTTTAACATAACTGTCCAAGCATAAAAATATCTTATAACCTCATTTTAGGTAATATTTCATAAAAATATCGATTTTCACGTAATTAATTTTATTTTTCTACACATTTTAAATAATTTCCACCATGTTGACAAATTCATGGAAAAATAAAATAATTTACGACAAAACTAATAATTTATGATGCTAAAGTGTTTAAAAGAAGAAGCTAAGGCATTTTCATGCTAGGCCTTTTTAGTTTAACGGAAAATTTACATAGATAATGGATGTGAACTTTAGCCCCATGTTATTCTTTTGGGAAAAAATCAAACTTCGACCTCCATCTCCCAAACCTTTAGGATTAGGGATACATATTAAATTGCAAAGTAGTCTTAAAATTAGGTGTATAAGCCAAAAATACCTTAAAAAATGGGGGTTCGTATTTAAAATTAATGACTTACGGTCTGGGTATATTATTTCTGGTACACCCTGTACATTGAAATTATCATCAATGGATAGAGCGCAACCGGTTTACTTATAATGGCACAATTTGTTTTTGTGAATAATTAGTTCTGTAGATTTGAAAAGGGGTGTACGGGTGGTCTGGGACACCCGGTACAATGTTAACAATAATACTATAATTGTTTAGTTACTAATTATTTAAAGTTAATATTATAGAATTCTTCACCATTATATAAACAATTTTCAATCAAAATTTTCTTCATTGTGTTTTTAAAGCTTCTTATGTTCAAATTTCTTATTATTTACACACTTTAATTATAACACATTTCTTCTTTGGTTACTTGTGAAAAACAACGTGTGTGCTGAGAAAGTTACAACGACTTTTTTTAACTGTTTTTAAAAATTTAAAAAATGTTTTATAGTGTAGAAAAGTTTATAAATTAGACCCATGTAAACAAGTAAAATGCCATTTATTGCTTTTAATTACAGCACTTTGCAGCTAATTGTCCAATATAAACTGGCGGGTGTATCTTTTTAGGAATAAAACTTACGTCAAGGAAATTATTAACATTATAGTACATGACTGAAATAAATACATAAACAGTTGAACTCTAACACTCCAAGTCTAACTCTCCTCAATCTGATTCATGTTTATGTATATGTTTCTGATTTAAATTGATTATATTATAAGTCAGTTTAAGCGACGGTATTTCTCAATGAAACCTTACACAGGGCTCGAACTCCAGGTTGTTGTAGACATTGAGCATGGTTTTTTTGTACATTTACCCAAATAATATTAAAACTTACTAGTAATACATTATTTTGAACGTTCTTATACATTTAAAGTCAAACATAAAGTTTACCTCTGTTACACGTCAAAAATGGTTATTAAAGAAAATAAAAACATAACATGTCATGATTACCTACTGTTATACTAAGAATATCAATAGAATATCTATACATTACAGTAGTATAACTCTTTATATAAAATTAGTAACTGGCATGTAACAATGAAATAAAAACAAACAACAAAAAACTATCTCTCAAACCTTTGGGGTAATATCTTATGTCTTTTGGGTGCTTCGTTGACTATTACCGGCTTAGTGACTATTGTAATGAAATTATAACATCAACTTCCGTCGTGTTAAATCCTGGCTATATATTTTTATAAAATATTTACACTCTATGTGTTCGTGTTCATCCCCTTACCTATCATCCCAAATCATCCCAATCCATCTGTAGTCTAAGTAAATAAGACAGTCTGAAGGTTAAATAGCCAACCAACCTAAGGTTGAGGCAGCCAACCTTTTTAAGGGGGTAAATTAATTGTAACATTTCTTTCCTTCGGTAAATTGTTTGCTCCTTAGCCACAGGTGACATCGAAAATTTTCTTCACAATGAATTTTACTCCCGAAATACACCGATTTCCCCATAAAAAATGTTACAGAAAAATATAAAAAGGTTGATACACATTCACTGTCGCTATTGCTTGTGATTTAGTTATCTAACCTCGAAACTGAACGTCAGTTATTGCCAGTATACAATCAGCTAGATTTTTACTTTCTTTCCAGTATAATCGTCAGCGTTGCCAGTTTTCTCTGCACTGCGTTGCCAGAGTGCCAATGTTATTCTTATGGGTTTACTTTGACTCCTTTGGGAGACAAAGTGAAACTTTACCAACTGTTCCATAGGGGTAAAGTTTGAATTTACATAATAGGGTTTGGAAAAGATATTTAGACCTTGTGTATCTCTCAAAGCGACATTCATATTTTTTATGTAAAAATTCCCCAAAAAACACACATTTCAACTGAGCCAAGCCAGTGTTTGGTGGGAGGGTTGGGGGAAGGGTCGGGGTGGCCACCAGTTGATTATCGGCCGCACGCGCGCACGCGCAACCACACACACGCACGCTCGCCGCCGCGCGCCAGTCGCTTCTCGTGTCCCCACGTGTACATATCTGTGGCGAGTTTGTGTTCGCGGTTTTTGTTTTACTTTTAGTTCAGCTACGTTTGTTGTTCGTGTTGTTCCGTTCGTCTCCCCCCCGCTGTAGTGTTGTTGTTGTTGCGTGTGTCGTGTTGTTGGACCGTGTTATGTCCCCCGTTGTCGGTAAGCTGTCGACGAACGGAGTTGTCGATTAGGGTCACTTACGATATGGGTGTTGTATTAATGTTATTGTTAAAATTTAAGAGTATATTACAATATATGAGTGTTAAAGATTTTACGAAACTGTATAATTCAATAGTGTACATTAAGTACTCATGTTATATTGTAAATTAATAATATCCAAATTGATGAAAGAATCAATTTAGCAATAGAAAACTTTTTTCTAAGGTTTGTGTAACGTATAACAAAGCGCGAAACCACCTGTTGCATCCAGCTCCGCCCTTACGCAGGGGCCACTGAACGGTTTCGATATTTTCACTTTGAATTATTGAATGTCATTTTAGTGTACTAGGAATAAAAAAAATTAAATTGCTGATTTTCAATGACCATAAAAATACTAATTAGTTACAAAACGATAATTATCCTTTTGTAGGTTAATTAGTATTGTTTTCTACATTAGTCTATTTGGAATACAAATATTATTCCTAATATAATGAAGGCGAGTATAAAAGAGGTATAGAAGTATGTATAATTTGCAAATAGCTATTACAATAATGTCTAAAAGAGAAGAGTTTACTTAGCTCGTGTTTGTAGTCTGGATGTTTAGCCGTTTAAATATAGACGCTGCACTAGACTTCACATAACACACAGGTGGAAACGTGTGAAGGATTTACTGGGCTCTTGTCTACTTTAAAAGCGATTTGATTTCAGATTGTTTTGTTAACCCCTTTCTGAATCCAATAAACCGTAAGAAAATTTTATGGACTTGTTCTTTGTTATCAATAGTATAGGCCTAAAATAATGGTAAATGTTTACGGAGATTCCTATTGATATAATCATGAATTTTACTCAGTTAGGGTAGGTATAATGAGTCATAAACATACATATGGAACTACATATATTCCCCCCAAAAAATATGCAGTTAAAATTTTATTTGAATAAAAAACTTTCAAAAATGGTATTGGTAATAACAAAACCTATATTTACAAAGGCATAGTAAGTATTTTATACACTCCCCCCCAGCAAAAATATTTCGTAAACACATAATAAGTAACTTAAACTAGATTATGAATATAAATTGAAACGTGGTACCATAATATAAATAGTGAATAGTCGAAATAGTAAAAAAAATTATGAACATTTTTAAACACTTTACACACAACAAAATTTACATACTGTAAGTAATATCAGTATTTAAGATCAAATGGAAATTCTTTATTTTGTAGAAGACAATTAAAAAATTATATTACAAATGTCATACTTAATACTGTGACATTCTGTATCATTAAATGTCATACACATTTCAGTGTTCACTGAATATTTCATACAAAATAAAAAAATTATACTAAAATTTTTTTATATTTTAAGGTATATTATTAATATAAAAATTATATTAAACGTATGTGTTTATTTGTTATGCATTAAATTTGATCACGTGTCCGTGAGGAAAACAAAACCTACCGTTTACCAGAACGATATTCTGGTGAAAAATGCATTTATTGTGGCCCAAAGGACAACAGAGTGTAGGCTATTTTAAATACACAATATAAACTCAATTCTGCGTATGAGACAGAGCAACATCTCTCATAAATTTTAGATTGAATGATTTTGCACTTATTTACCATTATAGGCCTATATAAACTTATGTTATTTGCCACCATATTTTTTATACATGTTTTTTTTCTTGGCACCTTTTTAATGTTGATTAATTATGAACTTATACTTGTCATTCTAATTCTAATAGACCTTTAAATTAAATAAGATAAATTACTGTACCAAAAACATTCTTTATAAAAATTCCTAATTATGAATTTATAAGTGATTAGATGGAACGATTAAATAGTATACGATTGAGTGTATGTACAGTAAAAAATCACTTTTGAATGGCATCTAGCAGAAGCTTTAAACTACTGTTTCCACGTTTTTCTTAAATAAATGAAGAATATGAAAAAGCAATATCTAATAAAAAATAAAAAAAACCAAAGCTGATAACCTAAACCAAATTCTTATAATCAAAGCTGTTGACAAGTGAATTAATTTGTAGTGACAAAATTATACGTTTATGTAACATAATGATTTTAAGTGGAATCGAGTCACATAATATTTTTGAACTTAGGTCACGCTCTTAAGTAGATTTACCTTGATAAAAATAGTAAAATTGCATTTAATTAGGGTGAAATCTCTCTATATATATATAAACGAATCCCTATTTCTCTGGTCCTCTTGTTTAAACGGCTAGACTGATTTCTCATTTTTTTTTTTTTATTGTCAAGAGAAGTTTCTTATGAAAGAAAAATTAAGGGAATTCCATAGGGCTCCGCCCCACACGTATTCAAAGTTACTATGTTATTCTTTAGTCCAGTAAAACTGTTCTGAATATGAAGTTTGCACCAAGATATTCCTTGTGCTTCTCGAGACATCTGCCAAAAATAGTGAATGTTTTAATTTTTATTAGTTATTAGTAATTAGCTTACAGCTCAGAAACGATGCATTTTTTCAAATTTTATGTCCTTTACAAAAATAAAGTAGAGAAAATTCCCAACACAATGCATATATTACATTTGTTGTTATGGCCAAAGATGATGAAATAATACCTTTTTTAAATTTTCTAAATTTTGGCCATTTTCAAACAAAATCCTGTTATTCAATATTAAATCACATTTAAACCATTTTTTGCACATGTTTTGCTATCTATCTTCTTATTTCTATAAGGGTTTCATCTGTTACGTCCCTTTTTCTCTCGACCATCTGAACTGATTTTTAAGATTGATGTGTCATTTTAAAGCTTAGGATATAGTGCGAGGGTGAATCGTAATTAAAAAGTTCATATCGTTTCGGGCTTTGCACCCCTCGCCTTTGATTTATTTCTAAAGGGCGCTTTAAATTGTTGACCAACTTTTATTACCTTAACCGGATTACCTTTAGGTGAATTTTAAATTCATATTGTAAACAAAAATAGATCATTTGTCACTGTATAATCAACATAAATATTGTTTGGAAGTCATATAGTTCCTTCGAATTGTACTGTTGGTGAGTTTTTCACAAACAGAAAGAAATATATAAAAAAATGCTCAATTTGCGCTCGGGTCCCCTAGTACTTCCTTAATTTAAGTTTATCCTTCATAATTTTCAGTTTAAACTACAAACTTTATAAAAATATTGAAATTTATATTTCAACTTTTATATGAAACGAATTATATTGCATAGAATTATTGCTATAAATAAGTTCCTCCATAAAATAATGGCTTTTCCAGTTGCATAGTTTTCCCCGGCGCGGCGTTCAAACATGCAAGCGGAATTATCGGCATACCTAGCGGTCCGTATCCAAATGAAGTTGCTCTAATTCTGAAAATATTCTTTCTGAGCTAAAAACTTTTTGTAATCCACATTTACCTGCCTATTTTTAAATGTTTTACATCAACGGCTGTTAATTAAAAAACAAATAAACTGATAGATGATTAATAATAGGGTTCTGTTATCAAAGGTGTATGTTTAGTCAATTGTTTGCAATATCATAAAATCATTTTGACAAGATCGAGTTTAATTTGAACATATTGTCCATGCTACATATATATAGACAAAAACCATGTTAATATTATCCGCACTTCACTCTAAAATCGAGTTCAAATTATTTTTTTTAGCCTTTTGCTTAAACTATTTTTTAGCGCTTTACTACATATTCAAGTCATTATGAAAGGCACGAAACCCACTTCAAGACATTTGTTTCTACACAAGATGGGGCAGTAATCTACTATACACTATAATATTTTATTGAAAGTCATAATTTTAGATACAAGTTTTTTAAAGTCTTCTTTGTTTATTTGTGCCAGTTGACATCAGGAAAGGTCAAAGTAAGATTAGTTATTTCACACGAAATTTAACATCATCACAAAAACCCTAAGAAAATATCAGGTTTAATTGTAACTTGAAACTGAATTTTGAACTTCGTATGCTAATAAAAACAAACTAACAATTATAAAAACTAATTGTAAACACAAATATTGTTTGTTTGTAATATTACACTGAAAAAAAATTAAAGCTGTAATGTAAATAGTTTCAGCTTCGCTGCATATAATAACGAGTGACGACCAAGGCATGCTATCATACAATGATATAATTTTTTTACTAAGCCAACCAACAGTACACAATTGTTATAGACTAGGTCGGCATATAATTAAATACAATTGGCTACAGGTAAAAATAATGGAAATCAACGTCTTATTATAAAATAACAAAAGTAACATCAGCAAAAGTAATTCAAGTCAAACCACGCACCATAAAAATGCACGCATTGACATGCAGCAAACCATGCAGCAAAACCATGCAATCGAAAATTAATAATTAAATACTTACAAAACAAAAGAGGTGCATCACTTACTTTGGTAACTACTTCACTGAAAAATTGTTCGGTTCTGTAGGCCTACACAGGATTTTGCATTAGCCAGTTAAGAGTCATCTTCACCCTTGTGACAGTAGCCCATTGTTGCGTAGTCGGCAATATTAACTATACGGGTTTTAATGCAAAACATGGTATTTGATTCCCCTGTTTCGGACGCCGTTTATGAACCGATTTTCTTTAAACATTGTAAGTGTTTAGTTGAATAGTTATATTAGGCTCCTCATACCTCGAAATTTTGAAAATTATACAAATATTACTAAGGAAAATTGAGTTACTTTGCAACGTCACAGAGAGTAACATTTGTTAATTTTTCAAAATTTCGAGGTATGAGGGGCCTAATATAACAATTCAACCAAACACTTACCAAGTTTAAAGAAAATCGGTTGAAAAACGGCGTCCGAAACAGGGGAATAAAATACCATGTTTTCGCATAAAAGCCGTATGGTTAACATTGCCGACTGCGCAATAATGGGCTACTAGCCCAAAGGTGAAGATGACTCTTAAGGATTGCATTTTTAACCATAGGCCTTTCACATTCCTTATGAGACTAGACAGGTGATAGTAAAATTTATTCCAGAAAAATAAAGAAACAGGAAGAGACTTAAGGTGGGTTTACACGTGAGAGTTTTTCACTCTCGGAGAGTAGTTAGTTACTCTCATAAAAATATCAGACAGCTGTTGATAGTACTTGCTGAAAACTGTCTGGGATTAACCATCTTGGAAAATTCACTGGTCGTGTAAACACTTCTGCGAGTACCTGATGAGAGTACGAAACTCTCTGAGAGTGAAAAACTCTCACGTGTAAACCTACCTTTAGCTGTTTTCTCTTCATGTAAAAACTTTAGTAGATTTTTTGTGTCTTTAACTCTAGCTAGAATTTAACAGTGGACGCGGCCCAAGTACAAGCGAACGTGAGCAGAAACCCTTAGTTTAACACATGTATTGACAAGGGAGGATGACCAATATAAAGCAGCCTAAGCTGGAAGCCCCACGTGGTCTCGTAACCGTTAGTGCCGTACTGGGTCACCGCCCCGCCGCGTCGACGACAACACATCAAAACTATCCGACAACACGGATATTGAAAACTATACGGTGCTCATATATTATTAGTCACATTTAATACTAAATAAATAAATAAAAATAGATAATTATCGTATGGAGGGAGATCAGCAATTAACTGATAGTTCTCCTCGCCTGAAATGCCTGCACTTTTTTGTTTTCTATGCAGGTGGATCAACGGCTTAACATGACTTCCAAACCACGGGAACGGCCGAACGATATTTTTGTCCCCGAGCCGGGAATTGAACCCGGGCCCGCTGGGTGATAACCCAGAGCTCTACCACTGAGCTACGGCCGCTGCCCATGAATAAATAAATGACCAAGCAGCTTAGAAAAATGAGAATTGAACTAAAACAGTTTTTATCATAATAAAAAATTACTGTCACTTCATTTTTTTAAGCAAACTAAACTATTTACACGTTCTCTCCGGGGTTTGAACACGAATTTCGTTTGATTTCAGTCCCAGGCCATGTTTTTCTGAATATGCTAGTGTTATGCTTCCAATGACCTCTTTAACTCTTCTCTTTAAGTTCCTCCATGTCTTAAACCTTCTTTGAGAATACCTAATCTTTGACAATTCCAGAAAAAAAGCTCTTAAGGTTGTAATGTCTGTTGAACGTGTAGATAAAGACATCGGACTATCAGGTCCAATCTAAGGACCAGGACCAAGGAAATTTGTCATTTAGGTAGTCGCGTACTAAGCTTATTTTGTCCCAGCGTTGAAGTTCGAGGTGATGTAGACGCCATCTTTCTGTCAGTAAAATTTGGTTGGTCCATTATTAGCCAGCTGACTATGTCACAACACAAGTAGGGCTTGATTGAGAAGAAAACATACCTTACACTGACAGTTTATGTAGAATTTATATAACTACTTTTTATGGTTATTAAAATGTTAATACAGTAATTAATTATTCGAGTTACTATATGAAACCTTTTTAAATTTGCTATTTAATAAAACGATTCCCACGTTGCTATGTTGCTTGTTAAATTATTTCATTATTTTAAAATGAGTTACAAATTTATAACCACTTGTATATTAGGGCAGATTTCCAAGAATATTTGTCTTAGAACAAAACGTTTCTTTTATATGCAACCCATGTTAAGAAACATAAATGTTTACCTTAAAATTTGTATAACCTGTTTCTAAATATCTTTGGCTACCCCACTTATTTAATTGTTATATTCATCTAGAGTTCTTATTAGGTTTATAATTAAGGTTCTTTAAATATCCCCAGAGGGAGTAAAATAGAGACCTGATTTATTTTATACTATGTACTGTACTTCAGTAAAATCAATTATCAATGTAAAAGGGCGATACAACTAATATAAAATTATTTAGTGAGTCAAGTATTTTTCTTATGCACATATTTTTAAGCAATTATGCACCAAAATATTTATGAACAAATAATCATAACCGGAAGTACCAAAAAATTTCGGAACACTCTGTATTTGTTAGAAAAATGTTGATGTAAAAGTGAGAACGATAACTTGGCCATTAGGAGGGGGAGAGTCGCGGTTTCGGCTTTACATTCGGTTGACAGTTTATCGGGGATGAGGAGAGCATCGCCCATATTTTATTCATGGGATTATATTTACAAGAGAATGACGACCTACGTGCTGTTTTATAAACGAAGCGCTTCTTGTTGGTTTTGTTTATATTATTTTCACCTCGCGACTATCTTCACGCCACCTTAAATAAAATTTATAATTATGTTGCGCAGCATAATATATTATTATGTTAGTGTATTATGACATTAAATGTTATGTTATAATATTATTATGTTGCATTACGAGGAAACGAAATATTATATCGCTTTACAAAAATAACTTAGCAATCTTGTAGCTGAAAATAAAATTCAATTTAGAAACTACAAATGTTGCCTTCAGTATTTTGGAATGGTTGAGAATTTATTTTAGGGATGACTGTTTTGTAAATAATAAAAATGCCCTGTCTAATGACTTTAAGATAAGTGAATTCTTAAGCAAAAGTATTGACTGGAAGAGTTGATTCATTTTTTGTTTGATTTTATGTTGAGAAGTAGCGAAATGGGAGAAGTCCCAAGGTCACTTGGGATACATGATCAAGTAAAGAAAACAATTTTTTACTTTATCCCCCTCCACAAAATCGAGTACTTTGGATGCGTGGCATCGTTTGGTCAGTCGCGGTCCGACTCTCGTAGTGTGCACATCGCTGTGCCGGTAATGATTTTCACTCAGTTCCAGTTAAACTTTGGATTTTGTTGTACACACTTTGAATGTTGTGTCTTAAAGTGGGGCTGACCGAGAGTTTTATTCAGAGTCACAATGGAATAAAATTATTTTCCCACTTTTGTGGTTTCTCATAGTATTTTGCTCAAAGGTCACGAAGACTTGAACGAAAACCTGAAACAAAATTGTGGGAATACAGGGAATGTACTTCTAAGAGCATGGTTATTCAATAACCGATTCACTGGACATAAACATATTAGGGTAATGCGGTTGAATGCTTTATACCATTGAAAGAAATAGGAGAATGGATAAAAAACGAGTGTTGTTCGTGCAAGATTAACATGGAAGCAGTGAAGGGATGGAATGACATAAACAATTCAGGGAAACCTCGTGCTAGTCGCCCATTAGTCCAGCTGGAGCATTGGATTATGTATACTGCCACTCCCTGGTTTATGATGTCCACTTAGCGGAAACGAAAATCTCAACCGTTGGATAAGTAAAATGCCGACTTCGTATTTGATTATCCCCCTAAAACTTTTATTATATTTCTAAAAAATTACTAAGGATTCTTATTTAATTATTTGCCAGAAAGCATTAAAAACTTTCAATTCTAAATGAAATTAATAAGGTATGGTTATTTTTAATGAACGTGGGAAATTTTGATTAATATTTAAACAATTTTAGTATTTTATTAGTTTTTTTGTTTAGGTAGCTTCCAGAAGTTTTTCTGTGTGGAAGAGTAAATGGTGTAAGAAGTAAGAAGAGTAAAAGAAAAGGGGGTTTTATTTATAAAATTTGAGTACCAGGGCCGAGCATTTGCTCAGTAAATTTAAACAAATCTTCGTAGTTATAGTAATATTAGTCACATACTGTACATTAAAATGCCAAGCCCACAAGGCTTTTCTTTCAAGACGAGCTTGTTTGCTCCGCTAACTTGCCTTTCATAATGTCTTAATGTAGGACTAATGGCGCTGCACTCTGGTATGAGTTTATTTAAATTGTAACACGTATATTTTACCTCTACAGTTAACAACTGATTTCATCATTGTTGCTACAATAATTCTTTCGTTTTTAAATTAATTTATTGTAAATCTTCAAATTGCGTAGATTTTTATCCTTTTACTTTACTCTTATTTATAACTAAATAGGCATAATCAACCGTAAAAAGTACTATTTAATAACAGAACACTTTTTATTATAGTATCATTCACTAATTCAGTTACTAACTACATTTTTATTTCAAACTCCATAAGACCAATGTTGAATTTTTTAGAATTTCAGTTTAAGATGAAGAAAAACGTTCTAGATCCGTGTGCAAACATACAAATATACCTTACTCGTATTATAGTATATATGGATAAAAGTGATCGGTCACCATCAGCCCTTAACGACTCGATTATTTATGATACAAATATAGGTAAAATCCACGAAAACAGGTTTTAATTTTCGGTGGTCATTGTTTCTTAAACGCACCTTTAAAATATGCATTGTCATGTAATTCATGAAACAATATAGATTTTACAATTAAAAACAATATCGATGAAACATTTATAGAATGGAACTGCGAGTGGTTCCTCTCCCATTGTCTTAAAACTCAATATTTCTCTTTTTTCTTTAAAAAATCAGGCCACCCCTTGACGGAAAGCCTCAGGCAAGACAAGGGAATAATGAGGTTGCAAGGGGGTGGGACGGCGAAGTCATTCACATACGAATGTCGGTGGTTCTCTTCTCCTATCAATACGTATGGTTTCCTAACTCTGCCTGCGATCTCTTTCTCATCAGAGCGAAAAGTTCTGAGATATGCTGTAGAGTTAACTATAAAATATCACATAATAAATATTTGCTTCTAAAATTCATTTTATTTCTGTTTCCCTGATGTTTAGCCTAAATCGATTTAAAATATTTTATAGAAAACAGTTTTACTTCTTTTCAGACAAATATGAAGATAAAACTACGCAACTTTTTTAATGTGATTATAGTAGGTAAATAAAGTTAATTGTAGAGTTTATTTTTTAGTTATATAGAAATATCTGTAAATTATTTAAATATATTTGTTTGAAACTGCAACGAGTTAAAGTACAGTATTTTCTAAATATTTTGTACATTTAAAAAATACACATTTTTTCCAAATAAAATGAAAAAAAAAAAATAATTATTCAATGAGTGACTACTAAAAAAAAGAGTTAAATCTTAAAATGTATAGTTACAAATGGATTTCTTTTAATTTAATAATGGATGGAAATTCTAACAATTATAAATAAATTCATTTCACCCTGTTGTAGAAAGAAGGTTTTATTTCACCATGCTTCCCTTAAAAAACTGAACTGGTCAATATTTAGCATAAAGATGGTTCTCATTTAAATACATGAAATTAGATCGCTTATTAGAAAAACCTTATTTTCATACATTCTTTAATGCGCGCATGAAAAAATCTGATATAAGATCATAAATTCATATGATTTCGAAATATCGGTATATCGGTAGAGTAGGGAAATGTTGCTGCTCAAACATACCAAATGGCGTCAAGAGTGATCTGATAAACAACAATACGCGACTCACGACAAACGTGACGAGACGTGGCGTAAATAAACACACGACTCTTTGACGTCACAAGCACATTGGTTTGGTACTTCAGCTCTTGAATACTTGACAGTAAACGTTTGATAAAAAATAGCTAAAACTTCATGTATCACTTAAAAAGGTAATTCGACTTTACAAACAGTGTTGTACGGTTCCCATTAAAATAATTTTGTCATTAAAAACCTACATGCATTCTTTTCAGACTTCACTTGGCATTTCTGCCAAAGGGGACTTTAATTAACACTTCCAAAATGTTTGAAAACTCAAATCAAAATATATTTACAAGTTAGATATTTTTGCAATTCTTTCACTGCTACATACATTTAAAAAATTTTCCTCGAACTGTTGTAATCAGCATTTTTTACATATTCGTAGTCGTGGACTAAATGTTCTTTTGCCGTCATTAATTTCAAATATTTCGTTGTAATAGGGTATATTAATAGGCAAGGATGTTTCGTTTCCTCCTTTTTCTCAGCGCGTGTGCATCATAGGAAAATCCGCGGATACCGTTAGAAAGGTATAGTATCACATCGGACTCCAGGGCTACACCCCACAGATTTTCAAAGTCCCAATGGAGAAAGGAGAATTGAATGAATCATAAGACAGCTGTTGTAAAAACAACTGCTAGAAAAGTAGGAAGAACATATGTTTTTTTGTTCTAAAATGTTTTTAAGCTCCTTGGGTCCAGATCAACTAAATATTTGATTGAATTTCTATCAGGAGGCGATTTCTAGTTTATATTATTACGTATGAGACATACAAAGTAGGGTGAAATTAGTGAACAACTTAATTTACATCCCAATACTTTATAAAGTTGTAAAAATAACACTTTTGCATTTGTCTACTGCTTCTGCTTACTTCGATTTGTTGATACACCTTGAATTCCGATACAAAGCTCAGTAATGCATTTTAGTGACCAATGATGTTTACAATGGTTGTACAAAGTTTGTTTACTTTTACGTTGTTTATTTATGGTGTTGTTTACGCTAAGTTCCATTAGCAAAACAACAATGGACGGAGTGTCTTATAAGTGCAGGGTCTGGCCTAATGTTGGAACAGTGTTAGCCCGCGGCCCATGCTGGGACGTATCGATCATGCATGTAGTACAGGAAGTGGAAGACCGACTTAATAAAAAGACACAGCGTAATAAAAAATGCAGTTTTTTGTTGGTTGTACTGTATTATAAATGTTTAATTTCATTAAACCACATGGAAAACTATTAATGACATCAATTGACTTTGGTCTTTGTGTTACATGAAGAAGGAGCATTATTAAACTGTAGGATAAAGGCTTATAATACCTAACATGAGTAGTATAACTTTTAAGAAGCTGCGAAGAGCCTTAGGAATGCAATGCAGAACTAAAAAATTAAATCTGAGGTATTATTATATACAACCATTATTTATGTGACAGGTGTCTTGCACCTGAAAATAAAGGTGTGTTGAATCCCTTATATAACACTTCAAAACAAGATTACCATCTCTTATGAACTTGCTTCGAATTGCCCTGTTTCCTGATAATATCTTTGATGGAAAACTCTCTTTGACATACGGTAGCTTTTCATCGTGAACATCGAACGCCACATTTTTTTCGAGAAGTAAATATAACTGTTAAGCCAGTAGTACCATTGACTAATTTGCTGCATTATTAGTAGGTATAGATAAAATTAACTAAAAAGTACATGATATTTTACATACAAATTATAAGGAAATATGTAAATCCTTCTGAGTGAGAAACTAATTTTAATCGACTAAACCTTTGATTGTAATTTAAATTCTTATTACATTATACAATCTAATATTGCGCTTTCAATGCGTTGTATACTCTAAATGCGAATGTCGGTTATAACTGTGGGTAAGATTTTTCTAGTTATAATTAGTTATAAATTAAATGAGAGGTAATCCTCTAAATGGAATCTAACGAACTACATTGGAGATTGTTTAATGAGGCGCATTGTAAATGTTTTAGCCTCAAGATCAGCTACTTTCGAAACCCGTTGTATCGTTTAACCATATTGTGTGGGGTGGGGGGGGGGGGGGTTAGCGGCCATTGTACGTGTTTCTTGTTTGTCTAACTCTTCACATACTCGCTTTACCTTTCATATCTGCTCTCTTGGATACATTCTTTGCCTCTTTTATTGCTTACGGTATACCGTGTTAACTTAACATTATAATTTTGTAAAAACTTATTGTAGTGAGAGTAATAGTTCGTCTTATTTGATTTTTGCAATAAGAATACCTACTAGCAAAACTTCTCCAACGGACTGGTCGTCATTTGACAAATAACGAATCCAAAAAAAATTATTTTAGGAACTATCAAGTTCAAAAAGTTTTGATTTAAAGATCAGTGTTTCTACTAAACCGAAATAGTATATTTCGTCACTAGTCCGGAAAGTGGTCGTTATCGGTGCAAGATCGAGTTTCAAGTACGAGGCGAAGCCGAGTATTGAATTCGATCGAGCACCGATATACCACTTTCGGACGAGTTACGAACAGTACTTTTCATCATACCATCTTTAATATATATACATTTTGGATCAAAATTAATACATTTTAACCTATATACCCCCCTCTTACGTTGTTATTTGTTTATCTTGTATTTGAACTATCTATAACTAAACAATCAGCTGTTTGACATTTATATATTGGAGTCAACGAGGTTTAAGTTACTGTAAGCAGAATAGCAGCGCTAGTGGTGTCAAACATTGGAAGTTTTTTTCCGGCCTAGTCCCGAAAACCACTGTTTCGAGGACTAGTCCCGAAAACTTTGTTTACCAACACGTTTATCCAACCCACCGGGAATCAACTAGTTTCGATCACAGCTGACCGTTCCGAAAACAACGTTTATCGCAATGGTATGATGAAAATTTCTTTTTACATACTAACGATTTTATTTTCTATTTAGCAAAGTTAGAAACGAGCAACAGTGGTAGAATAATGATGAAAACCACATCAGCAGAAGTGTTTTCGTACATCAGTCTCTCTCGTTTGGGGTGTCGATATGGGCAATAGATAGTGGTTGGTGGTGGGGGGGGGGGGGCATCAGCTGATGTTTCCCCCATTATACAACAAACGGCACTCATCACCCGGCACAATGGAAACCTTACATCTTCTCGCCCTTACTTTCTTGCCCTTGCCCTTCAGTTACAGTCAAATTGTATCGGGAGTATTCCACCCAATACTTTTCACTATCACTTCACTTATCGAAATTTGGAGCATAATATGTTATTTTCAAACATGTCTAGTTCGATGAAATATTAAAATTTTTAATAAAATGGTATCTTTAAATATCTGTTGATATTCTTGTAATGAAGAGATGAGATAAACTACCAATTGTTTTTACTTAGAAACTTTTTTAGAGGTCTTCCACTGGAAAATACATAGGTCCAATTGGCAATCTTCGCAAAAAGTCATGAACATTACTAAAACGTCGAATTTGAAATGAGCTTTCTTTAACCTTAAATTTTACCGATTGAACATTTATTGCGAAAAATTATCACACATGATTTTTCCGTAGTTTTCTATCCAGTTAGTTTTCATATTGAATTATTTTTATAATTTTATCCCACATGGAAAGACTTGCAATCAGTTATCTGCTACAAGTTTAACTGTAGCTTGAAATTGCTTCAATAGCTTAACATTATACTACGTTTTGCTGAAAGCTTTTTTTATTTTAAGAAGTTTACTACAAGTTGTGAGTGAAATAAAAGAGAGCAAAGTATAATTAATTTATTGAAAACATTCATAGTAAGAACAAAATTAAAACCAAGTTAATACAAAGTGGAAGAATTATTACTTTTCTTTCGTAACCTAGTCTACATCTTGTATATGTTGTTCAAGTTGATAACTGTATTTTAATATTTTTTGTGTGTATACTTATATAAAACAGAATATTCTGACACAGCATTTAATCTTTATCATTTTCAATTATATTACCGTTGTAGGTTATCATATAATATAGATGATCTAATATTGAAAAAAGATACAAACAAAGTCTACGTATGAGTAGACTATGGCGCGATCTACCATACACCGAAATATATTCATGCCATTTGATTGTAGATAAAATGTGTAACAGTGTGATATGCTCCACAAAATATTAAATAAAAGAGATATTTTATATCCACAAAATATTAAATAGTATATTGTTCTACAATCTATTTAAATGGTAGAAGAAGCAACGATCTTTGCTCGCTGAATGCCGCACTCGTGGAAACTTCAGAAATGTTTCTCATTTTTCGTAATCAAAACGTTTGTTCATTTCCACCCCGCGGTTCGCTCCATTCACTGCGGGCACCTCCACCCCTCCCCTCCCACCGTGGTTGCTATTCGTGGCGATTAAAAAAGAAATACAATTTCAATAGAGTTCAAGATCTTTAGAAATAGTTAGTGTAAGGAATTCTAAAATCTCGCTCTCTGATGAAAGCTAGGTATAGAGGAGGAGTTGAGGAAAATGAGGGGGGTGGGAGGAGGGGGGGGACATTGATATAGAGTTAGGCGATGCGGAACGGTCAAGATAAGCTCCTTATCATCAGCCCTGGGAGTGAATATCTTAGTGCAGTAGGTCAAACCTCACGTGCACACTATAGGGAAGGTGTACTGTTTTACAGATCATGAAATGTCAAACTTTCCTGTGGTTTAGATGAAGAAAAATTGAAACTGGATCAGAAGTTATTTTGAAAAGCCTAGTTTATTTGTGAATTATACTGGCAAACTAAGATCTCCATGTTTTTATTCTATTTCACACGTGATAATTGAAAGAAATTAATATAATGCTTCAGACAACGACGCGCTCTGTTGTGCGAATTTTAAGGCGAATATGACCGAAATTTTCGTGCGATGAATGTGATGAGTCAGATGAGGTAAAGCTTTGTTACAGACAAAGATGATTGATTTGTCTGAACCATTATTAATAGAACAAGGTTGCTGGGTCCAGTTTCGAAACTTAAAAAGTCTTCTTTCTCAGGAATGAACCGGCAACCTTCAGTTTAGTTTTGAAATCTAGTAATTACATGAATTAAAGGTGTGAATTAAAATATTTTACTGTCAAAGTTTAATATCTTTAAAATATAAGTTTCACTTTGCGGAATGATATGGTATCAAATATTAAGATTCAAAATAATCAGAATATTTATGGCAGGATATTATAAATTAAATTTCCATACTCCAATATTAATATTATATTCGAACAAGGCTTTTAGCTGAAACTAAAATCATTTTTTAGTTATTCACTAAATCGAAACTTGTATTCAAATACAAAATATATTCGTTAATGATCATGACACCATGACATGTAATGCTAGTTTCGCACACGGACCACCAGCAATATCGGGCGTGTGTGGAACCAATATCGTGGACGCATTACCATATTACCATAGACGCCCGGTGTCGCTTGTCACTCCCCTCTACCCCCTCGACCACCCCTGTAGAGGCATACAGCCCGTTATTGGATTGGTAATATAGTTAAACTAATTTGAGGTAGCCAATGGACTTGAATGAGAATAAAGTTTTAAGAGGTAATGCCATTAAATCTTTGCTGGTTTTAATCTAGTGCCCAAACCTTTTATTATTTTAGTATCGTCGTTTACAAAGGTAGGGGCATTTAAAAGTTTGCTATAAGTTAAGTTTATCAGTTTTTGTTTGTCTAATTTTTGTAATAGAGACGATCTTGTAAATGTTAAAATGTACTTTTCGGGTATAGGCATCACCATAGTAAGGTCGGCTTGATTCAGGTTAGCGTAGGTATGTCAATAAAAATTGGTTAAATTATGTTTGTTATCACTTGTTTGACAACAATGTACCTTCTCAGTCTTGCTCTCACACTGGTAGACGTAGAGCCCACGATTATACCCCGTTCAAAACTTATATGCGGTCGAAAAACAGAATTATATCTTCGACCATGAGAAAGATTCTCTCGATAACTTTCCTAATTCCGCTTTTTCCTTCAAAATATATTAATTTATAATTTCACTTTTGAAATTCAGACTAGACAAAAGCGCTGATGATCGAGTTAGTTGCCGTTGCACGCAATTTTTTTAAAAGCGCGGACGCCTAAAAATATGTATATTTATTTACGAGAAAGCAAAACTTTGGCACAATGTGACATGAGATAATAATTAGCTGTAATAAATCTTAGTGGTTGTGATTGGTTGGATTCTGGACAATGGGAAGAACGGGAAAATTTTGAGAAATGGAATCCGCGTTTCCCCTGCAGATTTATTTTTAACGGGGAATACTAGAATAAATTAGTTTACGTGCTATACATATCGTTAGGTTGTTTTTCTTTTGAAATGAGTGAACGAAGAAACCGTAACCATTATTGACTTACCTATTCTATCCTAACTTGACCTAACCTGACAAACCTGACACTCATTTAACTCTCTCCACTCTGCTTGCTGACATAGGCCTCTTTTCTAGCTATGATGTAAAAACGAGTTCAATTTAAATACCTTAAATATGTGATAACATTTTAACGGAGGCCAGTACTTAATGTTAATATGTCATTTTTACATTTTTTTACAACGTAAGTGTAAAATAGTAGGTGATGCCTATGACCGAGAAGTACTATCTGTTTATTTAAGACAATTTCAAACATATTGTTCTCAACTTAAGTACAGATTAAATGTTGTAACAGCTACACATTCTCTATACATCAATATGAATAACTAACTATAGAATAAAGAAACTAGTGTGTAAAATTGTTACCAATTGTGTTCGGCTCAATATGATCTAAAACGTAGATGTAATAATGAGACACAATTGCTCGAGAACAACGCAGTAGCGACGCAGTGACTAAGAATTTTATCTCGGGTGCTGGTTGCTTTCATTTTGTATTACTACTGTTTCTTTCTTATTATCAGTATAATAATTTGCTGTATGTGATTTGCCAAAAAGTATCCGCTGAATTTCCTTCTGGCAACCTTTATTTAACAAGAAGAAGAATAATTTTCTTCAACACATTTGTATACACTTCCGTTGAAAGTTAGACAGTTCTACAACATCTGAGTCCAAGCTACTCCTCATGAGTTTTTTATATGAGTAACGAGAGGTGAATCAACGTTTTTTGAATGAGCAATGTCAGTCATACCGTTATTTATAATACGTGAACCCGTTTATGGTGAATAAAACTCCTCCCTTACTTCTGGACTAATTTGAACCTTTGAAAATTTCTCCTGAGTTTTTTAGTTTTGCAGTAAGGGCTTGGATTTTATATTTTAATTTTGAGAGCATGGTGAGACCTTACCGTTAGTTTTTTGGTCTATAAAATAGTATATTAGAAGAATTAAAATTAGTGGCAGAATAAGAACATTCAAATAGTCGAAATGTCAAGCTAATCTATTTAATGCGTGTAATCCCCCCCCCCCCCCCCCACCATAGGCACCGATAGTAGTATTAATTTGATGAATTCAAGCATCATTAAATCAGCAGTACTTGCAGATCGGGGCAATCATTATCTGTTACCGAGGTGCTTGTCGTGGAGTACAATGTTGATCAGCTCCCAACATGTTAACACATAAGATTAATGATTCCGTGCTTGGAGGCAACCTGCCAATGAACGGAAAGATTAATGCCTTTAATGAACCGTGTTCAATTTACGGAACTAAACTCTGGAAAACAATTGATGTCCAATGTTTTCTCTCTTAGGTATTTCCTTTGATTAGTTTATTACTTACGAACTACAATTTTTACTTTGGACTATTTATGATCTGAAAGCTACATGCTTATTATATTTAGGAACTAAAAATAATTAACACCATCAAATCAACAGTAATAAATGTAACGTAGCGATTTTAAGTTTTTATTTGAATATTATTTTATTTTAATTGTATTTTTTTATTGAGGAAGAATATTCATCTGGAGGAACAAGTTTTGGGCTTACACAGCATCATCTGCATCATGTAGGCCTTCTTTATAGCTAACATTTCATTTTATCATGGAGTTGTGCCTTTCAAAGGTTTACATGCGACAAAAACATGAACATGTACTCCTAAATTTTAAATCTGGTAAAGATCGAAGTGTATTAATTAAAATTAGAGATCGCCTCCTGATCGAAATTCGATCAAAATTTCAGTTGATCTGGACCCAAGAAGCTTAAAAACATTTTAGAACTAAAACATCTGTTCTTCCTAATTTTCTAGCAGTTGTTTTTACAACAGCTGTCTAATGATTCATTCAATTCTTCTTTCTCCATAAGATTAACATTGAAACTTTGAAAGACTGTGGGGCGAAGCCCTGGAGAGCGATCTGAATTAGAATGTGATTCTGCTCATCTACAGAACTATACCTTTCTAACGGTATGCGCGGATTTATCCTACGATGCACACGAGCTGAGAAAAAAGGAGGAAATGAAACATGCTTGCGTTATATTATAAGGGTGGGTCTAAAACTTAAGTTTCGTTCAATCTAATATTTCTAATAATTTCTAATAATATTTCTAATAAAATAATCTATGAATACAATATCCTGCACACCCATTAGAACGTGTTAAATAGACCTAGTTTAGAGTTCTTTAAATACTTACAAAAAAGTAGATGTCATGTACTTAGCTAAGTTCAGTTTAGATAAGATAAATGATGTGAATAATAACGTATAAGGTTATTAAATTAAAATAATAAACATAATACAAAAAACCAATAACCATAGAGAATAAAAGTATAAAGTATTATAGCACAAGTTAGGTTTAGTTTAGATAAGAAAGATAGCAGCTTAAAACGCAGAGGAAGACTAGCAGCAGCAAAGGCAGTAAGAATTTCAAGATAAACTACCCTATTAAACTATACCTTTCATTACATCCCATTTATATTTATATTCTAGACGGAGATAATTTTTTGTACAAATTGAAACATTAATTTTCTTTCATAAAATGAATTCTATCGCACAGTCCTTAATGATATTCTACATTAATAATAATAAATGTTTTTTTTACCATTACTATACGGAACATAAAAAATTTAAAAACAAAGATTCTGTTTACATCATTTTTAGTGCCTCAAGGAATATAGAATAGATAATTATTGAGCATATTCCAAAATATCTGCTACAGTAAGATGCATTATACCTTGTTCAAAATAAATGTGCGGTCGAAACGCAGATTTCAATTCCTCCATTTTTCCCATCCCTCCCGTTGCCAAGAATACAACCAACCAGAATCACTGAGAATAACTATGGCTGTTTAATATCTTATGTCACTTTATGGCAATGTTTTGCTTTTTTGTAAATATTTTAATTTTGACATTTGATATGTTACAAGAAGCGCTTTCAACGGCAAGTAGGGGAAGTAACACGGTCATCAGTGCTATTTTCTACTCTGAACTTAAAATAACAACTGATTGTGAAGCAATTCGGGGAATTGAGGAAGGTGTTGAGGGAATTTTCCTTGTGGTGAAAAATACAATTTTGGCTTTCGACCGCACATTTATTTTGAACGGGGTATAATAGAGAATGTAGTAAACAACATGTCCAAATAATTTTAGAAGAAATGTTATCTACTATCGTTGCAAGAAGCACCAATATTCATATTGCAATCAAAAACATTAAAAAGTACGTTATCAAACCAAAATAAAACCAGTTCCATAATGAGTCTCAAAGATACAGGAGTCGCACAACGGTTCTAGACGAATGAAAGCTCGACGTTTCTCGAAACTTGCGTTATAATAGAAACTACGCAATACGCACAACAACTGATTGTTGAAATTGAAACTGATTGAAACGATGATTGTTTCATTTTTAGTTTCTGAATGTGCCCAAATGTGAGCTGATACTAGTGAGAACAACGTGTGGGTTAAGCTACATCGGGTGTGGCTACTTTTTGGATGGGTGACCGCATACTATCCATAAATTTTCGACATATTTTTCACATTTTTACAGTGATTTACCTAATTTAATGTTGTCATAGATAAAGTAGTGTATGCAATAATTGTATTCACCTTTAAGTCACTCGTGAGACATTCATAACACTCGCTTCATTTGTGTTCTGACTTTCACCTAAATCATGGCTTAAATTCTTTCATAATACCTAAAGGCTATATCGTTGTACAGACTACTATAAGTATATCATGGTTCGTATTTTAATTTCATTTTTTTTATTCAGATTTCCAAGTATATAGGCCTAATAGGTATTCACAGTACTTCTAGGTTAATATTGGTTCAAAATGCATATAATAACGGGTTTTTAAATGCTGTCATTGTGAAAAAACTTGACCCCAATTGGCATCAATATTTTAGTATTAGTCATTTTATTTTACATTTTCGTCACGTATTTACTATACCTGTTTCCCATGAAACAAAGTAAAACCTTTCGATAATGATATTAAATATATTAAATCGATCCAATATTAATAAGCGTATTGTTTAAGTTATATCCGATAGTCTACATGTTTTCAATGTAAAAATTTAATTACTTTCTTTTATTACAGTGCACATTTTTTTACTAAAGAAATCATTAATTTAATTCAAACCTTCTTGATCCAAAGAATATTGTAATATGAGATTGAAGAAATTATCAAGCGAGAAGAAGAAACTACTTATGGAATTACGTAAAATTTTTGATTAAGTCTAGCAAGTTGTTTAAAACTGAAAGAAGTTTTCTCTCTGTAATCCTACTTACAAACAGTACTCTTAACGCGTTATGGAAAACAAATTTAAACTTACATACAAAGTGTATAGATATTATCAAAGTTTGAGTTTTCCTAAAATTAAACTTGTGTGATCTGTTTTCCTTATTTCTATAAAACATTGTTATTATTTATTTCCTTATAAAATATTTTATAAAAGTAATTTTTTAATTCAACTTATGGCAACAATTAAAATTATTATTAATTACATTATATCATTTAAGGATACATAATGAATATATTTTCGAAAGTCAATTATAAAAATGATAGGTAAATTATATATCTTTTCATTATAAAGCCTAAGATAATCATCGCAACATGTCTTAATTTTTATATTTAGTATTTTTCAGGTGCATTATTTTACACTCCTGAATTTCAATGTGTAATAGGTTATATTATGCCACCTTTGAAATTACTATGGTTAAAAAATCTTCTTCGAAACTAACAACCCCAATTAATTGATCATAAAAATTCGTATTGTTAGGAACAAAAAGGCTTCTAGGGTGGGACCATTAATTCCATCTGCTTGGCCAGGGGGTTCGTCGTTTCCTTTTTAACAGGAACAATCTTAATTATGCATGATGCCTCATGTAGCACATTGAGCGCATGCTCTGTGCAGTCAAGATCGGTACAGGAAAATCGAAACTGTTTTCTAAATGCTTGCTGTATACTGTAACTCTTTTTGTGTTTCGAAAATGATGCATTTACTCACAGTTTCCTAAGACAAACTTTTAAATAATATAGAATAGAATAAATGCTTGTTGTTTATTTTATTTTATGATTGGAATATTGGTTGGTACTTAAATAGTAGAAAACTTTCAAATCATCGTCTATAATTAAGCAGTTAAGATAAACATGAACCATAAATCCTAACCTTGGGAATGTGTACAAACCCTAATCCAGTAACAGATGAAACGAAAACTCTCTAAAGCAAATGAAAACAATAATCCCATACTTGCAGGTAACAAAGAGTAAAATGTTGATTAAAAAAAATTTTTTTCATAGTTTTTTATTCTATGGTGACTACCACCACCACGGTAGTCGCTGTAATAGCATTATTGCTCTTATGGAATCCCGCTCACCTGTCCCAAGCCTACATCATCTTCCTGTGTAGTAGCCTGTGTAGTACAAGGGGCACGAGCCGGCCTGGGGATCGATCCTTTCTGTGTTAGGCGACGTAAAGGTCAGCCAGAGTGTCTAACACATGCGACATCGTGTAAACGCGTAACCATCCGTACATCGGGCCGAACCGTTAATCATTTCTACTGTCAGAAAGTTTCGACTAATACAATCTTTATCTTTGTTATAAATCTAAATTAGTTATTGATCAGTCAATAACTCAAAATGGGGTTTTCCACATTCTACTAAACAAGCTATTATTTTCTACAAACTCAATAAAAATCTTTGATGTAGATTAAATAGAGATCAACTGCGTAAAAATCGGCTGTTACTGAGGTCAGAGGAATCTGCAGCAAACTTCCAAAAAGATATACAATATTTTAAATAATTGTAAAACATTCTTTATTTGTTCCCATTCAAATCTAATGTTTTACCAGACCTTTTCTCTAAGTTTGGTGGTTAGAAATACATGCTAATTAGGCCTATATCTTATATAAGTCCATACTTAGATGTTTTCCGTATATATGTGGCGATATCCTTGACCTTTTACGGTAAATCAATTGAAAAGCATTTTACGCTATTAAAAAAAATATATTTTTATTAAAAAGTAAAACATTGTGAAAACCTTTGATTACACTTCGTTAACGTGATTTCTGTGCTATAGACGCGTAGTAGACTATCACTATCACTATATCACTATCTTGAGACAGGGACCTCACATAGTGGGTATTTTAACCTGAATATGAATGAGAGATGAGTGTAGGATGATTGTGGCGCGATCTTGTAGTTTTATTACTGACCAAGACTGACTAGAATAATTATTGAAATTATAGAAACATCGGAAACCACCGCAAGCTAGAACTTATAAATCGAATGGCTTATTATTAAAGTTGACAGTATTCATAAGCTGAATGTCATGTGAAATTTTACATCCGGACTGTCCAACCTGAAAATACCACAGACTATTGGCTGAAATCGCCCATCGAAGCGCCGAGAGGCTTTTAGGTTAATGCCCGATCGGACGTATTTCATTAAAGTTGATATTCAATATCCGGAATGCCTCCGCCCTCCGCCACCGGCGCCGGGACGGGAAAACTGTTGACCTTCCCAGCCTCTGGAGTGCACCTATGGAATAATCAATTTGGAAAAAACTAATGAAACGAGTAAAAGTATACAGGGAGTTTGATTTAAATGTGCCAACTGTATGATAAAAAAACTATAAAATAAAATAAACCAAAGGTAACTATTTTCTTTATTAATTAGCTTTATTCAAAAATTTTCCAATATGGCTAGCGGCTTATAAAAATATCAAATTCAAACCCCCTATTTTACGTAATTTTGTTTATTTTATAACAAATTTCAAGACCTTTTTATACATTTTTTCTCTCAACTTGGTTGGAGAACTGGATAGAGGCATTTTAAAATAAATTTTGCCTCAAAAGATTATCAGGATTCAAAATTACATTGTCTGAAATTCGAAAAAAAATCTGTGAAAGAAAAATACTTGTGAATTTAAATGTATGATTTAGATCATGCTTAGGCTTACGGGTTCTTAATGTGCACTGCACCACGACCTACCAAAACACCACAACTCACACCTTTATAAATGACCGCTGGATCGCTATTTATATGGGGGATTAGTTCGAGAACGAAAAGCAAGAACTAAAGGTTATTCTTAGTGTGTATCTTTATTCTGGCCCCGGTATTCTGTACCTATAAATGGTTACTAATCGGCAACTAGAAAATTAATTATCGTTTAGTCATTATATTACAAAAGGAAAACTAAGA
Source organism: Neoaliturus tenellus (assembly GCA_030545055.2). NCBI lineage: Eukaryota > Metazoa > Arthropoda > Insecta > Hemiptera > Cicadellidae > Neoaliturus > Neoaliturus tenellus. Next base: position 255,144,949 of record CM061533.1, on the reverse strand, counting down.
AATAAATATCTGCGTTACTTTCGTAATAAATTATCTTAAACAATTATACTGCTCATCTAGATAGAAACAGCCGAAGACAGTAAAATATTGATGGACGGTATAAAATAAAATCTTTAAAAATATGCAGGCAATTGTTAAGTATTTAAATTTCTCTGATCTTCGGAAAAGTTACATAATACGAACCTGGAAGCAACTCAAGACAAAGAACAGATATCCCCAACTCCATCTGCGGGTTGGAAATGACAATGCTAAATGTCGTCGAGTAAATGGTTCCTCATAGAAATATATAATTATCCTGGCCATATAACGGCTATCCGAATACTTTTAGGCTTTTCTGAGAAATACACTTATTATTTTGGCGTATAAATCGATTTAAACTACTTAGTTTTAGGAGTATTTATTTTAAATTACTCAAATAATTAATCCATTGATATTGTATATCAATTTAAAATAACTTTAGTTCATTTTTAATAAAACCTACAAAACCCGGAAACATGTGTCGTCACTCTGGAAATACATTTATGTGTGGGAAATATAAATTTTTATGAAAATCCACAATATTTTCCATTTTTGTTAACAGTTTTATTCTTATAAAGTTGGAGTAAATAAAAAACTTCTTTAGAAGATATAATTTTAGTTTGAATTTTTACCTAATATAAAATGTTACATTTTTATATTAAATTGCACTGTGGCTGGGAATAGTGGCATTGAATGCAGTTATGTCTCAAACGTCCGCCTTGCGTCATGAATATGTAGGTTTGCATGATTCTTTAACATTACGCTATAATGATGCTAGGAAGTGGAACGGTTGTCTTACATTTATATCGAACCAGTGGAATGAAAGTGTTATAAAGTATCCTGCACCCCCAATGACGACTTAACTTTGCAAAACGAGTGAGTAAAAATTACTAGGGCCTACTATTTTCTTTAATTATCGATACCCTGCAAATTATATTTGTTTTGTGAAAATATTCGATAGTTAAAAAGTTTAAAGAGTTTAAACTCAAGTAAAATAGTGATTTTGGCAGAAAAAAATATGTTGTTTAACAGGAAACAAATTATCCAATAAAATTTAAAGTAGTTTAAACAAATAACATTCTTATAAGCATATATCGTTTAGGAAATAAATCTTTAAAATGTAAAAACTAATCTTTGCGGACTTAATACGAGTATCAACAAGTAAGTTTTGACTCGGTAAATAGTCCGGGGAAGTTAGCATTTCAATCTGACAAAATTAATAACAAAGCAAAACCACTTGGGACGTGTTTGGCATGGTCCCCTGGTCATTTTGTAAAAATTCCCAACTTTTCCCACTTTGGCATTTTCCGCCATCTTGGAAAATGGCGGCTAAAATATTTTACTATGTAAGCGTTTATTTAAAAATTAATTGTACGATAACCATGCGATGTAAAACCCCCCAAAAAGATTTATTCTATTCAGAAAAAGATTTCCTAAAAGGAAATGTGGTATTTATTGATGGTATTTTACACGCAAATGACAATATTTGAACATAAACCTAAAATTTGACGGAATTTTCATGTTATATTTGAGAATTTTCTTAGTTTACTTCGATTGTATTGAAGATATGAATTTTTGTCCCCGTACAAAAGTTGTAGCCAATAAAATTGTGCATCTTTTCATGTGTAAAGTTTGCACATTGCTCGTAAAACAAACGCAACAAAATATTTTAAATTTAATTTTTATGTAGTTAGGCGACAGGCAACATAAAAATTAAAATTTGAGCATGCAAGTACAACATTAATAACGTAGTGAAACCACTTGGGACTTACTTGGCATGGTTCCCTGATCATTTTGTGAAAATTCCCATTAATTCCCACCTTGGCATTCTCCGCCATCTTGGAAAATGGCGGCTAAGACATTTCATTGTGTAAGCTTTCATTTAAAAATCAATTGTACGATAACTATACAGCGTAAAATCTTCAAACAAGATTTATTCTACTCACAACAACATTTTCTACAAGAAAATGTGGTATTTATTGGTGGTATCTTACACGCTAGGGACTATATTGTAACATAAACTTAAAATTTTACAGAATTTTCATGTTACATTTGAGAATTTTCCTAGTTTACTTCGATTGTATTGAAGATATGAATTTTGTCCCATCACAAAAGTTGTAGCCTATAAAATTGTGCATCTTGCCGTGTATAATGTTTGTACATTACTGCTAAAAAATGGCTAAATAATATTTTAAATTTTAACTTTTATGTAGTTTGGAGACAGGTAAGAAACAAATTATAATTTGAGCAGGCAAATGCAAAATTAATAACTAAGTAAACCTTTCTTGACGTGTTTAGCATGGTCCCTCGATAATCTGGATAAATTCTAACCTTTTTCCAAATGGTTATTTCCGCCATCTTGGAAAATGGTGGCCAAGTACCACAATCATATCATGTTTTTCGTTTTAAAATTAATTGTACATTAAACCTAAGATGTAAAATCCAACAAGATGTATTTCACTCATCAAAGCGTTTCGCGTAAGAAAATGTGGTCTTTATTGATGGGATATCTTACATGCCACACTCAACATTTGAGCGTTTAGTTTTAATTTTGTAAAAGTATCATTTATATTTCTATGTATCGCCAAATTTGCCTTATTATTATTGAACATATGCAGTTTGTACTTGCACCAAATATGAAGCCCTTTAATCTGTGCATCTTTTCATATACTTCATTAGAACATAACTACTGATAGTACACACAAAAAAAAAACAAAGAACATTTTTAATTGGACTTTTTATATTGCTTTGCGATTAGATTAAAAATTAGATAAAAATGATTCAAGTACAATAATATCACAGAAAAAAAACACTTGGATCGTTTTTGACATGGTAACCTCTCAATTTAAAAAAAAATCGTAGATTTTTCCACAGTTGCACTTCTCAAAAGTCAATAAAAATACATTTAAGAATCAAGAATCTTTACTGTCGTTTGACATGAAATGGGCATAGGCAGGGGTGTATAAAACTACTTGTAACTAAAAATAATAAACTGGAGCCTATTGGGCTGTGTTGTTACTGAGGCCTAAAACAAGCTTGGTATACAAACCTGAAACAAGTTTCATTATAATCTCTACAGAAAAAATTCTGTTCCTTGAATGCAAGATTCAATCTTCAATTAGATTAATTATGTAATATTGTAACAGAATTAGTTGATGAATTGGTTTAACCTAGAACCTACAATTGAATAGAACCTATCATAAACCAGAACACTTTATGGTTTTGTGGCACGTAATACATCCCATTTATACACACCACATGTTGTTTTTTAATTTTTTTTTTTATAGGAAATGCATTGACAAGTGCAATAAATCTTGTTTAAGGGTTTTACATTTCATGGTTGATGTACAATTCATTTTAAAAGATAAGTATGATATGGGTAAACCTACATTATTTAGCCATCATTTTCCAATATGATTGAAATTGCCATTTTTAGGAAAAGGTGGGAATTTTACAAAATGATCAGGGAACCATGCTAAACATGTCAAAAAGGTTTTACTTGGTTATTAATGTTGTACTTGCCTGTTTACATTATAATTTGTTTGTTACTTGTCACCAAACTACATAAATTATACACGGGAAGATGCCCAATATTTTCATATTTTCAATTCAGACGAAGCCAAAAACATGTAATATATAGTTTCAAATTTATATTCAATTATTGACCCTGGCGTGGATACCATTAATAAACACCATACTTTCTTGAAGGATATTTTCAAGCGAGGAGAAAAAATCTTGTCTGTGCTTTTACACCGTATCGTTATCGCACAACTAATTTTTAAGTAAAAGTCCTCATATTTACATACTTAGCCCCCATTTCCCAAGATGGCGGAAGATGGCAAAGTTGGAATTAATGGGAATTTTTACAAAACGATCAGGGCAACATGCCAAACACGTCAAGAAAGGTTTACTTAGTTATTAATGATGTATTTGCCTGATCAAATTATAATTTGTTTTTAACATGTCTTCAAACTACATAAAAGTTAAAATTTAAAATATTTTTCAGCTCTTTTTTAGGAGTATTGTGCAAACATTATACACGAAAAGATGCACAATTTTATAGGCTACAACTTTTGTAAAGGGACAAAATTCATATCTTCAATACAATCGAAGTAAACTAGGAAAATTCTCAAATACAAACATGAAAATTCTGTAAAATTTTTAGTTTATGTTCCAATATTGTCCCTAGCGTGTAAAATACCATCAATAAATACCTCATTTTCTTGTAGGAAATGTTGTCGTGAGTAGAATAAATCTTGTTTGAGGTTTTTACACTGTATTCTTATCGTACAATTGATTTTTAAATGAAAGCTTACACAATGAAATGTCTTAGCCGCCATTTTTCAAGATGGCGGAAAATGCCAAGATGGGAAGAATGGAAATTTTCACAAAATGACCAGGGAACCATGCCAAATAAGTCCCAGGTGGTTTCACTACGTTATTAATGTTGTTGTTGTGCTTGCATGCTAAAATATAAATTTTTATGTTGCCTGTCGCTAAAATACATAAAAGTTAAAATTTAAAATATGTTGTAGTGTTTGTTATAGGAGTAATGTGCAAACATTATACACGAAAAGATGCAGAATTTTATTGGCTACAACTTTTATAAGAGGACAAAAACTCATATCTTCAATACAATCGAAGTAAACTAAGACAATTCTCAAATATAACATGAAAATTCTGTCAAATTTTAGGTTTATGTTCAAATATTGTCATTGGCGTGTGAAATACCATCAATAAATACCACATTTCCTTTTAGGAAATCTTTTTCTGAATAGAATAAATCTTTTTGGAGGGTTTTACATCGCATGGTTATCGTACAATTAATTTTTAAATAAACGCTTACATAGTAAAATATTTTAGCCGCCATTTTCCAAGATGGCGGAAAATGCCAAAGTGGGAAAAGTTGGGAATTTTCACAAAATGATCAGGGGACCATGCCAAACACTTCCCAAGTGGTTTTGCTTTGTTATTAATTTTGTCCGATTGGACCCCTATATTGTCATAACGGCCCCGGACTAAAAGTGTCTCGCGGTTTCGTCGAGAGAGCTGTTAGCTATTGACTGACAGACGATCTCGAAGATATTGAGAAATCAGGTTTGTAAAAGCGGTTAGTCACCGTCAAGCGGAACATTTGGTGACACGACATCCAATTTTATATGACTTTAGATATTTCTGACTCATAAATTCCTCAATCTCGTTTATATCTTACTTATAAAAAAGAAAGGGTTTATGAAAGCTGAAGACAGGGAAAGAATGTTTTTGTAATACTTTAACATTACTTTGTCAACTACCGTTAAGCACCAATAATGAATTGTAAGAACCATAAAGGGATAGGCATACATTATGGAACAACATGCAAATTTTTAAAAGGTCTTAAAAATGTCCAGATATGACTCCTGGACAGAGGTTCTGCATCAATGAGAACTCGAAATTTGACTAAAGTACCGTAGTGTTATAATAGAAACTAGAGATCGATCGCCTCCTGATCAAAATTCGATCAAAATTTCCGTTGATCTGGACCTAACAAGCTGAAAAACATTTTAGAACTAAAACATCTGTTCTTCCTAATTTCCTAATAAGTTGTTTTTGCAACAGCTGTCTAATGATTCATTCAATTCTCCTTTCTCCATAAGATTAACATTGGAACTTTGAAAGCCTGTGGGGCGTACCCCTGGAGAGCGATATGAATAATTAGAATGTGATTCTGCTCATCTACAGGACTATACCTTTCTAACGGTATGCGCGGATTTATCCTACGATGCACACTAGCTGAGAAAAAAGGAGGAAATGAACCATGCTTGCGTATTAATATATAGATTACGAAATTGGCACATTAGCTGAGTGTTCTATTACGATTCATGGTCTAGTTTTTGATATGCCCAAACCTCAAAGGAGAGTATGTGGATAAGAACGACGTTAGGTTAAGGTGAAGCGACATCGGGCATGGTTCTGATTGTTGGCCGCTTATAACCTATACAAAGTAATGTAGGTATTCGACCACTGTATCTATGCAGGCCTTAAGCCACTCTTTAGATATTACTCGCTTCGCTTTTGTTCTAACTTACATCTCACTCGTAGCTTAAAATCACTCATAATATAATCGTTGCATAAATTAACATTGTACGATTACTTTATGGCGATTACCAAATATTTATGTGAAACACACGAGGACGCTACGAGACTGTGTGCCCAAGATTAGCGTTGCCCGCAGCTGTGATTGTGCCCTTGTCATTTGTCTTGGAGAATTATCCTGCTCGTTGCTGGAGGAAAATCTGCCCCTTTAACATAAAATATATTTTTCACCTCTGGATGTAAAGCTATGCCGATTCTCAAACAAAGAACTTTTGTGTATTATTAATTTTTGTAATATAGTAATCCAAATCTATTTTGTTACAAATTAATTGAAGGTTTTTTGTCTTGTCGGGGTTTATAAAAATAAATTAAAAACGAGCAAAACATTTATTGTGCTTTGTAATGAATGCCATCATAGTTATTTTTGGAATTCTAAAAACTCGCAGAGAATACATTGACACTGTACAAATAGCAGATGGGACTTGGCATCGTTATAACAACCCCCAGGAATAGACTTGTTCGTTTTTATTTACTTTCATATCATGTATGTTTATTGTTTCAAGGTTACTTTCTTTATGTGAATAAATACCGTTTTGTTAACTTTCAAACTAAATAGCTAAAATAAAAATTACGATTGACAAATATACTAAATATTTTAGATTAATAATGTCCATAAATATTATCCGAAGATATTTTTTTGACTTAAGGGCCTAGTTTCGTATTTTTCAGTTATAAAATTTTACTTAAAAGTAATAGTAATAGAACACAAACTACGTACATAACTTTACAGCACATAATGATGCTATAGCCTTTGTCAGTAAATTCATGATTTAAAGTACAAATGAATTACATACACCAATCACAAAATGGATATAGCTGTGGTGACATCCTTGGCGACTTGGTCGATAAGATGACCAAGGGACCTTGTGTAGGTCAGCATGGATCGATCCTGGTAGTGTGGGGTTGTGACTCTAGAGGCAGGCATTGCTGATTCCTTGTGGACCATTAGCTTGATTAGCAATACAGTAAAATCCAGAAAATGTCAGATTAGAGTTGATTCATTGTGGAAAAATCTCTACCCACTAACCAGTTCCTTGTTCCTGACACGCGTAAGTAAATGGTGTAACTGATAGTATGACCTGTGGGGATGTAACTTTTGGGGGCAACAAGAGGAGGACGTAATTAAATAAAACGCTCATTTAAAGGTTTCACTACACCGTTATATTGGAAAAAATAAGTTTAATAAAGAGGCTCTACAAATCAAAATTTAGGATTTTTTATTAAATAAAGTATATAACAAAGTTTTAAATAGAGTTCTAGTTTAATTTATTTAAAAGTAGAGCTTAATATTAATTTCATTTGGTGTTCTAAAAACAATAATATTTCAGAAGCTTTCCGAAATTCTTGTCCTTCCTCCTCTTCAAACACAAGTTCGAACTAAGTTTTAAACTGTAAACTAGGGCTAGTTCCATTATGGCGTTTAGTTTTTAAACAAGAATTTCATTGCCGCTTAGCATATATGCTCTGAATGCTCTGATATTAAGTAAAGTATTTAGGACGTTTTAAACTGGTTTAAATATACAACTCCTTTCGGGTTTTTTATGCTGTAACTATTTACCTATATCTAATCGAATATTTTTATGGCATAAAATATATATTTGAATACCAGCGTCCACTGAATTTATTTAACTAGAGTGTGAACATCCTTGAAAAATCCCTTCACTAAATAAATCGATTCAGTCTCTCTCTTGTTGGAGAACCGGAAGGTTAAACACGACAAATTGGACCCATTATGCTTCGCCTTGAGCTCAACGTAGTGTGATACGAAGAACAGACGTCGGGAAATCGGCAAAGCAAGCGGAAAATTTCTTATTTAGTCGTTTCCCACAAAAGTGACAATGACAGCCTGGCAAAGATCCAAGACAAAGAAAAGACAGCCGCAATGGAAGCTGCGGGCTGTGTGATGGTTGACGCTCACTGCCGGTCTTGTCTCTCCGCTAATTAAAATAATTTAAGGATTCGCTTATTTATATTTAACTTTTTTGTGTATTATAGGTTTATTGAAGTGAAGATAACAGTTTTATTTCTTTATACGATAATTATATGACTTCAAACTTGGGTTGAAAAGAGTTTTGGTGTCACTAATTTATGACGTTATGTCACAAGCGTCGGACCCTTGCGTGTAAATCTAAAAGCCTGGCGAAGTAAAATTAATCACATTGTTGGTACATCGTGTTAGAGACAGCGAAATGAGCAGTGTAGCATTTTAATTGTAATTCAGATGAAATATATTTTGCCTTTCAAACTACTTTAGTTTGATAACAATGCTGTTTGTATTTAACACCTAGATTTTAAAACTAAAATATTTGAAAATACTTTAGGATAAAAACTAAATTTTATCCATATTTCAATATTTTGTAATGAACTCACTATGTGTACAATTTTTACCACATGATTTAAAGTTTTTACCAAACCGTATATCATAACGGATATTTATTGATAATTCAACAAACACATCAACTAATACTGTTCAACAGATTAATCTTTGAATAATTATACTTAACGTTTTTTATGATATTTCGTTAAACATTAACATTGAGTATTCTTTAGTTCTATTGCTTGGTTTAATATTACGTAACATCTTTAATATTACTGTAACAATAATTACGTAACAGCTTTGAATAACACTTTTAGTAGTAATGGAAATTTATTTTCCTTTCTTCGTCCTTAAAGGTGGGACGGAATGTATCAAGAGATTGTTTATTTATTAACATCCTTAATCACATGCCAATTTTTCAATAGTAAATTAACAGAAAAAGTATAATTGAATAGTTAGTATCCGTTAGCAGTTCATATTCTAAACTTTTGAAAAGATTTGATTTGATTTCCCGATCAAGCAAAAACCTGCATGACTTACCCAAAAAATTTACTAAACTGTACAAACTTGAAAAATAATCGCTAAGTAGTGAGATAACACTTAATAGAAACACATCTATAAATTGTGTTTTAGGTTATATAAACTAAATTCAACCCTATATCTGAGAGGGTCATACTGTTATTTATATTCTTACGTCATCGTGTCGTCACACATTCCTCAGAGGTCATTAAAATGTACCAGAACCGCTAATTCACCACTACTCGTATCGTTAGCGGCGAGTCTTATGAGCGGCGAACCTCCGGTAGAAAAAGTTCGTATTTTACCCATTCTGCATTTTACCATAAATTCCGGTTTCTTAGAAAGAACTCCCCTAAAGCTGTAGGGAATCGTCTTGAGGAACGCGGGACGGCGGAGCTTCGTTAGTGGGGACCCGCGGCCAGGCTATTGTTCTTCCTTATTGTTAGGACTTGTCGTTTTTCACTTTTCATCTATCATATTTTTTACACTAAATGCCCCACAAATGTTGCCTTCGCAGTATCATGAAAACAATGTAATTGTCACAGTACTAAACCACAACTTTTACCACCTCAATTGTAAACAAACTAAAAAAATTCAATATTATGCTATGACGAAAACTTTTTAATTCGATTCCTTTCGTTATTTTTTTTAGTTGTATAAATTTTCGTAGATTATTATTTTTTTAATTTTATGAGTTAAATAAACTATGTAAATATTGTGATTGTATTTAAACAAACTTCTAAGAAGCTTATTGATTACAAACACATTTATTGAAATAAATTATGCCTAACACAATCTTCAATGACTCCGTGTCTTCTATATCAAATGAAACTATAACGATCAACGAACCACTGCTATTAATTTTGTTACTGAACATCAGGTACAGTTTAGTCTATTTCTCTTCAGATATACAATACACTGCTTAGATTTTTTTCGTGAAAAGTATAACTTACTAATAAGTATAATTACATTAAATTAATTAATTAAGTAAATAGGTACCATTTAAGAGACTGATATATTTTCTTGTATTTTACATAGAACCATTCTTGTTAAGGTAACTTTTTTTCTTAAGAATATTTAAACATACTTTATAATAAGTAATAAATCTCCAAATTAGTCAAACTAAGTATAGTGTGAAATTTAGACAGCTGGAGCAAACAAATTTTGACAGATCTGCCCGGGGTAAAATGAGTTAATTAAATGTAAAGGTCTAAAGAAATGTACAAGGGAGATTAAAAAAGTTAATTTTTAAGATATAATGAATAGGTAAAAACCTTTAAAAACAAAATTAGACCTCTAATAACGCTGTCTTACGTGTGTTAAAAGTTAAGATTAAGAAAGTTTACTAGTATTAACTCCAGTTCCATCAGAAGATTCAAAGGAGCAAAGTAACGCTTGACCATCTTATACTTTTAACCACCATCTTCACATTCAGTATATACCTCAAATACTAAATATGCATCTACTTTTCATTCCATTCTCATCTTTTAAAATATCATTACTGGATTCCATGATAAAAATTTACAAGAATTTTTTTAACTATTGAGACTTTTCAAATATATACTATAGGGGTTTCTAGCTTACCATCTCCTCATCGCAACCATCTGTATTTATAAATTTTTTACATAGAAAGAAAAAAAATCACTTCTACTAATAAAGATAAATTAAATACAAATAAACATGAAATACCTACCCCGTGATCGCTAGCTCATGAGGTCGCGGGGTGGGGTTTTTAACTTCCCAAGGGTGACCTTGACATTTAATGAACTCCTTTTACCCCTTGCAGACCTGTCAAAATTCAATTATTCGCTCAATTTTACATTATTAACCTACAATAGTTAGTATTTTTAATTACTTGATCTATTTATCAGATAAACACAATTAAATCAGGACTTTATCAATATCCACTACGAATAAAACAATATTTTGCAAAACTACATTCCATATTAAACGTGTATAACCATTTTACAACGAGGCGCATAAATTAAGTTTCAAAAATAATCACATAATGTAAGGAAATAAATAAGTGAAGAAAATATGAAAACCATATTAAATAAATCCATTGAAATAAAAATCGATAAAATTTGAAATTTACCTGTCTAATAAGGTCAGTGTAAAAAATATAACTTATTAAATCTCCTTAGTAGTTTTTATTGTGTCATAGTTCAACTCATTATAAATAATAGTTTGTAAACTACATTTTTAGTTACTTATCAATATGTCAACAATAAAAAACTAAAAATATAAGTAAAAATAATATTTATTTATTGTTATTATTAGTTCCTTTGCGAAATAGTAAGGTTTCAACAATCCACGCTACACGTAAGCTGCAGGCAGACTTGACAAACAGACTCTAAACTTCAAACTTAACCACTACCATAAGTCAATACTTTAGCAAACAATGTTGGTGATAGCTCCTTATAAACAAAGCATCATGTTTATGACATGAAAGATAAAAATATTGTTAGGTTAACAAAACTTTTTAAGCTTCCTTGACAAATTTGTAAGTATTTGTTTGGAAATATAAAAATAGCTTAATCAAAACATTGTGGCAAATATAGTCAATATATGTTGAGTTAAGTAAGAAATGCTTTTAGAATCCGGTAGGAAATGTGTCATGATATCTTTTTAACTCACGCAGAAGGACCATAATGACAAAACTTGTTTTAGTTATCCATATATTAATAAGCAAGCATATTTATTTTCCACCTTTTTTCTCAGCTTGTGAACATCATATGAGAAAACCGAGCATACCATAGGAAACTTATTGCCCTGTAGATTAGCAGAATCGCATTTAAATTTACATCAGCCCAGGAGGCCTACGCCCTACAGGGTTTTAAAGTTTCAATGTTAATCTTATGGAAGATTGAATCATTAGACAGCTGTTGTAAAAGCAAATGCTAGCAGATGAAGAAGAACATAATATGTGTCAGTTATAAAATATTTTAAAAACTAGTGGGGTCCAGATCAACTGACATTTTGGTTGAATTTCTGCCATGAGGCGATCTCTAGTCCATATAATTCGATTTTTAAATAGAGTGGTATTGTTTCATAACTTTTTTGTTATACAGGTTCCTGCCTGCACAATACCCTATGCCCATATGATATCTAAGGTTTGTTATTGATCTTGGATGATAATATAAATGGTGCACTTTATTATTTTTTTTTCATTTTTTATGTCAAGAATACTGTTTTTATCCCCATGTGGTTTTCAATCAATTAAACTTCGAAGATATCTGTTGGAAAGTCAATTATTGCAATACAAGTAAATCTGGATCATCCATAAAAACCATTTTCAAAATATTTTTGTACGCATATTTAAATACGTCAATTTAAATACAAAGTATGTGATCACAATAAACTCACATTTTAGTAATTCACAGGTGTTTCCTCAGATGTTTAACCAACATATTTCCGATCAATAGCAGAGACAAAGCCAAGCGGTTTGCCGTCAAGAGCCAAGTGGACATAACATTGGTTTACAGCCTGACACTCACAACGGAACACTGGAACACTGGAACATTGGAACACTGGAACACTGGTCGGCGTCGAGCACCGATGTCGCATGACGGCCAAAGCTTTACGGTCTTTACTCAACTTCAGACTGTGGTCTATTTTATTTACAACTTTACTTATAATCCCTGAATTCAAAAATAAAGAAAATAAGATTTTTAAAAAAATTAGTTTCTGTTTCATTTAGTTGCTGTTTATTATCAAGGGAATGTTTAAGAGTGTGAAGTTAAATTAAACATGACAAAGTAGAAAACTAAATAGTCTTTCTTGAAGAAAACTCTGATGTTTGTTATTCATTCTTAGCGCATAAATGTGTATTAAATAAATCATAAATATTAAGCACTATTACACTGTACGTGCAAATTCTAATTCGTAAAGCTTTAAAAAACTGATTCAAGTAGCCTAAGTAAGAAAAGGTTGAATAAATTCTAGTTTTTATAACGATGATTTACCTCTATGGTTAACAGCTGATTTCATCATTGTTGCTAAGTCTTTTGTTTTTAAATTTAAGTTCCAGTTTAACCGAGCCTTGCTCGTTGGTTTTAATTCACTTTTGTTATAGTGTGATGGTTTTTTTTTTTTTTATTATTAATTTATTGGCTTCATGGCAACATGCCCATAGCTAGCCATACAAAAATACAATTTGTTTAAAACTATTACAATTTAGAGTTACTAAATCTTAATGTCATTTTCGATTATGAACTTGCACAAAGCATCTAAAACGTCAACATTATTTTCTTGGAGGATGTTCATAATATTCACTGGAAAAACAAAATTTTTTTCTTGCAAACTTTTGAAAAATTTTCTCGCTTGGATTTATATTTTTCACACCCAAGTAGGATATGGTCGATCGAACCAATGTCCGTTCCACAATCACACTGATCTTCATTTACTATTTTCAGCTTATGGAGATGTTCCGGTAAGCAGCAGTGTCCAATCCTTAACCGAGAAATAGTTTTTATTTTTGTCCGTGATTTCTTAAAACTTGAAAACCATACTGGAGAATTAACTTTTGGCTTCAGTTGAAATAACCTATGTCCTTTATAAACAGATACGGCTTCCCACTCGTCTTGCCACCTGGAGTGTGCTTTCCGGGAAATTGAAAAATTGAAATCTTTAAAGCTTGGCAGAAAAAGGTTGTTTTGCTCGTTTGAAGAACATGTTTGTTTAGCAAATGAGTCTGCTAACTCATTGCCCTTCAAGCCTATATGAGAAGGAACCCAAAATAAAATGATTTCGTAATTAAGATGGGATAATTTCATAAACTGATCTTTGATCTTATACTCAATGTAAGTAGTTCTGTGGTCGAATTTGCTGTTTTGTAGGGAGAGGAGAACACTTTTTGAGTCTGATATAATGATTGCTTTAGACGGTGGCAGCGACTCCACATACTTCATGGCTGTAAGTATTCCAACAGCTTCTGCCGAATAGATCGACATGTTGTCATTCAACCTGAGGGTAATTACCTTGTCATGGGTCTTATCGTAGACGCAGCAACTTGTTCTATTGACGTCTTTGGACCCATCGGTGTAGATATGAATATGTGAAGGCCAATTTGAAGTAATCTCTGATTCGATACATTTTCTTATTGAGTTTAAGGAACTTGAACTTATCTCACGCTTAGAGAATGGTGAGAAAAGAACTGGAATCTCAGAAAATAAACTCTTAAATTGAACCAAAAAACAGGGACTTAAATATGACCTTTCCATTGAGATACGAGACTGAATAAGTTGGTTGTAGCTTGAAAGAAGAGGTGGAGAGTTAGCTTCAGTCCAGACTGAATTCAACTGGTTAAAATTGTACATTATATCGAGGCTTTTCAATAGAGGATGGCTAGTTAATGCGAAGGTCTTATGTAAATATTTGTCAGCTAAGAATTTTCTTCTAATATGAAGAGGCATGATCCCACTCTCCACTTCCATGGCACGACATGGGGAAGAGTTCATATAACCCATGCTTATTCGAATTGAACTAAATTGTAATTTATCTAGTTTTTCTATCACCATATTTGATGCGTTTCCATAGATAAAACAGCCGTAATCAATTATCGACCTGATAAGAGATTTATACAGGGATAAAAGGCAAGCCGGGTCTGCACCCCAACGTTGCCCAACAACTGTGCGAATGAGGTTTTGTCGCTTCAAACACTTGTTATAAATATAGTCTATATGATGCTTCCATGATAATTTACTATCAAATATCACACCTAAAAACTTGTGGACATTTTTCATAGGAATAGTTTTATTATTAAGTTTCAAGGCAACAGCAGGTACGTTCCTTATCGTAGAGAACACCATTGCGGACGATTTGTCTGCTGATAAATCAAGACCATTTTGAATTGCCCAATGAGAAATTTTAACAAGAGATTGATTAATTTTATCTTGACATTCGAACAAGCGATGACCTTCAGTATATAAAACAATGTCGTCTGCAAACTCAAGGGATTGAACTCCTGGACTCAGCACCCTGGATATGTCTTTTATGTAAATACAAAAAAGGAGTGGACTTAGGGCTGAACCCTGAGGCAAACCTTTACTTGTGACCCTCGAATAACTGATCTTATTTTTCACTTTAAGTTGAATGGAACGATTTTGATATAATTTTGTAAGGAATAAACATAAGTTTCGTGGCATCTTTAAGTGGAGTAATCTTCGGTAAAGCACTGCGAGATCAACATTGTCATAGGCTTTAGAAATGTCGATAAAGCTTGCTAAAACGTTTTTTCGGCCAGCAAGGGAAGTTTGAATATCGGTTGCTAACACCGCCAGGTTATCAAGGCAGCTTTTCCCTTTACGAAACCCAAATTGGGTTGGGGAAAGGATACAGTTGACTTCTACCCACCAATGTAGTCTGTTGTTAATAAGTTTTTCCATCATTTTGCATAAAGTGGAGGAAAGGGAAATCGGTCTGTAAGACGCAGCACTTTTGGGATCTTTCCCAGGCTTCAGTATTGGTACTACTAGGTACTCTTTCCAATGGGGCGGAATTTTTGACGAAATAAATATTTCATTGAGAATCTTGATAAAAACTTTATGAACGCTTTCAGGAAAGTGAATGCTGAATAGGTTAGGAATCGCATCTTTACCCGGAGATGAGTTTTTCAAGTTTTGAACTATATATTTATATTCATCTTCTGTAAAGGGCAAAGATAGGAAATCAGATCTAGAGTCGCATTCTTTAAAAGCATCATGTTCATTCAGAGTATTGAGGACATAAGGAGGAGTTAAAGATTCAAGAAATTCATCAGCACATGCATTAAAACAGTTCGCTATTGGGAGATCATTACTGTGGTCGAATCTATATTTCATTTTTCTGACTTGGGACCACACTTTGGAAATGGGAGTTTCCCTATTAATTGATTCGCAAAACTTTATCCAACTCTGCCTTTTACATGTGTTGAGGAATCTTCTGGTGATCGCCTCTTGTTTTTTGTACTTTAGAAAGTTTTCTAAATTCATGGTCTTTCTATACTGCATAAATGCTTGTTTTCTTTTATAAACTTCTTCAGAACATTGGGGAGTCCACCATACAGAGGGAGAGAAACAGGGCTTGGGAGGAGAAGTCTTGGGAATAGTTTCATTGGCTATTGTTAACACACGGTTATAAAATTCATTGTATGATTCAATGGGATCAGCATAAAACTGGAAACTTTGAAAAATGTCTTCTAATCGCCTCGAAAATTCTGACCAGTTCGCAGATGAAAGCTTCCACTTAACTATATTAGATTTTTCTGAATTACTCTTCGACACTTTAGGACCCGAATTTAAATTAGCATTTAATAGTATGGGAAGATGACGGGAACCGCATCTATCTTCTATCACTTCCCAATCTAGTGATAATGCAATTTGAGGGGAAGCCAATGTGACATCAATAGCAGAAGATTGATAATTAGGGCCTGCTAAGTAAGTATGTGACCCTGAATTAAGGATTGAAAGAAGACTCTCATTTACAAAATTGTAAAATTGAATACCTTGCCAGTCATTAAAGTGGTTTCCATAACTCACGTGGTGAGCGTTCCAATCACCGAGAATTAAAAGTGGCTTTGGGAATTGAGAGAAAAACGCATAAAGACTTTCTGACGTAAGTTTGTGTTTCGGAGGAGCATAGACTGAAAAAATACACGTATTCCAGTCTTTGTGTTGCAAACGTACTGCAGAAACATCAACATTGTTATCCATAAAGAGGGCGGGTCTTGTAAAATTAAGTACCTGAAAACTTAAACTTTTATGAACAAGTATCGCTGTACCACCACCTCTCTGATTCGTTAGTCTATCATTCCTGACCAAATAGTAGTTTTTGAAACGTATATTCACAGACGGAGTAAACCAGGTCTCACTAAGAGCAGCTACACGAATTTTATATTTGAAGAGAAAATTTTCAATTTCAACCTTATGAGCAATAGCCGATTCGCAATTCCATTGTAAAATATTAAGTGATCTTGTCATTGAAAATATCCAAAAGGGAATACAAACAAACAGTAGTAATGGTGAACTAATAAAAACCTTAATATTCTTCATCATAGCTTGTAGTCTGCAAATTGTACTGGTTTACCTGCATTGCTGAATTGTTGGCAATTAACTTGTACAAAGCGGGTATCAAGCTTGTAATTGGAAGAACATTATTCTTGAATTCTGTAAGGATTGATACGAGTTCGTCCTGACTTGATAGATTCGTGTACTTATCGCTTCCACCACCCCCGTCAATCCGTGTTTCTGTTTCCGTTGAGGGTAAAGCAGAAGCAATTCTTCCGAATACAGGGACTGAGGGAGACTCCAAGTTGTAGTTAAACTGATTATAATATTTGTGAGTATACTGAGGTGAAAGGGGGGTTGAATGATTACGAGATTGTTTGGTGAATGTTCTTCTTTCATGAATCTTGTTGTGTTGGGGTAAGGAATGCTGTGAAGAACCAGCCACTACTGACGGTTGAATGCAGAATTTCTCTCTCAAAACCAGATTATCTTTAGCAGGCAGACTAGGAAACTGTTCCTTGCGAAGTCCTCGATCCAATGCACTGGAATAAGACTGAACTTTAACATTACTGCTATTAGAGGATGGTGAGATAACAGCCCTAGCTTCATTATAGGAGATATTT
The DNA here is from genome assembly GCA_030545055.2 of Neoaliturus tenellus. Taxonomy (NCBI): domain Eukaryota; kingdom Metazoa; phylum Arthropoda; class Insecta; order Hemiptera; family Cicadellidae; genus Neoaliturus; species Neoaliturus tenellus. The sequence continues at coordinate 255,127,352 of CM061533.1, read as the reverse complement.
TCATATGCCATATATTGGCCTATTTTATATTCTAAGTCTCTGTGGGGACAGTCTCTACTCAAAGCCGAATGATTTCCTCTGCAATAAATACAGCATGGACTTCTAGGATTTGGGCAGTGTTGAGATTGGTGTTCAAGATTACAATTACAACAACGAGTTTTACTTCTACAGGCCTTGGCTGTGTGGCCATATCGTAGACAGTTGAAACATTGAACGGGGAATCTTACATACGGCTCAACAGTACATTTTGTAAAAAACAAAGTCACATATTCTGGAAGGCGCTTTCCCTGAAAGGTCACAACTATTAAAGGCATTGGAACAAATTTTACCTTGCCGTCAGAATCAACAACTCGTTTTTTCAAACGGCGAACAGTTGACACGTATAAAGATTGGCTTAAATCGTAAAGAATATCTTGTTCTGGAATTGAAATATCAACATCCCTAACAAGACCCTGTCTCTGGACCTGATACAAGGGTATGTATGCATTGACATTGTTTTCTTTCGCAAAACGTGAATCTAAAAACCTGTTGGCATTCTCAGCGCTGTCAAAGGTACATTTTAATCGATTTCTACCTACCTTTTTTAGTTCCACAATTCCTCTTACATTATATGCTGCAAGTTTCCGACCTAGAGACATAGGATGGATGTTGCCAATGTTGCCTTGTTTACTAGAACTGTCGAGAAATATTACATAAGGAGCGGGATCGCTGTCAAGGAAACGTGTAAGTCTTTGAGAATTTTCGTTGTTCAAACTAGGGACATTCCTCATTTCATCAAATTCTGTATCAAAAGTATTCTGTGTTTTTTCAGATGGTTGATCTTCATGTAGGTCTACGTCGTCATGGTGTACATTGTCCACTATAGTGTCGTCTCCCTCGGCCCTTTGATCAGAGGGAGTCGGCGAGGTATCCATTTCTTTGTCTTCGCTGAGCAAATCACCATTTCTCACAATATCATTAGTATTTTCGGTAAGCTTGTCATTTCTTGGCAAATAATCGTGATCATATACATGGGGAAGGGAGCCTTTTGAAGAAAGTAACCTATTATCACTACCTTTTTTCATCTTTTTCAAAGAAACACTTTTCGTTTTTCCATTACCAGAATAACGTTTAAGATTAACACTGTCTTCATTAATTTGGGGTAGAAAACGTTTATTGTTATTAAGTCCAGGGCTAATTGGGCCCATTCGAGGTTAAGTGAACAAAGAACGACACAATGAATAGTGTGATGGTAATCAAGCTGATAACAGCTGTTAAAAAATTGCTTAAAATTAATTTTACTTTATTTTTGTTTACTTTTAGTTGTTATTTCGTTACCAAAATAGCAACCCATAAGAGCAATGCTAAAAAATACGATTTTTAAACATAAATTTAGACCAAATTCGATTTTTTTGGTATTGAAGCTGTTTCTAAAGTTATTTTTGGGCCAAAACACTCTTAAATGCAAAATTAAAGCAAAATATAACCGCTAGATTTCGAGATCGTGGAACACACATCCCTTCAAACATTGCTTGTATTCAGTATAGGATTGCAATTCTACAAATTTCTTAGTTGTGTTAACCTTTACTTAATTTTCATGTAATTAAATTGTCATAATCAACAGTATATTTACTACTATTTAACAACTAGTTTTTATTATAGTATCATTCAGTAATTCTGTTACTGGCTCCAATGAAAAACCACATGTTATACTGGTTCGTGCTTTAGTTGAGAGTTGAGTCAGCTGTTAACAGCAAATCTTTTGTTTAGAATTTATACTCCATAAGACCAATGTTAACATTTTTAGAATTTCGATTAAGAATTATACAGATATAAGTTTTTTAACATATAAACCTATACATATATACCAGAATTAAGTTACTTGCAAAGTTTTAAAAAAAGTCGTTTGAGCCGTTTATTTTTTTTATTTTTTTTTTTTTATCTGTGTGGACATATACAAACCTTACTCGTATTAATAGGATTCTGAAATACTGTACTGATAATCCTGTCCCGCAACGAACTATAAAGGATGTGAAAGAACGTAATAGTTCTAAAATAAAATGAGTTTGAAAATATTTTAATTCCAAATCAAGTTGTCAAATTAAAATTTGGTATCGCTTTAATAGAATGCACTTTTATATTCACATTCATACTACTTAAATTAAATAATAATAAATTAATAAGAATAAATTAACATCGTAACATGAAAATTTTAAACTTGATACAAACATGGTAAAGTACCATAGTATGGTACTTTAATATAATATTATTTCCTCAAATAACATTTTTAATAACATATAATTCATTTCAGTGACTCCTAGTCAGATGATATATTTTGAACCCAAACCTGCATTGTTAAAAAGTGACAGTTGTAATACAATCTGATTGAAAAGCAAATGTTACTAATAATATTATGAAACTGATACCGGTACACAATATGTTGTCATGTGAAATTACCAGCTGGTATAACAGTAAAATATAACAAAAGCAAAAAAAAATAAATAAATAAAAATAAAGAAAAAAACACAATAACCTTTAAAAAATGGAATTTTAGCAAGGACAAATAAACACTCACCATCACTACTTTTGGCCCGTCCCATGAAGGATCAAGCTTGAAAAACGGGTTATAACTTAGTTTTGAGTCTTACTGTTTCTTCCACCTTCATTTCACGTAGAGTGAGTCCAAGCACAGCGACGGTGGTGGGCATTAATTTGAACATATTTCTCATCTGTCAAAAGATCTAAAGCTCTTAAGCCGAACAATCACAACTAAGAAAGAAAGCCATTTGCTAAGCGGTCCCGAGATGTTGCTCATTGTAGGAAAAGTGACAAATGACAAATGCCAAGTGTAAGCAAGAACAATAGCCTCGCCGCGGGTGCCCACTAACGAATCCCGTCCCCAAGACTGCGAGGCTAGCGAGGCAGCCTCCAGGGACCTGCGGCGAGGCTAGTGTTGAGAAAACCAACAACCATACGTGGCAAATGTGACGGATTAAGACAAGAGTGTATCATAATTTCTAAGTTCTTTTGAAAAAAAAAACCTATACATAAAATTTTTTATCAAGTTTTGTGATGAAATGTTAAATTGTGACTATATATTTGGTGTCCACTCATCTATGGTTGTCTGCTGGGGGTTCGTTGGGTCGAATTATGGACACAAACACATGAATAACAACAATTTTCCCGAACTTGACTAAAACCGACGTTTCTGGGACCGAAATAAAACCGTTTCGGTTCTTCATACTGTAGAATTGTTATACATTTGGTCTGCATGCGATATAAAATTTTATTCAAGTGAACCCTGAATTACAAAATGAAATGTTGTTTAAATAGTTCACTAGATTCGCATACAAAGCATTGTGTGATTTTTTTATGAGCCCAGTTATCAAACTTCCCTAACATTGCTACAGCATTTGAAAAATAATATTAACTGTTGGAGGATTTTTAACTTCACTTACGTTATGGCCAATTCTACGTTGAATTTCGACTAAACTGGTCTCACTGGTATATGGGTTACAGTACTTCTTTTATAAATAAACAAATATAAAAAGTGAACGTGAAAATATAATATATATATCATTTTAATGATATGTGATGATTTAATGAACAGTTAAAGAAATGTGTAAACAACCAAGAATTAGTCATTATATACCAATAAAATTTTGGAAATGTTGAATAAATAAAGTATCGACTACGCTGACTGTAAATGGTTGTAGGCAAACCCTACAATTACCCACTGGAAGCCAAGGCCGCGGCGGCGCTCGGTGGCGTGCTAGGACGTGCATTGTCATCTTGCTGCCTGTATTGTTGTACTGAAAATATCACTTTGTATGTTAAAAAACGAAAATATAATATAAATTATAGTTTCCGATTAAAATACTCACGTTTTTTTAAATAAATTTGGAACAATATTTTTAATTAAAATTTTATCGAGTAATTAGCCACTTAGTCTATTATGTGGATTGATTTAAGCTCAAAAATTGAAATTTATTAAAAATTTAATAAACATTAACGTAACAACTCTCAGAAGAGCTAAGTTTAATGTTTAATCTTTTGCCTGACTGGTTTTTCTTAAAACATTTTCTCTGATTTTCTAATACATAAACCTATTTTTCGTTATTTCCTTGTAAGACATGCATGATGTAGTGTGGTTTAAGTAATGAAAGTAATAAATCAAAATTCAATCTTTAAGATAAAATGAGATAAAAAATTATGTTCAAGGGACTAATTGTACTAATAACTTCCACACTTTTTCGATTCAAAAAGTTTCAAACCCATCAAATTGATTTAAGGGTGGGTGGTAGAATAATTGTTTTCAAAAGTAGCCCCTTAATACTTAATACTTTACTTAATACTTTATTTGAAACACCGACGCACTCTGTGGTGCGTATTTTAAGGTGAGTATCTATTGAGTGGCCTTTATTTTAAAGAGATTTATAAACAAAGACCAATGACGAAACCAGATCTCACAATACTGTAGGCTATATCTCTCTTAACTGTAGCTAAAATGTATGCCATTCAAAAATTTTGGGTAATCCTACATGATGTAAGAAACTACAGGCGGTATTTACGGTTTTAATTTTAAACAAAATTAGTGGCTGAAACAGAATTTTTCGATGTTATTTGGATTTAAGAATAAAATTTGGTTATATTTCCTAAAAAAACAAAATTCACAACAGAAATATATGTATTTTTATCTAATCTGTATACTTAGAACAGATATAAGTTTTAATAGAACCCGATGCAATTCAATATTAAATTGCAATTATGAAAAAAAAAGCTTTATTTGTTGGAGCATTATAGAGAGCACAAAAACTAATTTATTAATTTAAAGACGTTTAATTTACAACCCACGATTTTTATTCATTAAAACACGTGTAAAAAAACATTTTATCAATTAGTTTTTCCACAACACCTTGGAAATGGTTAAACTAATTAAAACAGCACTCTTCCACCAGTCTTGTCCGATACAGTTGGTAAACACGCGATCCTTTGTGCCAGGAAGTGATTTACAAGTCAAGCAGCCGACTTGAGGTCGAATTACTTTCGATATGAAAATAGGCCAATTTTCTTGTAAACTTAATCCATCGTATTCTTGTTCAAAAACTAAATAACGTAACACTGCCTTATCTATAATTTACTGAATTATTATTGTAACTAGAGATGGCCTCCTGGTCGAAATTCAACCGAACTTTTTCCAGTTGATCTGGACCGTCTGGTTCCAATTAGCTAAAACAATATGTATTAACTGAAGCATCTGTGCTTTCTGATTCGCTAGCATTTGTTATTACAAGAGCTGTCTAATGATTCATTCAATTATCCTTGTCTCATAAGATTAACATTGAAATTTTAAAAGCCTGTAAAGCGTAGCCTCGTGGGCCAATATGAATTAAAACCCGATTCTGCCCATCTACAGAAAAATACCTTTCTAACGGTATGCACGGATTTCTCCTACGATGGACACAGGCTGAGAAAAGAGGAGGAAATGAAACATGCTTGCCTATTAATATACAGATATCGGAATAGTTTACTGTGAGTTTTTTTCTTCCTATGAAGAGTCAGAATAATACCTAAAAACGTTCTAAAAATTCTAAACCATAAAAAAAAACAGTGATTTAATTAGTTACCAATGCGTATACTAAATTATACCATTATTTTTAAGAAACATTCTTATTTTAATACTTTTGGTTAATAAATAGTTTTAAAACTTCATCTTTGATAATTTGATCATTAATGTTATTGACTAATTTGATGGTTCAATTTAATTTAGTGTGAAAATTAATTGATTGTTCACTATGGATATTATTTACCAATTAATATGATTGCAACAACAGTCAATTGTGCTAATAGCCTAATTGGTTTGGAACAAAAACTTCATGTTATGAAAAGAAATTAGCACGCAGCATAAACATCTAATAATATTGTATTCAATGTATTGTTCACTATCTATTTCATTCCTGCAATTTTCTTTTTCATTCAAAACATTTCTTAATATAAATAGAACTCAATATCTGGAATAGTTAACGATAACGGATTAAGCTACTAAATAAAGATGTGCTAGATTTATATTTATAATGTTCATAGTGTAAATGTAAGTAAATATAATGATCAATAAATTATACATAACATTTTATAATTTTGATTGAATGTTGTTCCTAAATCAAGATATAGACTTATTTAAAGGCTAAAACAACTGTTAGTCCGCCAACTGATCCTGTTGAAACCCTGTGTGGGTTACGCGTTTCGGCGATTATTCCCTAGTGAGGGAAGTAAGTTCTTCTACAGATGTCTGAAGATGGCGGATAATCGCCAAAACGCTTAACTACACAGGGATTCAACCGGATCAGTGGGTGAACTAACAGAACTTTTAGTCTTTAAATAAGTACACAACATTTCAATCATCGTTATAACTTGATGTTATAGCTTTGGTTTGTTATACATATATTCAAATTCTCTCATATAAGTTGAATGTATAAATATAATTTTGTAGCAATTGACTTATGAAATAATATTATTAAATGATTATTAGGACTCAGAAATACTTATGAACCAATACATGTGTTTGTAAAAATATTTCTGCCTATACCTGGTGTCATAGACCACCCGTACACCCCTTTTAAAATCTACACAATTAATTATTCATAAAAACAAATTGAGCCATTATAGCTAAACCGGATGCGCTCTATCCATTGATTATAAATTCAATGTACAGGGTACCAGAAGTAACCTACACGGACCAGAAGTGAATAATTTGAAATACGAACCCCCACTTTTTATGGTATTTTTGGATTCTAAACATAATTCTAAGACAACTAAAATTTAATGTGCACGTATAATCCAGCAGTTTGGGATATTATGGAGGTAGAAGTTTGATTTTTCCCATAAGAATAACATGGGGCTAAATATTGCATCCATTATCTCTCTAAATTTCCCTTTAAACTAAAAAGGCCTAGCATAAAAATGCCTTAGACTCTTCTTTTAAACACTTTAGAATCATAAATTATTAGTTTTGTAATAAATTATTTTATTTTTCCATAATTTGTTTCAATATGACGGATATTAATTTAAATTTTAAAATTAATGACTTCCGTTCTGAATAGGTTACTTCTGGTACACAATGTCCATTGAAATTGTCATCAATGGATAGAGCGCAATTGGTTTACCTATAATAGCACGATTTGTTTTATTAGGAAATTAATTTGTAGATTTTAAAAAGGGTGTGGGTAGTCTGGGACACCCGGTATTTGTTCATTTTTAAAACTTTTTCATAAAATAAATCGTAAGTTGATATAGATCTAATTAATACTAATTAATATTGATTATGGATATATTTTTAGGATATTTGCTTTTTCGCAAGTTCTGTAGCGTAGCCTTATGTAAGTTTTATTTAATACATGATATTGGTTTTATATAGTTAAAAATATTTGATCATATAAAGTGTTATAAAAAAAACATAAGTTAATTTAATTCATTATTTCAAGAGTAGAAGACAAACAAAAATATAAAAGTAATTAGTATTTAATACTTCATATAAAGAACAAACATTTAAAGGAGCAGAAAATCAAATTCAATGGTGCATAATAGTACCTGTTAGTGTATTTTCATGTTTATTTTTCGAGTTGAGTTTTTAAAGTGAAATAAACAAGATATTTAATTGTTTATTAAGATAAAAAAAATTTTGAGTTTATGATTTTTTGTTACTACTGATTTTTAGTGGTTTGAATAATGTTTTTCATGGAAAGACTAATTCATAATTATTTATTTGTGTTATTGTTTATTAAAGGTTTTAATTTCTCAAAAGAATCGAGCTTACTTTTCATTGTCTTTGGATACTACTATATACGCACAGGTCGGCAGGTGTGGGCTGCTATACCCACGTGGTGTAGTAAGACTGCTCAATCATCGCTGATAACCTATATTGCCCTCCAGATATCAGATATCAGAGTCAATCGAAGATGAGACGTCAGCCAATCAGTTCTGGGAGCGGAGCAGCTTGGCAAATAGACACTCGGCTCTTCTCCGCGCCACCGCATGTCTGCCGGCCCTGTCAATATGTATCTCAACAAATCTGTACTCTTTCACTGTTTCTTGTTGGAAACATATTATGTTGCTATTTTGATTGTTTTTGTCTGTTAGGTTATAGTGGACTTACGGAAACCGTCTTTATCTGGTCTTTTTTGCGTTGGTACTAGTATTCCGTCGTTGAAAATTAATAATGATAAACCAAATAAGTTTTAAGCGATTGCGATACATTTTTTTAACTTTTACGACTTTGTAAGTCTTATATACAGTGAGCTTAAAAAACTGCGTTAAAATTTATCTAGGCTATTTGGTATTTAACTTTAGTTATGTATAGTTTTCAATCAAACAAGTATAAAATGTTACTAGAACTACCAGGATACTATTTAAAACTATTTGGATTTCCGAGGATACCATATAGTCTGCCACCGTACTGCATTGGTTTGTGCTGTAAAGAAAATAGTAGTGTGGTCAAGTTGGAGCCCCTGATAACACATGAAAACTCTCAAACCATACCTTGGCCAACCGTTAACTCAAAATTTGCTTTACTATGAATACTTTATTAAGTTTATAATATTCTAACCACTCTACTCACACTTAAAAAAATGTATCTGTCTTTCACATTACGACATTTATTGGATAAAAATGTCATTTACAGAAATAATAATGATGTCCTACAATTTTAAAACGTTAAATCATTATTACTTTGAGACAGGGTGGGTATTTTAATCTCAATATGAATGAGAGCTGAGTGTAAGATGATTGTGGCGCGATCTTGTAGTCTTGTTACTGACTAAAGCCGACATTCTCCTTAGGCAGGACTGTTAATTAATAGCCCAACAGCCAATGGTATCTAGGGACTTACAGTTTAACGTGCAATCCGAACCACAATTTCAACGTCATATATACGAATTGGTCTAATTATGAGGATGGTCTTTATGGATGAACTAGTATTCAATAGTGCGGATGTTAATCCCCACCAGGGAATATCGCATCCACAAGCCATCGCTGATAACTATCCACAATTCGTGACCTCTAAGTAGCTGGATTACAGGACGTCGCCACCGTCCCAGTCAATTAAGTTTGGAGCATTTACACGGTTTTTACTCTAAGTATACGAGTGAATATACATATATTCAACTATTCTCCGTACAACACGTGGTGTCAGTTCGTTGAACTCCATACAGTCGTGTCTTCTCACGTAGCGTCGTATGACAGTGTGCAGTATTGAGTAGGACGCGTCGCGTCGCTTACGTCAGTTGTCGCGCAGCCGCGCCGTGCCGCCGTGACGTCACACACTTATCTGCGCTCACTTGGACATTACCGACGATAAATAATAACTCGTTATCGATCATCCGCGGTGACACGTCACTGGCGCTGTTTGTTGTCACATTCAGAGGTTCTATAGCAACCACCGGCCCCGCTATAATTGGGCCCACTGCGAACAACGAGAAAACACTTGACCTACATTCATCAGCTTAGAAGGTTTCTTCGGAGTGATTTACCAATCGAGATAATAGCAGTGTTGGGGCTGAAGAAACGATGATTTTATTCTGCTGTTGGTGACTGACTGAACGATATAATTATATTGAAACAAAAGGCGCTACTTAAAATGTAACCCTTTTCTCCTTTTCTACATTTTAAATTATAGAAACAAAGTTTATATAACTAAATTATTCTTAGAGCTACTTTTGTGTAAGCTACTAGCAAAATTATAGCCTTCGGAGTTTTTTCTCAAATTATAATAAATTCTTGCAAAATTGAAATTTGTTACAAGTATAATTCTGAAAAGCTCCGTAACTTGAAGGCAAGAGGGTGAATCTCAATATCACTTTATATCGAACAAAGGAACATCACATGACCGAGACACTAGCCCCCGTTCTTCATTACACTATCACTTTAATTCACTTATCGTTCACTTCTAATGCTAACCATCGATCTAAACTATTTTTGAGCGAATGTTGTATTTATTTAGTACTGCAATTAAGTTCACAAGTGAAAATTTCTATTATACACTTTTTTTCCTACACAGGTTTACCGATAGGCCTAAGGTTAGATGTTTAACTTCGTGATTAATAGAGTGTCAACACGGTTGAATATTACCCCTGTTTTTTTTATTTTTTTTTTTTTACTTTACTTTTCTTTTGCTAAAACAGGGGGTCTACTGGTCACTGAAGTCACCGAAAGTGACTGATTTTAGGTAATGGTCCCCAAAAAGTCACTGATTTTTCCTTCAAATGCAAGAAAAGTCAAAAATTTTAGTATAAATTGCGAAAAAATGTGATTGTGAGCAAAGGTTTTACTACTTTTACTGGGGTACCCTAACATTTTCTATCTTAGAGAAAGTCACAGACTTTTTCCATTTTTCACACTTAAAAGTCACCAAAAAGTCACTGATTTTTATATCTCTTTGGCAGTAAACACCCTGTAAAATATTTTATAAAAGTTTACATTTATGTCGTCTACAGTTGAAAAAGAGTTAAATACCTTGAGTAACTTTTAAAGTGAAATTACTAATATTGAAATTATTTAAGACGCAAATTAGCATAACCTAATTAGTAGATAGCTCGGTTTTCACTTTGGGGTGGCGGGTGGGAGGTGTGTATTCATCAACAGATGAGCCGCGGTGACGTAATGACGCACTGACAGCGCGTGAGGCGACGTCCGGCGGATAAGCAGCTTAGAAGGACCTGCCTCTCCCCATTCTTAACACTGGAAGTTGTCAGATTTCTTGGCTTGCGCTCGCCAGGTTTCCCCACTACCAGTAAAGTCCAATAAACATTTAGACGCCACCTGACAACTTCACTTTCTGTCTAATTCTCTTTTGCTTCTTTCTCCGATTTGTTTATATTAAATATTTTGAATCTACTTTTTTTAAACACGACTGACGTAAAAACGTTATTATAAAAACAGTTTTAATATTATTATATCACTAAACCATATAAATTGAAAATAAAATTATTTAATTAGGCTTTTGTAAAAAAATAAACTTAAAATAAAAGTATTTTAGGGGTCGTCCATAAATTACGTCATCTGAAAATAGGGGGGGGGAGGGTCCAGATTGAAAATTACGGTAGGGTGATGTGCAAGGGGGGGGGTCGGCTTTGATATGACGTCATTTTAAATATGATGTTTTATATCAAATTTTGACAGTAAAACAATGATCAGTTCTAACACAACTCAACTATTATAAAATAATTATTTATGAAATACCTTAAATTATTTTTAGGCGTTGTTTTATAGTTTATTTTTCCATTGAGAAAGTAATTTTGGCTTTATTTCTGAATTTAAATTCAGAATAGATTAATTTGTTTATCAGGTAGCGTTTAAAAAGCATTATTTTTACTTAAAACGGAGGTTTGTTAAAAATGACGTCATTTTTCCGTGAGGGGGGGGGGTCAGACAAATTATGATGGTAGGATGATTTTAGGGAGGGGGGGTCCAAAAATGGCCAAAAAGCGATGACGTAATTTATGGACGGCCCCTTAGCAAAAAAAAGTACTAAAATTTATTATAGCAATTTACAGCGAGTAAGGCACAAAAGTTATAGTTCATTTATCAACCAGAAGTATTTAGGCATACACGTATTTTCTATCTTATATCAGTCTATTTCCATAAATCCACAAATTTTGTGGAATAAAACATTTACTAACAGCAAAAACAAATACAATAAAAAGGATTTCCGAGAGTTTCACGAGTACTAAGTGTAGAACTTACACGGGTAACGGTCAAAAAGCTTGATGTCATCTGGTTACCTGTAACGATTTAAAACTCTGTCTTGACTATTTATGAATAGTCTGAATCGTAATGCTTGAAGACTAACATGAAAATAAGAGTGATAAGGTTCTATATTAAAATTTTTTATATTATACGATATTACGACACTTTCAAATGTGCAGCGTGATTCGAACGTTTGCTCAGGTCTAACACAAAGCATTCTTGGTTGAACGCACGGCATGTGGCGTTTACGCTTTGACAAGTGGCCCTTGCTATGGAGCTGGAATGCACTTCAAATTACACGTTCATACACTAATATTTTTGTGTGCATTTTTACTGTAGGCTTAACAATTTGACAATAGTTTATGTCATACTTGTAGCCCTTCAAGTAATGTTTTCTGTTTAAAGATGAATGTCATATAAAATTAATGACAGTAGTATATAAACAAAGGGTAGTTGAAAAAGAAGTAAACACTTTCTAATGTACATTATAAAACTAATTTTATCAAGAGACAGAAAAATTTGTACTATTCAAAAAAAGGTATTTGAAAGCTTTTTCAACAAGCTATGAACGTTCTATGTGTGAACCGTGGGTCAAATGGCTTACATCAATTTTATAGACAGGTTATGTTCAGGTGTTTTAGGGCACTGTATTGTCTTCAAAACTCTCTATAACTCTAATTCTGAGCTTCTTCTTAAGCTTAATTTGATTAGACTGTACTAAATAATTACGAGTCCGGTTTTGACAGTATACGTCTTTTATCTATCAGGTAATGATGAAAATGAAGTTCTAACTCCACTTATGATTCTACTACTCATTACTTCTTCTCTACTCTTTACTTCATCCTCTTAAGAATTAAGACAACTCTTGAGAAGATCTAGTGCGTTTTGAAGGTAGTAATTCTCTTTTGCAAGTCTGGGCAGAATTTGTCAATGAAATTTATGTCTATCGTTCCACCCTGGAGTCTCATGTAGAAAATGTATAACTTGTTGGAAATATAAAATTGTATATATCCTATCTCAAATTTGTGCTATGTTCATTAGGAAGCGTATACTTTTTTACTACAATATATATGCTCGCATTTTTAATGTTTATTGTAATGGTAATTTGTAATTGGTTATTCATTTAAAAGTAGAATGAGGATTTACATTTAAGACAAAGCAAAGTGTAATGGTTTATTGCAATCTTCATTATTTATATAGTTTGGTTGAAAAGTAACTTGCACCCCCTCCTTAACTGTTTTAACTATTTGAGATATTTGTAATTGGTTTGCGGCAACCTTCTTGGATATAAGGGGCTTCAATAATGAGGGTACAATAACCTCATGTCCAATAAGGTTGCCGGAAACGAATTTAAACTATCTCAAATAGTTAAAAAGTTAAGGGGGGTGCAAGTTACTTATCAACCCCCCTGTATAGACAACACTTTATTAATATTTTTTTTCATTGGCTACAACAATAGTTCTTAAGTTAAAAGAAACGGAGACCCCTTTGTCCAAACTAAATGCACTAATTTTGATTATTCTGCATAAAAATTGTTCTATGTTCTGCAAATTTGTTTAAACAATAATCAAGGGGTCTTCCTTTCTTCTAACGACTTGTCCTTGTAGCAACACCGTGATGGAAGCTACCACTTGACGATCCCGAGCGCCGGTCACCGGAAGTGCTTTGGTCGGAGCCGAACCGGAAGTGAGTGATGATGTCGGGACAGTAGAGTGGCGGAGGCTAGCGATGGGCCTCCGATGTTGTCCTGGACGGTCACGCTGGTCATGAACAGAGCGGAAGAGGTGCAGCTGTTCAGGAAGTCTCGCGAGGTGCAAGTGCTGCGGCCACAAGATGACTTGGTGCTCAGTGTGCTCAAGGCCCCACTGGGACCACAGACTTGCGTGGGAGTCGCCACCACTAGCGAGGACGACGACCACAACGACAACGACAACGACGCCGACGAGAAGGCCAGACTGCAGAATGTACGTGTCCACAGGGTAGAGACCAAAGAGGTTAAACCAGTTATAGAGTGATACTAAGAAGTTTTCTCATTTTATTGCTACCATTTTACCCACAATTCCCGCCGTTTCCTTGGTAACCAGGCCTTTGTTTCTAACGTTCCCATCTGTTATCTGCGGTTTTACACTAGCGCCGGACGTCACGGTATGTGTAAAACCGCAGATACTTCAACCAATTTTCAAAAGCTTAAGAGTCATCTTCACCCCTGTGCCAGTAGCTCATTGTTGCGCAGTCGGCAATGTTAACCATGCGGCTTTTAAGGCAAAACATAGTATTTTATTTCCCTGTTTCGGACGCCACCGTTTTTCAACTGACTTTAAACTTGGTAAGTGTTTAATTGAATAGTTACACTAGGCCCCTCATACCTCGATATTTTTATAATTTGACAAATACTATTAAGAAAAATCGAGCTACTTTGCAAAAGTCACATAGAGTAATATTTTAATTTTCAAAATTTCGAGGTATGCGGGGGCTAATATAACTATTCAACCAAACACTTACCAAGTTTAAGGAAAATCGGTTGAAAAACGGCGTCCAAAACAGGGGATAAAATACCATGTTTTAGCATAAAAGCCGTGTGGTTAACATTGCCGACTGCGCAACAATGGGCTACTGGCCCAGGGCTGAAGATGACTCTTAAGACCATCAAATCAAAGTGAGTTTTAAAAACAAACAAGTGATCAGATTTCTTACTAGTCTGTGGTTGCGACCAACCAGATTACCTAAAACTGTTAACCAAGGAAACAAAAGTTAAGTGTATGATAGTTGCCAATGAAACGTTTGGAACTGTCGGTAAAATGGCGGTGATAAAAAGGAGCAACAAAGTAACATGGGTTTATTACTCTATAGTTAAACCTCATAGGTAGAACACATTGGAGCTGGAGTTGTTTACTGGTAGCAGACCTGAGCGTACATTCGATGAGGTGGAGAGGTTTTGAATGCTTGCGGTGTTCTTTTCCAAATACTGTAGTTGCAAACAAGACAACAACTTTTAAAATTCATATAAATTCATTGAGAGACCCTTTAGGGGTGATTGTAGAGTCAATTTGTAAAGAGTATTACAGGTCTTTCTCACACAATTCACTATACTCCCAAAAATATTCAATACGACTTCTATTAGAAATAGTTTTGAAAATACAACAGCAACTTCCATCATCGATCATGCTAGCTGTGCGTTTTGTTTTGAAGAATCTAAGTTCCAAAAATTGTTTATAAGAATCATAATTTTGTAATTTTGTAAAGAAATAACGCTGAACGTAAGGAAGCGTTTTGATTATTCACTGCAACAAAAGCTCGCTGCTAAAATCTACACTAGTCCAACTATGGCATCCCGATTTAAAGTAGTCGTCACTAGCTCTCGTATCGGCGAGTTTTAGAATTTGTGAATTAAGTATGTAGAACATTGGAATATTGTTAGTGTTTTATTTAGTGTTTTGGAATATTTTAAAACAAACTGTTGCCTTTTCTCTCAATGAATATATGCATTTTGAAAGTTGTAATTTTTTTAAACATCCGGTATATCCCATTTCGAGAGGTAAGTTACCAGCTAGGCTTATAGCGACCAACCCGCCCCTCCTGTGTTGTACCTATTATAGTGTAGGGTAAAACTTTTTTATGGATGATACAAAAAAATTCACAATTTCTGACAGATTTTCTATAATTATTAAAACAACCCGGATATGGTTAAGAACAGTCTGATGCGTCTTTTTCGAGGTTACTCTTTTAGGATCGTTGCCTTTTGAATCTTTGATGTAACACCACTGTAATATTTAATCTATAGTACGCTCAAAAGGGGTTATCAGAGCTTATTGATATAATATAATCAATTCTAAGCTTTATTAATTGTTTTAAACATTTTTGCAGAAACAAATGATACAACTATACAAAGAAACAATTATATAAAATTATTTAAAATTGTAATTTTTTACATCCCATTTATTGAGATTTAAAAAATGCAATAACGCTCTAAAACCCATCATATTCTTTTCAAATATTTAATTTAGTAAAAAAAAAAAAATTATATTGGCTCCAATAAGGTTGAGTTCAAGGCAAAGTTATATTAGTTGGATAACTACTAGTTTTCAACTAATATAGGTAAGATTAAATTAGGCCTACACTGTAGGTACTTTAGAGCTTGTTACGGAAAGGTAACTTGTTTTTTAACAAAGTTTTTTTTACAAATAAGATAATTTCAGTTCTGTTAAGTAAAGAATTTCATGGTACTTTTATAGATTGCCTAAGTAAACCCATAATTTAAATCTTATGAAAATAATTATGTTTCACATATGTCTACATTAAAACCTAATAAAATTATTTATGTATTTTACTTTATATATTGTTTAAAATAAATGACTTGCACAAAATTATGTTAAATAAATTTATTGTTTAAAAAAAACTAGAGTTCGTACAAAATTAATTTCACGAAAATATAAGCAATCTAGGAAGATGAGTGAAGTAGTTTTGATGCCACGTACATGAATACACAAAACAACAAAATATTATTCATATCTACTTTAAATTCAGATCTTTAAATTGTGGATGGGTTAATTCGAATTTTAGGACAATGTGAAACAGATTTGTATCTAGTCCACCGCGACTTTGGCGATACGGGTATTATACTGATTGGATTGAATTAATCTACTTGATATGCATTCATTCATTGGACATTGTGTTGCAACAGTGTCTGGGGAACCGGCCTACAAGCTGTGGGAACACAACATACGTAGTAGCCTACATAAGTATATAATACCGAAGCGGGATGCAGCTTTAAACTAAATGTTAGCTGCTAAAAGGATAAATTCAACAATGAATTTATTCAGTGAGCTCATATTTTTATGTGTAGTGCAAGCTTTAAGAATGGATGATTTGAAAGGAGATATTTCTTTTCAAGGATTTTTTTTAAACTTATTCCAACAAAATAAAAGTACTGGTTACTTAGTTTGAAATTTTATATACATCTATGGTATGTTTAACCTCTTCTACACAAGTTAAAAAATACACAGTGTCCCAAAAAACTGATCAACTTTGTACCAGTGCCAATATGTAAATAAAATTCGTAAACAAATTTTAAAACATGTAAAGTAACACACACATTGATGTATGGCCTTCCAAAATGGCTTCTATTTTTGGCAAAAATATATTAAATTTGGTTATCTAACTCTATGTTTCTGATTGTTGCATTAATTCTTATATTGATTTATAATCTAACAGTGTTCCTTCAACGAGGATGTCGACATAGCTTTGTCCAAAACTTCTTTGCAGCATCACATGTAATTTTAATTTACCATTGTTCAACACAAACGGAAATATTTCTGGAGCGTAAATGGCGTTTACCTTGTTATGGTTATGTTTTGAAATTGAAAGTTTTGATACACAATAATCAGTAGATATACGAAATTTTTTAAAAATCTTCTATTGTATGGCAACTTAAGAAATATCTATGTACACCTCAATATTCAAAGTAGTTGAGTTTTTTGAGTTTTTTTGAGAAGGTTTGTGTGTTAGTGAAATAAAGATACCATAGAAAGTTTCATAATTTATTCTTTGGAAATAAACACTTAAACCTGGTTGATTATTGTAGAAAAAATTTACAATTATTCGTAAAAGTATTAATGAACACAAATCATAGTGCTTTAAATCAAAATTTATAACAATGCGAAATATATTTACAGTGTTTGTCTAAATTGGATGATTACTTACTAGATTTCATTGATAGTTTTAGAGACTATTTTACAAACGTGGCGGAAACACGGAAATTTAGCAACGTGCGATTACGGTCCCTGTGGTTTGTACAAGGTAATTGGCTGGAGACCGGACTCGTGTGGTCCATTGTTGCAGCATGTGATACCATCGAACACCGAACAGCTGGTTAGTCAGTAATCAGCTCTCAGGTAAACGGGGAAATGTGCGAACCACTCGATCGGTTTCATCAGTGAATTGAAACTGGGCGTGAGGGACGGAATCAATTCACTTCAATGTTAGTTAAAGCTTGAGATAGATTAATTATTTAATATGAAACTCTTGGTGGAATAAAATCTGTAGGTTATCTAGGCAAAACATGGTTTGAATGATTTTCCGGGAAATTTTAATAGTATACGAGATCCAGCAAAATTACTAAATTCATTGCCTATATTTTGCGAAAGTTACATATGAATGATTTTATGTTGGCAAATGAATTAAGGACCATGGTGTTTTTATTTTTTAAAATTAATAATATTTAATTCACAATTTTCTGTTATAAATGTTGTTTTTGTAATCAATATGATGTTTATATATTGCTAAACTGCAATATTTTACAGTTTAAAATATGTTTTACGCCAACCTACATGGTGTACATAAAGTACCTCACGGGTTTGATACTTTATGAACGATAACATATAAATAAAAAATAAAAACGCTTGGTACATCAACACTACACCTCAAAATCTACTTTTTGGAGGAACTATCACTTTCTGTCATGTCATGGGATCGTCCCAACTGGAGGCAGAAGGAAATCTTAAAGTAAGCATGGGTCAATATATACGTCAAATTAAAGGTATCTAAGAATAGTGCCTCAAACTTGACCTCAAAAGGATGATCGAGTCAAAAATTGCAGGCGATTAAACTTTGCTTTAAAACCACATTGCTGAAAAAAATAAATGCAATAACTCCCGATACAGTCGACCGTTTATAGTCAGGTTTGTGGCAAATTGCTTGGAATACAAAGCCCCTTATAATCATGTATGAAATGATGTAGGCAAACGAAGTTTTTCCAAGACTTCCTTTAGGGATGTCTTTGTGGAAGTCGTCAGGGAAACTGCAACAGCCCTCCATCGGTCATCCTTCTAAAATCGGGTTTTTGGCAATGTACTCTAAAGAAATAGATTTTTAAATGTACTGTTAGTTCCGTACAAAATATTATTGATTTATTTGTTATAGTTCAGAAAATATTAAACTCATGCGGAACTTTATATACACCCTGTAGGTTGACGTAAAACATATTTTAAATTGTAAAATATCGCAGTTAAGAAATGTAGTTACACACTGTGTATAATCCTCGCATTTTTACTAGTTAAAATCACTGTATTTCAGTGCGTGGACTTTAACTCCATCAAAAGTGGGTTACGTCAATTCAGGGGTACCAAAGCACAGTGGAAATATGTTAATGCCGCTATTCGGAGTAATATAATCGCACAATGGAGGTTTAACTGCCAGTCGTCAGGTTGACTGGAGCAGTTAAAACTGCCATTATAAGTTTAACATCGCGCCGTGATAGGCAGCCGTTCTAACGTGGCCGCCATATTGTTTGTGTTGTTAAACTTAACTTTGTGTGGTTTACCGCCGGCCACAATGCCAACAGTGGTGTTAAACTGAGCATTGTCCAACTACCATACTTGAAAATGGATTCAACACCAATCGTGGTTCTTAAATTATAGTTAAAAAATTGATAGTACTGAAATAAACAGTATTCTGGAATAAATATTATACTAAGAAATGAGTTTTTATAATTTGTTTGTGTGGTGAAGTCTCGTAAAAATTATTTTGTTGCCTAGAACGTTTGGTGCTAGTTAGATGGGCGTTCCCACAAACAATATCACTCAACATCCCAAAACTAAATTTAATCCATTCATAAAGAAATGTACGTGCCTTTAGTCTAGCTAAATCACATAGGACTGGTCAGAAAATTTATAGTGAATACAATATTTTGTTAGATGACCATCTAAATAGTTGGTTGGTAAACATTAGATTTAGCTCGGCGAACACAACTATTCGGCAAACGTTTTTTATGTGTGGAGTTCGCTTCAGGGTACTAAGTCACCTTCAAAACTTCTCAACATCTTCCTAGATGCTTTAAAACACAATAATCAATACTCAGATATTAACAAATCTTAAAAACACAAATATGAACTGACTAATAAAAAATTTTATTACTATTTTGTCTTATGACACTGTCGGCTTCTCTAGGCCATAATTATAATATTAAATTATCAAACCTTTGTTGCATTAAATACCCCAATCTCCTAATTTCTCCTAATAGAAATGTTTTACAGGATATCGTATGTAAAAATAATCCTAACTACAATGTTCTTCAACTTAAGATATGTTTATGATTAATATTAACATGTTTATACATGATTTGTGTAATCATACAATTTACCTTTTCGTTAAAGTCAGTTACTTCTTGTAATATAGTTTTAAAAAGATTCATACCTGTAGCTTACATGCCCCCTGTCTGTTGTACAGCTGTAGTCAAACTTTTACTGAGGTAAGGCCTAACCATAAAAGTAGCGACAAAATCGAATTCTGGCCCAGTCACATTGTGACAGCCAGAAGTGACGTCACATTCTGTAGTAAAACAATAGAATTTGAGATTTACGACGTCACTATTAACATCTTTAACCAAACATTTTAGGCAATGATTCTACCGGGTGGTTGTTTAGAGCCATACCCATTTAAACTCTCGGTCGTGACATCATTTACTAAGATGTGACGTCACTATCGGCTCTCAACATTCGGATATGCCAGAAGCTCCATTTCGCCTCTACTAATGAGAGCACAACCGATTGGCCTCGTAAACGTTGGCTACAGCTCCTCCCGTAGTGACTTGTGTACATATCGCAAGTTTCCCCCAGGACTCTCGCGCATCCATCGTCTCCCAGCGCCGCATACCCAGGTACGGCGAGGCCCACCACAAGCGAGTGCCCACGCCGATGAAGAAGCGCCGCCACCAGCGCCACCACGAGCGCGCCCCCGCCACGCCGAACTCGGAGGCCGAAGACGCCGAAGGGGAGACCCCTCCCGCGCCGGCGCCCGCGGGCGTCCCCGACCCCTACTACCCCATATATCTTCCAATCGACCAGGCGTTCAAGGCGAAATACATCTTCCACCAGAGGAGGGGCAAGACCTTCCAGGAACGCGTGTACGTGTTCCTGGAACACCCTGTCGGCTGGGTCTGCTTCATCTATCATTTCAGTGTGTGAGTATCTTTATATTTTCTTAAATTTTAAAATATTGTGAGTAGCTGCAAAATGTCACATTCAGCTCAGTTCAATGACTTCTAAGAAGTTCACTAGGAAAACTATGACGTCACTGTGCGACGGATATGCTGAAGTCATCGACTATCATGTCATTTAGATGACGTCGTTTCCTCGTGATACTCTAATAGGTCATTGAACTGAGTTGAATATGACGTTTTGTCACCACTATTTTGTTCTCCTCTTGTGTGTCCGGTTGTCTACTTTGTCTCATTTTTTTTTTATTCACATAGACTAGAAATCTGAGCATGCAAACATTTTTACACAGTAACAGTTAATAATATTTAGGTAAGGTTAGTTTAGGTCGGCTTAAATAACCATTTAGCGAGAAGAAGAGATTTTGCGGGACGGATTGCGAAACTTGACCGGTGTTTCGTCTCCAAGGAGAAAAGTTATCCAGCCATAAGGGATCTCCATACAACATTTTACGGGAGGGGGGTAAACTGTTACGTTCAAGAGAATGATACTGATTAACCCGATAGCAGATTTGGGATTCAAACCCACGAAATCTTTGCTATGGCCGCGAAGTAACGCCACGCTCACCACTACTTATCCAAACTAACTCTTTTTAATAAGTAGTTTTGTAATAACCTTCTACAATGTAATTTTTTTTATATTATTATGTTTCGAATAAGTTTTGATAAAAGGTTTTATACTCCTATGGACCCGTTCGTCATATGGCTTCTGTGCGTTAAAGGTAAATTTGAATTAAAGACTGCATAATTTCTCTCTGATTTTTTTATTTCTTCAATAATTCAGTTTGAAAATAGTCTAATGTACCATGTGCCTATAAAGTCTTACCCTAATTCAATAGCTTTGCTATACGGAAACTATTAAAGCTACTCGCAAATTGCAATTATTTTATTCAAGCGAATTTAAAGTAGGTTTTTTTTATTTTTGTATCACCTTAACTTAGGTGATTGACAACAATACAGTTTACTTACAATCAAGTACAAAACCGAATCAGGAATAGTGAGTAAGCAATATAAGTGATAGTGTGTCCTTTCGATCGACGAAACTTACTCCCCTATCACTGTCCAAAGACGGATTTTTCATTTGAACATTTTGAAGACGTGTAATAAGTATCAAGAGGTCATTATACACATTTTTGTTAAAGAGACGGTGTATGCCTACGGAAGTGTTAGCCTAACATGGAACGAACTTAAAAGTTGTCTAAGACATTTAAAAGTAACCCGAGGCGCACACATAGATGCGTGTTGAGTTTGTACATAGCTAAAAAACTTAAGTCACTTGTTAAAACGTATAAAGAAGTTATCCTACCATCATTTGTGTCATACTATTGTTTCTTTATCAGGGTAAAACTATGTGAATGGATCACATAAATTGAACAATAGTTCATTTGCATGAAATTCATACTCTGAACCTTCCAACATAACGAATCATCCATAACCATAAATGCATAAGACAGGTTTAAAACATTTAACTATTAATTTAAATACATTTAATCCTTAAACATTTTATTTTGATTTAAATTAACGAGCTGGAATAGTGTTTATCCATGGTTAAAAACGGATATTGAAAGTTTTCATTAATGACAATGATCAACTCAAGCTGGTATTTGATCGGTTTTGACCAAACCGTTTTGGTAGTCCAGTGTTTTAGTTTCATTTGTAACCTATCTAACTGATGATTGATTCCCTTGTAGCCGTCCCTTATCACGCATAGTCCCTGGCCACAGGAGGAACATGTTGTCTGACAAGGTACATATCAATTAACCCTCCTTCAAGGCGTGTATTCCTCCCACACTGGTCCGTGCTCTTCTTAAACCTTGATGTACAACATCATCTTACAAACTATAACTGGCTTTTTACTCTTTTAAAGCCGTCATTTTCAAGCAAATAAAATGTTACACAAGATACATATTTAAAGAAAATAATAAATAATTTCGTTTAAAAACAAAATTTTACAATTGACATAACATAAATATTCGTAAAATAATTCAATAATAACATCATTATTTTTCTATAAACAATGTTAACTTTCCAAAATCTTTTCTTGGCATATGCAATAATAAACTATGAAACTAATTATGCAATACTTTGTGTTGCAAACAGTATTTGTTGAGAGTGATTAAAAAAAACTCGGGTTATTTTAAATTGTTACTTAACAATTTAATAAAACCATATTCGTAATGTAGATTATAAGGTAGTTAAATGAACATAACAATAAAATGTGAATGCCTACGCTTTAAATTAAGCTAAATGTAATATACTGCACTTTATTCCTCCGTGGATTACAATTATGTATAGTGTTTAAATGAATGTGCAGCGGAAATTTATATCGGTGCTCAGGTGAACGGTGTGTGAATAAATTAGGTTGAAACTACACCCTAAACAATATAAATTGCTGTCGCTTTGGTTTACATTACAAAAATTTTTTTATAAAAGACTATAAAAAAAGAAGTTTATTGATGAAATAAAATTTAGTTATATCAACTGTAGTCTGAGAACATCTGGTATGATCGACAGTGCATGAAATTTACAATTCCCTACTTACGTATCGTGAATATGTTTACGTGTTTTCAGACGTTTTAATTCAGTACTTAACTAAATTTGAACAAGACATCAATATATGATTCAATTAATTGATTTAATTCATTGAAATTTTTGAACGAATTAGTTATTTTTCTTAATACGAGGTAAAAATAATACCTGAACAAGCAGTAATTCATTTACATTTATCAAAGTAAATCAAATTACCCTTGCTATTGTTATACATGGGTGCTGTAAAGTCTGGAAGGGGCTTGATACTTTTTATTAATAATTTAGATAGAAGTTTTGAGACTGGAGAAATCAATTGAATGCTAAAAACCCTATTTTAGCAATATGTTTTTAAGGTTGTCTGCCATTTAAGGCATTGTCATCCATCTGAGGTTGGTTTGTCGAATTGTACACTGATGATTGAGTTATTTAATTTCATCTATATACCAACTTATCTTACATTTAGAATTTTACATGATTTTAATTAATATTTTATGGGTTGACTCCCATCAGACTTGAACACTCAGTTAAAAATTTGGGGTTTGGTCCTCATTGGCATTCTCAGAGTTTTAAACTTCTCTTAATTGTTAATAAAAATATAAAGTCATTTAAAAACTCTTCAGCACCACCGTACATGTCCATATTTTGACTCCTATCAACAATGTCTTTTATGTCGTTGTATTTATATTAAAGATCAAAATCTTTAGTTAGTACAATATAATATTTTATATGATCAAGAGAATTTTATTTGTAACTTACATAATGATTTTCAAACTTATCCCAAAAACTGTTCTGTTGATTGGTTACTTTACTCCACTTGAAAAACACATGCGATAGGTTTCAATCATGGATAAAATATAATGCATCGAAATTATTTTAATTTTCAATAATTTTTCAAATATTTAATATCTTATCATTTATCAACTAAAATTCATTGTTCAATTAAATAATCCCAATTTAAAACACCCTGCTATTATGAGTAAAAAAATCATATATATTAATGACTATTTGTATCTAATAAAACTTTTGCAGTCATTTTTATTGACTTTCCAACGAAACAAATCCCAAATGTTATGATCTTCCAATTTGATTATAAAAATGACTCATAAGAACGTCTACTTATTTTAAATTCTCTAATATTTATGGCAATCTCTTAAACGTATACTGGTAATTGCTGGAATCTTTTAATTATATCATTAATTGGAGGCTCACGCGAGGAGCTGGTTTTATTCAAAGTTCACCAGGATGCAGCCAGATGTTCATGAATGCATCTGTTGCTCTCGTACCACCTGTTGAAATGAACTTTCTTTACAACTGTTCGTTCCCACCCCCGTTGATTCAAATAGATGATACCTGGAGTTGGCTGTAATTTTAATTGTGCCTGTATTGTTCATTTTTGCCTTACCTTTTAAAAAATACATTATTATTTTTTAAGCAAACACAATCTCTTTTCTATCAGACTAATTGAGTTTGTTTTACGTTAGTTTATGATTTTTTGTGAACTAGACGTATGTAGGTCAAGATCACGGCGAGGCGTCTTTGCCTCGTCTTTGCTCCATGAGCCACTATTCTGCGAGTTGGTTATCTTATCGCTTCACGTCTGTCCATTGTTGGCCGTCCAGTCTCAGTCTGCCAGCCCGTTACCGGAAAAGAACAAAAAATTGTTTAAGCTAATATGTACGGCAGAGGGCGTTACCAGACTAATGACGCATTTAGCCTAATCCGTCATCAAGGTGGGTTAACCCACGTGCCTCCATGCATCGACCGGTTGACTTCACGCGTTGTATATTCAACACGCAAGTTGATATGATCTAACAGAGGGGTTTTCCGATACAAAGTCAATTAATTGCGATTGTTATCTTTCAGTCATCGAATTCCGTTTACCATGGTACACCTCGAATATAAAATATTTTTATCAAATACAATTTACGTCAAAGGACATTTGTAAAAACCAGTAACTTTGGTTGTGTGGATTTATTATTTGATGATTAATCTTACCAAATTTAGCTTTCTTCGGGCAGGTTAGATGGATGATGCTACGAAAAAATATTTCCAGCAATTCAGGAAAACTGCAATGTATTTTTCTACCTAATTTACTTAATGTATATAAATCACTCAAAAATACAAAGTCCAGTTTCAATATATTAAATATACCTAACCTAGCAAGCTATTAATTAATTAATATTACATGAAATATTAAAATATAAAAAATTAATATTTCTTTCCTTTGCAAACTATTATCAGATTTTGCCAAATAATGGTATATAACTAAATAATTCGCCAGTTTTAGCAATATCATCTATTAAAATAAGTCAACAAACTATATATGGATCATAACTAATATTTGTAACAGGTTAAATTATTTTTTATTTCGATTTTAGTTCTTCAAACCGATGAAAAAATAATAAAAAAATATAGTAATTTATTTTTGGTAATTAAGGACATGTGTTTTAAGTTTTTTTTTTTTTTTTGCATAACAATATACAATATTTTGCAAAAGCCTACAATAAAATAAAAAAAAAAACATTATGGTAGACATTTAGACTTTATATCTTCAAATAGTATTTAGATTATGTGTTGACTCTTTCTGTAAAATAAGAATAAAATTTCAAGAATTGTGTTGTACAGACAAAGCCAGTGTTTGCTTCTAAGGGTGAAGGGTTTGGCGATACAAAAGATCATAAAATTGGTTTACAACCTTATACTTACAATGGTTTCACGGCTTGGCATCAAATATTGATGTATACGTCGTTGGAACCTTTAACGTAATATCGGTGACACCTAGATAAATGAATTGATTTTACTGTTTTACCTTTTTCAAGAAACTGAAAAAAACCGGTTGTATAGTTATATTGATAAAACATCTTTTAATGGAGTTTTCTAATTTAGAGACAAGTAATGCATGTTTCTTCCTAGTATATCAGATAAATATTCAAATATATATAGTTTTTATAACTTAGGTGCTTTTACTGGTTACCTCATATAAGTTCTCTTAAATATAATCCTTCTCGTTCATGACGAATAAGACTCATACAGTTTAGGGTAGTATTATGATATTTTAAAGCAGTTTTTTATCATGAAATGGCCCACCCATACATATTTTATTCATCACTTTTTTGCTTTTCCCCAAATTATATCTTATTTATAAACTGAAAAATATGTTACGAAAACGTAATCAATTTACTCGTACTAATCTGTCACTGTGAAGATGGCTTTGACAACGAAAACATCTTTTACACTTTTCAAATTTCTTTTAATGTGATTGAAAATGTTAAATTAGTGATTTAAAAATAACCCGATTCATACAGGTCAGATGATACCTCTTCGACTAATACATTTATTATATAATAAAGATTCCACAAGTGATTATATCACAGTTGATATTGGATTTGAATAATGAGTATATTCAATTACAAACATCGTCATGGGTTTTTGAGATGTAAATGCTGGGTAAATAATTGAGCACGTGTACGATAATTACGTGTAAATTAGTTATGCCCCCGACTCATCCCTGCATAACATTTAATTATTACACGAGCGAATATCACTATTACAATTGTGCTTTTACAGTTGCATGCAAGATAATGATAAAAATCCACGTTTTTTTATCTCTTATACCTGGCATGCATTATCAAATTATATCATTAAAATCTTTCAAGAAATTTTCCCATAATGTAATGCAAAGGGTCAATCTACTGTTTTATAAAGAAACATAAACATGTAGATTCTTATTTCTCAATAAACACGAACACAATAACCCACAATGAACTTATTTTAAATACATTTAACAATCAAAAAGCATATTCAAAATGTCTTTTTTTTAGTTAAAGTCTTAAACTTGATAAGGTTTTACCTTTCGTTTGCAACTCCTAAAAGTTCAAACTTGGCCTTGCGTCCTTTTCTATATAGCATTGCCATCATCAGACAAAATTTCATATATTCTGAAGCTGCTTCAGCTGGAATTGTGTCTGATTTGTGTAATGCCAAAACGGCCGTTACAAACACATGTTACAAAACACCAATCTACAACGGTTAATAGCAGCAGATGATAAGATAAAATATAATATTAACAAGGTTTGTGTTAAAAGTTGAAAGTGTAAGTTTTTAAGTTAAAAAGTTGTAACAAATTCTTTATTGTCATAAAGTCTAAGGCAACTCCTATTATTTTTTACCGGAGAGAGATGGAGGAAAGGTCGGATAGCCGATAAAACCAATCTCCCCATTGTAATGAGCGGTTCAGCGACGTGACGGCAGAGAGACCCTCCGCAGGGCCGCCAACCTGACAACAAAAATACTTAGAATATCTTATATACGTATAAAAATGTAAAACTGAAAAAAACATTAGTCTTTTCTAATTTTGTTTGTAGCTTACAATATGTGCTAGCGGTAATCCTTTTTGTCGAGATTTCGGAAACAAGCAAACTATTTAGATAACCTCTAAAAAAGAGTATGAAAACTGTAAAATAAGGTGCTTTATAGTTTAATCATAGAACATAATACGTTCATGCATGATCAGTAAAGTGTTCTGACCAGTAAATTCACACATATGTAAATTAAATATTTACTAGAGCTTACAAACTGATCAAAATTCGACCAAAAGTACAGTTGATTTGGACCCAACTGAATGTTTCGTTTTACCGTGGTTTTAACCAAGTATTACCTTCTGACATTCCTTGTCAGAAAGGATATTCCTGGACAAGGAATGTCAGAAGGTAATACTTCGTTAAAATTGATTTCGACATTCCAGTAGTAGGATATGGATTCAAATTTACCGGCTTTTCTAACTTTTATTATTTCAGCTGTCAAAATATAATGGTGCAATAAATTATTGTTCTTTCATAAGATTAACATTGAAAATTTGAAAATCTCTAGGTATTACCCTAGTCTAGATACCGGTTGAAATTATAATGTGATTGTGATTTTTTAATATGCCTTTTTAAAGGATGTACTCGAATTTCTCGTAGGATGCACACAAATTTAGAAAAATTAAGGAAAGGTTTGGTAATATATATATATTTAGAACTTATATTGAAAATCAACAAATTATCTATTTATGTGAATAAATTCAAATTAATAGAAAAGTTTATACACATTGTTTCAGTATTAATCACTGAACCTGGTAGCATTTTTACTTCAGTTATGTTACAGTTTACACCATAGCGTATACAGTTAAGCCAAAGCTGTGTTATCTGCAGTGATCATTGTGTGTATATTAATGGCAATGAAGGCCTTGATGTTTACTCCCGATTGTAGCCAATCTGCTAAGCCGTGTATAATCTTTCCTCTTTGTCCAAATTAAACGTTTCAATTACTAAACATGTTTGAAATCCTCTACACGAACGTTTAACCCTTAATCATAGTCAGAAAGCACCTCCTGTCAACCGTTGCCCGTTAAACTCTGTACTTCAACTATCATGCTGGTGATGAAATTTCAAACGAGTAGCTTTTTTGAGAAAATAACTTTGTATAATGACAACCGCTGTTAGCTTATTGTTACAACTGTGGTTAATATAGCATGTCAAAGGTTTAGATGTTCATCTTAGTAACCTTGCCAACTACTGCCCGTCAAAGAGCATTCATTGATTGACAGGTTTAATCTAATCAAAGTTTGAGATGGTGAGAATGTATTTACTCGTAGTGAATAGGCTTACAGTAAAAAACAGTTAACTTATGTAGGGTCAGTATCCACGAAATGGTTCCGAAGTCAGGCTCTCGCAGGCTTTGCCTGCCTGAACATCACTCAACGAAACATTTTTGGCTAACAAATATCATTCTAACAAATTTAATGACACTCTACACTTAAACTATGTGGACATTATTTATGACAGATAAATTATTTATTTCTTTTGTGCAGCTTGTTTATTTTTAACTATAGCTTATAGAATGAAGAGTGTAATTAGTCAAGTAATATATGACAACTACACCTTTAAAATCCTTCACACATTGTTCTACTTATTTAGCTAAACAACTTAACCAATAAAAATATATGACACTTTTATTTTGTACTGAATGAATTAAACATTATTTAGTAATCCCTCTTTATATATTAAAAATGTGAATGTCCGGAAGTTTGTTACGCTTACACGCAAAAACGACTCAACCGATCATTATGAAATTTTGTACGCATATTCTTGAATGTATCAGAAGTGAGATATACATTTTATAAAAAAATATCGTCAAGGAAAGATAAACAATTTTAATGAATAAAAAAATTGTAAATAAATAATACAATTTGTTTGTTGCCAAGCAAAAAATTCAATTAAAAATTCCAGTATTATGTATTCCACTGATTTTTTATATATAGGGTGAAGGTGATAGCGAGTGAGCGTTAGTGAACGAGCTAAAATTGACGCCGAGTAACGCGAGCGAAGCCGCGGGGATAGGTATTATTACATATTATATTAATTTATTTTATGACAATATCAGAATTAATCATTATAATGTGGTTCATGACAAAATTAATAAATTGTATCAATGATATATGTATAAACCCCATTTTTAATACACTTATTGAGTTGGTAGGCAATATTGACAGACAAATTATTTATTGTGTAGCTAAGTTGTAAGTAGTGAGTTATTGTTACTCACCAGTCACTACTTTGTAGACTTTTATGACAACTTCATGATAACTTTTACTACTCATTTAGTAAAGTCTACGATGAAGTTCTTATAACACGAGTATATGGTAGTTAATCATTTTCTAAATAAATAATATTGTTAAAATTATTTACATTGGTTATTTTTTAATAGGCTCTAACGGAATGGCTTTTAGCAGGCCTAAGTCCGTAACTAATTTCAAAAAGAACTTTTCTTGAAAACACACATTTATTTTACAGAGAGTGGGGTTTGAGCGAAATGTACTTTTAGTCCAGGCTCTAAACATGTTGAGCAAGCACTGAAAGTCTAACGAATTTTGGAATGGGAAAACAATGCCCCAAAGCTGACCTCAAAAGAACGTTCTAGCCAGAAATAACAGGCAGTCAAACTTTGCAAAAAAAATAAATAAATAAATAAATAAATAACATTACCGAAATTTCAAAATGCAATAACTCGCGTTATATTCTACCTTTTGAGATCGGGTTTGTGGCGTTTTGCTAAACATTTAAAGACCTTTAAAATGATATGTAACTTGGAATAGGCCAATGCAGTTCCTCTACGACTTCCTCTAGGGTGCGTTACCCATGTTGTGCCCACACTGGAAATGTGGTAAAATCAATTTTTACATCTACTATTTAATTGTCCTTGACGCTAAACAAAAGTCAAAATTCGTTAGACTTTCAGTGCTTGCTCAACCTGTTTAGAGCCTGGACTATTCCTACAGAAGAAGATGTCTACAAAGTTCATTCACTAAAGTTTTTAATTATGTTCTGAGTACAGTTGAAAGTTACATATAATTGTTAAGGACTTTAAGCACTAGACTAAACAGTTAGTAAAAAATGGCGTACACAATAAACGCATTAGGAGTTCTGATGGTGATGAGGGTAACACATCAGAACATGATTCATTATTTGGTCCTGTGACACCTGTCACCGCTGCACCGGCCTCCATGTTACTCAGTGACGTCACCAAACTTCTCTACGTATATTTTTATCATTCTGCACGAAATTAGCATATTTTTTGTTTTTACAATAGTACAAGAAACGTTTCTTTTTTGTCCTAGGACTGAAAAATCAGCTGTAATATTTTTTAGGTCCTAGGACTGAAGAGTCAGCTGTTTGCTATGTATATTATCATTAATTTATTAATTTTGAGATGCAGAATTTTGAAATTCACACGTTATAAAGATCATTGTTTGTAAATAACGGAGATGTAAACACTGTATATTACTTACTTTGTAAATATAACATCGAAATACAACATTACACTCATTATTTTTTACAATTAAAAGTATGATTCCACATTATAATAAAAACGTTGTTCATCATTCGTGAACTTGGCTGCGCCTCATTTTTAAAACACGATTGCGCATCAAAAGACCCACTTTTGCTCCTAGTGATGAAAACTACTACTATTAAGGCCTATTTTCCCAGACGCGTCTCGTGCGTCTGACGCTCCGCGATGATCGCTCCGCGTCAATCGCTGCCCTCTGCTTTACATTGTTTGAGGCTAGTCTATTTTCCGCAACAAATAGACGTCTCTGGGAAAATAGCCCCCAGCGATCGTCGCTGAGCAATCATCGCTCTAGCGATCATCGCGGAGCGACAGACGCACGAGACGCGTCTGGGAAAATAGGCCTTTAAGGTCAGGCCGTTCAAAGTCTACTGTGCTGCTATTACATTATAATAATTATTTTTCCTAAAACTTTAAAGCCGTCTACTTCTAATTTGTAACCCTATAACGCGTAAAAAAATAATAGATAAGCTGATTTTGAATGTACGCAGGCTTTTCATTTGAGAGTTTGATGAGATAGTAGAGGCTTACGCTGGTAAAACAAACTGCTTGTAAGAGACTGGAAGACGGAAATGAGTTTTTTAAATGATTTTTTCCATAAATGTCTACCTGAAATATTGGAAAAGTATAACTGTGAAGCTGATGTGATTGAAGTCGTATACAATAGCAAAATAATAATAGCATTTTTACCCCGATGGTGCTTTCCTTTTTATGAATCATAACAATTACATCCTGTAGTATTTAATTTTAAAATGTTCATAGAACAACTATGTTTTAAAGATTACAATGTGAATACTATTCTAAAACATTTGTGGAAAAAAAAACTATACACAGCTTTAAAAATACTCATACGTATACGTTCTTGTTTAGCATTGACTCTCATAAACCTTTGCGTTTCCATAGGCAAAATAAATGTCGTATAAATTTATGAAATACGCGAATAAAAGAAAGAGTATTTTTATACGTCTTTGTCAATGTGACTCGTTAACTCTTTGGAGCAACTCTCTTGGTAAAAGGTGCGACCAATTCATAGGTAAAATTCAAATGTGCAATGTTTTAAAATTTTATAAAGATAAGTTTTAGAATAAATTTTGAATCACTCAAAACATTGCACCTCGCTTGACGAATCAATTCACCAAATCGGTCAGGTGTAGACAAGCTATACGATCACCCATAAGGTCAAGGTCGCTGTGGCGTGATAGGTCTGTAATTTCCCACCGTACTGCTCTATATAGTATCACAGTGGCTATCTCTACCCCAGATTTAACGCTCCATTTTATTATTGACTAGCTTTTTCCCGCGGCTTCGCTCGCTTTACTGGCTGACAGGTTTAGCTCGTTCGCTACGCTCACTCGCCGTCAAGCTCACTCAATATTAAGTAATCGGTGAAATACCTCAAATTGGAATTTCCATTGAATTTGTTTCTTAGCAACAAATAAAAAAAATGATTTTCAGATTTGTAATACATGCTTTTAATCTTTCGTTAGAAATAATTTTTTTATATAAAAAGTATCCTATGTTACTTCTGATACCTCTAAGAATATGTGTACAAAGTTTAATGATGATCGGTTATATAGTTTGTTTTGTTGTTGTTATTTTGTTAGTATTATTTTTAATAACCCTAGGTTATGCCTTAGTTTTACAGTAGGATGTATTAATTTAATATATAAAACGTAGGTAATTTATATTTTTCGGAAGCGTATCGACCAACTTAAATGTTAGAAAATATTTCCCTTAATCCATTCTTGATAGCGTGATGGTAGTGAAGCAGGTTTCCTCTTGACGGGAAATTATTTACAAGTCAAGTAGCTTTCTTAAGATCGAATTACTTTTAGCATAAACGGGTCAGTTTCTTTTGTACAAGAATTTCCTTACTATGAAGGATTTTCTCCGCTGAAAATAGTCAGTGTTAAAACCATTTGTGCATTTATCCAGTGTATCGGATAAATTCTGCAGTTAAAAAATGCCACATCCATCTGCCATTTTTTAATTGTTTTTTTTTTTGTTTTTTTTCAAAACAAGCCAAATTGAAGGGAGATTAAGCCTCCATAGTTGCATCTTGTGTAACACTATAACGTATAATTACAAATGAAAAAAATTATATTAGGCCAAAAACATTGCTATAATATATTTATAGTGTTAATCTCAAAGTAGGTTAATATTAACTACATGGAACCCATTAAACATAATCGCATTGTTGCTACATCGCAGTGTTGCTTCCATGAAACATCACAATCAGGAAGCGATTGGCAAATTACAATTTATATGACTTTGAATTATAAAAGAGATGAGTATTTAATGTAATGCTAATGTACACTGTAATCCTTGATATAACCAAACAAGAATAAGAATGGTGAAACTAAAACATGTTGATATATTATGTTACATTTCGGATAAAATGTTTAGGTCCATAATTATATATATTAGTAGTTCTAGAAGTATTCTTAAGAAATTTGAAGTCAATTATATTTCTATATCAGTAAAACCACACACAGATTTTACTGCTGTCACAACTAACTAAAATATAAAAAAATAAAGTATTGTGATAACAACCTTTTATGTATTAAAATTGAAGTTTCCTGTATTTTTAACTTTTTTAAAGGATACAAATTTTGACTTGAGTACACATTAAACATTCTAGTATAAATCATTTCTCAAATGAGCTTCCCACTCTTTATTAGGTATTTTACTATACTAATCTTACAAATGTAATTCGTTGCTATTTGAAATGTAAATGTTCATGATTACCTAGCCAGTTAATCTTATTGTAATTACAACTATTCACCATTTTCGATTGAAATCAAAAGTTGATTTACAAATTATTAAATAACGGGATTGAGAAATCTGCCCAAGCTCTGCTAAGTATTGGCACCGCGTAGTTTGAAAGTTAAGAAGTTTACAGCTACGTTTCTTTGACTGACGTTTGATGAGGAGCGGCCCCACCGAGCAGCTGTTCTGCTAATGTTGTGTAAATATCCCTCCGCCGGGAATACCAGAGTACCGCTCCACCCGCGACTGACGCGAAACAAGAATAGGCCTAGATACTCCAGTACAACACCTCGGCCTTTATTGTGAAGCTACGCCCCCACGCCACCTGGTTACCTTGTGCAGTTTTTATTTGCACGTTTAGTTTTGTCAACTGATAATAGTAAAATTTTAATGTAAAGTTTACAAATAACTTCCTAATAGTGTTCATTAAAATCTATACCCATTATGATAGCACCATTCGTGTTTTTTTGTATATTTTGTTAGTACTAGAAGTCCCCAGTATGGCGTAATTTTTAACAATTGAATTGATAAAATGATAATATGAACTCGGTAGAACATCAGGTAGGTGTGTTTATTACTTGTACAAAGACAAAAATTGAATTGTCACTTAAGGAAATTTTGCTTGCTAAGAAGGATGTGTGTAATCTAGAATTATAATTTATTTGGAAGAACAAATACTTATTTTATTTTGGGACGGATAAAACAAATTGAAGCTATTACATTAAAGAAAGTACTTTGGTCATTGTACTTATAATTTTTTGTAGGCCTACATTTTTACTTGGCATGTATACTATTATGAATTAAGCACACCACTAGAATGCTTAATATGCTTAATCTATGCGACGAAATAAAAAAAACCATGTGTTTCAAATCAATAAATAAGAAAAAAATTTCAGCAATGTTACAGTAATTAATCCAGACTCTGAAGTCTTGCTGGGTAGCCGAGTGGTTAAAGAGCTCGCCTTTGAACGTGAAGGTTGCCGGTTCGATCCTGAGGAAAGTTAGTGCTTTTTGATGGTTAGATACTGGGCCCAGCTGCCTTTGGTCATTGGGCTATTAATTAATAATCCTGACAAATGAAACAGCTGATACTTGTCAGTGTACACCTCATCGGATCCATCACAATCATCACACTCACCCCTTCAGTTATACTCACCTTAAAAATACGCACCACAGAGTGCGTCGGTGTTTCAAATTCAAAGGTCTTTTAAAAGTTTAATTGAAAAATATATTGTTATTTGCAGACCTTCTTCTACAAAATTCTGAGGCTTTGGTCTACATATATAACATTTGAAAATTGAACGCAATCTTCGTCGTTAGTAATAGTTTTTTAGCATTTGTTCCGACAACCAGTTTCAAATATCAGACACACCGAAAATGCATTAATGGCGTCTTGTAGGCCTAAGTGACATATCACTATTATGGAGGTAATCAATCACGCTAGACTCACCGCCTGTCACCTGTCACCTGTCATCTGTCATCCGTCAACAGTAGCCGTGAATCGTGAACTGAGCTAGGCGACTTTGTACTTTCGCACTTTTGTACGAGTTACATTCACAGTAATATACTAAGTCAGATCAATGATTTTCTGCCAAGCAATATCTTAAGTCATTGAAGATGTGCATTTTCAGTCTAATTTTTATTAACTCATAAAACTCCATATTTTTTTACAATATCACCATATTAAGAAGGGGCAGCGATGTTTCAGGGTTTGTTTGGCCTGTAGCCTTTTTTGCTTTATACTTTGCTTAGTGAACGACAATACTCTATAAGACTTTGACTGTCGATTGATACAAAGTAAAATAACGTCTGCACATTGTAAGTAGGTTATAGAGTACAATTTTACGGAAACCAAAACAAGAAAGCACCTGAAGTACACCAGTTTTTTTTACTCATGATCGAGTATAATTTGTTGTATAGATTAGACTAGCATTTAATCCTATCAATAAGCAGATTTTATAATGCCCTTACTTGAATAAAAACATTTTAGCTAACATAATTTTCGATATTTGATATATTTTACAAACCTATGGTTATAAAAGTGACTGTCTGGTTTTTATGCCGTGAAGTAATCCTACTATATACATCCTAAATATTATAACATCCTGTTTTCAATAACAGCAGTTGATCGTAGCTAGAATATCATTGAGCTATTTATTTATGGGTTTGTATAATTCGATATGTGTATTCAAAAAATTTAAAGTTTGTTATATTTTGGATTTCGATTCTCATTTCAAATTTATCGAAGGAACCAAGGTAGAATTCTTTTTGTGGTTGGCGGAGGGGGGATGGTAGTTTTGTCTGTATTGGATCTACAAATATGTTTGATTCGAACTAAAATAAGAATACTATCACCAGCTAATAATAAACAATCATGGATGAATGAAAACAATTTATTTTAAGATGAAAATTTGCCTAGCAGTTAAGAACGTTTGAGGTATGAACGGATTTACAGGTATATATTCGAATAAAACAAAATATACAAACTCCCACATTCAAATCGAAATCTTTCAGGTTGCCAAGGGAGGTCTCTTGACTCAAAACCAACGGAACATAATTTCCCCATCACCTGGAGAGGGTTTGATCGCTTCTTGTCACTGGATTGTCGACAGACCTCTTGACAATACAGCGACCACGTCTGCCTGTCTACCAAAACTGTTGGAAAACTCTCCCTATACTCGAGTTTATCTTAGTTTTGTCATTCATTCACAAACAAGATTGAACCATTTGTCTTGATAATTTAACAATGTGCATAATCTACAACCGGTGTAATAAGAGCCAATATAGTATATTTCGTCACAAGGGCCGAAAGTGGCGTTTTGCCGGCCCCGAGATCGTGTTTCAAGTTCGAGACGAAGTCGAGAACTTGAAACGATCGAGGGTTGGCAAAACGCTTTCGGCCCGAGTTACGAACGATATTTTTCATCACACTACACAATGCAATAAATATTATACTAATGAAAAAATATTTTATTCAGAGCCAAACAACTAAGCCAAGCATAACTACTAACCTAATCTAGCGGGATGCAATGTATTTCCGGTTGCTAGGCAACCAATTCATTTCATTGTTGCAGTCACATGTTTTTGTGATACAACGTGTTGTGAATGTTTTTATGTAAGGTCTAGGCCAGCTGATTTTGCAGGCCTAGGCCGGAAAATTTTGCCGGCCTAGGCCAGCAAAACAGGTGTTTCGACGGTAGAAACGAGGGTCGAAAACAGGTGATATCGATGTAGTGTGATGAAAATGATATTACAAGTAACATCATTAAGAGGATGATTACTAAACGAAATTCAAATCACGTTGC
This sequence comes from Neoaliturus tenellus, assembly GCA_030545055.2. NCBI lineage: Eukaryota > Metazoa > Arthropoda > Insecta > Hemiptera > Cicadellidae > Neoaliturus > Neoaliturus tenellus. The sequence continues at coordinate 255,090,155 of CM061533.1, read as the reverse complement.
ATGATGAGCATAATGAACGGTATTATCCAAAATACCTATGAAAAATAATTTCCATAGGTATAAACTGTTCTCCATTTTGGACCTATGGAATGCAATAGATAAACCTAAGACATTATTTAATAAAATGTCTACGGCCGACTGCGGTATTGACAAACATTATAAACTCCTTAAACCGTAATTATTTTGCCTTCTTTCGTTTTCTTTATAGGAAGTGTTTGATGAGAGACAATGACAAAAGCGTTTAGCCTAATGAAACTCACATTTAGGTCAAATGAGTCAAAGGCAAACACAAACAGTGGGCCCAATTATAGCGGGCCGGTGGTTGCTATAGAACCTCGGAATGTGACAACAAACAGCACCAGTGACGTGTCACCGGGGATGATCGATAACGAGTTATTATTTATCGTCGGTAATGTCCAAGTGAGCGCAGATAAGTGTGTGACGTCACGGCGGCACGGCGCGGCTGCGCGACAACTGACGTAAGCGGCCGACGCGTCCTACTCAATACCGCACGCTGTCACACGACAACGCTACGTCATAAGACACGACTGTATGGAGTGCAACGAACTGACACCACGTGTTGTATGGAGGATTGTTGAATTGTTAAATATATGTATATTCACTCGTATACATAGGGTAAAAACCGTGCAAATGCTCAAAACTGGATTTTAACGTTAAAAATGTTTAGACATCATTTTTGTTTCTGTAAATGATATTTTTATCCCACGATGATATGTCACACGACGCTATATCTTAAGACACCTCAATGTGATGTGTCACTTTTAGGGGCTTTAGAAATAGATATGTGTGTATTAACCCTCGAGAGGACGCTAAGCGGAGGAATCCTCCGGGTCAATATTTTTTGTTGTGGGAAATATTTATCTTGTGGTTGACAGCACTGAACTTTTGTGTAGCTGTCGCCCATCTCGTCATTATGCATTTGACGTACCCTTATCCCGCTTTCAGCGTCTAGGGTCAGTTTGGCGAGCGCTGTCCTGAGGTGCTGGACGATTCCTCCGTGAGCGTCCTTGTGTGTTTTGTGAACTCGGAGGGAGAGTCCGTGTGCGATCGTTTTTTATTTGGTTATTTGTAATTGTTTAGGCTACATTTGCCATTTTAGATTTATTTTTATTTGAAGTAACTTTTTATTTTTCAATGTATAAATATTTGAATTGATTGTATTATCATTGTTATAGTATTTAATTTATGGTTTATGCAGGAAAACCTCATAGTATTTTTTATGTAATATGATAGTTGAGTTTTATACAAAAGCTTTTTTATTTGTACTCCAAAACGTTATTTTTACAATTTTTATACTATTTTACAAAACTGTTATTGAAAAATATTAAGTTTTAAGTAAAAAAGCGAAATATGTTTTGTATAATCGATAATAGTTATAATAATTACATTTGTTAAATTAACTTTTCCATTCTTGCTCTGTTTTTTACCGATATAATGTGAAATCTATTTTATAATCATTTTCTGTTTTTATTTCAAACAATAAAAGTATTTAGAATACATTTTGTGCATTTATTATTTAAAACCCGGAGGAAACCTCCTTGAGCGAGAGACGGCGTTTTAAATTCTAAGCGACCTCTGGAATATGAGGCTTAAGGGTCAGTCCTAGTGGACGTTGCTGAAACTACTTGAATACGTTTCGCATCGTTTACAAGCATACTGAGGGCTAGAAACAATACCTAGTATTCGGTGTAAAACACTGGGGATTAAGAAAAGCTGCTGCACTTCAGCACGTGTGAGACCCGACTCAGGCAGAGGACGGCGAGGAAGAAAGTAGGCTTTTCAATTAATACATGGTAGGCCTATTCATCGTAAACCTTCATATCCTGCGCACCCAGCAGTTTCATCGGCTGTCGTCAGAGGCTGTCTCGCGGGTCAAAAATTCAACTTGCATTGTTTCACCTGCACCCATTTTTCGTCTTTATTTCAAGTCCGGTAAAAGTGAGAGTAATTTAAATTTAAAATAAAGACTTGGGTTACTTAAAATAGCTTTTGATTTCATTATATTTTAAATTCGTAATATGGAGCTATAATGGATCAAAGTTGATCCAACTTTGCCCTACTTTGATCCTTCATAGCTTGATATAGACTCAAAATATAATAAATAAATGAAAAGGTAAGTCAAATATCAAAAGTCTTTATCTTTCATGGAACCCCCCCCCCCCCCACTTTCATCGGACTTAAAATAAAGTTGCCAAATTGAAGCAGGTGAAGCACTGCATGACGTTATGAGAGCTGACCCTTAGCCCCTTCTTAAGGGAGTACAGTGAAAATTTGTCTTCCTGAAATAAATTTTTGGCGCCGGAGCCATAGGCAAGAGCAAAATTTTCCCTAGGAAGCAATGGACTCCCGAAAACACTGAGCATTTTCCCCCTCCTTAGAAACATAAAATAAACGGTATCAGTTAACTGACACATACTTTCTCCCAACAATATATAAAAAGGTGTTAAAAGCTCCAAACATTAATGTCTTGATGACTCAGTCGGATAGCTACCAGCTGAGCAGCGCTCGTTTGACCCTACGCGCGTCTGTGACTTTTAACAACGTACTGCGTTTACCGCTAAACGAAAAATTGAATTTTCTCCGCAACCACTTGACGTAGAGCAATAATTTAAAATACTGGATTATTTAGTTTTTTAAGCTTGATTTAATGGTGATAAGTAAAATTTATTTCGAGACAACAGCTATTTTGAAAATTCAAAAAATTGATTTTTGAAACACTTTTTACTCCATAACTTTTGAACGCGCATTTTCCCGGAGATGCGGGTGGTGTCATTTTATTCACCATTTTAAGCTTAATAAACCACAAAATTTTAATCAAAATCGTTAGAGCCGTTTTTGAGAAATTTTGATTTTTGACGATTTTTGAGGGTTTTTGGGGGTAAACTACCCTTAAAAATAAAAAATTCAAAAAAATGAAAAAAACGCCTGGAATTATCGTGGGTTTGGACCTACCTACCAAATTTCATCAAAATCGGACCATTGGGGCATTCTCTAGCTCTGTTTACATCCTGACACACACACACACACACACACACACACACACACACACACACACACACACACACACACACACACACACACACACACACACACACACACACACACACACACACACACACACACACACACACACACACACACACACACACACACACACACACACACACACACACACACACACACACACACACACACACACACACACACACACACACACACACACACACACACACACACACACAGACATCACTCCGAAAACCACTTTTTTGGACTCAGGGGGAACCAAAATGGATAAATCCACCAACAACTCAAATTCGAAAATTTTGACGAAAACAATACTTTCTCCATATACTATGGTATAGGGGGAGAAAGTAAAAATTGATAAGCACTCGATAGCCATCGACATTCATTGTGTTAGATTTCTAACCACGAAACTCAGAACGTCAATTGTTTACAGTGCATAATCAGCTGTATTTTAGCGTCTGTTTCTCATTTAGCTCTTTACCAGTTTTCACTGCACTATGTTGTCGGATTGTTAATGCTATTCTTATGGGTATACTTTTCCCCCTAGGGAGATAAAGCACTACTTTGATTTCATAATTAGACAAAGCAAAAGTTTACTCTCACTCTCACACAACCAAAAGTAAAAGGATTTACATAGCATGTGGTAAAATGGTTTAGCATGTTTGTTGAAAATTCTAGTGAAAAATACATTTAATCTGCATTTCATCTTTTCGGTAATAAGGTAAAAGTGACGTATGTGTCAGAAAGCACACCTAGAGCAACTAAACAAGGTGCAATTAAGAGTTACTTAACCTCTATATGTTATACAGGGTGAATCTCGTAAGGTGTCCTAAATGGACTACAGACAAACGCTTTGCCCTACATCCTTCAAACAAAATTATTTCCCACTAAATTGACCCCAAGGAATAATTTAAAAATATTTTTAACGTTGTATAAATACAGGGTGTACCAAAAACTGGGGGTCACAGGTTCGAATCTTGGAAATTTCAAATACAAACGTATGTCATATTATACATCATTAGAAAGGTATATTTAATAGAAACAGTTTGGTGAAAACAGAATTTAGTTATCTTTATTCGTTTCAAAATGGCGTCCATTTTTGTAGCCAAAATAAAAATTTACGGAATACCCTGTAATTCTTTTATTATTAGTCATAAATGACTTCTGATTCAAAATACTTATTTGAAATAAGCTAAGCTTTACAATGATATGCCACAAGATCACATTTATTTAAAAATTAAATTTTCCATGGGTTAGCATTTGAAATTTTTGAGTTTTGTTTAAGTAAACAATTTCAAAAATATTAAATTTTGGAAATTTTTAAAATACCCTGTTTATACAACGTTAAAAATATTTTTAAATTATTCCTTGGGGTCAATTTAGTAATTTTGTTTGAAGGATATAGGGCAAAGCGTTTGTCTGTAATCCATTTAGGACACCTTACGAGATTCACCCTGTATATTTATTTCTTTTCTCAGAATAAAACAATGCTCGAAATGCACTGTGTCAGATAGAAAAAATTGAAGCTTTAATTAAAACAGTCAGCTCTGTCTGGATATGCTTAAAATATGCTGATTTATTTCTAGATGAGAAAACTGTCACGCTCTAAGAAAAGGGCCATTGTTCACACTGACAAGACAGACTGACAATGGGTCTTAAATTAGGAATTCAAAATTAAATAAGGTCTTATACTAAGGTCCATGCCTACAGTAAACTTATTTATTACCTACAAAATAGTATCTATTACCTACAAAATAGTATCTAACAATATAACTTTTAGGAATAGGTTATAGATTAAGTAAAATTATTAATAGTGCCAAATGAACCGTGAATATTTATGTTATTATGAGCAGTACCATAATGCAAAGTTCCCCAGTATTTTTTATATGTGTTCTGTTTAAATGTAATTTATATTCGTAGTATTAAATTTGTTAGAAAATAATTTTTTAGGCTATAGATTTATGAGCTATCTGTTAAATAATTTCCAAAGACATCAATTTTTTATCACAATGTAACTTTGTTTACCAATATAACACTACATGTTACAATACATATTGGAGTTTATTTTACAAGTGTACCAACTCATTCATAAAAAACATCGCAGTTTTAAGTTATAAAAAATATTTATGGAAAACCTATGATTTTAATTACAGTACTGATGATGTTGCATTTGTTGTTCTTAGCAGATTCTTAAGAGAAATTCTTATAAAGCACGTCCTTCCTCTATCTCTAAAGATGGTTTTGTCAGGATTTTGGTTAAGGAATGTTAGTAAAATGGAATATGTTTTACTTTACTTCTCGTCAGCTATTACGTCTATGGTTGTTATTTGACCAACCAACTTCTTACTAGTGTATTATTTTCATCTATGCTATTAGACGTGAAAATGTCCACATTCAAAGGTACATCCAGGCTTCCTGTTGGTCGCTTTGAAATAGAATTAAGTAATTCGAAATCGAGAATTACTAATCGAGGAATTGATAAGTCTAGTGTACTTGTTACTCAAAATCAACCAATATAATGTGGACTATCACATGTCATTGCTACAAATGTTATGTTTAGATCTAAATCAATTAGACCCAACCAATCCCATATTGTAATTATCAGCTATCACCCAAAATGTTGTTATCACCAGTTGTTTTAAATACTCAACCCACTCCGAATGTAAATAGAAAATTTTAAATTTAAGTCATGGATTGGGTCTTTATTTTACGTCCAATCACAAATTTTTGGTGGAAACAACCACAGACTAAATCTACCCAACGACACAAAAACTTTGAAAATCGATTGAAAATTGTAGGGGTAGTTCCTATTCCAATAAACCTTAGCGTATTAAATCTAGGAATTTATAAGTTGATATAATAAAAAATACCAAAGAGGATAAGATAACCTATATCAATATAGGCCTAATTACCTACAAATGACACTAATTGGAAGAATTAGTTTTAACGTACAAACCCATCAAAAGTGTGTAAAGTGTTATTGATAGTTGGCGGTCGGCGCTAATACTTCAGTACAATAGAAGTTTAACGGCCGCTTGGCAGTCCAACTGACGCAATAACATCAACAGCCCACAGCCCCCGTGATGGCCAGAGTGGCCATCTTGTTTCCGACTGTTGAACTTTTGTTTGAAGGTTAACAATGCCCACAAACAGTCGTGCTTTGTTTCATTTTCCATTTTAGTTGCTGAACAGTTCGAGAGTGTGAACAATGGTCTCAACATTCAAGTCGATTATTTCAAATTTTGTATAATTTAAAATCATATATTACTTTAATGATTGTGGGAAGACCTAAGATTATTTAGTTTAATGTATTTTGAAGTTACTCTGGATTATTTTTGGGTTCAAAGGACAATAATTTTCCTAAGTGAGAATATACAATTGTAGAATTTAAACAAACAAAGTTATTATTTACCTAAACATAAAATTATCAAAAAACCACTATATTTTTATTTTTATTTTCGTGGAAGAACTAGGCAAGTTACCATCATCAACCGTACCGTAAACGAATTATTATCTCCTATCAAACCATGAGTTAGTTGAAATAATTCTTTTGTTTGTGCTACATGATGGATGTAGGTTTATATATATATATATATATATATATATATATATATATATATAATATATATATATACATATATATATATTAACATATATATATATTAATAACTAAAAGGTTTTTACTCGTATTATTTTGTATAATCCTAAACGAAACCCGAATTTGAGCTTAGTAATTGAATTATTTCTTTGAACATGCGGTCTGACAAAGGATATTATGTATTTAAATTATATCTCCCAAGGTCAATGATATATTCAATTCAATGATATATTATGAATATTCAATGATATATTCATTTGTTCGATTGTGTATATTCAAATGACACTTCAAATAACTTGTAAACAAACGGACTAAAGATTTCTAATAATCTATTCTATATATACAGGGTGATTCACGACGAAGTGCAGAATTTTCGGGAGCTGATTCTACACATGAAAATAAACAAAAAAAGGTCATATAAACATATGTCCTAAAATCTTTCGTTTAGCCGCTAGCCGCCATTTTGTTTTTTACACGTAATAATTTTTATCTCAGTAATGAATTGATGGATTTACTTCATATTTGGCATGGACCTTTATCACAATAATGGTAATTTATAGTAAAATAATTATTATTTTCCAATGTCTATTTTCAAAATGGCGGCCATTTTAAAATTTTAAACTCAAATTTCTCAAAAACGGCAAATTTCGTCAAAATTTTATTTAATACAAAAAAGTTGACAAATTATATTATCTGAACAATGATACCAAATCTGTAAAGATCTGACAGCAAATAACGGAGTTATGGAGATTTTTCTATTAAAATAACCTAAATTTGTATTAATTATAATGCAAAATCCATGTTTTTTTGCAGAAAAATCCCAATAACTCCGTTATTTGTTGATAGATCTTTACAAACTCGGTATCATTGTTTAGATAATTTAATTTGTCAACTTATTTGTCTGAAATAAAAATTTGACAAAATGTGCTGTTTTTTGAGAAATTTGAGTTTAAAATTTCAAAATGGCCGCCATTTTGAAAATAGACATCGGATAAAAATAATAATTTTTCTGGAAATTTCCATTATTGTGATAAAGGTTCATGCTAAATATGAAGTAAATCCATCAATTCATTACGGAGATAAAAATTATTACGTGTAAAACACAAAATGGCGGCTGGCGGCTAAACAAAAGATTTTAGGACATATGTTTATGTGATCTTTTTTGTTTATTTTCATGTGTAGAATCAGCTCCCGAAATTTCTGTACTTCGTCGTGAATCACCCTGTATAATACGTGATGCCCTTTTTTTTGTTAACACTACTCCTCCCTTATTTCTGGACCAATTTTAAAGTTTGTGGTGTCAAAAGAATGGTCTCAGTTCGTAGTTTTGCAATAAGGTTTTAGATTTGTGATATTTTAATTCTGAAGACCATGGGAAGCCTTCAAAGTTCATTTTTGTCCATAAGATTAACATAAGGAACAGTTTATATTGAATTGCTAAATAAAACAGCTGTTGATAGTTAAACAAACAAACACATATGTTAAAAGCGGAATAGAAGCAAATTGAACTGGTACTGAAATATCAACACAATTTCATTCTTTAATTAATACGAGGAGTGTGTAATCTGAGGTTTTAACCTTTTCCCAAAATAAATGCAGCAGGTAGCTTTTGCTTGAAAGTTTTATCTACGCGTATTTGAGCACAAAAATAAGTTTTGTAACTTAACCCTAGAAAATTCATTTTTGTTTACGAAAGCAATTTTGGAGATTGAAATTTTTTACATGGGTCTTATTGGTTGTCCGACTGGTATTGAAACAATAATTAAAGGTAACAATTTTGTAATATCATGGAAAGTTAAGTTAAAGAGGATTTAGGCATAAATAGTAATGTGGACTCATTCACTATGTCATTGACTACCTCATACAGTAGTAGTAGAAGGGAATAGCCGGTTCTGGCACAGGTCAAGGTCAGCGGTTGTAACTAGCAGGTGTGTGTTGTTGATTTGGGGGTTTTTTGGGGGGTTTGGGGAGGGGTTGGTAAGTGTGTCAAGGTCATTCGGAGGGGGTTTTAAAAAAGGTGGGGAGTGTGGGGACGAGTGGGGCGGGCGGGAGTGTGGCGGGAGCGGACGTGGGGCTGTGGGAATTAATAATTTATTTTAGGAAAGCCAAGTAGAATTTTTATTTGAAGTGGTGTGTAAGCGATGTTTGGCGGTGACGGTCTGGTAAATGCCGATGGTGATGGCGATGAGCAGATAGAGGCATACCAACCACAGTACACATTTGAAGAGCTTTAACAGCCGGATCATTTCTTCCTGATTCTGTGCTTCCAATTGTATTCTGTTAATTTCAAGTTTTAATTTATCGTCTTCCAATTGTGATGTGATTGAAAAGCCGTCCATCATGTTTGTGTACAGGTTAGAGAGGAGCGGTGTAGATGGTGTAAAAGTAGGCGATGGAATGAGGAGAGCAAATAAGGGGAGGATATATATTTAATATAAAGTGGTGGGGGATTGAAAAAGAATATTTGTGTAGGACTAGCTTTCATCGTCTGGTGTTGAATCGTGGGCGGATGAAGGACTGTTGTTTGGCATTTCTAATTCTTCAACATTCTCGCTTTCCATCCTTTCACACTCTCCCCTCAGGGGCAGTGGGCTTTCCACTGTACGGGTGTTTCTTGGCGACCCCGAGGTACCTGAGCCAAGCTGTGAGACCCTCCTCACAGTTCTTCCCGAGCTAAGGCCTTTCTTCTCATCTTTCAGGTCTTAGCTCACCGTCTTTATTCTTTCCTGAGCTAACCTTGCTCACCTTCTTGTTTTCGACCCCGAATCAAGGGTGTCTTTCCACCTTCTTTCGACCGGCGCATGCTGGGGGGTCCTGGGAGTGTCCCTGTTGTGTTGCAGGGACTGATGTGTGCCTCGCACTGCCGATGGTCTCCTCCAGTGTGTCGTCAGAAGCCAGCCGCTTCGGACCTTAGTCAGGGAGTGCGGCATGGATGCAGGGATCGGACTCTGCATTGCCACGGTGCGACCCCCAGCACGTCCGGCACATTTTGTGTATCGGTGCTGGGCAAACGGAGGTTCGGGCCCCGGAGTCCCGGGGTAGGGGTGTCTTATCTCCTACGGGGGGTAGACCTCCGAGGGTGTACCCGCTCCCGGCCGATGAAGGGCCGCCTCTTGCCGCACGATGCGCTGGTTACAAAACAGTATGGATTGTCAACTGCAAAACACGAATCTTGGAAAGGAGAACGAACAGGCTGCTTTTAGGCGCAGCTCACTTGTGCAGAGGTCTCCGACCTCAAAGACTGGGACGCCGACGGTTGGAATTAAAACCTCCCCTCCGCCGGCCCCGTTCAAGGCTGCTGGTGTCGCTGGATCATCGGCCGTAACAGGAAAGGAGAAAGATGAGGTTGATCTGGGTATGGGTGTGACCGAGCCGGTAACACCTCTAGCCAGGATGCAAGGAATCCCTCCCAGGAAGAGCCCTCTTCGTGCGGCATTCGAGCTGCAAATGCTTCGGCAGCAGCAGGACGACGCCCACGAGGAGGAAGACTCATGTCTGAAGAAGATGAAAGTTCTTTTGAAGGAGATGGCCAAGGTCCTCCTAATTCAAAAGAACATAAACAAGGCGATAAAAGAGGGGATCCCGAAACTCGAAGATGCTCTAGAAGAAATCGAGGAATGCCGGAAAATCAGGCTAAAGGCAGTGAAGCAGGAGCGCGATGTCACGAACCGAGTCATCTCTGCTTCACCTCAAGCTCATCTGGCTGAGTCCCAGACTCAAGCCAGAAAGCGAAAGAAGAGGCAGAGCGGTTCTTCGCCGGGAAGCCCTGAGCTTATTGAGGTGGACTCAGTGCCGAGACCGGTTTTTGTCACTGCGGCATCGCAGACATCTCCTGTCCAGGCTACTGAATCCGCCCCGGGCGCTGCCGTGATTCCAGCGGCTACTCCTGCAGAGGTTCCTGCTCCGGCGGCTAATCCTGCCTTGGCAGCAAACTCTGCCTCAACACCTTTGGGGGGCTGGAAGACGCGCCTGTCTAAGAAAGAAAGGAGGAGGCAGAAGCAAGCGGAGGCAGCTTCGAAAAGTGCGTCGAGGGTGGAGCGGACGCAAGTCTCAAACCCGGTTGGGGAGGCCTCTGGCAAGTCTGTCAGAAAGCCTAAACAACCCAGGCCTAAGAAGCCCAGGACGGAGGCAATCTTGATCAAGCCCTTAGGGGGGCGATCTTTTGCCGATGTTCTGGGTCAGATTAGATCGCAGGCCAAACCGGAAGAGACCGACACCGTTATCAAGTCTATTCGGCGAACCCAGAACGGGGATGTCCTCCTCGAACTGGGGAAGTCGAGTGACAAGATCGGTTTTGCCGCTTCCCTCAAGACTGCACTTGGGGACAAAGGCTCCATCAAGGCCCTAGAACCGAAGTGTTCGGTCGAGATTCGGGACCTTGATGTCCTCTCCACCGAAGATGAGGTGACCCGTGCGATCCAGGTGGCACTCCCGGAGATACCGGCCGATGGAGTGAGGGTATGGCTGACAAAGCCTAACCGAAGTCAACTCCGGATGGCTGTTGCTGAGATGAGCGAAAAGCACGCCAATAAGCTGCTTAGCCTTCAGCACCTCAGAGTTGGTTGGGTTAGTTGCAGGCTCAAACGGAGGGTGGTAGTTTCGAGATGCTTCCGCTGTCTCGGTTTCGGCCACTCCTCCCGAAACTGTAAAGGGCCCGACAGGAGTGCCAACTGCTTCCAGTGTGGAAGCCAAGGCCACAAACGTAAGGAATGTTCCTCGAGCCCCTCCTGCTTCCTCTGCAAGGATTCAGGCTCCAGTGCCCTCGGTCACTTACCCGGGTCTGGTCAGTGCGGTGCCTTCAGAGCCGCACTTGAACAGGCAAAAGGCAGCGGCCGGTAATTCGCATCCTCCAGGCCAACCTTCATAGATCCTGGGGAGCTGATAACCTTCTAGATCAGCTCGCCCGAGAACTTGGTGCTGACGCGCTCCTTATCAGTGAACAGTATCGGGACAGAGACCCAAACATTTGGATCTCGGACAGCCTCGGTACTGCTGCATTTTGGGCACGTAATACACGAGATGTTTTGGTGCGGAGTCACGGGCGCGGCCGAGGATTCGTCTGGGTTCGGTGTAGGGACGAGACTATCTTCAGTTGCTACCTCACACCCAACGAGGCCGTCCAGGACTTCCGCGACAAGATAGATAGCCTAGAGGAGTGCGTTCTTGGCACCACCGGGCATGTCGTCGTTGGTGGCGATTTCAACGCCAGGGCCGTCGAGTGGGGAATGCCCTCTACCAGCTCCCGGGGGAAATACATCCTGGATTTCATCGCCAGGGCCGGTCTTGTCGTCCTCAACCAGGGCGACACACCTACTTTTCGGCGCCCCGGGCAGAGAGGCTCGATCCCCGACGTCACCTTTGCGTCTGAGTCGCTCCTTCCGAGGATCTCAGGCTGGAGGGTTGTGGAGGACTACACGGGTAGCGACCACCAATACATCGTTTTTGACCTGCATGATCAGGCAAATCGTCGAGTTTCCGCATTTCGGGAAGGGCCACGCCGGTGGAACACCAACAAACTGGACGTGGTCAAGTTCACCGAAGTCATCTCTCGGGGAGCACAGGGGAATCCTGGTGAGGCTGGGGCCGAGGCACTAGTAACATCCACGATGGAACTGATCGTCTCGGCCTGCGACCAGTCTATGCCGCGAAGGAAACCCCGACGCGACAAACAACCCGTTTACTGGTGGACTGAAGAGATTGCGGAACTCAGAAGAACATGTTTAAGAACTAGACGAGCCGCCACAAGAGCGAGAATTCCCGCAGACAGAGTTCGTAAGTCGGAGGCCTATAAAGCTGCGAGAAAATCTCTCCGCCAGGCGATAAACAGGAGCAAGGCGAATAGCTGGAGGAGACTTCGTGACGACGTTGACTCCGACCCGTGGGGCCTGGGTTACAAACTTGTAACACAGAAACTCGGCGCCCGCTCTCCACCTTCCATCATGGAGGGCGCCACCATAGGGAGGATCGTCGCTGCGTTGTTTCCTGAACATCCACAGCGACCGCTGGTTGACTTCGGACGGGTAGAGGACGTTCCACTCTTCACTTTCGAGGAGCTGGAAACCTCCGTTCTCTCCCTGAAGAGCAACAAGGCTCCTGGCCCGGACGGGATTCCCAGTGAGGCTTTAAAGAAAGTATTTTCAATTAACGCTGACTTGTTGTTGAGAATGTACAATGCCTGTTTGGTAGAAGGGGTGTTTCCGGCTCCCTGGAAAACAGCCAGGCTTGTACTGATCAGCAAGGGCAAAGGTGATCCCGAACTGCCGTCGTCCCACAGGCCTCTCTGCATGTTGGACACGGCTGGGAAGCTGTTCGAGAAGCTGATCCGTTCCCGCCTGACTTCTGCCGTGGAAGCTGCCGGGGACTTATGCCCCCGTCAGTACGGCTTCAGAAAGGGACGGTCAACGATCGACGCTGTCACCGAAGTTCAGAGAGCTGTGGAGAGAGCCGAGAGCCACAACCATTTCTCCCGCCGAGTAGTGCTTCTTGTTACGCTTGATGTCAAGAATGCCTTCAACTCGGCGAGGTGGGTCGATATGTTGGATGCGCTTCGCAACACCTTTCGTATTCCTGCATATCTGTTGCGGCTCATCGAGGATTATCTACGCTCTCGAAGCCTGATCTATGACACAAGGGACGGAACGCGGACGATGGAAGTCACTTCTGGTGCCGCACAAGGTTCAATACTCGGCCCGGATCTCTGGAACGTTGCCTATGACAGCCTCCTGAGGTCCGAGATGCCTGAGGAAACCACTTTGGTTGGGTACGCCGATGACGTCGCAGCTCTCATTGCTGCACGCAACGTTGAGCTGGCCCAACTAAAGTTGAACCGAGTTATGCGGGTTGTCAACAACTGGATGTCCGATCACGGTCTCTCGCTTGCTCTTAGTAAGACGGAGATCGTGATTCTCACGAAGAAGAGGATCGACACCGTCGTCCCGTTTAGAGTGGGAAGGGAGGTGGTCACATCAACTCGTGCCGCCAAATACCTTGGGGTTATGGTGGACACCAAGTTAAGCTGGAGGGATCAGATCTTCCGTACGGCGGACAAGGCCGCTAAGGTAGTTACTCACCTTAGTAGGCTGATGGCCAATGTCGGGGGTCCCCGATCCAGCAGAAGACGTCTGTTGATGTCCGCGGTCCAGTCCGTGCTCCTTTACGGGGCAGAGGTGTGGGCAGGCGCTCTAGATAAGGAGTGCTACAGGCTGCGACTCGCCCGGGTTCAGCGTCAAGCCGCGCTCAGGGTGTGTTCCGCCTACCGGACAGGGTCCGAGCCTGCCGTCCTGGTGGTCGCCGGAGTCATCCCTGTCAAGCTCTTGGCAGGGGAGAGGAAAGCGATTTATCAGAGACAAGGCGAGATCGGCAAGGACACGGCAAGAACAGAGGAGCGCTCCCGAACCTTCCAGCAGTGGCAACACAGCTGGGAGCACGACACCCGAGGACGATGGACTGCGCGACTTATCAAGCAGGTCCAACCATGGGTGGAACGGCGGCATGGGGAGCTGGACTACTACCTGACCCAATTTTTGACAGGTCACGGCTATTTTCGGTCGTACCTAAACCGGATGGGAAAGACCGGTTCACCGGACTGCATTTATTGCCCGGGTGTTCCCGACGATGCGGAACACACATTCTTCCGATGTCCCCGTTGGGAAGGGCCCCGCCTGGAGGCCACACAAATATTTGGTGCATTTTCGGTGGACTCGGTCTGCCAAAAGATTTTGGAGGATGAGGGCAACTGGGATTGTTTGTCACAGTTCGTCCGGGGCATCCTCCTGGAAAAGAAAACCGATCTGGACCGCGAAGTGGCCCAGATCCCTTGATAGAGCGGCTGGATAAGGAGCGAGCCCGACGGGCGTAAGCCAAATTTAGGCCTAGCCTGACGTAATGTGATAAACAATTCCAGGTTAGATTCCTAAAGAGTAGAGGAGGTTTTTTAGTGGGTAAACCCGTTTTTTAGGGGAGCCCCACACTACAGGCTGGCCACCTGTGTGCGTAATGCATTTTTCCGCCTCTCCCTCAAAAAAAAAAAAAAAAAAAAAAAAAAAAAAAATCCTTTCACACTCTGGACAATTGTAGGTAATTTCAACAGTAATAGTAACTGTGTTGTTTGGCGTGTTTACAACATCGGTTAAAGTTTGAAAAATATCCTGTAAATCTTGTTGCGAAGTTACTGCAAAAGTAGTAGTATTCTTTGCTAATTGAGGCTTGTTCATCGTTCGGCGGTAGGCAAACAAATGGTGAGCGACGGTAAGGCGGTCGTTTATATGGAAACGGGGAATAGTGGTGGGGGGAAGAAAAAGAGTGGGGGTAATCCAAAACGAGAAGTGAGAGAACTTCGGTTACCGCAGTTCGCCGCGAAACGCCGTCCGGGTAGGTTGTGGGAAGTGTATAGAAATAAAATAATAATAGCTTTAATATAGAATAGAAATACCAATCACTTTTGTAAACTAAATATTAAGTTTATTTATAATTTGAATTTGATTGTCTTGTTCCTCGCTGTTTAATTCAATAATTGTAATACCATAAGTTGGTTCTTCTTCTTCCCCTGCACTGTTGGAAGATGATGATAATGATGAAAATATTCTGGTAGGATCTACATATTTTACTTTGATGTTGATCCATCTTAAAGAATACCTATCCATAAGTGTGAGTAAGTTGTGAAATAGAGTTTCCATCTCATTTCTTTTGGTAATTAAATGTTCAAAAGAAATAAATCCGTCACCCATGTTGGTGTTAGTCCAAGCAATGTAGTGTAAATGAGAAGTGTGTTAAAGGGTATATAGAATATATATATTGTGCCAACTCTGCATTAAGTTCAATGTATTTAGTTTGATCAGCTGTTAATTTATTTTATTATTTTTTCACATGCTTAATTTTTATAAACATATTGAGGTTCTTTCTGTTTACCTTTTTAGGAATGAATTGATTTTTCTTTTGTATATTTTAAATGAAGTAAAATGTTAATATCTGTAAACTGTAATTGTTATTTTTCTTTCTTTGAATCACTTCTGTTACTGTCCCAACGACATTAATTCATATCCAATCAATCATTCATTGTATAAGATGTCCTGCACTGGAAATGAAGTGGTGCAGGACAGGGATGATGGAATGAATGCTAATGACCGCAGATTAAACGACACTTGTTGAAATGTCGGAGGCGGAAGAATGTGCCAACTCTGCATTAAGTTCAATGTATTTAGTTTGATCAGCTGTTAATTTATTTTATTATTTTTTCACATGCTTAATTTTTATAAACATATTGAGGTTCTTTCTGTTTACCTTTTTAGGAATGAATTGATTTTTCTTTTGTATATTTTAAATGAAGTAAAATGTTAATATCTGTAAACTGTAATTGTTATTTTTCTTTCTTTGAATCACTTCTGTTACTGTCCCAACGACATTAATTCATATCCAATCAATCATTCATTGTATAAGATGTCCTGCACTGGAAATGAAGTGGTGCAGGACAGGGATGATGGAATGAATGCTAATGACCGCAGGGGCAGCGGAAGTGACATTGGTCCTTCGAGCAATGTAGAATCAAGACCTGAAGGAAGCTTACATACGCTAAGCTTAAGAAATAGAAATATACAGAAACCTCCAAGTAAAGTAACTAAAGGAAAAGAAAAATCTGGAAGAAATGACTCGATTAATTCATCCAAAAGGTCAGATGCAGAAAGTGAATTAGAGGAACTACTTCTAACGCAAGAAATTGAAAGAGAGAAAGAAAGATTACAACAAGAATTCAAGATAAGGGAAATCGAACGTAAAAGAATGGAGAAGAAAAGACAGAGAGAATTGGAAAGTAAAGAGGAAGAAAAACAAAGGGAACTGGAAAGAATAGAGAAAGAAAAACGAAGAGAACTGGAAAGAATAGAGAAAGAAAAACGAAGAGAACTGGAAAGAATAGAGAAAGAAAGACAAATGGAACTTGAAGAACTAGAAAGACAACGAGAACTCGAGGAACTAGAGTTTCAAAAGCAACTAAATGAACTAGAAAGAAGAAAAACTTTGAAACTAAAAGAAAATAAAGTTAGAAAATCACTATCCGGAAGCAGCAAGAGGTCTATTTTATCTGAAATCAGCGAAGTTTCGTCACGTCAGCGGACAATAGATTGGGTGTCTAATCACGGGCCTCAAGGAGGATCAGCAGCTGCTCTTGAAAATGGAGAAATCAATAAAACCCCTTCTGGCGATGTAAGACCTAATCAAGAGGTCAGGTCACAAATTCCTGAAAATCATCCTACGGAACACCGATTCGTCGAAGAATCAAATAATAGGACAATGGAGACAGGAGGTTACAATCGTCCCCATACAAGTAAGGAAATGCAGTCCATAGAGGAAGTAAGTACAGTCATTTCACCTAAAATAAGTTGTAATAAAGAGAACCCACAGGATTTAAACTTTAAAACTTTCTTTGCTCGGCAACTTTTATCTAAAGAGCTACCTAAGTTTGACGGTAATCCTATAGAATGGCCACATTTTATCGCGGAATTCAAACGCACTTCAGAGTTATGTGCTTTTACTGATGACGAAAATTTGATTCGCTTGCGTCATTCTCTAAAGGGTAGAGCAAAAGAATGTGTCGATTCACTACTTTTATTTCCCGGAAGTTTGAATGCAGTTTTGTCTCGATTGGAAAACAAATTTGGAAGGCCAGATATTATTATAAATAATTTAATAAAAAAGTTAGAGTCAGTCATAGGACAACCAAATGTGAACAACTATCACAGCTTAGAAAAATTGTCTGATCACCTTGAAAATCTGGTCAACACAATTGAACTGATGGGTAAAAAAGAGTACTTGTTTAATCCTATTTTACTTGATCAAATGACTGATAAACTAAGTAATAATCTAAAATTGCAATGGGGAGAATATCTTGCTGGGTTGGGGAATGTGCCAGTTGATTTAAAAACATTTGGCGACTGGCTACGCAAGAAAGCAGACGCATTCTATCGAGTTGATGATAAACTTGGTGAATGTAAAACACGTGAAGCTTTTGTTTTCAAAAAAGCTGACGGAAGTCATATGGGGACTTATGGACAAAAAATAAACTCTGTGGGATCAGATGTTAAGTGTTTATTATGTAAAGCTAAACATTCTTTGTTTAATTGTAATGATTTTAAATCTAAAACAGTTGACCAACGTGTAAAATGGGCACTTTCTGAAGGTATTTGTTTCCTTTGTCTTAATAAGGGTCACACTGCTCCAAGCTGTAAATCAAAGGAATCCTGTAGAAAGTGTAAAAAAAGACATAACTCTCTCTTACATCTTCCTAACAAAACTGCTTCAGAATCGAAGGAACTCACAAATACTTCAAGTAACTTGATTAACACATCAAATAATAAGGTTTTACTGCGGATCCTTCCTGTAAAATTGCAAGGACCTAATGGAGAATTAGAAACATTTGCATTTTTGGACGATGGCTCCACTTTAACTTTGGTTGAAGAGGAAATAGCAACCAAATTAGGTATTGAAGGTCCAACCTCCGAATTAATTATGCAGTGGTCCAACGATGTACTAAGGACGGAAGAGAACTCCCAAACAATATCGTTGAATATTTCAGGGACTGAACCAAATGCAAAAAGATATTATTTAAACAATGCACGGACAGTGAAGAATTTATCTCTTCCTGTACAATCAATTAATGTAAAGCAACTTTCCGAACAGTGGAAACACCTAAAGAAAATCCAAGCGCCATCCTTTGTGAATGCTAAGCCAACTATATTAATAGGGCAAGATAACTGGCCTCTTCTTGTCACAAGAAACATTGTGCATGGTCCCTGGAGAGGTCCGGCAGTCAGTAAAACCCTATTGGGATGGGTGGTACATGGAACTACTTTCAATGATAATACTAGAAAGGACGTAAATTCACAACACATCTTACATCATAAGAATGTTATAAGTGAAGAAGAACTAACAGTTCAAAATGTACCAAGAAGGGACTGCTGCAAAGAACTTAGAAACTTAGTTGAAAAGTCATTAGGGGAAAATTGGGAAGACGACTTGAAGGAGAATGAAGCCCAAACTGAAGAAGATAAAAGAGCAGAGGAAATATTTAAAGCTACAACAAGAAGAGTGGGGGATCGATGGGAAACTGGTCTAATTTGGAAAGAAAACTTTGAACTACCAAATAACTACAGTCTGGCAAAACAACGTCTACACACCTTAGAAAAGAGAATGGACAGAGATAAGGAATTTGGCGAAAAATATGTCGAAAAAATGGAAGAATATATTTCTAAAAACTATGCGACTAAGAGAACTGCCGAAGAAGCAAAAGAATGCCGAATATCACAAAAGGTGTGGTACTTACCTCATCTTGGTGTTGTCAATCCAAAGAAACCAGGAAAGTTTAGAATATGTTTTGATGCTGCAGCTAAGTTCAAAGGTGTAAGTCTGAATGACACACTTATGAAAGGCCCAGATTTATTTGTCAATATTGTAGGACTTATATTCAGATTTCGTCAACACCAAATAGCGATGATAGCTGACATAAAGGAAATGTTTCCTCAAATCATTATTCGACATGAAGATCAGTTAGCACAGCAGTTTTTATGGAGAGGTTTTGAAAGAGAAAAAGAGCCTCAAGTGTACGTTATGCGGCGAATGATATTTGGTGCAATATGTTCCCCCTTTTCAGCCCAAAAAGTAAAAAATGAAAATGCTTTGAAACAAAAGAGTCAGTACCCGGAAGCCTGCACTGCTATTCTGAAAGACCATTATATGGATGATTATGTTGGTAGCTCCCCAACAGTAGAAGATGCTAAGAAGTTAGTTGCCGGAATTATAAATGTGCATTCGAAGGGAGGGTTTGTGATCTGCAATTGGATCAGCAATAATAAAGAACTTTTAGACAGCATTCCACAACAACTGAAATCAACACTAGAAAAAGAAACCAAAGTTTTAGGACTTATATGGGACCCTAATGAAGACTACCTTATGTATGAAACAAAGACAAGTTTGGAGATGACATTAACAAAAACAGAAAAACTACCGACAAAAAGAGAAGCATTAAAACTAGTCCTGCAAGTATTTGACCCCTTGGGATGGGCAGCCCTCTACTTATCAGAAGGAAAAAGAATCATGCAAGAGATTTGGAAGAGTAGAGTTGATTGGGACGAAGTGATCCCAGAAAACTTAAGAACTGTTTGGAACAACTGGTTAAAGAATCTTCAAAAGGTTATTGATCTGAAAATACCAAGATGTTATGGACGTGAACTTACTGATTGCGAAGAAATTCAACTTCACATCTTATGTGACGCTAGTGAGAAGACTTATGCTGCTGTAGCTTATGTCAGAATCAGTAAAGAGAACAATATAAAAGTGAGTTTGATTGCATCAAGACACAGAGTCGCACCATTAAAACCTATTACGATTCCCAGACTTGAACTCATGGCAGCTGTTTTGGGCTGCAAACTTCGCAACGTTATCCTCAGAGAACATTCAGTGAACTTCCACCGAGTCGTAATGTGGTCTGACTCTAAAACCGTAATCCTATGGATAAGGAACGATGAAACAAAGTTCAAAACGTTTGTTGCTAACCGCATTGCAAAAATAAAAGAAGATACTAAACCACAAGAATGGAAATGGATTCCTTCAGAACTTAACACTGCAGATTACGCAACTCGTTCTAAAGACATTAAAGAAGAAGAATTAGAGCAGTGGTTTAATGGACCGGTATTCTTGAAAAAACATGAAGTCGATTGGCCTAAGGAAACCTTCAACACTAAACGCCAAACAATACCAGAAATCAAAAGAAGATATGTTGGTGTGACAACTGAAACTAATAATCCGGCTCGAAGGACCAATGTCACTTCCGCTGCCCCTGCGGTCATTAGCATTCATTCCATCATCCCTGTCCTGCACCACTTCATTTCCAGTGCAGGACATATATTGTAAAATAAGTGGTGGGGATAATCTCAAGGTCAACCAAATGAAATTTTAAAAAAGAGCTGCAGTCAGTGACTACAGCTATACATCTGAAGCTTGAATAGGATCAGAAGACCAATCTGATCTATATTTGCACAAATTTTTGATGCATGTACAAAAGCCGTCTTTATAATATGCATCACACTTTCGGCAATTAAAAAGTCTTTCTGGGTGAAATTTGAAACATCTCTGGGGACAGCAAGTGTGGAAGTATCTTGATTTATAAATTTTGAAGGTTTGCAATTCTGGTGGTGGTAGTTGTTTTGTTTTGCATTTGCAGTAACAGGATCCGAAGAATTCACATTTTCTACAAGCTAATCCGTCTACCATCCATTTTCCTATATCGGTACATTTTTGTTTACAACAGTAGCGTGGTTTGTAGTCTTCTTTTTTCTTTTCCATGTTGACGGTTCCAAGTGGAGTTGGGAAATGAAGGTGTATAGTATAGAATAGAGAGTTTTATTAAAAGAAAAAAGTGGTGGGGGTAATTTCAAGGTCAACCAAATGGAGTTTTAAAAAAGAATGGGGTACAAATATTAAATAGTTGCACACTTAAGATATAGGTTATTCATTTTTTTCTTCTTTCTCCTTTTTAATATTTACTTCATGTTCTTGTTTTTTTGCTCTAGCCATTGCGACGAGATCTTCAGTGGATAGTGGATGTACTTCTGGAAATTTTAGAATTAACTTTGGTTGGAAGCCTTCTTTAGTTAATACATCAAGATCGGAGCTCATCTCTTCTACTGTTTGATAGTCCTTTCCAAATATTTTACCATTAAATTCAATCATCATTCGGTACAGCATAGTAGTTGTAGTTGTTATCGCTGCGGTTGTTAAAAAGCAAATGATGATTTAGTCTGGGTTGAATAGCCTTTTTATAGGGAAGCCTCAAGTTGATGGAGTATTGTTATTGTAATTTAACATTAGTAGTATTTGTGGAATTTAACATTATTTTGAGTAGAAGGGCTGGATGTTGTTGCTGTTTGTGTGGAAAAGTACACTTCATCATCGCAGTAGTTTTGTTTTGAAAACATCTTCTTATTTGTAACATAAACATCGGCATTTAAGTGATAACCGCCTGCAAGAAGTACACGCAATTCATTAGTGAAATTGTCGAGTTGTTCAAAAGTTGTGATGGTGGAGGTATCGTATGATGCGCATTTGATTTTGAGAGACATGTTGTCGTTTAAAATAATTGGACAACCAAGGGAGATGTGTACATCACGGAAGTCAATTGTAGACTGAGGAAATCCCCTTGAAAATTACTCCATTTATATAGTTTTTGTAACTAGGTCAAGGTCATCTAAAATTATTTTTTTAAAAAGCAATATATCACCATGTGCAAAAACACATAGTGATATATTGCTTTTTATTTTTAATATTTTTTTTTATCTTTATTTATTTTTAAAATAATTCACAAAGATGTACAAAAGTATTACAAATAATAAATTAGTTGTTGGCAGTAGGCATGACGTGAAGTGTTAGTTCCGTTGAATTGCTTCCGCTTGGACCGTGGGATGCCAAGTACAGAGAGCCGGGGTGGATAAGCCGTAGATCTTCGTTTTGCAGGAGGTGCACGAAGCGCTTGGGAAGAAATGTTTGAAATTTTGCTTCATCACCGGGCGTGTAGGGCGCTTCACTCAGTGTAACGTTGATGGCGTCCCCAACACTAGTTTCCATCTTCTTAATGGTGTGGATAACATAATGTTTTTCTTCTTTTAATTCTGAACATCTTTTAGTCGGTAAGACGGTAGATTTTGAATGTTTGTTAAATTGATCGACAAGAGATTGTAAAAATGTTTGTGATGTCATCTTTACTTTTTCTTCTTCTTATTTATTGTTTGTTATTATTCTTAGTCTTGCGAATCTGTGTGGGAGGTGTTGACTGTTCGGAGGCTAGAGTAATACTCATGCTGGGTCATGGTTGCGTTGTCGCTTTTATATCCTTCCCACCCCCCACCATTCTGTTGTAGATATGCATTCAAACGATAAGCGTTCTTTAAAGCGCATTGGGACTGCCGATGTTTAAAGTTTTTGGTAGAGATACAAATGTTGGCAAAGTGACACTGAAAATCTCTATCCACTTGCACATTTATCACTTCATGGTTTGTAAATGTTTGTATCCAAGCGGTTTTTTCCAATCCCTTTGTGTAGATAATTTTAAATTCCTTACAGTAATGATTCATAATGTGTGGCACCATACTGTAGTGGATAAAACCTTCATCCCATCTCAGGTTGTGAAAATGTTTCATTAACCATTTGTTTGTTACTTTTGCTTTAGTAGTTAATCTGTTGAACGGTATAGGAGGTTGGAATAAATAGTGATAAACCACAGATGTGTTCATGTCTAGAATAACTAACTCTTTAATAATAAAATGTCCGTTGTTACCGCGAAATGCTTGAAATTCAATTATTCCTCGTTTCACCTCCATTATTTGGTATTGGTTTGAAAATGAAACTTGTTTATTCATGACAAAGGTCGGTATCGGACTGTTTGTAAAATTATGGAGGGCGTCCTTTTATACTGCGGGTTGGTTGCTGCAAGATGCTTCTTCATTCATTTCTTGTGCTTCTTCATCTATACCGAAGTTAGTCTGATAGTTGTGCAACTGTCTCCACATATCAACTTCGTGAGGTATTCTATTGAAAATGGAAGTATCTACGGGACCGTATAGGATTGGTACATACGGTTGTCTATCCAATGTATCGGTTAAATATTCTTTTATGATTGCGCTTGAAAATATTAGTTGTTTTAGATATCTTGTGATAGGACCTGTAGCACAGCTGAGGGTGTAGAATTCATCTTTTGTAAGGTGTATTTTTATGTCATGTTTAGTTAAATCTCTAAAACGAACAATTTGTCCTCCCCGATGTTTTACTATATCGATTTCAATATTTGATTCTAGCAAACTTAATTTTGTTCTTCTTCCATATGTATTGTTACTCAAATAACATTCTAAAAGATGTATATGCTTCATAAACGATTCCCAGGAAATTTCAGAGAAAAACACCATTTTAGATCCATGATTCAAAATAATAGTTGGTAAATACTCCAATGATTTTATTACTCCGGCAGATATGCTTTTTGTCATACATGATGAGATGGGATAGTAGATTCTAAGAAATACCTCTGCTAAAATATTGGTGGAAATAATGTCATCGACTTTTCTTTTTTTAATTCCTTTTTCAACTTCCTCTTCTCTTTTCTTATGTTTAAACTTGAGGAACTCATCCATTTCTTGTTCAATTTGTTTTTCTATATCGGAACTGTTGTCGGCTATAAGCGGTGTAGTTTCTTCTTCGTTAGTATTTGCATTAAGTGAACTCATTTTGCTAACGATGTTTCCCATAGGATGGTCAAACAAATAATGAAATTTTTACTTCGTTTTCCTCCTTTTATAACAATCGCCCCCACCTAAAAACCGTTTTTTATAACACATTTTTAACTATTCCAGTTAGTGGAGTATATGTTACTATTTTGTCATGTAAAATGAGACAATATGCCGAAGTACCTTCTGGTATTTTATCTTCAAATTCCATTTCGATTTTTATATCCACACTTGACGATTTTACTGATTCATTTTGCTTTGAGCAATCGATAACGATTATTGGGGCTTTTGAATAATACTGTTCAGGTGATAACAGTGGTGTATTAGTTTTTCCATAATATGACGATTGAAATCTTGCATACATATCGTATAAGATGGAATAACGCTTTTTGCTAAACATGACATTTAAATTGTCATAAGGAAAGAATTGAGAGTTTAGAAAAACTTTGCAATTTTTTATATTGCAATGGTCAAATTGACCTGCGTGTGCGGTTATAACATCTTTTCGATTGGTTTGAAACCCTAGTATTATGTACCTTGCTCGTTCCAAATAAGTAGATGTTTTAACAGTCCATGTTTGTCGTTCTGTTTGAGGTAATATGGGGTATTCATGGAATTCCCAACTTCTAAACGGCATTACAATATCACGGTCAGATTTTAACTTTCTTAACAATACGATTCTATGTTCATCGGCTAATCTTACATGAGGTACTCTCCACACGATTTTATTTAATTGTAGCTGCCATTCTAGTTTACTTTCTTCAGTGCCACTTGCTGCTAGTATCAAGTCTTTGTTAGTTGAAGATCTGAGTAATACCAATTCTTGTTTGACATTTATTATTATTCTTTTGTAATCTTCAGCGAATCCCAAAAGCAATCGTAAAGGTATGTGAAAATCAAAATGACCATTGGAATTTGGTGTTATGCTGTCTTTATCGGGGGTAACCCATCCGGCGGTGACTATTGAATTCTTCTCATGTGGTGTTAATGATGTTAATCCTTTTAGTGTTGTTGTTATACCAACCTTTTTTGTTGAATCAACTGTCACTCCTGATATTTCATATCTTATTTCGTCAAAAAGATATGCCATTGGGTTATTTATAAAAGGAACAGACGAACCAGTTTTTCCATCCAATTTTAATACTTGTCCCTCAATATATAAATAACTCTCACAGGGTAATGTGTAAATATCTTGTTGTTGAATGGGAATCCTTATTTCATCATTATTGTTTAATTTTGATGAAGTGTAAGGGTTGTGCGTGTGATATTCCTTCTCCCATAGGGTTTCGTCGAACGTCGGACCTTGAGATATATCCAGAATGTCCATTGTAATTTAGTTTTAACCCAATTTTTTGTAGGAAATGTATGTTGTCCAGTGTTAACTCGTCCAATGTTGAAGAGCTACTGAGCTCCCGGCTTTTCCGTTGTGGTTTAAATGTTAATCCCATGTTATACTTAAGTTACCGCTTTTATGTGTAACCGTATTGTAATTGTTTCTTTTCTAAAGTCAACACTATTACCGTCCTGATCTGATATGTTCAGTACGATGTCTGAAATAAAACTGGTGTTTAACGGTAGGTATATAAGGTTTTGTGGCTTCTCAACAATTTTAAGCCCAGGAGCTACTGTTGGATAAAATGTATGTAAAATATGTTGGTTTACCCCATCTCTATACGATCCGTGTATAATATTGCATGTTATATCAATACTATTAACCTTTAATATTGTTACTGTGGTATCACCCGTATGAGTAGTTCCGGGATCTAAGATTTTTTTTTTCTTATCTGAAAATCCGAGTAAACTACCGATTGAATTTTTTAAACTCAAATCTATATAATATTTTGAGGTAATTTCCGCTTTTAAAGTATTGTTGTTTCCTTTTATACAGATATTTTCTTCTCCTAGCTGCTTCTGTAATAGCTGGTTTATATCATCTATTTCATATGCTCCTGTAGACAAGGTGATTATTTTTAATTCTGAATAGTTTCCTTTTTTATCTTTACTTTCATAATAATGTAGTAAATTGTTTTTACCCTCTGTAATGTTGGGAATTGAATTGTATGTAGTGAAATCTAATAATGCCGCTTCCCATAATCTATCTTTAGATAGACGCAGTGCTGGGAAAAGAGTACTTTTTAATGTAGATGAATTTCCGCTCAGTGACACTGTGTACGATGACATCTTAAAGCTGACTGACGCTTTTTGCTAAAAACTCCAAACATAAATGTCCGCATATTTCTGTATTGTTAGGTTGTTCTCTTTTATAATTGTAAAATATATTCTTAGAGTTTCTAAAATAGTGTTGAAGTTCTTTAGGTGGTGGTAGATTGCCAAAACTGTCAAAATAATAAACGCTTTGTCCGAGTTTTTTATAGCATACCCAATGTGTTCCTGGACCATAGGAGGAATCTAAATTTACTATTCCAGTTTCATTTTTCCATATGTTTTTTGGTAATGCGTCTTTCATAAAAACTCCCCTAAAAAATGGTATCTTCAAACATTTTACATAATTTGATAATTGATAATTTGTTAAGGCTTTATTTGGAATTATCAATTGATTTTTCTTATTTAGTACACACGGTACGGTCTTAGGTATAGACCTGCTCCGTTTTTTACCATTGACCAAACGGAAGTCTTCTTTGTCTTTGTTTTACGAGTTCTACGACGTCTCTTTTTAATGTTTCCACCTCTTTTAGGAGCTCTTTTCTTTGCAGGTCTTCCTCTCCGACGTTTTCCGCCACCAAATTTTGTTTTCGCCTTCATAGCTGTAGTTACTGCCCAAGCGGCTGCTTTTTCTGCAATACTTGCGTCACTTGATTTAACTCTTTGCCAAGCTTTTTCTGCTAGCGCTTTATCCGCTATTGATCTATTTGTTGAATCAGCAAACTTGGAATACGCTATATCGTGTTCTTTGCAAGCTTGATCCAATTTATTAATTCCAGGATCCCCTCTTGCTAAACGTTTTGCCAATTTAGTTCCGGGTCCGCAATATTGATAACCTCCGGGCAGATGAAATTCGTATGGTAGAGCGTCTATTGCCCGATTTACAACAGCACCAACAGGAATTCGTTTGAGAAGGGATAACGCAGCCGATGTTATACCACGTCCTTTCTTGCCGCTGACTTGACGACGACTGAGCTGTGCGATCTTCATTATATTGTTTTATATATAACCGGCGTGTTTACTCAACGGGATGCTTTATATAAATGAATAACTTATGCACAATTTTTATATTTAAATAATTAATTATTCAAATTAATTATATACTGATTTATGATTCTATTTTTAATCCATGCTTCTCGTTCATCGGGTTGAATCATCACATGACTTGTTGTACTAGCTATATGATTGTGGGTATCAATAAGTAAATTGCCCACTATTCTTATTAAACAATCTAAAGTTACAGCATCTTTCGGATGTTGAGGATCGTGTAACTGCATAATACGTTTATCATTACATGTGTAAGTGTTTGAATCACTTTTTGACATTTTTATAACTTGTCCTATAGTAGCAGCATCATTTAAATCTTCTCCTGGTAAAATATTAATTATTTTCTTCATCTTTGCATCATATTTGGTCCCAAAGTGTTTATCCCAAGTTATTGTTTGTCTCAATGTAACACAATCATCATCTTCATAACCAGGATAAATATTTTTTATTCTTCTATTACGACCATTGTATGTATCTAATCTACCACCACTCGCAATTAATGTTTGTACCATCAAAGGTACATCCGAATCTTTTATACCAAATCTTCCATTTGTTATTGTTTTATGTCCTGCATCCCATTCATCATTTTTTCCTTGCATTAAATCAAACTTTTCATTTCCATGTATAAATGTATCTCCTCGCTTTAGCACGGCATCTTCATGTTTTACAAAATTCGATGTTCCCCTTTTTAATTCTTTAGATAGTTGTTCCATAGTAACAGCGTCTTTTGGTTGAGAACCGAACTTTACATTTGACAACACTTTCCCATAACAATCGATTTCATCACCATCTTGTAAAATACAGTTGTCCTTGATGTATTTCAGGTTTACAGCATCGCCGTCTTCCTTTGGGTATCCAATGTCATTTATAATAAACTTATAAAAAGAAAATCCTCGTTGAGTCTTTTCCGGTATTATAGAATGTAAATATTCTTTATTAACTGAATCTTTATCATTTTTTGGATTTGCCACATTGGTTATCCTATGATTTCCAGCATCATATGTTTGTCCATCTTTTAAATTGTTACCCCACTGCAATTTTAAAGTGTTTGAAAGTTCAGATGATAAATACTCTTTAGTAATTGCATCAGAACTGTCAGTTGGTTTACCAACATTAATTATTCTATGTGATTTAACATCGTAAGTATCCTTAAGTAATTTTAATGATGTTGAAGTAGCTTCTTTTACTGTCTTTAAATTTGCTCCATCAGTATCTTCTTCTGGATCTTTAACTAGTTTTAAACGTTTATTACTTATGTTATAGTCACCTTCAGGTGTTTGCGGCAATCCACTTCTTTTTCTGTCTTCTCCAACTTGCACTCCTAACGCGGAGTACCGTCCAAACTTGTCGACGCTCATGTTAAAAATGATACATTATATGCTTGCCATTCTTTTATATCTGCGGAAAATTATACGACGACACCTCGACTTCTGAGTTCATCAACTAGAGCTACCCACTCATTATTTAAACCTGTATGACCGGCTTCCATAGCTTCATGTAATAGTCTCATTCTGTCAATTAATTTATTAATGTCTTTGTAATAAATTACATTGGTATTGTACAGATTTTTCATTAGTCCTTTGCCAGATGTTGAAGTATCTCCTTTACTCTTTTTACTATGTTGTTCAAGAAGTGATAAATCCATAAGTGATAAAGATTTTCTTTTTAGCGGTTGTTTTACTGCTGGTGCGGTACGTAATGTTGGTAGTTTTCGTGGGGAAAACAACTTTTTTATAACAATGTTATATTTTGTTGCGCGTGAACGATTAATTATTGCATCCTTTGAGTAATTCCTTTTATGTGCATTAGTATTTTGTAAAATTTCCTTAAAAGTATTTAAATCTTTGGTCGAATATCTCAATGGTATGTTTTTAAAAATTAATTCATATAATCCTTTTGTTCCCTTATATTTATGCTCACCAATAATGATATAATCGTCTTCAGTTATTTTAAGTTTTGAATCACCTATTTTCAATTCATTCCCATCAATTCTTGCTCCATATACGTGTGATTTACTTAAATTAGGGTTTGATTTTATATCATGTAGCATTTTCAATATATATTTTCTTCCGAGAGGTCCGTGTTGTAATATATCGCTACTCAATTGAGTTAAATTTGGAATAGATTGTTCTGCTTCAGGTATTGGCTGTTTTTCTTCCTTTTCAACAATAGGTTCTTCTTCTTCTTTTGTTTCTTCTTGGTCACTAGCGCTTGTATATGAATCATCATTGTCTTCTTTTTTTAATGCTTGTACTTCTTGTTTAGAAACTGGTAGTAAAACATCTCCTTCATAACGAGGTTTACTAATGGTTTCTGATATTTGTTTTAAAGGTTCTGTAATAGGTTTAAATGTAGTCTCTAAAAATTCTTCTCTTTCGCTTATACCCATCCTTAATGCACGGTTTTTTATCCTAATAGAATCACTGAGTGATTTTATTTCTTTCAATAGTTTTTCTTGATTTACCATGTTTACACTATGAAGTCTCATTCATTACTAGACATACTGCTATTCATTTAATGGATTAATACAAATTTATCTAACCCTATTCGATACCTTCCATCTTTTATAGCTTCATCTTTCATAATAACAAGAAATCCATACTTTTCAGCCCATGCTTTACCGCACATCTCTTTAAATATATCAAATGTCATGTCGGCATTCACATGATCGTTATATATATGTTTCAAATTTGTTTCATCTTGCTTGAATATTATCAACAAATTTGCATTATCTCTTATAAGTTGTTTTGGAATTTTACTATAGGTTTGACCAATATAAATACTGTCAATATTATGATGTCTCCCCATTGCAAAATAACTTCTTATTGTATCATGATTCTCACATGACACATCGTCAAATATAAATATAGAAAATGGTTTAGCTTCATTTGGTTGCATAATAGTTTCACTAGCATTAAACTTGTAGAAATTTACTTCGGGCACACTTGCTAATACCTTATCTAACAACTGGTATTTAGGTTGTTGCAAAGATTTTGAGAAAATGTATATGTTATTAAAACGTAGCCCTTTTGGATTAGTTATAAGGTTAAAAACAACATTTGTTTTTCCACAATTAGAAGGGCCAGTTATTAAACATCTTATAGAGTTTGGTAGTAATTCACCATGTTTACCATGGTTTAAATTGTTATTATCCACTGTCAATTCATCTATATTATTAATATTAAATCGTTCTTTTTGCTGTACAATATCCATCTTGTTTAAAGGTTAAACACATAATGAGTTATTAAAGTATTACACCAAGTCTTTTGTAGGAATCCAAGAATCTTCACTCCTATCAAATCCCAACCAACGGACTTTAACTTTATCCTTTTTTCTTTGTAAAACTTTTTCAACAAGATATACATCACCTACTGTCGATTTTAATAATTCATGACCATAGAATCCGCCTTGAAGTAGTTCACCTTTGTTATCCTTTAAAATGTAGGTTTCTGGTATTGTTGGCTGCACTTTGTAGATTGTAAATATTTCGTTAGTCCAATTTGGTAAATATCTTTTACTAAAAACTCCTTTATATTTACTTATACGTACTTTGTCGTTAATTTTAAACTTTTTAGGTTTTAATTTTTCAATTTTAGGAGTAGTATTTTTTTTAATACGCTCCAAAACAAGCTTAGCATTATTGCTATTTACTTCAATAGGTTTCATACCAATAGTGCGATGAAACTTGTTATTGTATTCTTTTATAAGCTTCGGTACTATATCGTACCACACGTACGATCCTCGTTTAGAAAATGTTTTATACATTGCTCCTTTTAATGTTCTGTTGAATCGTTCAATTATGGAAGCTTTAACTTCCGAATTTGTAGAATAATGATTTATGTTATATTTTTTCATTAATGCTGTAAATTCTTTGTTAAAATATTCTTTTCCATCATCAGTTTGTAAATGTTTTATGACAAATTTATTTTTCTTTATAGCTGCTTCCATAGCTTTTGTTACACTTTTCCCAGTCTTATCCTTGAGTGGTATAGCTTCAGCAAGCTTACTAAAACAATCTATAATTGCCAATATATATTTAAATCCCTTATTTAATTTACTATGCGGTATCATCTCAATGAGATCGGCTTGGTAAAGATCGTTCATTCCTTTAATAATTGTATTTCTTCTTGGAAACTTTCTTCTTGCCGGCTTATGAAGTTCGTTTACAATTTTATCCTTTAATCCTTCCATCTTCAGATGTTGTTTGTACACCGCTTGAGAAAATACTAATCCTCAAAATGGTTTATCACCTTTTATATTATTAACAAATATGGGTCAAGGCCATATTATATTTGTGTAAAAAAGAGGGAACATGGCATTGAACTTGCCATGCTCCCTCTTTTTTACGGAAAGGAAAAGGAAACAGGTGGAAGGACGAAGAATAGGTTTTATTGGTCGATAGGAGTTAAAGAATAATGTCCAAAAGGTAGAGTGTGTATATTGTCTTCCCGGATATGTCTCTTGTCATCCTTGTAGCTGAGTCCCCACTTAGTTTGCTTGACACTGTAGACTTGATGATTAAAGCTTCTTATTGTATTAAAAGTTGCAGTTGTTTCCATGCTTTCAAATAAACATCTTTTAAAATGTTCAAACTGTACATTCTTCTTTAAATATGATGTTTTTATACCTTTTGCCTTCTTTACAACTTGATGTTCTTCTTTTTCACTAATGTACAATTGAAAAGAATACAGTTTGGACATTAATGCCACAATTTCTTCCATAGGTGCACCATTTGTTTCATCTTTGAATTTTCCTAAAACCTTCTTGTTTATTCCATTGTCGTAATTGGGGTGATGTTGTGGGTAGTCAGAAAAATCAAAGTCATTTTTATAAACAAATGTGCGTAAATCTTTATACATATCATTGGTTATAATCCAATAGATAAATGCATCGGTATCCATGTATGCTATTCCAATATTATCTCTACCATAAAATTTCACCATTTTATTATAATGAAAATCATACATGTGAGTTTTTGATATGTCTAAAATGGACATTCCAACATATATGGGTCGATCCATCTTAATTGAAATTTTATTCATAGAAACGGCTACAAGGTTTTCATTAATAATTATAGAAGATGCAAAGTTTGGTTTTTGCACCAATTTCTGTAATTTTGTTGGATCAACAACCAATCTTAAGTCTTTGTGATTTCTTTTGTTTTCTAATGTTTTACCGAATATCGCATTGTTCATTAATTTAAAGAAATCTTTTTGAAAATTGGATGTTGCTGCAGTTCTTCTTCTTGTGTTGTTATCTATATAAGATTTTAACCAACAGGATTGTGAAAATTGCAGTACTTTATTAATTTTCGTAATTTTCAATCCCATCTCTAGCGCTTGCTGTACTGTCCAATAATGAGCTACATACCTAGTCTTATTGTTAAGTGTCATCATCAATTTTGGCCATCTACCAGTAGGAGATATTTCTGTTTTTGCTAATAGTGGTAGATCATAATGATGGTCGTGGAGATGTTCTGGGTATTCAAAATTAAAGTCAAAAATGTAGCCAATATCCCCATATTTAGGGATATCAGCGATGTTATTGATTGAATTTGGATCAACCCATTTAAAATTGTCATATGGAAGAGGGTTTGACATGGCCCATCCGTACAGATTATTTGCATCAAAATAACCTATAAATGTGCTAGGTTGTGATGCGTCGTAATTTGGAAGATATTTATTGTTTGCTTTTACATATCTAGTTACACTTTGGGTTAATCCTCCTCGAATACCGGATTCAATCATCAACACCATGTCTATGTCAGTTAATAGTTGAAGTTTGCATTTTGTTTCTTTTAACATAGCCTGCCATGCCAATCCGGGAGCTGTGTACGAATGAAGTGGGTCTAATCCATATGCTGTAAAACAAGTGTTTCTAAATTCTTCCATTATGTCGCAGAGTAAAGTCACATCTAATTTAACATAAAAATCTGAATATTCGCCTAAGGTTCTTATTTCTAATTCATTCCATACTCTACAAGCGTGTTGATAATCCTCTTCACTGATGTCCTCTTCATGTAATTTATTCTTAAAAGCTTCTTTAGGTTGAAGTGACGTTTCTTCAAATTTTTCCAAATTGTCAATGTAATCATAAGGAAAAACGCCTTTACGAAGAACTAAATCTAATTTATCATTGTTTACAATTTTTTTTGTTTCTATTAAATCTTCTTTTCTAAGATTTTCAGAAAGTTTTGATAAGCTGCACGGCATAAACCGGTACGAATCTACAAATTGCAACTTCATATTTCCAATTTTTTTACTAAAGGTTATAAACTTTTCAGTTGTTTCTGCAAGAACATCAATTGCACCATCATCTCTCCCCAATTCTGGTATTATAAAATGACCATCATAACCGCTAAGGTTATGCAATATTACAGGAATTCTTCTGGTAATCTTATAGTTTATGTTGCATGCATTGCATGCTGCACCCCTATAATATCCTGTAAGATGATCGTGATCTTTAACTTTATAGTTATTTAAAGTAAATTCATTTTTACATAGAAAACAGTGGGTAGCATTTTCATGTTGAATTTCCTCTTCTTCCTCCATTGGTATCATTGGTACTATATTATTATACAAATTTTCAACATGGCCAGCTATTTCATATAGATGATTTAAAAATGTTCTGGCAACATCTTCACCACGATACACCACGGGTTTTAATGACAATCCATATGCATTCAAATGTTCTTCAACCAATGTGGATTTAACCAATAAACAAAAACTGTTAGGCTTGTGCATTTGATATTTTATACTCTTCCTTGCTTCAATGTTTTCATCTTCAATTGGAACAAGTGTTGATTCAAAATCGGCATATATTACTATAGGAATGCGATACTGATGGAAAACTTTTTCAAACTGTAAATATGATTTATTTAATGGTGGTAGAATAATCTTAGCTTCAAAATTTTCATTACACAGTTGTTTGTGCTCCAGTAACCAATTTTGTCCTCCATTTCTAAGTTCTTTAAAACAAAAACATCTTTTACAAATTATTTTTCTATGTTCACTTCTTGATAATTGTTTATTGACAAGTCTTTCAAATGATTTTATCCATACATAGTGTGATACTTCATCCTTTGTAATTAATAACAAATCCGTATGGTCTGCAAGTTCGTTTTTTACCACTTTCAAAGGATACACCTTGTTAGAACTGTCCAAACCAAATACATTTACAGATATTCCAGGGTTTTGTTTTTCAAATTTAGAAATATCCTTCAAGGCTACCGGATAAGACACACCTTGAAAGTTATATCTGTATCTATAGTTCTCATATTCTTCGCTGGGTCTTTGTGCATTGCTTAATATGAATTTTGATGTCATTGCATATCGGAAACATTCTGTATCATGATTTTGAACATTTACACATGATTTTGTTTCTTCAATCCTTTTTGGAAGAGCTATATAACTGCTCCCCATTACCCCATATCCATGCTTGTGAACTCTAATATCCATACTTACTACACTAACTAAACTCCAACCTGATCCTCGTCCTTCGTGTTCTTGGATTTTATTAATGATCTCATCAAAACATTCTTCTACTATTGAATTAATATCTGAACTACTCATGATGGTTCTGTTTTTAGTTATAAATCCTCTTGGTGACAATTCTTCTTCAACGTTTATAAACATAGCATCCAATAACAAGCCGAATTTAATAAAATTTAATCGTTTTAATTCTTCTTTTAAAAGTTTAACTACAATGGTTTTTGCTTCGGCAAGAAATTTGTCTAATTCTAAATTTTCATTTTGGATTTTGTGATGTGTTACTACTCTTCCGGGCAATGCATGAATACTTAAATTAGGTAGTGCATTAGATGTTTCTTCTTCTTCTGCAGATGCATTTTTATTTTCATTTTGTGTTAAATTTTCATTTATATTATGATATAACTCCTTATGAATGTCTAGCAATATTTCATCTTCATAAGTTTCTAAACATATATCACAACGATGCATTTTAGTGATGTTTATCCTATGAAATTCGGCATATAAATGAAATGCATCTTTTTCATACCTCCTTTTTATGCTGTATTACCCCACCACTTTTTACCCCCACCACTATTTTTAATCTTCTTCTTCTTCATCTTCTTCTTCTTCATATGGAAATAATTGTCTTGCACAAAAAATTAATCTTCCACGTATTGATTCCAAATCTGGATCGTGACTGGATGTTGGAGTTTCATTATGAATATTTTCAAATTCCAATGATGGTGTGTATTCATTCTCTGTTAACTCCATTTCTACATCTTCACTCCCTTCAATTATTATTTCTTCTTCCATACTGTTAACACTATCTGTTTCTGAACTGTCATTATCCACATCTTCCACATCAAACTCCTCTTGTAGAATTTTACACAATATTTCTGCAATAGGTTTACTTGGATAGTCGGTGGTATCCACAGGAGCCATGTCGATTAAATGAAAGAGCTTCTTTCTTGTAGCTGCTTTTATATAAATTATTTTATTAGGTCAAGGTCAACAACACTTAAAGCGAGAATGGGGAATAGAGCACTAAGTGGTATGTTAGTCCATTACCACAAAGTGATCTATTCCCCACTCTCTAATGCAAGTCCAATTAATAACCAATTTATATTCAATATTTTTAGTAATTTTGCAGTTTCCTTTGTTTAACTTTTCTTTATTGATTGTCTTTAATCACACAGTTCATAGGTTCTTCTTTTTCTTGGTGAAACAATTGTTTACATTCATATTCCAATTGACGTATTCTTTCATTTTTTATAGTCAACTCTATAAGAAGTTGGTTGATGTAGTCAGCAGCCATGTCGATTGTTCTGGTTCTTACTTCTCCCAATTTCACTCCTGGTATTAGCCTCTGTAGTTTATAATATTTTAGTTTTATTCTTGTTTCTCTTGCCTTTGCCATTTCTTTCATCTTCATTTTTCGAGAGTCCGCATATTGTTTTTTATTCTTTTCACTTAATGAAAGATCCAAAATTATGTTTTCACTATTCATGTTGTCTTTTCTTATGTTATGTTAGTAAACGCCTGTTTAGGATAAGAATGACTCCAACCGAGCGTTGGACTTCTTTTATCTAGTTTCCCCCACTCAATTACCTTCCCCCACCATGTTTATTTAGGTCAAGGTCAAACATAATTAATGCGAGAACGGGGAATAGAGCACTAAGTGACATGTTATTCCATTGCCACAGAGTGATCTATTCCCCGCTCTCTATTCTACAACTAATTTTTTTCCTTTTATATTTTATTATTTTTTTTGTATTTTTTTACACATCATTTTTTACACAGCAGGAGGTTGGTACTTCACAGGAGAGTCTCTATCAATATCATTAAATGCGTTCCATGCATAAGTAGCAGGAAGATCGTTTGGCTCCATCTGCAGAACAGGGAGTTCATTTGCCGGATTCCATACATTTAGATTTTGCAACTCCTTTAGTTTATTTTCCAATACTTCAATTTTACCCAACAGTTCTATTATGTACTTGTTTGCAGTCCTCAATGCATGTGCTCTTGTACAGCCTACGTCCAATGAAGGTACTAAAAGCTGCATTTGATACAATTCAGTTTTCTCTTTTATATGACGTTCCTTAGCTAAAATGCTCAATTCCGGATGTGTTATAGGTTTACCTTTTCTTGACAAATTTACAATCTTCTTTGACAAATTTAACGGTTTTCTTTCACTTGTTGAAGGAGTTGAATAGTCCCGAGATTCAGCCATTTTTTTTTTCTATGATGTTCTTCTTTTAAATGGTAGTAAGCGAATAACTCCTGCTGCGTATAAACCTTGTTTTATACACAATTCCCCCACCATTTTTATTCTCCCTCTACCAAGTTCTTTAAACATAAAACCAAACTTCTAATTCCGCGTTAACATTGTTGTCTTTTAAAAATTTAACAAAGTCCGAGCTGGAAGTTGACATATCTCTATTTCTTAAATAGTCTCTTACTATGTCTTCATCCCCTTCCTCTAAAATGTAACAAAATACCTTCATTAGAGTTCCATTATCTTGTTTTGAATGAATAAAATTTGAAACTGTTGTCCACTCCTCTTCAACTATTTTAAAGCTTGTCACTTCTAGTTCAAAATTCATTTTTTTTTTTTTACTAAATTACAAGTTACTTTTTCAAACAATATTACAAGACTAAAGAAATTGGTGAACATCGAGCAACATATATAACCAATACCCCCCACTTCTATTTTCCCCCACCATTCAATAAATTTCCCCACCATAGTGTTACATTAAACAGTTTTTTTTTTTTTTTTTAATATGATCTACATCTAATAAATCTAAATAACAGTTGTGCACAGATTGTACAATTTTCATTCATGATTTCAAACCTTATTAGTGGTGCCTTAACACGATGGTCTACATATCCTCCTTCAAGATCAAATTCATCCCAATCATCTATAGCTGCTCGTGCACAATCTTGACAAAGAGTCGTCCCATCTGCAAATTTATAAGCAACAATAATGCCAAACCCATAATTTTGTCTTCGGTATTCATGAATAGCTTCTCTAATGCTGTTTGGAATAACACATTCTCCTGATCTTATTATATGGTTAAATAAAAAACCATCACAAATAATTTTCCTCAAGCAAAGTTCAAATAGAGTATCCACCATATTTTATAAAAGAGATTAATATTTCAACTGAAGTGTTTACACATGTTACATCCGTCTTAAATACTTTATCCCCACCATTTTTTATATATGTCAAGGTCAAATTATATTAATGCGAGAACGGGGAATAGAGCACTAAGTGACATGTTATTCCATTGCCACAAAGTGATCTATTCCCCGCTCTCTATTCTAAATCTAATTTTTTTAATATTTTTTTTATTTTATTAATTTTTTTTATTATTTTTCTTTTTTATAAGTTTATACAGATATTTAAACTTCTTTCTTCAAATTCCCAATATTTCATTTCCTTCTTCTGCACCCTCTTCAACTACAACTTCATTATTTCCATTTTTCAAGAGCAATAGTTCATTTTTCAATTTCTTCATTTCATCTTCTAATTTTGTAATTTTAGACTCTCTATCTTCCAATAATAATTTCAAATACTTAATATAACTACCAGCCGCATGTACGGTCTTTACTCTGTTTTCTCCAAGATGCATGCCTGGGATTTGGATTTGTAGCCTATAATACTCCATATTAATATTAGACTGAATTTGTCTTGCTTGTTCGCTTTTCTTCCTTCTAGCTTCGGCTTCTTCATGAGAGGCAGTCAAATCAGACAAAATTGGACGATACATTGTTGGTGAATGATTTTAGAAGAGTGAGAGACTATCCAGTTCAACAACACATTTATCTACTTTCCCCCACCACTATCCCGAGTAGGCCAAAAATGTTGAATACATATTTCAATAGTTACACTGGCACCATTTTCAACTAAAAATTTATAAAGAAAATATGGATACTCACTGGGTTTAATATTCATATTGTCCATCATAAAGTTAAACGCCAATCTTTCCGAATATTCATTGTGATATTTTTCAGTGACACCAATTAACATTCCTTGTTTTTGAAATTTAAAACCAATGTCTGGAATTTTTTTACAATCCTCCATGTCTAAAAGTGGGAAATAATATGTAAAGGAATTTACTGGTGGAACCCAGGGTTCTTCCTTACAAAAAGCTTTAAACATTGCTTCTCGGTCCTCCATTATGAAATGATTTTTAAACTGTTTTCTTTCCTGCTTAAATAACCTAACCCCCCACCATTTTATTCAGATTCTTCTTCTTCAGATTCGGTTAACTCTTCCGGTTGATGCATCATTGATATATTTCCAGTTTCATTAGTTGTTTCTTGGTTTAAATTTATAAATTCTTCTACTATTTCTTCTATTAACTCTCCAAATGTAACATTCATCTCTTGTTCTAGTTCTTCTTGTTCTTGTATCTGACGATGTGTAATAATTTCAGTAATGTATATAAAGGTAGTAGCTCTTGGAGACATAGTTTAATAAAGTGTATGGCTTTACTAACAACACAGCATATAATGAATAAAAAACCTGATCAACTCTTGCTTTTATAGCAAATATGGGGAAGGGGAAAGAAAGGGGGAGGGGAGAAGGGGGGGGGGGTTATTTTTATTTTGGGGGGGGGGGGGTAAAGTTCAAGGTCATGTGAAAGTAGGTCATGGGACTTAGAGTGACCAAAAAATAATGGGAGAGAAACGCAGCGCACTGTTATATAGCGCTGGTTTCTCTCCCATTATTTTTTTAACAAAATTTGGAAAAAGCTAATTCTTATCACTCTTTACTACGACCCCAGCGAGTCCAACCATCCGCACCTTTGTAGAGATAGTCTTTCGCATCAAGTGTTTTGATCGCTTTTTGGTTTCTCATAGGTACAGAGAGCTTAATTACCCATTTGTAGCCGTTACACCCTATTATAATTCTATTGCTCTTTTCTGTTCTACTTACAAAAAAGTACCTTAAACCTTCTCGCAATCTCTTCAACTTAGTAGCAGGGTAGGACTTGCTGGAAATCACAGTCGGTTGTGGCACAGAAATATGTTTTACAAGATGTACACGGCAATACTTTTCATTAAAAACACATTTCCTACCACAGACCGATCCTTTTTTAGAACCCCTAAGCAGCTTCTCAGTGCATTTACGAGGATTTTTAAATGCCCTGCGACGCTCTGCTTTTAATAATTGAAAACGCTCTGAAGGAGCAATTTTAAAAAAAGACTTTTTAACTTTAGAACTAGGAATGATAGGATTAATAGACTTTGGTTCAGGAATTGGTGTTATTAGTGGTGGTAATGAGGTGAAATTATGAATAGATTCTAGAATTGAAGGAGTATCAGAACGAACAGGAAGCTCCATCTGTGGTGACGTTGTAGGTGTAGGTTGGGGTTGTAGTGGTGGAGTTGCCGTAGGGTGTGTTGGTGATGGAGGTGGAGAAAAAATACTTCCAAGAACCGCCATGGCTTGGAGAAGAATATTTCCCGGAGCAGTTGTAGCAGATGTAGATGGTGGTGTATCCATCTGCCGCAGCATCGACTCCGGGACGTTCTTCAACTTCAGTCTCTTTGCCGGTTTCTTGTTAGCAGCTGGTGTGTTCATAGTAGGAGCAGGCACAGAAGTGGCAGCAGGAGCAGCAGGCGTAGTGATAGTAGTAGCAGAAGTTGTTAATAGAGACATGGTTCTGAAGTGGCAGCGTTAGCGGCTGGAATCAGAATAAACAGACATGTTAGCTAGCCCTGCTTATATAGGGATGCTGAGTGAAAGTGACCTCAGGGGGGGGGCTAATTGTAATTTTAAGGGGGGGGGGTTAATTACTTTAATTTAGGTCAAGGTCACCAAAAAATAATAATGATCCAAAGTGATGGAGGCGGCCACGGCCGTCTCCACCACTCTGTATTCCTCAAACACTCCCAATCCCAACCCTATAGTTACGTCTTGCAAGGGATCCCAATTTTTTGCCCGCACGCACGTGGCGATCCAGTTTGGTGGGCTGTGATACGGGCGGTCGGCCTCGGGCCTGGGCACTGGACCTGACCATTCCAATTGTACAATAGGGAGTCTGGAACAGTTAATGCAAAACGCAACTCTAACCTCCCACCCTTAATCTAAACCCACCCAAATAAAATTATTTCCTAACAAAAAATTAAAAATTTAAAAAAAATAAAAATATGCGCTGCCTATGGCACAACACGCATGTCCCACCCATATTTAATGAAGTTCAACAGAACTTCTATAATTTAAATTTAAATTTAATCTACCCTCCTAACAGCTAGCTGTGAAAGGTTATTAGTACACACACACACACACACACACACACAAATACACAATAATTACATTAACACTCAACATTAAATGCATAAACATATTTTTTAAACATTAGCAATAATATAACACACCTTAATACTAACATCGCAATGCGCAAATTAAAACTTAAAAATAACACAACTTAAAACTAAAAAATAAATAACATTTTATACACACACAGTCACACACAACAAATATTAATATTAGAACCCTAACAGCAAGAATAACTCAAATATATATCGGCCGCCTATATATTTAAGTTACCCTTTGAGTTCGTCCCGAAGCTTCGCGTCCGGAGTTTCGGTACGAACTGATTCTAAAATTCTCGACAGAATATTCGTAAACTTTCAAGATGGTGGGGGGAACTCGTAGGGGTTTGAGGGGCTTACAACGTTCGAAGTACAACTTCAATAGGAAATTTCCAAGCAACACTGTTTTATACACGTAGCGGCGATTATTACGAGTAGGTCATCAATAATTTAAGTGTTGTGTTGCGGCTTTCAATAATGTTGGCCAACATTTAATTATAATCTCCACCTAATCGAACCACAATTTTCCTTATAGCATTACACCATAGTTGTTCACTGCTATTAATTTAATAACAGTAGGAAATTATGTGTTCCCTTTCGCCGCTCAACTATGATTATTATCTATTGCCAACAGCAGACCTAAATTACCGTTACTCTATCAGTTTAATTTATCTTAAGTATATGTTGTATTATCTTAACCACAATAGTTACCGTTTGGTAACACCAAATTAGTATTACACAAGCTTAACTACTATTACCATTTCAACATAAAGTAAAAGTAAAAGGGGGGGGGGTTAATTACCTATTTGGGGGGGGGGAGGGGAGGGGGTCACTTTCATAATAATTACCACCTGCTGTTATAAATACCGTTACACGAGCAGCTGCGCCTCTTTTCACTCGCGGGACCCACAGCTGACACAACACCTTGGTAAGTCGCTACCGTCTAATAATATTATATATGCTTTCTTTTAACTTACTCCAATTAGGTCTACTTGTTTTTAACACCCCATGCATAACTTAGTTTTCAACTATTTCTTTTTTATTTACTATAAACACATATTACTCTCCCATTACCAATTTTTTTATTACTGCATAAATTAACGTCACATCAATATTATTTTTTGTTATTATTTAATATTTATATTCACCTGCTGCTAATTATTCATATTCACATCTGCTTTTTTTATTAAACTCTTAATTATATTTAATCCTTTTAAACATTTATAGTATTACATTACTGTTAGTCTTATCCATGGTGTTAACTTACCATTTTTCACATTAATAACACATATAATTATTGCTGAACTATAATGTTTGTACAAATACTAGCTCTTACCTCATCAACTTATTAACAGATTGTTGTTTGCACTTGTGCAGCTCATAGCCAATTCATACAGAGTAACAAATTCCTTTTTTTCAACTAGATGTTATCTTAATATTTTTAACAAAATAGTTTTAAAGTGTTTCCCTCTCCCATTAATACAAACTATCGCAACTCTACCGAACAAATAACCGGGGTGACCGCAATCCCACCCTTTTTATCCCATCGGCTGAGGGGGGAGGGTAGAGGAGGGGTTGTTCGTGACTCACAAATTGCTTAAATACGGGGTCGGTACCGCGAGCGTCTCATTTATTCGCCGGGTTCCGTAGGGTAAACTTCGGTCTTTACTTTTCTAACAATTTTCTAACTTACATTTCTTACTCTAAAACATGTGTTCGCGGTTAATATGCTAATCACTCTCTATATATTCAAACACATTTACAGACACTAACCATTTATCAGTTGGTTTTTTTTTTACGCAGTGCACATTTAGTCACCACTATTACAATGGCTTCCCACACTTTACAGCTGAAACTTTTACGCACCAAACATATTTTACAAAAACAGTCTAACTACACAGTTTCAAGACCTCGTAATACATTCGCTAAACTTAAGAAACAGTTCAGCTTTCACCCCTTGTATTTTACAAGATCCAACCTTCGCAACAGTTATTCTACTGACACTATTTTGCAAACAGTCTTAACTGATATGCTGAAATATCAACATTACAATCTTGTCACACCTATTGATGATGTTATCCAATTATTCTTATTCACTATATTACCGGGTTTATATAACCGTTCTTCATCACACACATCTCTCATTCTACTCTATCAACTCACAATATAACCATCTAGCAGCTCTTATTTCTTCAAGTTATGGACACACGGCAGGGTGCACCCATACAATCTCCAATAGTGACATCCACTACTAACGATAACAATGGTGGTGTTCCCACACAAAATTCGCCTACATACACTACCACCACCGACTCCCGACCCGTGCAGAGCAATGAAATCAACAGTACGGCTGCAAACGATGTAGAAGCCATCCTACGATCACTGGTAGGCTTTGATGAATGAATAAATTTATTTCCCGGAGCCCCACTCATCCCCAGACTCCCCACCTTTTTTAAAACCCCCTCCGGATGACCTTGACACACTTACCAACCCCTCCCCAAACCCCCTAAATCACCCCCAAATCAACAACACACACCTGCCAGTTACAACCGCTGACCTTGACCTGTGCCAGAACCGGCTATTCCCTTCTACTAGTAGTACTACAAAAACAGCCGCAGTGAGTTCTGCATAACTCATACAGGACCGGGGAGTAATGAAATGTTGATTTTTATTCTGTTGTCATTTGCGTTTTATGTTTGATGAACTATGTGGATACAACATC
The DNA here is from genome assembly GCA_030545055.2 of Neoaliturus tenellus. NCBI lineage: Eukaryota > Metazoa > Arthropoda > Insecta > Hemiptera > Cicadellidae > Neoaliturus > Neoaliturus tenellus. The sequence goes on along the minus strand of CM061533.1, from coordinate 255,046,529 downwards.
TGTGAATCTATTCTAAATTTTATTCAAAGGCCCTAAGACATATCGGCAAAAGTCATAATCTGACCTAAAAGAACCTAAATTTAGACCTAAAAGAACGAGCACCACATCTCAACACTATCACATTGGGAAGTTGGAGAAAAGGTAATGAAGATCGATCAATGAAAGACCAATAATGTTATATCTGATTTTCACTATAGTGAAATTTTTTAAAGCAACTCTGTTCATTACCATAGAGCAAAGTTTGATCACCAGGTACCCTAATAAATGCAGCGCATTGCGCTGCACAGGCCCCCTAGTTTCTTTAAATAGATGTTTTAAAGGGTTATCCTAATTCCTTGATAATTTGGAAATAAAATATGTGTGTTATGATAGTAACAATTATGTAATAATTTTTGTAAAAAGGCAAATCATAGGTCATTTACCTTTGATGGTCATCTGATGGAATCATGTCAATGACTACTTTAAAAAAAATCTGAGCATGTCATTGGGCTAAAGACAAGATGAAAATATTATCGTCTTTACCAAATAAGTTCTTATTTAATACTGAAATATTTTACACTTATATATAAAGTGTCAGTTACCTCGATCCGTAAAATTCTTAGTGACTTTAACTGCTTGACATTTTTCAGCCGATTTGACGATACTCAGATATCGGCCGTTTGAGAATTGATAAAAAGGCATTGACGGAGAGCCTGTATCTGATAAATGGCTTGAGGCCATCTTTCAGCACTCGGAAATGGACCTCGTCGAATGTAACTCAACAAAACGCGATACAGACGTAGATAAATTTCTTTTTTAAACGAAAAATTTAATTTTTCATAAAGATACCATTATTGTCATTGTATTAGTCTATTGTCATTTTTATATTTAACTCATTTGACAATATTTTATGCTCAGATTTAAAGTTTCTTTAACATTTGTACTTCAAAAACATATTTTTGAAAGAAAATTTTTATATTCACGAAATTTTTAAGTTTTATGTGTCTAAAATTGGGTCTATCAACCAACCATCAAACATCACATGTAAGTTCGCATGAAAAGTAGGCCTAAACTAAACTAAAACTAAACTAAACTAAAATAAAATATAAAAAATATACTTCAAAGCAAAACTACAAACAGATACATTGCAAGAAATGTCATTTAAGGCCATAAAGTATCTATTTTTAAAAGTGTTATTTAAAACAGCCAAGACTTATTTCATCAGTGTTATTTTCATCGAAGCAAGGGGACTTAAAGTGTATTTTAAAGAGGTAACTGAACCGCGCGATAAAACCAATCTCCGAGCATAATGAGCAACGGGATAGCGCGGCGCCAGTGGTCGGCCTTCTACCAACTCTCGGTAAGGCAAAATAAAACGATTAGAATGTGATACAAACCTTTGCTCTACTTGTACTACTGGTTTATTGTTCCGAGCATAATTGTTAGGGTTTATTCTCGAAATCAGCTTAAATACCAAATATTAACTGTCATTCGGTATTGGTTAAGTGTTTTCTTTGTGTGTTTTGCCACAATCATCAAAACGAATGTTTTTATGAATGTAAAGGGATGGCGAAAAATATTGCAGCAAAAAGTTAAGAGAATAGTAGTTGGAAATCGCATCCTAGTAGAAGAGGTAATTGTTCTCTCACAACGGTAAAACAACTTAAACTTATAGTTCGGTTGAAAACTGGAATATGAAAATGCAATACGGCAGACACATTATGTATTGTATACACGAAGATATAGTAAAAAATAAAAAATAAGTAAAGAAGAAGTTATTTAAATGTTTTTTTTTGGTTATACACCCATCAGTGTCAGAAGGCCTAATCAGGTTTTGTTGACATATAATTTGCAACCATTTTAAATTATTAGCACTGTCGTATAGAAAATTAAGAAGAAAGCCTTTTTGAAGAAAAACGAGTGGCTAACAGTGGGTCTTATATAGTCATTACTAATTCTAAATTTATATACAATAATTAACTTATTGATTTATTTTCGATAAAACTTTGATTGGTAGGAAAGTAAACTAGGATCTCAGCTCTAATGGAAGTATTTCAAAACCAATCTCGAGGGTCGAAGTTGCAAAACTCAGTCCCGTGGGTTAAAGACGATACATTAAACCCTTCCCTGTCATCAGCCCCCCCCCCCCAGCTTCTTACTTACCTCAGAGGGTTTCCAGTCATTTTAGTAAAAGGTGCAAACTAGAATGTTTCTACTGTTATTTATTTTCTAATGCCTGATTCACTGTTGTAATCTTTCAACTTTTGCATTGAAACTGATAAAAAATTTGACCACCGATGATGAACGGTAAAGCGTTCGAAACACTTACAGCGGGAAGACAACAGATTTTACACCATCAGGCTAGTATTACGCAATAAATCCGGATAAGTTCTTAAATATCGCTTCAATTCACACTTTGGTTGATTGTTCATAGCTCATTCAAGTGATAATATTTTTACGACAACTGTTACATTCGCTATTTAAAGGCCTCATTAAAAACAGTGTAACAAATACATTCCTCTTACCATGAAAAAAACCTACAAAGGAGTGTAAGTGTATCATCATTTGAGTAAAGTTACTAATCCACACGAGTGATATAAATTACCGACAGTACCGCTATGCATAAATCGTAGGGGGCAGGTGCGCGGTTCGGGAAATAAATAAAACTGAAATATCACCTAATGAACTTCGTGGGTCTCTTTGTTCTGAATTTTATTTTACGGACTATTTATATACAACTAAAACCATTTTCTTCTTTGCGGTTTCTACTCAATATACCTTGCAAAATATTTAACTTTCCATTTATGTATCAAGGACTTTAAAATGATAAATCTTAGCTATAAACAAATATAGTACTTAACATATTAAATTACAAAGAGGGTAATATAAGTAGAAATATCGGTAACAATACAAACTGATGTGCATAACAGATGTATTGTTTGTATGTTTTTAAAGCTTCAAAGCATTTGTTCTACAAGAAAACTGGAAGTGTGGGTTATTATTAAACAGGTAGAAACATTGTCGTCATCACCTCCACGCCAGACGTGCATTTGGTCTACAAAATATTTACACGACATAGCTTATACTGTTTCGTATATTTTTGTTAATAGGCTATAACTGGAACAGTTCAAGTTTTTCCAAGACTTACTTAAGTTCAAGTACCTAATAAAAGTCGTCAGGTCAATTTCATTGGCCTACGTGAAAAATGACACAATTTTAAAGGGCGTTGTATTATGAAACAAATTTCACAAGCCCGACCTAAAAAGGTCTAATGCATTGGGAGTTATTTCACTTTGGTTTTCGGCAATATTATTTTAATGCAAAGTTTAATCGGTGGCCATTTTCAAATTGACGTCGGATTTGCAGCATTGTTTTCTATTAAAAGAGACCTTTAATTTGATCTACATATTGAAATAGGTTTGCGTTTTAGATTTTCTTCTGACATCTTCAAAGATGTCTTATGTAACCATATGGCTTTTAATGCAAAACATGGTATTTTATTTCCCTGTTTCGGACACCGTTTTTCAACAGATTTTCTTTAAACTTATTAAGTGTTTAGTTAAATAGTTATATTAGGCCCTCATACCTCGAAATATCGAAAATTTTACATTAACTAATTATTAATTACTAAGGAAAATTGAGTTACTTTGCGACGTCACAAAGAGTAAAATATTTGTTAAATTTTCAAAATTTCGAGGTATGAGGGGCCTAATATAACTATTCAACTAAACACACACCAAGTTTAAAGAAAATTGGTTGAAAAACTGCGTCCGAAACAGGGGAATAAAATACCATATTTTACCATAAAAGCCGTATGGTTAACATTGCCGACTGCGCAACAATGGGCTACTAGCCCAGGAGTGAAAATGACTCTTAAGACTGTAAATTACTTTGCAAAGTTTTCGTTTTGTTAAATAAATACTGTTAATATATTATATAATTTTGAGACTTTGTTCAACGAAAAATCATGACCTTCAGAGTCACCAGAGCTTGGGCAGGATCATAAGTTTCTAGATGCTGCATTTTTATTGACCTTGACCAAACGGCTTGCGATGAGTGAACTGTGATATGAAATGTAGACTGCAGAATCCATCATCAATTCGCAGAGCATCAGTCAAGGTAATTACGGTATAAAGCAGCCGTATCGCATCCCTTGAATATTCAACAACGAATGGTCTTGTGTTAATAATGTCGCAATGTCACCCATTCTCGTTGAATCTTTCTATCCTTATAATATCGACTGCAGTTACTTGGGTTTTTCAAACTACGCTGTCACAAAAAAAAGTATTGTTTCTTTAATCATTCTGTTATTTTTAATATTTTGTCAATTGGTTTGCAGATAATTTGAAGATAATTTGTTCTTCAGGCAAACTTAATTTCAAAAATAGATTAACAAAGTACAAGTTTATTATATACTGCAGTTTTACTTTCTTTGTTTATATCTCCACTTTTCAAGTTTAAATTTTAAAACATCTAGTTTTATCAAGATCGGCTAACTATATCCAAAAGTAACCCACTTTATGATACGTTGCTCAAATGTAGTCTATTGACAGATTGCTTCAAACATTGACAGGCATTTGTCACAAAAGGCACTTCTGCCAACAAAACGACAAAAGAAATAAAGAGACCATCTGCTCCTTTCAAATGTAAATTTTGATTCCCCCTTTATTGTCGATGGTCACATATTTTTATACCTTTGATTGAAAGCATTAAATATTTCGGCTCTTATCAAGCTTGAAAATAATGTCAAAAAATGTTCATACAATAAAATTTATTCCAATTATGCTTATTATATTACTTGTCTCATTTTAAAATCCGTCTATTAATTTTTAAATTCCTTAAACTTTACAGTTAATTACTATAGTATTACTGAACATTCTTTATGTTATCTATTAGGCCGTTCTGATTAACCTGACTTCTGCCATACATAGTGTAACAAAGTGGTACACAGGCTGTAATTTTTTGTGATTATACACTCAACAATAAATAAAAAAAGTTAAGATTTTTTCCCTATTCTATCTTTGTTGGACAACTGAGCAACTATCCACTTTTTTACATTTAACAATTTTATTTCTGTAACAGATTGTTGTATTATGTTTAAACCGTATTTTGAATGCATTTGGAACATAAATGACCATTTAAAGAAAACTTATTATTTTTCCGATTGGTATTTTTAAATTAGCGTTAGTTTTTAACCTTTAAAAGTAAAAATCTCCAAACGGAAAATTTTTTGGCAATAATTAGGAAAATTTTATCATTAGAAATGTGATACCAAGATTAAAAAGATCAAATAACAACGATAAAATGTAATGTATCATATCAAAATTACTATTTTCGCTTGCTAACTAATTCAAATTTTTTACTTTTTTTAAATAGAAAATCGCATTTACTACGTATTTGTTGTTCAGTTTGTAGGATCTTAGTATTAATGTTTAGGTAATTGCATTGGCATCGATGAATAATCTATAAGCATTTGTATACAGGCTCAAAAAGTGACCCACACACACAAACATATTATGAATACAACAAAGATATATTAAACACAGAACACATTAAAAAAATATTATAAATATTATTTCTACAAATATTTAAAAAAATCAATTTAGTTTCACTTTCTCTATACTTTTCAAGCGTAAAATCTACAATGAATATCAGTGACCACTCGAAGTTTTATTTCTCCCTAAATAATGTGAGAAACGTAGCAAGGGTGGCTTAGTTTATTCGCAGCCTGACTAAAGTTGAAATGTAGCCAGACGTTGCTCTAATGCATCTGTTGCTTTCATCCAAGCCATTAAAGCAACCCTCTTTTCAACATACTTATTCAACCCGTGCTCTCGTTGATTTAACACGGATGAGCTGGAATTTATTCAGTTCTTACCTAACTTTTAAAGAATTTGGTTTGCATGAGAACTTCATGTTTACGTTTACAGTATAAAAAAATCTTTTTACTGTATAAACTTTGATTTTGGAAACAAAATGTTATAGGCTAGATAAGTATGCATTCTGTGTTTCACTTTGAAAAGTGTTGCAAATTAATCCTAAGTGTCTAAATCATACAATCATATAAACCTCATTTGAATACACTTCTGTGCTCATTTTCTACCGGTATGCTAATTGTTGCTCTTTTACAAGAGAATAAATCAAATAAACATATTTTTTATTTACTATGTACAAATTTTATTGAAATTAGAAAAAAATTAAGTTGTTAATTTTTATATATAATTTAAGACGTGTGTTCCTTTTCAGTAGTTAAAAAAATTATATAGAACATTTTTTACTTTGAGAGGACACCATTCTATTCTATTCAACCTCATAAGTACATTTTATTTAGCTTTAACTGTGCCACCAGCTTAATAAACTATAAGAGTTTGATAAAACTTTTAATGGGGAACTTGACCTATCTTTTTAGGCAATACAAATATTAATTCCATTTTTTGTCAATGTATCAACTTAAAATGTCTTATGCAACACCCTGTATTTTAGGGCGTTTTTGGAATCTCCATGAAATTGTAAGACATTTTTATTCCTATAAAAATGTCTTACAATTTCATTACACTATATTGAAATGGCACAGTTAAATTATACTATATTCAAAACGTCAGCATGATATACCTCCTAAACGGGTAGGTTCACGAAAAAATCCAACAAAAACAAAGTTTTACAATTACACAATAAAATACTGGGTGTTTTTAAGAAATGTTAAAGTTGCCTACCATACTGGAAAATAGCTGCACTTTTACAAAAATGGAATTCATATTTTTTATGGCCTTAAGAGAATAGTTGATGTTCCTCATTTAAAGTTTTCTTTAAATCTCATAGTTTAAAGCGTGCCAATGGTGGCACAGTTAAGTTGATCACCCTGTTAACGACTTTTTTATGTAATCATTTATTACCTAACCCAAATCCCGAGATATATCTGCTTTTTTAATGCCAGACGCAGCTAAATCAAAACTTATTATTATCATGCTCATTTAATCCCGAGCCGTTGTTGTTGCAAATTGCACGCATTAATTATTTGCCAGGTAAGCGGCGCGCCGTGGTGTTGGGTTTGCCACCGGGATTATGCCATAATCGCCTCAAACGAGCACCAGTCATTGTTCTTTGAGTAGACCAGTGCCCCCCCCCCATTCCATTATTAACTCTTTCTATAATTAGACCAGAGTAAAGGTAACTATAAACAAATTCATGTTACTAGATTTTCCCTGTGATCTTATTTTATCACTTATTTAATCAAGTCAAAGAGAAAAATTGCTATAACTTACAAAAAGTAATTTTACCCCGGCATAAAAAACTTTTAATTAAAGCTGTTTAAATTTTTAAAACTTTTTTTCTTTTTTAACACCCTTAGTTTGCGTTAAATTGGAAATTCCGTCAGATATAAAACACCTCTCTTCTAGTCATTTCTCTTTCCAAATATTTTATAAATATTATTATGTTTTAAGCCATGTCCGCACTGGCCGAATAGCGTTCTGCCGAACAGTTGTTTGTTTGTTAATATTTATTTACAATGTAGATCATATGGTCAGTAATTATTCGTTATAAATGTTTGTTGATCTTTTTGTGCTCGCTGACGAAGTTTATCACGAATGTTCGGCCAGTGTGGACGCGGCTTAAGTCATTACAATTTTTATTCACTTCAATTTGAATAGAAATACATCAAAAATATTTTTTATTTAGCAGAATATAAAATATATGGAATGTGTTGTACTGTATGTACTTTCTATTTTAAGGTGCCGTCCATATCCGATTTTGATTCCATTTCCATTTTAGCCGTAAAAATATAATAAAACTTATCAATCACTGTATTTTTTTGAAATTCATGTGTGCATGGGTTGCAGTTCAAAGCATGGCCGTTTGTAGACAACTAACTTCTATCCACTCCTCCAGTGGTAATGGATAGCCTGGCTTCCTGTGGAGAAAAAAGGAGTTTGGTGACGGTGGGAGGATAAAAGTGGGTTTTGGTGGTAAAAATTTTGAAATTTTATGATTAATGTATTTTAATCAAACGAGTATTTACTGTTTCAGGTGAGTACGGTACATCGAATGATATAAATAACATTCATCCTCCATAATTCTGGTAAGTCCAAAAACTCATTTATAGTTGGGATCAAAAATATAAAAAAATCATAGATAATTTTAATAATTTGTTGATGAGTTGAACATTTTACAATGCAGTATATTAGTTTTCCAATTGCTTCACTAAACAACTGATTGCATTGCTGTAACATTATTGTAATTTTCTGTTAAACAATCTAACAGTTGCAATTCTTTGCATGCAAATAAAAAAGGTTTTAAAAGATTACCAGTTACTAACGTAATTCATAGTTGTGGGATTTACTACAACAGGACAACATTTACCGGGTGGAATATTTTGCAGGGCCAATTATTTACGAAACTTATCTGCCCCCACGTGGTTATCTCCGTAAAACAGGGGACCTAAACCAACAAATCGTTGACTAAATTGCTGCTGATATTCAATATTTATGTCTGGGATGCCTTTGATGTTTCATTTTCATTCCATACTTAAGTTTTTAAGTGGGTATAAAGCATGTAGTTTTACTTTATATAATTTTTAATGAATGCTGTAGTAGTATAACTTTTACATTCTAACACATTTGCAATTTGTTTATAATTTGTTTATCATTAACGTAGTAGAAATCACAGGTTTAGTTATTAATTTCATAATGAATCATCTTAATAAGTATTGATCAACTTACATATACGAGTAGTACATAAAGCTGTTTTACATTTAAAAAAATTATACTGTATTTAAAATTACTAATTAACTAGGCTTATCTGTACACAAAGTGAAAACTTCTTCAGCTTCACATTATTTTAACAAGAATATAAAACGTTTGAAATAGTTTTTTTTTTTTCTTATTTCATCAATATTTTTCCGTCCGTCCTACACAAGAGGTATTTTTAGTTTAGTATATTTGCAATGGAAATTAATTAGTGGATAGTTTTAGCCGTCAGGCTATTTGTTCTAGGGAGGAGGATTGCTGAGGTTGAATAATTTATCTGTGATTAAGGTGTTTTATTAGTTAAACAGATTATATTTAATTTAATTTTTACTAAATTAAAACATGAATTGTTTGTAAGTTTTGCTTCAATTCCCATTACACTTGCAACAGAACTAACAATCCCTACGCCATAATTAGTTGTGCTCCGTTCATTTTCATCATTTGATTATGCTTAACATTTTTAATTTTTTAATTGGGCCACTTAAAAATTTCTTGTATTTCTTGTATTATATACTAAATTAGTCTTTACTGTTCCTACTAACACTCAATGTCAGTCCAGCTCGTTTTACACTTATTTTGTTGGTGTTATTGGTAAATAAGGAGTCCCCATCCGAACCTTAAAGCACGTCTGCCTCAACGGGCATTTTTCACAAGCCCCCGCAAGGACAGGATATTGAAGGAAGGGAAAGGGTGAGAAACGGTATAACATAGGCCGACTGAACATTCAGGGGCCAACTCCCATGCTCCTGTGACAACACATTTTCAGGCTCTAACATCCCCCAGTCCGCTCTGCCCTATAAGTGGCCAACCAACCTACTGTCCATTCCTGTTCTTCAGATAAGGGTTGCCGACAGTCTAAAGGAAAAGAAACTGTCATAGTGGAAGCCAAAATACTTACCAGATGTCATGGCAACTTCGTTCGCAGTGGTCAGCTTCGCAACTAGTATAAACCAGTTTTTAACTTGTTCTGGGAAGTTTTGTGCTACTGTATAACTGGGAAGGCGTGTTTAGGCAATGTTTCACATTCACATGGTGAAACATTCATGTTTCACAATGCATTCACATGGTGTTTGTGCGTTACACTAGGACGTGGCCCAGTTTAGCTCATGCTGATTGTGCAGTGTTAACGAGTGCTGTTTATTCTATGTACGCTGTACTCAGTCATAGAGTGGTAGGCATATGGTGCAGCCTCCAAGGCCACCGGGAATACAGCGAAACATTAGAAAACTCGTTTAACCCATCAACATGTGATAAACAAGGACGCTTCACTATTTTGTAATCGAAGTCAAATTGTTTCAATTCAGATGAAGCAACAGTTTAACCACAGTTTATAGTTATAGCACTAACAGTAGAGATATCCCTTAGGAACGGGCACAGTTCAAAATTCGCCTAACATTCAAGCTAATAGGCTCGTGGTAGCTCAGATGGGTAAGATCTAGGAATCTTGGCTATGATGTCTATGTCGACGCGGGTGCAACTCCTAGACACGACCTGGCGGCGCATACCTAAAGTTCAAGGCGCCTTCTTTACGGGCGACAAACATGAAACTGATTGTTGCGCCTTTGTGGTATGTTAAATTCTTAATGTAAAAAACATGCCACATACTCGCTCGTATAGGCAGCGCCATTGGAATACCGTGGATCCAGTTAATGCGTGTCTTTGGGTTGCGTCGGAATGGTGCACAAATCGCCCGAATAGAAGGAGACTTAGCCGATCCTTGCCAACTTTGGTGGGAGAGTCCAAGTAAAATAAACCGTGGCAGGCTTGGTTGGAAAATGACAGGAGTTATATCTTAGTCAACTCAAATTTTGCAAATTTTTCTGTGTGTGTGCCACTATGGCTTTGAAATGTGGAAGAAAACTTTATTTTTACACCAACATGACAATTAACAATTTCTATTCGATCCAAAACAAAATTTCCATGGATTTAACTTTTCCTTAGCAAAGAACAACCAGGTCGTAACAGGTTAACGAGTCGCAAAACATCCTTAGTTATGGTTTATATCATTTTTATCCTTTTGATTTTACTCAACATTTCAAAATTTTTCATTTAACACCTAAAAATACTACCATCTTAATCTTAACCATTCCAGTCTTTTGTTGCTCTAGATCGTTTTGCACAGCTTTTGATTACATTACGGGTAAAAAAAGAGGTTCCTACTTTTTATTCAAATGTTCATACTTGACCTAGCCACTAGGACGTCACCCTTAAGCTCACACTGATTGTGCTATGTTCGCCGAATGGACTCAGCCAAGGGGTGGTGTACGCCACATCCACGTTATCAATGTCACTCGCAAGGTCACCGGTAATTAGGGCGAAACATTAGAGAACTCGTTTAATCCATTAACATGTGATAAACGAGGACGCTTCACAATTCGTAATCAGTGATGACATAAAATCTGTTCATTAAGAGCTATAAATAGTTTATAACTAATGAAAGAATTTTGTTTGATTTTGTTTCTAAAACCTATTGTAAAATTGAGTTAATTTGAGTTTTATATCATAATTTACATTTATATTTTTTTGTAGTAACAAAAATGTTTTATCTAAACGATGCTACTCGCGCGGTATAGAGTAATTCAAAAATGTTTGCTACCTTAAATAAATGGTTTGGTATTTATCCATTTTTAACTCTATTGAAAGGCTTTCCAAAGTCACTATACCCAGTATTGGTCCTATAGCTAAATACTACTTGATCAAACTCCATGGTTTTCTTCAGGTGATGTAAAAAAAAAACTTCAAAACGCTTAAAATCAAGAAAATTTCTATATTATCAATAATCTTTATTATCTTGGTCTCACGTTGTTTATTTGCGCATAATTAGTTGCTATGTAATTATGTAGTTAAAGTTTTAATAAAACATAATTTGTCCATTTCTAATCATATCCACCGTTTGTCAATCTCCATTCCAACAAGTTTAGCTTGGTCCAAACTTTTAATCCTCTTCCAAAGGTTTCACAATGTTGTCCAAACAAGATTGAGAAAGTATATTGTTGATTCCTTATATGTCATTTTAATTATGTTGCAAACTTACGGTATGTAATGTTGTTAAGTTATATAAAAGTACAAATACCCTAAAAGTAAACTGTTTTATAAAAATGTACGATAAATATTGTTTAAAAATAAATTACAACCATTTTCATAAAATAAATTATTTTCAAGCAAATTTCCTAAATAAGTTAAAAATAATACTTTTATGTTATGGACATAGAAAAAATATACATGGCCAAATTTATTGCAAGATGAATATACCGGGTGTCCATAAAGTTTTGCCCTGAGAAAGAAATCTAATAGCATGAAAGCAGTTGGTGGTTAGATAACGTTTTGTATTCAATTTTAACAACTTAAGTTTTTTATAGCTATGTACTAACTTATTACTCTTCTATAGTGCATCTGTTTTATTACAAGTCAATCTTTTAGGTGACTTTTAACTAATTTCTTCTTTTCTTATTTTTACTAAAACCGTTTTTATTTTAGTTACCATTTCCTATTTAATGGACGTTACTGCATTTATTTATCTTTCTTTCATAGTTTCTGAATTCGGAACTGTGGAAGAATCATAGAAAATCTCAGACAAACCCATACATAAAGAGATCCATAGAGGTAAAGAGTCGTAAAAGACAGCAATGTAGTCGGGCCATTACGATTTTTTTTTTTGCATTAAAAGTAAGCTGACTTGATGTCAGTCAGCTGAGCTTAATTATTGACAAAGTAATTAGGGAAAACTAGATTAAATTCTCTTGAAAAAAAATTTAAATGCCTGTATCTATAATAGTGTCCATTCAGCAGAGGTAAGAAAACAGGACAACATTTTGTGGGCACCAAATACTACATTAAAATGTCCTTCAATAAATGTAGATGTAAAACCACTCAAATTTGTATTTTGTTGCTTGTATCAACCCTTCACCCTCTTTACTCCACTTGTAAACCTATTATCAATGATCTTCTGCTATTTTATATGATCTTTATTCATATTTAGTTACTAAATATGTTTGCACGGATATTTGACGATATTTTATGGAATACAATTCAAGGCAAATTAGGTTATTTATTCAATCATTCGCCTCAGCAACATTTCAACCAAATAGATTTACTACTATATTTCTTGGTATATGTGCCTTTAAAACATTGTAAAATATATTGTAAATTAGAGGTAGCTTTGTACCTGAGACATTTAGGGTGTTGGTTCAGGTGTCCAGGTCAAACGTCTCTCTGATCTAAACGTCAAAGGGGGCTCGACAAATGTGGTTTTAACAAACATTGCTTTTGCTCGTTCTTAATAATGTCATTTCAATGGCCACAAAATAATTGTGAATGTGGCGTTTAAAATAATCATTTAAAATTTTGTATTCTAATTTATAAATTTCCTTAGTATTAAAGGTGCTAAACATAAAGTTAAATTATTTTTATGTTTGTAAAAAAACTACTAACAATTATTTTTTCTTCTAAAATTCAAATAATTGCCCTTGTTTCTTTTATATAATAGAATATGTACTTGTATAGTAATTTACATATACTAGTAATACCGGAATATTACAAACAATGAATAGGCCTTTCAAATTACTATTAGTGAATTGCTATCCGAAATCGAGCAATTTAGTTTGGGTACTTTTTACTTTTCAGGCTTGTTTAATGCAGTTCGTTAACCAGTGTATCCTCATAATTTAACATAACTTCATTTTTATAAATAGCCAGATGCTCTCTCTAGCGTGCTATGTTTACTCGTTAGAGCTGTTGACTTGATATAATCTTTTTATTTCCCCTTATCAATGTTAATCTAATCTATAATATATACAGCCCCATGTGTAACTGACTGACTGACTGACTCACTCACTGATGATCTTAAATTCCTGAAGCGACCGTTTAAGATAGAGACTTGAAATTTGGCATGGACATTCTTTGAGATGTTACAATTTAGGGAAAATCATAAAACTACATTTTTTTACTTTTAAACAATAAAAAAGGTAAAAAATATATATATTTGTCGGTAACGTAGTTCAGCCGTATCAGCGTATATCGTCGCGTGTGGTATCGTAGATCACTTAGCAGGTTTAGTTCTCGCTTGTGTTTAGATGAACTCTTTCAACTACACCCGTATTTGATACTAATATTGTTTCGTGATTAACATAAACGTCTTATGTAGACCACGGAGTTTCGATGCATAGAGAGCGGTTTATTTCACCAGGGTATTATTCGCTCTGATTAAAGCAGTATAAATGCTCAAAAACTACATATTTTCAACTTTCAAATTATAAAAATTTCTAAAAAGACGATTTGTACGAGGGAAGTACGTTGGTACTTAAAGATGTCGCTTGGAGCGCTATTATAGTCGCTTAGTTCTCGCTTGTATTTAAATGATATCTTTTAACTACACCTCTTACCTACAATTATTCTCAAATGGACGCATAGTTGTTTGCGTATGGTTTTCTCTCTGATTGCTGTGTTATTGTTGAAAATTAAGTTTACTGAATCGAAAGCGTATCTATACATTCAGGTGATGTCCGCTTTGATTTCTATATTAATTGCTAAAAATATTATAGGTCTTATTACATTTTCTAGACTTTAGTTTTCTCATGCTGGAAAATTTCTTGTAGGTTTTCGCTCAAAAAATTACCTTATACAGGATTATAACTTAATTTTCTACTATTTATATGCTGTCTCTCTATATGAATCCCTAAATTGAATATAGCGCTTCAGTTGATAGTTCTGGTGCAGTTTTACTTTGAAGAGTTGAACGTGTCCCAACACGTTTGACATCCAGTCTTTGACCTATTTGCTGCTGTCCAATCAGGCTTAGATTTTAGTTTAGGAAACGATTGAACATATTAAGTTATAGAACTATTGAACTTTCCATTCTTACATTCGCTAACGTTTACCTATTTCCGACGTTTTTTTAAGACCATCTACATATCTGATGATCCCATCAGGCTGTGAAATATTATAATAATCAATTGAATTAAACTCAATAGTAATTTTTCTCGCTGCCACTTTGTCCGTCAAACTTCCTCAATGCAGTGCTCTCACCTTAAGTCTAGATTAACCCTCTTATTTTTGTAATTGAAAACTATTCTATGCTTATCAATTATTGTAACTCTTTCAGTATATTTTAATTTAACCAATAATCTTTTTTGGCTATTATTTCACAATTGGTTTTTTTACTTTCATTGGTTGAAAACGCATAATGTACGCCGATTTTATGGTTCTTAAGTTGCAACTTTCTTCATTTTAAGACTATATAAAGACTTTAAGACTTCATGATTATATTACCTAATACCCTGTGATCTATTACATACTACTAGGGCTCTATTTTTATTAATTTTCTGAACTAATATATATAACATTTAAAATTAATTATTAAATTAATAATTGCTGATTTTGAATGATTAAATTGTTATCGTTTCTCTATATGGTACATATATGATTCCTGCGTTTCTTGGCCACCCCGTGGCGGAACTGAAGAATCTTAGCCTATACCATATATTTTTTAAATTTCAAATATCTTGATTTTGTCCCTTTTTTTCCATTACATACAACGATCCTCTATATAAATTTATAATTTTATTCCACTTTTATTTTTTCAGAATACAGCTATTACCTCAATGATATGCAATCATAATCGTATCTCCAAATTTTTACACAACAACTTTTGAGCATGACTATTTACATAGTTCATTAATATTTCACAACTCCTTTATATTTTTTAACGAATTAAGGGGAACTAGGGAGTGGGATTAAACTGTGAGCCGTGGGCAAATTTCAAAGCTTATTATTTATTGTGAGTAGTGTGTATTGGCGGCTTCTGTTACTGTTGTTAGAGTTGAGCCCTCAACTAGAATCTTAGCCTATACCATATTTTTTTTTATTTCAAATATCTTGATTTTGTCCCTTTTTTCTTCCATTACATACAACGATCCTCTATATAAATTTATAATTTTATTCCACTTTTATCTTTTCAGAATACAGCTATTACCTCAATGATGTGCAATCATAATCGTATCTCCAAATTTTTACACAACAACTTTTGAGCATGACTATTTACATAGTTCATTAATATTTCACAACTCCTTTATATTTTTTAACGAATTAAGGGGAACTAGGGAGTGGGATTAAACTGTGAGCCGTGGGCAAATTTCAAAGCTTATTATTTATTGTGAGTAGTGTGTATTGGCGGCTTCTGTTACTGTTGTTGGAGTTGAGCCCTCAACTAGCCTGTTCATTTTATGAGGTTTTGACGGAATTGGTTATGTAATTTTCCATAACCAAAGTATAATTCATTGTACTTATAATTCATTGTATGAGGTTTTGACCGAATTGGTTATGAGGTTATGTACGGAATACGGAATTGGGGCAACCATATATTGGGTTGGACCCCCAAACAAGCTTAACACCTAGAATATTTACATAAATAATATTTATTTCACAGCTCAATTTTTAAAACTATTTACTAAGGAGGGGTATTAAAACCTACTAATATGAGATTATTAAAGCTTTTTTACTATTGATTGTGAATTTAGAGTATTAGATGGTTTTGTTTCTGTCTTGGCTGTTCAGATCTTGTGTGGAACTAAACTATTTCAAACTTGACTTTTTATTAATTCAAACTAGGGGGCAACTCCTAAGGGGGCATGGGGGCGGAGCCCCCATCGAGCCGTAGGCGAGTCAATAATATATACAGCCCCATGTGTAACTGACTCACTGACTGACTCATCCATACAAATTCTAGACAACTTTCGGGTGAGCTGGAAACGTGATTTTTTGCATACCGGTGGCTTGAGGTCTGATATCCCCGGGAAAATCCTGAAAACCGACAATCTTTCATTTCAACCCCCTCAAAAAAATTAGTAATGTTGCAATCGGTAACCCGAATTTGTAAGGTTTTACTATTTTCGCTGTAACTTTTGAACGAGAGGTCCTACCTTAAATCTGAGAGAAAATCGTTAGTTGGGAATTAGACGCTCTACAGTATTGGTCCTATGAAATTTTGCCGTATCTCACCCCCTTCACCCTTAAAAAGGGGCTTACTTTTAAAATTTCTAAAATTTTTCTAAAAAATTGCACTATTTTGATATCTTTATTTGCTATTATGTAACATATATGCATGAATTTCTGTTTATATTATGACCTCAACAGGGTCTTTCTATATTAGTAGCTATTTGCCTATTTTAGTCGAAAAATTAGTCCAAAAAGGTGGTAAAATCACAAAATTATTTACTTTTTTCATGTAATGTGTTAGTAATTCACTTTAACCTGGCAAATATATTGCTATTTCGATATATAATTTGCCATTACTGTATACTATTATAGACGCTCTACAAGTTTGGTCCTTCGACATTTTGCTGTATCTCACCCCCTTCACCATTAAAAAGGGGCGTACTTTCAATCGTTCTAAAATTTTTCGAAAAAATTGCGCTATTTTGATATTTTTTATCTACTATTGTAACATATATGCATGAATTTTTATTTTTATTGTGACCTCAACAGGTTCTCCCTATGGTAGTAGCTATTGGCCAATTTCAATTTAAGTTCAGTAAAAAAAAAAATTGTAAGAACTCAATGTTGTTAAAATTTTTTCACGAGAGGATTTTTTTTCGACGAGGGATTTTTATTTACTATTATGTAACATATATTCATGAATTTATATTTCTATAATGAACTCAACAGGTTCTTTCTACAGTAGTAGCTTTTTGCCAATGTCAGTCGAATATTATCCCAAAAAATTTGTAAAAACACAATATTCTTAACAGTTTTTCATAAAAGTGTTTGTAATTCACTTTAACCTGGTGAATGTACTGAAATATTGATATATGTTTTGCCATTAACATATTCTATCATAAACGTTCTACAATTTTGGTCATTACATATTTTGGCGTATCTCACCCCCTTCCCCCTAAAAAGGCGCGTACTTTCACAATTTCAAAATTGTTTCATAAAAATGTGATTATCTAAAATTTTTAATTCACCATTATGAAACACGGATGCCTGAATCTTTGTACATATTATAGATCAACTAGTTTTACTATGATAGCAGCAGTTGGTCAATTTAAATCATAGTTAAGTCCCACAAAAATGAAAAATCACGTAATTATTAACATTTTTTCATTTTAAGTTTTTTGTAAATTACTGCATTCTGCCAAATATACAGAAAAAATTATGTATGTTTTGCCAGTACTATATTCTACTTTATACGCTCTACAAGTTCGCTCCTTTGCAATTTTTCAGTATATCCCCCCCTTCACCCTTAACAAGAGGCGTACTTTCACAATATCGAAATTCTTTCACAACAATTGCTCTATTTCAATATTTTTCATTTACTATTATGGCACATACATGCCACAAATTAAGTATACATTATGACCAAATCTCGGTCTTACTATAGAAGCAGTCATTGGCCAATTTCAGTCTAAGATTGTAAAAAAGTACGAAATTATTAACATTTTTCATTTATAGTTTTTTATGATTTTGTTTGACCCGGTAAAAGTACTGCCAAACTGATACATGTTTTGTCAGGATTATTTTATTTTTAGATGTTCTACAAGCCCGGAGCTTTGAGATTTTGTACCTTCTCACACCCTTCACCCTTAAAAAGGGGGAGTACTTTAAACATTTCAATTTCAATTTTTACCTTCGGATTAATTCAATCTTATTATGATATGACGGCTTTTTCTACTTTAAGTTTGAACAATCAAACTTTTAGTAATAGGAAATAAACTTGATGTTTTATCAAACGTATCTTGAAATGAACTACATTTTTGGACTTAACATTTTGACTAATCTCAAGCCAATTCTCAAGGTTGATCCAAACGATTTAAATTGTGGTTGGTAACCCGTGAGACTTTATAAGTTGTGAACGAATTAGGAGATGTAATAAAATATTTTTAAAACCCCCCACCACAGATGATTCCTTTTGAGTTGTTACTTCCAAACTCATGGTAATATGTAAGAAGCGGGTGTTTTAAGAGACATACTTTGACACAAGCAAAACATTAAGCATAAAACATATTGGCGTATCTTTAGCTGCTTAGACTATCTTAGCGTGCTTAGCTTTGCTATGTGTTTGATATTAAGTTTAAAACTTGAATTAATCTGAGAGAACTATAAAGGGGGCATGGGGGCGGAGCCCCCATCGAGCCGTAGGCGAGTTGGAAAAATATACAACTTTAAGGACTTGACGGGCCCTTCCGGTTCGATGGACATATTACTTTAGAAGCAACTTTACGCCGAGCTCCATCCAATATTATTCAAACCTGTTGAAAACTGTGAGAGGAGTTCCTTGTACAAAAAAACATGTCGCATATGAAGTACGTATATTTATAGATACTAGAGATCGCCCACTGGTCGAAATTCGACCAAAAATTCAGTTGATCTTGAGCCAATTAGTTTTTAAATGTTTTATAAATTAAACATCTGTTCTTCCTTATTTGGTAGCATTTGTTATTACAACAGATGTCTTATGATTCAATTAATTATCCTTCTCCCAAAAGATTAACATTGAAACTTTGAAATGTTGTAGGGCGTAGCCCCGTGGGCCATTGTGAATTAAAACGCGATTCTGCTCATCTACAGCACAATACCTTTCTAACGGTATGTGCGGATTTCTCCTACGATGCATACAAGCTGAGAAAAAAGGAGGAAATGAAACATGCTTGCCTATTAATATATAGATAGTAGTACTACATTTCTACATTTTTGAATGTTCACCAGGCAGGACTACTTAAGATATATTAATTGCATACCTTATTTCTGTCGCAGCCCACTCTAAATCCACTTTTTTGAATTGAGAGTGAGCTGCGTCGGAAACCAGGTACTGTTGTAATACATGTTTCTTTAATTTACATCAAATTTATCTACTTATTGTCTCGAAATGCTTCAGACACGTTAATTAGTTTGTTGGTGTGATTCATGTAGGGCACTGGATTGTATTTAAACAGATCAATAGGATTCAATTTGTACAGCCCGGTTCAATTAGGTTTACGGGTATGTAAACGTTGCTACATTTAGGTCAATACATACGTGCATGTTAAGTAACTGGAATACGTAAATTATGCATTCCGTTTATAGGAGGTTAATTGCATATATCATTGGCGTGATGTCAACTAAATAAAATTTTTAACCATCCTTTCCTGCTTTGTTTTAATTTTGTTTGTTTTGGTAAAGGTGAAACCAGCGGTGTACCTAGTAACTACATCATAGTAGTAATTACATCATTCGAATGTCTAAAGCTGTGTGAAATTATGCGGTTGAGTACTAGGTGCAATAGGTTCTATCCACAAATATGGTTTATGCATGTCAAAATAAATCCTAAATCCATCAAGAAAAATAAATTTGTAGGTTTTCATTCTTTTAGAATCTTGGACGGATAGGATTCTCCTACGAGTATTTCATTTTTATTCCATTTTAATTTTAAAGTAATGTATAATTCAAAATAATTTAAATACCGAATAATTTTGATCTAATAATGCTACAAGACTTTTTATTTTACTTTTTCGATACAATTATTTTAGAACAAATCTTTACTGACCATAACTTAAATACCACCTTATACCATTTTTTAAAATATATTGACAAAAATTTCTCTATGCTTAAGTCATTGATTGGTATACATTATTTTATTTATTTATTAAGAGGTTGGCAGACCTCTTTTTGCCATACTTTGCCCCGTCCACATAGACTATTAATGTGTGCGTTGTTCATACTAGACACAGTAATGGGGTGAGCCGCTACAGTACAAGGTGAAAGGTACTGATAAAAGTCACTGGCAGAACACGGATTCGAACCCACGACATCGCTACCATGGCCCCGAAGTCCAGCGCGCTCACTGCTACACCACCGACTCACCAAGTTGTTATGTTACAAATAATTGAGAGTCTTTCCTAAATAGAATGTCATCGTTGTATACCTATTCTTTCACTATTTAGCCGTATTTAAACCAATATGTCCAGTTGGTCTATGGTATATTTTTGTTTAATTTAATTACTGCCTAACATAGCATATAAATAAAATTTAAAGCGATGAGGGTAATTGACTGGGCTATACCAATCGGGTCGTGCTATTTTCTGAAAATCTATATATTAATAGGCAAGCATGTTTCTTTTCCTCCTTTTTTCTCAGCTTCTGTGCATTGTAGGGGAAATCCGCATATACCGTTAGAAAGGTATTGTGCTGTAGATGAGCAGAATCACATTATAATTCGCATCGGACCCCATGACTTTGCCCTACAGGCTTTCAAAGTTTCAATGTTAATCTTATGGGGGAAGGACAACTCATTGAATCATTAGACATCTGTTGTAATAACAAATGCTAACAAATCAGGAAGAACAGATGTTTTAGTTATGAAACATTTTAAAACTGATTTGCTCAAGATCAACTGAATTTTTGGTCGAATTTCGACCAGTGGGCGATCTCTAGTACTTATTAATTGGTCTATAATTGCTGCAAAATAAAACGTTTTTATTTTACCTTAATGTATATTCTCTACTAGCAAACATTTTAGGTTAACCCACGAAGATGACCCAGGCATAAGCCGGTTTCTGTCTCCCTCGCACGAAAAACAACTTCTTTGTGTAGTTATGCTGGCTGTAAATCGCTTACACAATCACATCATAAGGTATTTTTAAGTTAAAGCGTAAATAACAAATAATTGATATTAATGCATTTAACCGAAGAAGGTACTTCAAGAGTATACTACTGACTTTAGGCGTACCTACTGACTTCAGGAGCACGAATTAAGCTGACGGAGCGCCGCCTAAGGATTGGGACAGGTTTTAATTTGCTTCACTTTTATCACCAGTCATAAACGAGATGGTCGGTTTAAGAGCTCAAACTAGACTGAAATAAACAGCAACATATAGTTGTATTTAACTAATATGATAATTATATTTTAAATTTTAATCCATCGGAAATGTGATACTTTCTTTTAAGAGAAAAAAATGTTAATGCAAAATACATATCCCCATTCCGTTCAATGAGTTAATAAGTTGTTACATCTCAAGATTTGATTATCAAATTGATATAAAATACTAGTACAGCTGGTTGCACGAGACGTGAGACAGTCCGCGCATGGGGGAGGGGAGGGAGCGGGCTGGGAGGGGTAAGAAGTAGGAGTGGGAGAGGCGGCAACGATGTACTAGCCTGGCTGCGCACATTCGCCAACAGGCCAACTTGCCCTCAAAATATCCTTTACCAATGAATTCTTGAAATCACAAACGAATATAATACAGTACAGTTAAACAACTAAACAGTAACAGCACACTAATAGTAATCAATTTACAATTGATTAGATTTCAATGTTTCACTGATAACTACTACTCAGTCAATGTTTTTAGGATGCATGTAGTGACTGGCACATGATAACAGTTAACAGCTGACTGACGGTGCTGCACTCTGGCGGCGTTTGGACGCGCATGCGCAAAAGCCTCTTTTGCTAGTGCGCATCTGATACACTGTCTCACGTCTCGTGCAACCAGCTGTATATAGTAAAATTAAAATAAGAGTAAATAAGATAGTAGAGAGTTTTTGTCACGTTTTAACCTAATTTAATTGATGGTAGATCTTGCTATTTTAGAACTGAAAGTTAAAAAAAAAAACTCGTTGAAAAATTATAAATGGCAAGAACTACACAATATTTCTATAGTTTAACAATGCTTCGTGATGTATCACTCATAAATTCACGAATTTTAAAATAGTGTTTAGCGTTTTTCGTATTTTGCAAAACTCTCTAATAATTTATGGTCTTCTTGCAAGCTTTTCGTAAAGTATCAATTTGGTAAATATTCTTAAAAAGAAAGTGGTTATATTTCTCAAAGAACGTTACGGCATACATAATTATTTTAAACCAACCCTCCCTTTGACACAAAAGATCTACTATATTCTTGTTCTTGAAACATAATTTGCATATGCAAAAGAACATACTTCCAACACTTTCATGCATACATTAAGTGACACCGGCAACATAAAGTTGTGGTTGAAAACAGGTGCAATATTGCGGAACTTTCTGTGGCTAAAAAATAATGTTTCTTCATGTGGAAAACACTTTTAAGATTTGTAGCACGACAATGTTGTCTCTGTTTGATTATGTCATAAAAATAGAACTAAGCAAGCTATCGAAAAGTAAATCATTTTAAGTAACTTGCTGCTTAGAGAAAAGCTAAAACTGTTCTATAAATGTGCCAATAAATATACGAGTGGCACTAATTTACCAATAATACACTAATGATATTAGTGTGACCAATAAATTACTTGTTAAAACGAATAATGTTTTTTATCACTTGCAACACACAATTGGCAATATTTAAAAACAGATTTTAGGCTACTATAATAAAAACAGAGATTACGATTGTTTGATAAAGTATATACAGAGATTTTACAAACAACATGAAAATATTTTGTATATTTATTTCTTATGTCGAGACAATGAAAAATATAATATAAGCAGGGGTCTATTTTTTTATCTTAAGTAATTTTTTATTTCCGTAAGGGATGGTTGTATTAAGGTCACATTTCGTATGAACTTTTATCACACCTTTTTCCATTTTCAAGAAAAACGTGATTTTCCGATGTGTATTTTTGAAATGGCGGTTATTTTATGTTTTCAAACTCAAATATCTAAAAACTGATAGATTAATCAAACATTTTACAACAAATATGACAGAATAAAATTATGGCATTCTACAGTTAACGAATAAGATTATCAAACTAGTTTTGCTGCAGAAAAAACTCAAGAACTCCGTTATTTGTTGTATGATCCTTAAATACTTGGTATCATTGGTTAGATTACTTTCTATATAAATTTTTGTCACTTGTAAATAATTTCGCTAAATTCTATTAAGTTTGAGATATTTTATTCAACAAATTTAAAATGGCCGCCATTTAGAAAATTCACATAGCTAAAAATTTCCCTGTACATTGGTGTGATGAAGTTTCATAGCAATTATGAACTTCATACAACAATTGGTTAAGGAAATAAAAATTATTATATGTTAAATACCCTCATCGCAGAGGACTAATTACTAAGCATTTTTCCAATGGAATTTGGTATTTTTTCCAACCATATACACCATTGGATTGAGGATAAAGGTTTCTTATCATGGGGATGTTGTAAGCTCATTGACAACCATTCCTTCCCAGTGCAAGTGCATGCTAAATTGGATCTAATTCTGATATTTTTCTCCTCCCCATACATAGATACATTGTCTAAAATATTGTACACATACATTTCTTTAATTAATATAAAAATACGTCTATTAAAATTACAATAAATATAATTATTGTTTAATGTACTATATTAGTAAGCCTATTCCTCTAATAATCAAGATTTTAATCATATTATTTACACTGATATTGGTTTCGTCTGACTATAAAAACAAGTTTACTTACCTTCACGAATAAAGAAGAGGTGAACGTGAGACTGCGTTGAACATAACATGTTTGATATTGGCCAAACGGGATATGATTTGCAAGCCTTTTCGAGCCTTTTGGAGGAGCATCAAAGGAACTCCAGAACTCATTTGAAAAGTGCGTCTATGCGAAAAGTCAGGTTTGACATCGACTATTAGGTCATATAAAAAGAAACTCCGTACGTAGTAAAATAGCAACAGGTAGTAATATGGTAGTGACACCTCAATCAAGTAAATTCTTGAACAAAACCTGTTTAACAAACTTAATTGACCTTGTACAGCTAATTCTAAATAGTTCGTTTCCATTAGCCCTGTCTACAGTACATATAACACTTTTTTAAGTAACACAATACATAGTTGAGACATTTAGTTGGTGAGACTTTCAGAAAATTTTATTTTCTAAATTTAGCAAGACTCACGTGTAGTCTATATATTAATACGCAAGCATGTTTAATTTCCTTCTTTTTTCTCAGCTCGTGTGCATCGTATGATAAATCCGCGCATACCGTTAGAAAGTTATAGTCTTGCAGATGAGCAGAATCACATTATAATTCACATCGGGCTCCAGGGCTACGCCCCACAGGCTTTCAAAGTTCCAATATTAATCTTATGGAGAAAGGAGAATTGAATGAATCATTAGACAGCTGTTGTAAAAACAATTGCTTGAAAATTAGGAAGAACAGATGTTTTAGTTCTAAAATTTTTTTAAGCTTCTTGGGTCTAGATCAACTCAAATTAAGATCGAATTATGATCAGGAGGCGATCTCTACTTTAGATAAATACACATCAATACATAGTTTTGTTTTAATTTAATTTATAATCTTATATGAAATTTGAATTTTTAACCTATATAGATCATTAACGCTAAGATTTTAAACGTATTTTTTATATATCTTTGATTTACATTTTTCTTCTAACACACTAAGCAATATCCTATTACAATTTGGGATAAAAGTCATTTAATGTTGACATTTTTTTGTCTTCCCTTGGCATTGAATTTCATTAGACTATAATTTACAATCTCGGATACAAATAACTATGTAATGATATTAACTGATTGTTGGTGTACCGGGGCACTGTCAGGGGTGTTAAACCACAGACCGCTTGGCTGGGAACGGCGAACATGGAGCCACAACCCCCTAAGCCCCTAACCCCCCTAACCATCCCTCCTAACCCTCCCTTATCCTACCCGAAACCGACACACACATACACACCATGGTGCCCGCCATAGGTGCCTGGACACTGTTGACAAAACCTTGTATTAACTACAGATACGATAGAATTTACTGTCGCAGATTGACTTATAAGGCATTTACTAAAATCACAACTTTCACAATCGATTAGCTGATCCAGTACAATACAGACAGCGGTTGAAACACACAATCTTTGACTGCCCATATACCCGCATCCATGACTGACGTTAATATAACTGCATTATTATCAAATTAGTGTATTTTATATGTACAAAAAACAAAAATATTATAGAATGTTGATTTTATAATAAAAAATTATTTTAAGAATTAAACCTGAATACCTTTGAAATTAATATCTTAATTAATCAACTGATAAGTGTTCTGGCGATGATACCATTTTCAAAGTCCATATTTTTAGTACATATTTGTATTTAAGAATGTATGCCTTACAACTCAACTTTCAACAAAGCCATAAGGCAAAACCTTTGAAGTTTAAAATTGGTTTCAAAACCCGAAATAACAGTTTTAATCTAATAAAGAAATGCTCTGACAACAAAGAAAGGTTTTCGAAATCAGGAGTATACCAAATTTCTTGTAAAGGCTGCACAAAATAGTACATTGGGCAAACAGGTAGAAAGTTATCTTGTAGATGGAAGAAACATATTCAAGCCATTCGATCAAACTACCTAACAACACAAAAGTCCAAAATTTGAAGAACATATACTAACAACCGACCATAGTTATGGAACTTTTAATGAAACCCTGGAAATATTATGGCAAATATTGGAAACTAATGTGTAGTGACTTTCTGTAATAAGAGTGTTTTAAATAAGCACGCATTCGAAATAACTCTATAAAATTTATTGAAATGCACATTTTTGAAACATGTAAACAAAAACTGAAAACAGAATAAACTAGAATAATTAATAACAACTGAAACAGCTGATCAGCTGATTATAAAAGATACAACAGTCTCCCCCACTTATTTTGGAACTTCATGACAAGACGTAATCGTTCAGATGTTCTGGAGGCTTACGTACTCTTGTAGAACGACGAAGTGGTGGTTGGATTGGTACTTGACAATTTTGTGGAGGTGGTCTGTCATTCACCAATTCTGGAACTGGATGTTCTTGTCGAGGTATAATGGGTTCTTGACGTCGAACAATGCTTGGGATTTGAATTGGTTTGGATTTATTATTTTCTGGCACTTTCTCGTCAGTGGTCTTGAAGTGTACTTTCTTCACTTCTGTTCTAAGAAGTTGATCTAGATGTCGCTTCAATGTTCTGCCAGAATCTAACTTCACAATGTAGTGCAGTACTCCTAGTTTTTCAACAATTTCTCCAAGAGTCCAAATATATTTGTTGTTAGCTGAATATTCTCTTACGAGGACTCTCTCCCCGACGTTAAATGATCGTACTCGAAATTTCGAGGGAGGATTCTTCGTACTATGATAGGGCCGCAGGGCATCTAGCTTTATGCGTATTTGACGATTTAGGTATCGTTCTGCTGGTGACTGTCCATTGGAAAGAGGAGTTGCACGGTAGTGTAGGAGGATTTCCTGAACTTTGGTGTGAACTGGTCGAGAATCGCTTCCGAGGGCCTTCAGTCGTTGTTTCAAGGTTTGAACTGTTCTTTCGGCGAGTCCATTTGTAGCAGCATGTCCAGGTGCAATTAGTTTTTGAAATATGCCATTTGAAGAACAATATGATTTAAATTCTGTACTGGTAAATATAGAAGCGTTGTCCGAAACCATTACTTGAGGATAACCATGAGATGAGAAGATGTTGTCGAGAAGAATTATTGTGTCAGAAGATGAAGGCGCGTTCCTTAAGACCTTAACTTCGACCCATTTTGATTTCGCACAAACACAAACAAGGAAGTAGCAATTTTGAAAGGGTCCAGCATAGTCTATATGTATGCGCTCCCAGTTGCCTTCGGGTTCTGCCCATGGGTGTAAAGGCGCTTTCTTAGGATTGAACTTGATGTGAGCGCAATTTTCACAGGCTTGGACTAACTTTTCTATATCCTTGTCGATTCCTTGCCAATATACATATCTTCGGGCCAGTTGCTTCATTTTTGTGATTCCGATGTGAGTAGCGTGAAGTTGCTGTAAGACATGGGGTTGAAGGCTCTTTGGAATAACAACACGGTTTTCTTTGAAAATTACTCCATTATCGAGAGTGTAGGGTAGATCTGTAGATGAGGTAAGTAGTTTTTGTTTAATTTCTTTAAGATTCTGGTCTGCTTCGGTTTCCTGTGCCAAGATATCTGCATTTAGATTTTCAGATGATATTTCGAATATTGTCTCTGAATGGAAAGTGGCAGTTTCATTATTTAGGAAAACATCTATAGTTCCGGATTCTTGAATTACTGGAGCTCGTGACAAACAATCTACGTTGGCATTGGCCTCTCCCTTTTTAAATCGTATAGAATAATTGAATCCTGACAAGTACGATGCGTAACGCAGTAGTCTACTGGAAGTCATAGGAGGTAAGGATTTACTTTCATGGAAGATTCTAGTAAGTGGGGCATTGTCAGTGGTCAGTGTGAAGTGTATACCATATAAATAATTGTAGAAGTGGCTTACCCCAAACACGATGGCAAGTGCTTCGCGATCGAGCTGACTGTAATTACGCTCTGAAGCAGTTAACGATCTGGATGCGTACGCTATCGGCTTTTCTTCGCCTTCGATGATGTGACTCATTACTGCGGCAATTCCCGTTGGACTGGCATCACAAGTTAAGACAATTGGACGGTGAGGGTCGTATGGCACAAGAACACGGTCGGAAGTCATTTCTCCCTTGAGACAGTCAAAAGCGGCTTGGCAATCTTTAGACCAATGAAACTTTCGATTTTTCTGTAGAAGCTGTCGAAGTGGTGCTGTTTTTGTAGATAAATCTGGTATGAACCGCGAGTAGTATGTGACCATTCCAAGGAATTTCCGGACATCGTCAACGTTCCTAGGTCTCGGCATTTCACAAACAGCTCGAATCTTTTGAGGGCACTTTGAAATCTGATTGTGTTGAATTACATGACCAAGATATTCGATCTTTTCACAGAAAAACTTACATTTGTCTTTGTTTAAGTGTAGGTCGTGTTCCTCAAGGCGCGAAAGACATGATCTAAGGTTGGCATAGCACTCATCTTTGGTGGTACCGTGCACAATTATGTCGTCGAAATAAACCTCAGTCTTGGGCAAACCTGATAGAATTTGGGATAAAATGCGATTGAACTCTGCGGGTGCCGTTTTAATCCCGAAGCTAAGTCTGTGCATTGAATATGTACCCCGGTGTGTAGTGATAGTTTGAATTTTACTGCTTTCCGGGTCGACTGGGATGTGCAAATACGCCTTGTAAATGTCAAGTTTGCAGAAAAACCTTGAATCCCGTAAACTGTGTAAAACATCTGGAATGTGTTTGATTGGAAAGTTTGCTGAAACTAGACGATCATTTACGCCTGTTTTATAGTCTACGCATAACCGTACAGTACCGTTCCCTTTGGGAATTACTACCAAGGGTGATCCCCAATCGCTAGCATCGACTTTAGATATTATGCCGGCTGCTTCAAGACTGTTAAGCTCCTCTTCGACTTGAGTTCGTAGGGCAAAAGGGACATTACGCTCTTTGGTGTAAACCGGACTAGCATTCTCACGAAGATGGAGGGACACTGTATGATTTGGTATGCAGCCAATTTTCTGTTCGAATACAGTAGAAAAATCAGAAAATATGTCCTCAATAGAAAATACTGTTTTTGAAGCATTGAAACAACTGTCTTGCACCGGTACTGGGTTTCGGTCGATTTCCTGGAGGCTGATTTTAAGATGTCGGATCCAAACTCGTCCAAGGACTGCAGGACGACCATTTGGAACAATGTACATGTCCTCAGTTGACTTAACATTCTTATAGGTAACCTCAATCGTAACCTTCCCCAAGGGTCGAAATACTTCGTTTGTATACGCTCGAAAGTAAACATTAGTTGGGCTAAAGGTGACATTGAGATTCAAATCTTTGAAGTCATTTTCAGGAATGAGTGTAAAACCAGCCCCTGAGTCTACTTCAAATCGCATAGGCTTTTGATTTATGTGCACTGTAACAAAATATTTGTCTGAATCTAATGCAACTGGTCGTTGACTGTGGTCGAAAATATCAATTACGTCATGTGCAGGAGTGTTATCAGGAAGGATTTCCGTGACTTTATTTAAACCTAAAGGGATTTCATCAGAAGTTGAATTAACATATTTTGTAGAACTGGAGTTAGAATAGTCATTTGAAAGTTTGTTCTTCATCTGACTCGAAATGCACACTTTAGCAACATGCCCTTGTTTTGAACAGGAAGTGCAATGAAGGCGTGATTTACTTGTGCGGCATTCAGATGCGCGGTGGTTATTTCGTCCGCAACGAAAACAAAGGTCTGCAATACCTAGGCGATTGTAGTCGACTTTGGACCTTGAATTTCTTGAGTTAGAATATTCCGTCCTGGATTTCCGTGTATTACGATGATTTGAAACACTTCTAGCACGGGCTTTACCTGTTTGCCTATTTGAAATTTTATTGATGTCAACATTGGTTGAATGAGAAGGTTGATGATTGTTAAGGACTTGGGTTTCTAATCGGGATGCTTCTAAGGCAGTAGCCTTTGTTAGAATGTCTTTGAAAGAGGATGTATCTGATTGTAATAACTGTTCACGGATCCAGTCATCTTTTAACCCCCTGATGAACTGGGCTCTTAAGAATAAGTCTGAAACTGAAACATGTTTGGTGCACTCACACTGGACCGTAAACTCACATTCAGTTAAGTCCTTTTGTAGTGAAGCTACATATTCTGGAATTGATTGGTTAGGTTTTTGATACGTACTTAGAAAGTAATGTTGTGAGACTACAACATTCCTGTGAGGAGAAAGCATTTCATTCAATGACTTAACTAAGGTTTGAAAATCTAAGTCTTTGATTGGTTTTTCAGGGCCAATTAGTGCAGAAAGATTGTTATAATGAACAGAGCCAATTGAAGCGCAAAGAATTTGTGCCTTTTTGTTTTCATCTGAAATATTTTTAACTGCTAGGTAATTTTCAAAACGTTCCAAATAGTTTTTAAACTTTTCTTTATTCTGGTCAAAGTTTTCAAATGGTTGAATGTTACTCACTGGTACATTACTTTGATGTTCTTGGCGTTCTGAACGTAGTTGCTCCGTGATCTTCGTAGCCAGCGTGGTTGCGAGTGTGACTTGGCTTTCCGTGAATGCTTTTAGTAGTGCGGTAAACTGATCGGCATCCATTTTGAAGTATTGAAATTTTGAATACTGTTTGAAAGTGTTGCAAGATTAACTATGTTTTATGATTGAAAGATAATTATAGAATTGAAATGTAGCCAAATTTTTCTCGTCGCCAACTTTTACTGTAGTGACTTTCTGTAATAAGAGTGTTTTAAATAAGCACGCATTCGAAATAACTCTATAAAATTTATTGAAATGCACATTTTTGAAACATGTAAACAAAAACTGAAAACAGAATAAACTAGAATAATTAATAACAACTGAAACAGCTGATCAGCTGATTATAAAAGATACAACATAATGGCAATGAAATGAATACAAAAAAAAATATTATATAAATACATGAGAAATAAGAACAAATTATTAAGAATAATGTAAACAGAGCAAAATAACCCAATTTTTTTTTAAAATAAAAGAATCCAAGGAGAAAATTGCACCAACCAATAAAATATATAAATTAACATATTTAGTCAGATGTTTATAGTGATAAGTAATCTAGCTTGTTGATTATAATTTGAAGGTTACATATATGTACTTCAAAATGTTGATTTTGAAAATGGCATTATCGTCAAAACAATTGTCAGTTGACTAATAAAGATATTATTTTAAGGGTATTCGGGTGATTTTAATTCTTAGAATAACTGTAATAGAACTATTTAGTGAACTTGAACCCCTAATAACAAATTTAGTTTCGGAACGATTATAAGACGCTAAAATGACTACCATTATTATAATATGTAGCAAATCAGCTTTAAAATGTCAAAATGTTCAACGGTTTCTAATGTAAGCTTCGTAGTTTGCTAAAAATATAGTATACCAATGTTATTCCCCTTTGTTTAATAAACAAAACCATCTTCATGATGGAGAAATATACCCACAATTTCAGTGTAGGATACACCATATTAACCATAAAATTAACTACACTTCAGTGTAAACCAGTCGTTATTTTACTGAGAAAATTATTAACTACACTTCAGTGTAAAAACGGTTGTTATTTTACTGAGAAATTATATTTTGTTGCTTTAAATTTATCATAATCTTATAATAAATAAATTTCAATAACAATTTAAAAAGTTGAACACGTTACTAATATTAGCGAAATCAATTACGTAAAATCATTGTTTTTATGTTAATTTCATGTGGGTTTAGTTATTTCATAGTGATATTAGTATGCTTTTTCATATATTACCAACGTTTATAGTAATAAAAAATCCGACAAAAACTACCAACGCCATTTATTATCAACAGTAAACAATTTTAAATAGACTAAAACAAATAATAGGCTATTGTTACTTTAAATTTTTATGTTGTTATAAAGTCATTTACTCGATTAGAAAACATTTTTAACTTTATACCTGAAATACTTTGTATTTTTTAATACGATATTAATATTCTGAATGATATTCGAAAAAAATACAAAACAAAAAATCTTTATTTATCACTGTTGCATGGTGTATGCATACAAATTGATGACAAATTACCATAATTGTTCGGGCATTCATCATCATTAGCTCCGGGATCGCCCCGTAGAGGGGAGGCCATAAATCACAACTTGCTACACCTTCTTCATCTTTGTAAATCTCCTCGAAGAATTATTAGTCAATGAGTCTTTTCATAAATTGACCGTTATATAGAATTGTGTATTCTTTTTGGTCCAAGAGAATTTAAAAATATATCGTGTGATATAAAAATTGCAATACGTCCTGTACACAGATTTTATCATCGATGAAACACTTAAAACTGTTTTGAACAAGTATAAATATAATTAATAATACTTTTCAATCAAACCTCTTTTGTACTAGGAATATTACTAGTTTCCATAAAAAGATTAGATTATGAGATTAAACTAAGAAATTTGAATTTCTAACATTGCTCTGAATGTTAAGTGTACAAATCGATGACGAACTAGTAGGATTGTTCCTTGTATTTTCTTATCATTTAAATTTAGATTTTTCATTTAAATTTTCATTCAGACTTATGTTATTATTGTAATGGTTGTATTATAGAAATTCCAATCTATTACAGGATTGAAACTTAAAACCCTATTTCATATTATTATTTTAATAGTTTTAATTCATACTTGCACTCATTAATAAAAGAAGTTTTAGAAGAAGGTGAAGAACGGAATTTCCATTTCTACACTTTATCTCGTAATTAAAAAATGTTATAATTGAAAATAAATTGTAAAAAATTAAAGTTTAGTTTGAGTAGAGATGTTTATTTATGTTTATTTACAAGAGGTGGCCCCAAAGCAACAGTTTTGTAATTGGGTCTCTTACTCAAGACTAATTTCACCGGCAGACCGACCTCATAATAGCCTAAGTGGTCATTGTTTCTTGCTCGTTTTGCCTCACTGTTTTGTTTAAATAAATGAATGAATGAATTGCCATTGAAAGACACTTTGGAATTCCAACTGCGCTGTGCACTTAAAATATTCAGGTTTGAAAAATATTCATAATGAGACTCAACAATTGGTCTTTGAAAAAATTTCTTTTTTACTTTTACCACATTTTTAATCAGCAAGGTTCTGGTGTACTGTTATGGTTAAAATACAGGGTTAGGCAAAAGTCTGGATACCCCCAGTTAACTTTTTAACGCGTTGCAGTAGGAAAACCAAACTCGGCACATGTTTACAACATCAAAAACTGCACTTTTTCATCAACTACACAACTTTGCCCCTGCCCCCAAAATGGGGTATTTTGGGGGCAGCCCCAAATTTTCAAATGTAAACCCCTATCGAGTGACCCCTCATTTTAAACGGTTTATCAAGAGAAATTAAATGGCGCAAACCGGAGGTCGATATCTCAACCCTGACCAAAATGGCAGCCATTTCAAAATTTGACATGGGCAAGCAAGTATAAGTATGGACACCCCCAATTAATTTTTTAACACGTTGCAGTAGTAAAACCAAACTCGGCACATGTTTACAACATCAAAAACTGCACTTTTTCATCAACTACACAACTTTGCCCCTGCCCCCAAAATGGGGTATTTTGGGGGCAGCCCCAAATTTTCAAATGTAAACCCCTATCGAGTGACCCCTCATTTTAAACGGTTTATCAAGAGAAATTGATTGGCACAAATCGGATGTCGATATCTCATCTCTAACCAAAATGGCAGCCATTTTAAAATTCGAGAAGGGTAAATTGACTTTACATTGGCTGCCATTTTGGTTAGAGATGAGATATCGACATCCGATTTGTGCCATTCAATTTCTCTTGATAAACCGTTTAAAATGAGGGGTCACTCGATAGGGGTTTACATTTGAAAATTTGGGGCTGCCCCCAAAATACCCCATTTTGGGGGCAGGGGCAAAGTTGTGTAGTTGATGAAAAAGTGCAGTTTTTGATGTTGTAAACATGTGCCGAGTTTGGTTTTCCTACTGCAACGTGTTAAAAAATTAATTGGGGCTGTCCATACTTATACTTGCTTGCCCATGTCAAATTTTGAAATGGCTGCCATTTTGGTTAGGGGTGAGATATCGACCTCCGGTTTGCGCCATTTAATTTCTCTTGATAAACCGTTTAAAATGAGGGGTCACTCGATAGGGGTTTACATTTGAAAATTTGGGGCTGCCCCCAAAATACCCCATTTTGGGGGCAGGGGCAAAATTGTGTAGTTGATGAAAAAGTGCCGTTTTTGATTTTGTAAACATGTGCCGAGTTTGGTTTTCCTACTGCAACGCGTTAAAAAGTTAACTGGGGGTATCCAGACTTTTGCCTAACCCTGTATATTGTGCTACACATGGGCAGTCTAACAGCCTAAATTTGAAATGGAGACCTTAGTAATTATTTTACTGTATATCATGATCATGATTAATCCACGCCATGTTGCACGAGATAGTGCCAACCTGTCCATATGTAGCACAAATTTTGCCGGGATGTCTCACGTCTCGTGCAACCAACTATACTTCTGTAACAAAACTACCCACTTTCAGTCCTAGTGGGAAACTACAGAGTGTATCAAAAAGAATCATCCGATTTTATAGGTTTATAATTTCAAAATTAATGATCATATGAACATGGGGTTATTTTTATATTAAAGGAAAGCTTAAAAAGTTTTTGTATACTATTTACAAGTGCTCAATATGGCCCCCCTTAGATGCACAGCACCTGTATAGGAAATTCTTAAATTAATTGGTCCCACAGCTTAGATAGCATGTCTTGGGGTGGATTTGATGGTGCTCTGATGCGATTCTGCAGTTCAACCAATGTTGTTGGAAGATTACGGATGTAAAAAGTGTCTTTTACAAACTCACACAAAAATAAATCACGTGAGAGAGTTTTTAAATGGTAGGCTTCCACAAATATGGATCGGCCATACTGGACCTAGCGATTTTACGTTAATCACTGGCCGCCAAGGTCAATATTACCCCAAGACATTACTGTTTGTGATTTCTTTTTGTGGGGGTTTGTAAAAGACACTTTTTATATCCGTACACTTCCAACAACATTGGTTGCACTAAAGAATCGCATCAGAGCAGCCATCAAATCCACCCCAAGACATGCTAGCTAAGCTGTGGGACCAATTTTAGTATTTCCTATACAGGTGCTGTGCATTTAAGGGGGGCCATATTGAGCATTTGTAAATAGTATGTAAAACACTTTTTGAGTTATACTTTAGTATAAAAATAACCCCATGTCCATATGATCATTAGTTTTGAAATTATGAACCTATAAAATCGGATGATTTTTATACACCATGTATTATTGGGAACTGTATATATTGGGAACTGTATATATTCCAAATATATACAGACCTTACCTTACCAATATACTACATTAAAAGTCCACTATCATTACATGTTTAAAAAATATGTAATGGGCTATGTATAAATAAATACCATCAAGACTATTTGTTGGGTAATTCCACTCTCATTTGCATACCAAAGGAACTCAGCCTTTGACTGCTGTTATAAACTTCTGCGCTCTCTGTACTTAAAATTATGGCTTTAGACGTTACCTTACACACAACACCATTTTCATATTTTGATGGCATTAAAAAATACCATTAAAATATTTGACACACTGTATATCTTATAGTTATAATGTTCAATCATCTGTTAATTGGTTTTTTAATTTAAAATAAATTTAGAAACGTGAATAAAATAATTTAAATGATCAACTTAAAGACAAAAAAGGGATTGAATCTATCCTATTCGAGGCGCTGAAAGCCAAAGTGGTACCCTTAAACGATAAAATTGGCCAATTGTAGGTTATTTTTGTTTTTAAATATTTAAGGCATAAGAAATCGAACCAAAGTAGTCTAAGCGACAGGAAAATTACGGGGATACAAAATTTAGTTTCTCAGCAATGTCAACCCACTTGTTGGCTCAGTGCCAAACTGACTTATGTGTAGCACACCGTGTTCAAAGCCCATAAGGTGAGTGTCTAAGGAAATAAATCAATGAGAGCCAAAATGTCCTATGTACCTATAATTTATGATGTATGCGACATCAAAACAATGATCAAACTGAAACTGAGTGGTGCCAAAGGGAGCTAAGCGCCATTTTATTTCCAAAATATACATTTTAAGGCTAAAACTATTGAAGAAATGTAATCAATATTTGACCCTCTGTCGATATAACATAAATCATCTTGATACAAACAAGGAATATGGGGACTGTGAAATTATGGTTGTGCATGTTTTGCTTTAAACGATATTTTCTCAGTTTCTACTTTTTGTTGGTTAAGCTACTTTGGAATTCAGCGTCTCATTCAAAATTATCATGATTGTTTTAAAAATTAGTAATTTTAATTATGATGTTCACACATCAAACAACAAAATAAAAATTATCAGTGAATAGCCTTAATTTGAAGAAAGAAATCGAATTTCAATAGAAGAATTAATTAACATGATGCAAAATTTAATTTAATAAAAGTTATAGTTAATTTTATTCAAATATTGATTTAAAATCCAGTTTTATGTATTTTGATAACTTATGACGTGTAAAATAGTTAAAAATTGAATTTACTTTCTAAATTCTACTGCTAAATTAATAATGTAATGTTAATAAGGTATGCGTTGCTTTAATATCCTTGTAACTTATCATGTTAACAATATAACTGTTAAATTTATTTCGCCTCAAAAACGAATAATACCATTGACCTGGAGCATCTTGATGAAAGCATCTGTTGAACTCTAGGAAGTTTGCTCATGCGCGACATCCAATAACAGGCATTCACTTTTCTGTGTGGAGGGAATTAACTTTAACAATAACGTGAATGTAATTTCCTTCTCAACCTCATTGCTTGTTACGTCATTCCCTATGCTGCCTAAATGTCATCGAATTATTTGTAATGTACGATTAAATTTTAAAATGTAGCTCTCATAATTTTGTTCGTTTTTATGTTAAGAGTACTAATAACAGCATAAGTAAGATTTTAAATACGGTAAGTCAAATTGTAACATGTGGTTTATCTTGATTAATTTTCATTATTTTATGTACATTTTCATTAATCCATGATAACGTTCAAAAGATTTTAGCTAGAGAATTGAAACCTACAATAACGTTACGTATATGTTAAGAATGTTTAAAACTTTTAGTAAGTCCGGGAGAGTTGCCGCATGCGGTATAGACTGCGCACCCCCCCTAGTTTCGGCAAATGCCGACAGAGTGTGCGCGAAACCGCGTTACTGATGCGCAGTGGATGTCAGGCCGCGTATCAGGTGTTTTTATTACGGTCGTGGAAGATATACGTAACCCATCGTTAGTAAACGAGGTAAGTCACTGGATGTTTCATTGAAATCTTTCTTGGTGTTATGGTTAGTTCATAATTTAAGCTAAACAGAGGAATACATTACAACGTTTGGGTAGTTGTATAAACAGTGAGTTCTATTGGGAGCCTTTTGATTCTAGTTCGGCCAACATGGCTGCCAAGGTCATGGAATTACAGAGTGCGGCGTCTCTCCCCTACAGATCGGGATACATGCCGCAATGAAATCCGGTATATATGCCGCGGGTAGTTTTGACTGGGAGACTTGCCGCACTAATAAAATAATTGGCTTAAATAAATAAAAACATTTCTCTTTTATTTGGTGTGTTGTTCAAGCGTCTTATAATACATATTTTGAAAGGTCAAAATGCCTAAAGAACCAAGTTTCACATTCTTTCCAACACATAGCTTATGCTTTCTGCTTTAAGCTATTATTTTAAATTTACGCTCCTTTGCGTAGTATAACATGATTCACGTTACTAAAATATTGTTAATGAAATTAGAGGCCTAACAATACACGATATTTCTTTACTGTAAGATTACATTAGAGATGAATATATTGTGTTTCTTTAGGCCTACATAAAAATGTGTTTAATTTCCCGTTTAATTACATATTACCCAGGTTTATAGTTTTTTTCATAGGCCTATTATGCATTACATAAATATAATATTGTAGCTAGTATGTTTTTTTTTTTAGGTGTGAATGCCTACATTTTATAAGCGGAAACCAGGGGCTAAGCCTGGAGGTCTTTGGGATCCAGAAAGACTGAAGGTGGCAATTGCAAGGATACAAGCTGGGGATATCTTTCCGGGAGGCAGAAATTTGAAAACAGCGATTCAGACCCCGACGACCCAAATTAATGATCAATCAAAGAAAATATCCCTTGACACGTGTAAGGAATGTGAGGAAATATACGAGGGAACTAAAAAAATGTGACTGGTTGTGCTGACTAACATGCAAGGCTTGGGTGCATGAAGATTGTACAATTTTCGAAACATTTTGTGTAGATTGTGGGCGAAATGACAGGAAAAAATCCTCATAAAAATTGACTAATTAATTTTGTCCTAATGTTTTATATTTTAATTACTTGTTTTAAAAGTCTATTATTTACTCTTAATTAAATATAATTTAGCTTTGATATGTACTCATAAGAAAACAATAAAACGTACAGCTGGAAGAGTTTCAGTGTGATTTCTTAGTCCTAGACCTTTTTATTTACTATGAATATATATTTTAACAATAAATTTGATGATTTTTGCTCTTAAAAATACTAGTTTTTATTTTAATTAGAGTGCGGCATATCACCCATAAGGGCGCGGCATGTCACCCTGAGTATAAGGGATAGACGCTGCGATGTAAGATTTTTTTTGAGGTCAATTATTATGACTAAAGGTTGCATTTAAAAATCTCTAAAAAATATATGTCTTAGAAAAGTTGTTTGTTATGACGTAAAATAAATATGTTTTCCTAAAGTGCATCATGGGATTTTTTTATGGGCGATATTGAAAATGTGCGCCATCTCTCCCGGATTTACCAGTCTGTAACTTTAATTGGGTAAAGATTGTGGCTATTTCTAATTTCAAATCCAAACATCTTAAAACAATAGTTGTATTTTTACTTAATAGTTACAAAAAATGTTGCCAGTCTTCTAATTTACTTATTACTATTACTTATTATATACTTATTATATACTTATTATATACTTATTATATACTTATTATACTTATAAATTTACTAATTTACTTAAGTCTATCTAATTTAAAATTCCATTATTTTGAAGATTCAACGACAAACAAGGAAGGGACCAGTGTTTTTATTTATAAAAGCCCGATTTTTGTCAGTCATGATTTTTGCCATAAAATCGCTATTTTTTTTGTTGTATTCTTTATAATCTTGATTTTTGATAGATAGTTAAGTTTTTTCAGCTTTTTGTATTCAATAAACATAAAAAATTAGATGTTGAAATATGATTTGACAGTTTAAAAATAGAAATGTGAAAATTCAGTCGAATTTCACTCCCAACATATGTTAGTCATTACAAGTTTTAATACTGAAAATCAAATCGTTTGAAAGTTATAATGGGCTTATTACAATTTACATACAGAACTTTTTACTTATTTTGGACTGCGAAAAACCTGTTAGATTTGGTGCAATGCTAATGTGGGACACCCTTTATAAAGTTACCTTCTTTTCAAGTCTTAATAAAAAAATGATACGATAATCATCGTTAGAAATCTCTTACATTTGTTTACGTTTCCGAAGTTATTTTACAAAACGATCAATATCCAAACGTCTAAACCTTCTTGTAACTAAAAGTATCCTAAATAAATAATTTGTTATTATTGACAATTTAAAACCGGTACACAGTATAGGGGATACCATAAGATGAAGATGAGTTTTCATCTCGGCACCCTTGAGCTACATAAACCCGCTTTAGCGTTACATGCCATAAACCAAATACGTGACGATCGACGTTCCCTTTAATAGAACAAGTCATGGGTCTAGCACCGGGTACCCTCGCTGCTACTCGCCATGTTTATGTGAACAGGGATGTAGTGTGAGATTTGGTCATGGGAGTGCACAGTGCTTGCATGGAAAATCCAAACTATTTAATTTTATTTGACGTCAATTCTAAACAATTTTGGAGAAAAAAATCTTTCAACTGTTCAATTCTACAATTGGTACTTGCATACTTATTTCAGTGTGCAAAGTAATTCCTAGATAACCTACTTTGGCCTACTTAAAAAAATTTGAACACTTTTTTATAATCTAAATCTAAACCATTTACTATGACATTTTAGATGATACACCTCTACGATTTGCAGTAGGATTATCTTTATAAGAATTGATCAAACATAAAACGTAAGTTTTTAACGTTTTACCAAGATTTTTTATGAAATTTTGGGCCTTTGAGAGGTAAACAATTTACTAAACTATTCCATAATTTTATATCAACATCTATCATAATATAATGTATAAAAACTATACTGTAGAAGAAACCCTAATTTTCTGTTCCAATTTGTTGTTTATCACTTCGTAATTAAATATCACAAACCAAGCAGAGTAGCCTATTAATTAAATATGATTATTCCGGCTTAGTACTGAAATTTCGTACTATTAACTGTCAGTTAAACAATGAAATCAGTTTGGTTTAATTTCATATAACCTGCTAAGAGTCTTTTAGACTTAAAAAAATGTTCGATTAACTTAAAAGCAGAATTATTCATTTGACATAACGATTTACTGAGTTTCCAAAATATCATTAAGGATGAACTGGTACAACAAAGAGTTTTAATATCGATATTAATCTACTATACCAACTTGTAAGCAGAATGTTAATCTAAAAAAAGAATAATAAATAAATATTGTTTTTCATGCAACTTATACACAGAGAAAGCCGGTAGCGCATGCAACTTTAAGCCTCTTTTAAAAGATTCGATAACGTTATAGGCTACCGGGTGTCCACAAACTCTTGCCCTTATTTCAGAGCGTTGCTGTACGTACACCATTATAGCCACAAGAGTCTTACGTTTCTTGTCTTCAAGGAAATTTTATCAAATTTTTCTCTTATTAATTGTTAACACCTAAACTCAGCTGATTGACAACGATGCAGTTTACCTATGCACTAAAAAACATATCGTGATGGCCCGACTAGATTGCCACCTCGTTCACCTCACTTGACCTCTCTGAATATGTAGTTACTTGTCAAAGTTTTGCTTATTCCTCCGCAGTTTCTAATTTAGAAACTCTAAAAGAGAGAATATTAATTCAGTAACGTCCATTACACAGGAAATGTTAACTAAAATTGAAAAACTGGTAATAAAGGAACGAACTAAAAAGTCGCCTAGAAGATTTACAGGTAACCCAAGACGTACATAGAAGTGTATTGAGTTCCCGTATAGCTGTAAAAAATTAAGAAGTCCCTTGTTAAAACGAAAATAAAACTTTAATCTACCATCAATTGCTTTAATATAATTCGGTCTCTATATCAGGGCAAGACTTTATGGAAACCTGTTATTTGATGTGGTGTTCTGCAAAATACATTAATTCAATATGCAGTTTTAGTGTCAAGTGCATAAAAGATTTTGGTCATGCAATAGCATCGCTGTAATACAAATTCCAAACCAAGGCGCGTCGGTTCCTGGCAGTAAACCTCAACCTCATAAACCCAACACGTGCTTACCGGTTTCTGATTTCATAGCATTATAAAACTAAAATTGATTTAATACCTTTATATTACAATCGATAAAATCCCAAAACTATTATATTACTGACAATTATAGTTTATAGATCAATAATTCAATATCAATAATTTTTATATATTGTTTTTAACTTTTTCTTTGATCATTTTAAACTTTTGCATATTGGTCTCCATTGAAAAAATTATATTTGCTCGTACTTATTTATTTAGTTTATATTAAAAAATGTACAAATCCTTAATAAATTGACTTTCAAAACGTAATATCCATTCTAGGGTACGTATGAACCCTCCACACAAAGCGCACCAATGTATCCGCTCTATGTGAAATGTAACGGACCGATAGCCGACCGAGTGCCGTTGTATTTTGTTACCCAACAAAGTTAAATGTTTTCCTTTGTTCTTGAAGTGATCACTTGTTCAGCCTCCTCGATTATTGTAGCTAGGTGACCTAAACTTTCCCGACTGATAATTGTGACATATTTTGACAGTTTGTACAAGAATGTTACTAATTGAGATATTTTATTAATTTATTAATAATGTCCCGATAGGTAAAAAATCACTAAAACCTACTTAAAAATACAACGAAGAGGTCGAACTACAAGATATTTGATAAACAGCAGGAAATTGTATTTCTGTTGTTAAGCTAAATTGACTTTCTCGAGTTCACGTGAACGCCTGATGACGAAACAAAATATAACTCTCTACCACTTGTATTGCAACCCTTCGATTCTAAATATTAAAACATTCACTATATTATCTTCCAGTCTCATGATTAATCTGTTTTTAACAAATTAATCGTAGTGTCATTTTTATATTCCGTTAATGGTATTACAAACTTGTTATATAACTTAATCAAGTGATAGGGTATTTCACGAAAAACATCTATTTCTAAACTTTTATGAGGTACTGAAAGTCATTTGTTATTTGGGAGAAATACCATGTTAACGAATCTGGAGCCCCACTGATAAAGATTCGTTATGAATACAATTTTATTAATAACTAACCTATATATGTGTTATATGAGAAATTAGAACCAACCAGTTACAGTATAATATGATAATTAACAATGACAGTTATTATGTTCAAATGTAACCAATATGGGAGATGTATGAAAAATGTTTCAAAAACTAATTATTCATGACGTAAATAATTTTATTTGTGTCGAGTCTTAAAATGTATGTCTTAAAAGAATGGTAATAATGTGCAGGTAAAATATGGCACTCATAACTTTAGAACTGAATGTCCCATTTTTTATGAGACTAGTATTTTCATTCATCATTTTATTATTTTTTAGATCCAAGTATTGTTTTAGATCATGCGATATTATGATCAGAGGTTATCAGGTTTCAAAAGGGTTAAAATAGTTTTAAATGGTTCAAACTATTTTAAGACATAACTATTTTAAGACATTTTATTATCCTGGAAAAATTGATAGTTTTGTAAACTTGAATTTCCTTCCATTAGACTAGAAGACCATCGAAAATCATGTTAAAAACAAAGTTCATAATAATTTATATTTTCTATTAAGATAAAAATAATGTTTCAACTGTTATTATATCTTGGCCAAATTTCAGCAAGTAAATTAAATGGTTTGAGTAGAATTTTTACTAACATAAAATTGGTTAATTAGTGGTGAACAACTGATCATAGGACGAATTTATTTAAATAATAATGCATTCATCTTCAAACTCCTTGCTGACTATTATTAGGTTTAATATAATATTTTATAATACCTCTATTTTTAGATTTTTTATCCACATGAAAGCAATAAAGTAATAGTGTTATTACAGACATTAAAAAAGCGCAACGTTAGGGATTTGAAATTTTTTTACAGTTTTAAATAAATTTTTATAAGTTTCCCAATTAAAAGCCATTTTAAACAACAATGGAAGCCCACTATTGGTTTCAAAAGCTAAATTATTTCTAGATACATTACTCCCAACGCACGTAGGTTCTCCCGATGTTGTATATTGATGAAATGAAATGAGTTTGTGATCATATAGCCAATAGACAAAGAGTATCCATTTTTTATGCGATGATACCAAACACATATGACGGTTCATGTAATTGTAATAACCATACTGCTCTGTGATGAAACAGAATAAATCTGTTGGTTCATACAATATTTATTACAAAACTTCACTGTTATGTTGGTGAGCATAACTATAGATCCATATAATGTTTTACTGATCTATCTGTGATGACATGTCATCCAATATTAATCACCAAGCCTCAATGCCAACGCTACAACAACCGCCAGATCAAAGATTCCATTTACTATATAGCTAGTTATTGTTGCCTTTTAATTATCCTAAAGATATAAGAGTAGTGTCTTTTGGTTACTCCTGGCTCAGGTCAAGGTCATTGGTTGGAAGTGGCAGGTGTGGGGTTGGAAGTGTGGGGTGACAGTGATGGATGGGTTTGGGAAGTGGGTCAAGGTCATCCGGAGGGGGTTTTAAAAAAGTGGGAGCCGCAGGGGCTCGGTGGGAATGGGGAGGGGTGGGGCGGCGCCGGGGTTGGAGATTTTCGTTTATTCTTAAAATTAAATTAAAATAATAGTTGCAAGATAGGAGAGCTCCTAGGTGTTTACAGTGCGAGTCGATACAGTAGAATGAGACATGTGTCCAAGGAAGAACGATCATATAAACCTGGTAATATAGTGAATAAGAATAATTGGATAGCGTCGTCAATAGGAGTAACAAGATTGAAATGTTGATACTGCAGCATGTCAGTTAAGACAGCGTGCAAAACAGTATCAGTACAGTATGCAGTGTTGCACAGGCTAGGTTTTGCAAAGTACAACGGGTGAAAACTGTAGTATTTCTTAAGCTTAGCCAATGTAGTACGCGGTTTAGAAACTGTGGAGTTAGATTGTTTCTGTAAAATATGTTTTGTGCGTAAAAGTTTTAGTTGTAAAGAGTGCGAAGTCATGATAATACACGAAGGGGAGATGTGTACTCTCCGACAATCGGCGAGTATATGACCGGCGCCCGCGAG
This sequence comes from Neoaliturus tenellus, assembly GCA_030545055.2. Taxonomy (NCBI): domain Eukaryota; kingdom Metazoa; phylum Arthropoda; class Insecta; order Hemiptera; family Cicadellidae; genus Neoaliturus; species Neoaliturus tenellus. The sequence continues at coordinate 255,002,036 of CM061533.1, read as the reverse complement.
TGTGCCTGAATATATAGAGACTAATTAGCATAATAAGTGCAAACATATGTTAGAGTAAAAAAGCGTAAGTAAAAAAAAAAAGTGTTAGACTAGGTATTAGAGACTTGCGGATAGTTGTTCACTGTTGCCCTATCGCCACTATAATGACGCGCGCGCGGTACCGATGCCCGTTTTATAGGGGTTGTGTGGCTCCTCCCAACCCCCCCCCCTTCCCCTTCCCCTCCCCCTGAGAGGATGACATAAAAGAACAGAACTTCGGAGAGCTCAGTTATTTGTCGGGCGGCGCCGCGAAAGGTTGTAGCAGGGGGAAACATATAGGCGAAGAAAAGTATCGGTAGCCGCAGAAGTTAATTAATTATTCAGGTGCAGGATTGCAAGTAATGTTCCGTGCACGAATAAGTAGGAATACAATTGTCAATTGTACAGGTAAATCTTGTACTGTAGCAATAACTATAATATTAGACGGTTGTAAAGTGTATGACCTGCTAATGTGCAAGAAATATCCCGTGCACGACTAAGTGGGATCACAATTGCCAATTGGACAGGTAAAACTTGTATTGTAGCAACAAGTATAATAGTAGACCGTTGTAAGGTGTATCACCTGCAGGTGTGCAGGAAATGTCCCGTGCATAAATATAGAGACTAATTAGCATATTAAGTGCAAACACATTTTAGAGTAACAAGCGTTAGTTATAAAAGCGCCAGAGACTTACGGATAGTACCTCACCCAACCGATTCCGCCACCGAAATGGCGCGCGCGCGGCAGCAACCCCTCTTTTTATGCGATCGATGAGTCACGTGCGACGCCCCTCCAACCCCCTCCCCGAGAAAACCGCATAAAAGAGCGAGCTTTGGGATAGCTCGGTTATTTGTCAGTCGGCTGCGGCTACGGTCACAAGAGTCAGAGGAAGAGACAGATAGTTTAAGAAAAGTATCGGTAATAGCGGAAGTTAATTAATTAATTATTCAGTTGTAGGATTGGAAGTATCGCTCTGTGGATAATCAAGTGAGGCCACAACTGTGATTGAACAGGTAACTATCGTATTATAGCAATAATTGTAATATTAAACGGTTGTAAAGCGTATAAGCTGCAGGTGTGTAAGTAATGCCCCGTGCACGATCAAGTAGGATTACAATAGTGAATTGTACAGGTGAATCTTATGCTGTAGCGATAACTATAATAGTAGACGGTTGTAAAGTGTATAACCTGCAGGTGTGTAGGAAATGTCCCCGTGCACGATAAAGCGGGATTATAATTGGTGATTGTAGAGGTATTGTACATATGAAGCGTTAAAAATAGTGAGTAAAACAAGTGTAAGTATTAAACGTATGTTACTAGTTGGTAGATACTAACGGATTAGCTCTTACCGCTGTGGTGTCGCCGGCCTATATGGGAGCCGCGCGGCCGCGTCGTGGCTTAAATAGGGGTGCCCACTCATGCGTGACCCCCCCCCCCGACGTCACAACGTCTTAGGTGTTGTGTCTTAAGTTTAACGTCTTGACCTTGACCTTGAACTTGACGAGCCCCCCCCCCCCCTTCCGACGTCACAACGTCTTAAGTATAGCGTCTAAGAAATGGCAATTATTCTAAGAAGGATTGACATAAGTAATGCGTTTCTAAACAATAGTCTATTGTATGTTAAAAACAAGCTGCGTGTACCGGTGGTCTATTTCCGTTGGAACTATAATTAAGCGGCGGAAGAGGGTGGATAACAATCAACGATAATACGATGCTGCCACGCGATGGGGAAAGCTGCGGATGTACTTGTCAGCGGATGTAATTTGATGCTATCTAATGCGAATTGAGAGGTACAAGGCTCCACCTGCGTTTTAGGCGACCCACATGTAACAAAGCACATCCGTTTGGAATTTTCCACTGACGTTTCTGGAAAGTTCCGCGCCCCTCAAACCCCTCCCGGCCCCCCACCACTCTGGGAGCCGAGAACTACCCCGACGACTATTGCCGCCGCAGTTGGGCTCGGAACTCCGGACGCGGCGCTCCGACCTGACTCAGAGGGCAACTCAAATGTATAAGCGGCCGATATATATTTGAGTTACTCTTGTTGTTAGGCTATTAATATTTGTTGTGTGTGTGTGTGTGTGTGTGTCTATGGTTTTAGTCTTAAGATGTGTTAGTTTTAAGGTTTAACTTGCGCATTGCGATGTTAGCATTAAGGTGTGTTATGGTATTATTTATGTTTAAGGAATGTGTTTTTAATTTTAAGTATTGGATTATGGTGTGTGTGTGTGTGTGTGTGTGTGTGTGTGTGTGTGTGTGTGTGTGTGTGTGTGTGTGTGTGTGTGTGTGTACTTTTATGTCTGTGTTTATCTGTGTATTAATAATTTTTTATATTCCACAGCTAGCTGTTAGGATGGGTAGATTAAATTAAAATGTAAATGTAAATTGAAGAAGTTCGATTGAACTTCATTAAATATGGGTGGGACATGCGCGTTGTGCCGTAGGTAGCGCATATTTTTATTGTTTTTGATTTTTGTTTTTTAATTTTGGTCAGGCCAAAAATATGTTTGGGTGGGTTTAGATTAAGGGTGGGAGGTTAGAGTTGCGTCTTGCACTAGCTGTTCCAGTGTCCCTAACTACCACATGGTCAAGCCCAGTGCCAAATGGCCCGAGACTGGCCGCCCGTATCACAGCTCACCAAACTGGATCGCCAAAGTGCGTGCGGGCAAAAAAATTGGGATCCCTCGCAAGACGTAACTTTTTGGGTTGGGATTGGGAGTGTTTGAGGAACACAGGGTGGTGGAGACGGTTACAGCCGCCTCCATCATCTTGGATCATTATTATTTTTTGGTGACCTTGACCTAAATCCACTCATGCATAACCCCCCCCCCCCGACGTCACAACATCTTAGGTGTACCGTCTTAAGTATAATGTCTTAAGTAAAATGTCTTAAGTGTATCGTCTTGACCTTGACCTTGAACCCGGCGAGCCCCCCCCCCCCGACGTCACAACGTCTTAGGTGTACCGTCTTTAAGTATAATGTCTTAAGTAAAATGTCTTAAGTGTAGCGTCTTAAGTGTAGCGTCTTAAGTGTAGCGTCTTAAGTGTAACGTCTTGACCTTGACCTTGGACTTGACGAGCCCCCCCCTCCCCCGCCAGCAAAGTGCAAACAAATTTACTTATAACTTGAGAATGGGTTGCCGGAATAGGGCAAGCGATACATCATTGGAAAGCTCTAATTAGGAGTAATATTGTGGTAAAGACAGAATTAAATTATTTTCTTTTAATAAAAATTTATTATTAAAAGAAACCCCTACTCATTGACTTGCCTATATAAGAGTGTTGTGGTTTGCGTTGGGACATTCATTGCCAATAATAACTAGAGTGAACATGTCCCCCCGAGATGCTCCAATATTTTATAACAAATGTACAAAAGTTGAAGAAGTATTAGAGGTGGATGAAGAAAACGATGTACAAAACGATGTACAAAACGATGAAGAAAACAATGAAGAAATTGAAGAGCCTTTGTTAAGTGAAAATGTTGTAACAAGAATATTTGTGGATCCGAATTCTCCAATGGATATTATAGGAAGGTTTGTAATTGAAGTTATGACATGAATAGAAAATGAAAGATTAGTAAACATAGCATCTCCAATTTTAGTTGATGATAGACCCACCTTTGGTGTATATTGGCGTAACAGTGATCTGTTATGGCTATGGGCGGAGGCATATGTGGAGTATTTGCAATTGGAAGAAAATATAGGCTTTAATCATTACTTTTCAGCTTTAGTCTTAACCTACTATTTTTAACATCTCACTAAAAATCTTACCGTCCCCCCACTACAACTGGGAGGCTATAAAAAGGGAGCAGTAGAGAAGCATTTCATTTCGCTGCTAAATTTCAAAGAGTAAACATCAACAAGATGTATCAATGTGAAATCTGCTTAGAAACTTTTCATGATATTATTCTACTAGAAATACACAAAGAGTTATTCCATAATAATAATGAAGATGTAACAGAAACCGAATATGAAGATTTAAAACTATATGGAGAAGAACAACAAAAAGAACAGCAAGAAGAACAGCAAGAAGAACAGCAAGAAGAACAACAAGAAAAACAACAAGAAGAACATGAAGAACCATTAGCAGGACCATCTAATGAAATACCAAGTTTAAAAGTATATGCTTTAGAAGGTAAAGTAGTAATGCACCACAAAATTCAAAATGAAAAATTAAAATTGGAGCAGTTTTTTAAAGAAGTGAGTACAATTGCAAGGAGAACACTCACAGAAGAATTAAGAAGACTGAACTTCATTAAATTTAGCATATTACTACATGCTATGTTTACTAATGTAGAAGGAGAAATGTCACCAAGAGGATTCATAACAAAAAACCAGACCATCATGGCAAGTTCAGATATTAATTCAATAGTTGAAGATTGTTTAGAAGAAATATTAACTAAAATTCAAGAACATGAAGGCAGAGGATCTGGTTGGAGTTTGGTTAGTATTGAGGGTATGGATATTAGAACTCATAAACACGGCTACGGATTAAGGGGTAGCAGTTATATTCCGCTCCCAAAGAAAATTTCAGACACCAAATCGTGTATAAATGTTAAGAACCAAGATATGGAATGTTTTAGATATGCAATGACGACAAAATTTGTACCTCCTCAAAATTCGGAAAGACCCAGTGAAGAATATGAAACTTACAGATATAGATATAATTTCAAAGGATTGACTTACCCAGTGGCTTTAAAGGACATCCCAAAGTTCGAAAAACAAAACCCTGGAACATCTGTTAATGTTTTCGGTTTGGACAGTTCGAATAAAGTGTACCCATTGCGTGTGGTAAAGAATGAACTACCAGATCATAGGGACTTATTATTACTTACAAGAGGTGATGTTTCCCACTATGTATGGATCAAAAAATTTGAAACTCTTGTTAGTAATCAATTATCTAAAAATAGAAATAAGAAGGTAATTTGCAAAAGATGTTTCAATTTTCAACGAGAAGGAAGACTAGGAAGACAGTGGTTAGAAGAGCATAAACAATTGTGTAACAACAACTATGAAGCCAAAATAATGTTACCATCACCAGATAAGGCCGAGCTAAAATTTGAGAAGATATCTCATCAGTACCGTATTCCCAATGTTGTATATGCGGATTTTGAATCTACACTTGTTCCTATTGAAAATAATGATGATGAAGCCAAGAAAAGTGTTAAGTATCAAATGCATGATCCAAACAGTTTTTGTTTATTAATTAAATCTACACTGTCAGAAGATCATTTAAATAAATATGATCTAAAATCAAAACCTGTTATATATCGCGGTGAAAATGCTTCTAAAATTTTCCTTGACCACTTATATTTGATAGCAGAAAATGTACAAAAAATGTATAGTGATATTGTACCAATGATACCGATGGATGAAGAAGAAGAGATTCAGTATGAAAATTCAACCCATTGTTATTTATGTAAAAATGAATATACTTTGGAAAACCACAAGGTACGTGATCATGACCATCTGACAGGTTATTATAGAGGTGCCGCGTGTAACAGATGTAATATTAACTATCAAATTCGCAACTTTATACCTGTAGTTTTGCATAACCTTAGCGGTTATGATGCACATTTTATCATACCGGAATTGGGACGAGATGATGGAAAAATCGATGTGATAGCGGAAACTAGTGAAAAGTTTATTAGTTTTAGTAAAACGGTTGGAAATATTAAGTTACGTTTTTTAGACTCTTGCCGTTTTATGCCATCTAGCTTAAGTAAACTCACTGAAAACTTAAAGAAAGAAAATTTAATAGAAACAATGAAGATTGTTAGTAAAGATAAATTGGATTTGGTTCTCCGCAAAGGTGTTTTTCCCTATGATTACATCGATTGTTTGGAAAAATTTGAAGAAACATCACTTCCGCCAAGAGAAGCCTTCAAGAGTAAGTTGTATGAAGAGGACATCAGTGAAGAAGATTATCAACACGCTTGTAAAGTATGGAACGAACTAGGAATGACAACATTGGGAGAATATTCCGACTTATGTTAAATTAGATGTGACTTTACTTTGTGATATAATGGAAAAATTTAGAGATACCTGTTTTGAAGCATATGGATTGGATCCACTTCATTCTTATACATCACCTGGACTAGCATGGCAAGCTATGCTGAAAGAAACAAAGTGTAGACTTGAACTTATTACAGATATCGATATGGTTTTGATGATAGAGTCAGGTGTTCGTGGAGGATTGACGCAAAGTGTAATTAGACATGTAAAAGCTAACAACAAATATCTCCCAAACTTCGATGCGTCACAACCAACAACATTCTTAGGTTATTTTGATGCAAATAACCTATATGGATGGGCTATGTCAAATCCCCTTCCATATGGTAATTTCAAGTGGGCGAAACCAGATTCGATCGGCAATATAATGGACATACCCAAATACGGCGATACTGGATACATTTTGGACGTCGACTTCGAATATCCTGAACAACTGCATGATCACCACTACGATTTACCACTATTGCCAAAGACGGAAATATCACCAACTGGTAGATGGCCCAAATTAATGATGACGTTAACCAACAAGTCGAGATATGTAGCTCATTATTGGACAATACAGCAAGCAATAGAACTGGGATTAAAAATAACAAGAATCAATAGAGCAATACAATTTAATCAATCTTGTTGGTTAAAACCATACATCGACAACAACACAAGAAGAAGGACTGCAGCAACATCCGCTTTTCAAAAGGACTTTTTCAAATTAATGAATAATTCAATATTTGGCAAAACGTTGGAAAACAAAAGAAAACATAAAGATGTAAAATTAGTAAGCGATCCGGAGAAGTTGCAAAAGTTAGTACAAAAACCAAACTTTGGAACGAGTGTAATTATTAACGAGAATCTTGCAGCTGTTACCATGAACAAAATCTCAATAACAATGGATCGTCCTCTATATGTGGGAATGTCTATTTTAGATATTTCTAAAACCCACATGTATGACTTTCACTACAACAAGATGGTGAAGTTTTATGGAAGAGAAAACATCGGGATAGCATATATGGATACAGATGCTTTCATTTATTGGATAAGAACAGAAGACATGTATGAAGATCTACGTACTTTTGTATATACTACTGACTTTTCAGATTATCCTAAAGATCATCCCAACTATGACTACGATAGAAATAAAAAGGTGTTGGGCAAGTTTAAAGACGAAACAAATGGTGTACCAATGGAAGAAGTTGTCGCTTTAATGTCCAAACTGTACTCATTCCAACTGTACATCAGTGAAAAGGATGAACATCAAGTGGTGAAGAAAGCCAAAGGCATCAAGACTTCATATCTAAAGAAAAAAGTGCAGTTTGAACATTATAAAAGATGTTTATTTCAAAATGTGGAAACAACCGCAACATTCAACACCATCAGAAGCTACAACCATATACTGTATAGTGTAAAGCAAACAAAGTGGGCATTAAGTTATAAGGATGATAAACGCCACATTCTTGAAAATAACATCAACACATTGCCATTCGGCCACTATTCCCTAATCCCTATTGATCAGTAAACCTTTTCTTCGTCCTTTACCTTCTTCCTTTTTTCTTTCGTAAAGAAGAGGGGACATGACAAGCCCAATGTCATGTTCCCTCTTTTTTACACCAACATAAAATGGCCTTGACCTATATCCCAACCGTATATAAAAGAGGATAAACCATTCTAGAGATCAGTACCTTTACAAGCGATGTGGAAGACACAACTGAAGATGGAAGACTTAAAAAATAAAATTGTAAATGAACTTCATAAGCCAGCAAGAAGAAAATTTCCTAGAAGAAGTACAGTTATAAAAGGAATGAATGATCTTTTCTAAGCCGATCTCATTGAAATGATACCACATGGTAAGTTGAATAAAGGATTCAAATACATTTTAGCGATTATAGACTGTTTTACTAAAGTGGCTGATGCCTTACCGCTAAAGGACAAGACTGGTAAAAGTGTTACAAAAGCTATGGAAACGGCTATACAAAGAAATAAATTCAACATCAAACATCTACAAACTGATGATGGGAAAGAGTATTTTAACAAAGACTTTGCAGCTTTAATGAAGAAGTATAAAATAAATCATTATTCACCAAATTCTGAAGTTAAAGCTTCAATAATAGAAAGATTCAATAGAACATTAAAAGGAGCAATGTATAAAACATTTTCCAAACGAGGATCATATGTTTGGTATGATATCTTACCGCAACTTATAAAAGAATATAACAACAAGTATCATCGAACCATTGGTATGAAGCCTAACCAAGTAAATAGCGGTAATGCTAAGATGGTATTAAAACGTATTAGGAATAATACTACTCCTAAACATGAAAAAATGCAGCCTAAAACATTTAAAGTTGATGATAAAGTTCGTATAAGTAAGTACAAAGGAGTATTTAGTAAAAGGTATCTGCCAAACTGGACTAATGAAGTATTTACAATCTATAAAGTGCAACCAACAATACCTGAAACTTACATCTTAAAGGACAACAAGGGTGAATTACTCGAAGGTGGATTCTACGGACATGAGTTGTTAAAATCATCAGTCGGCGATGTATATCTTGTTGAAAAGATTTTACAAAGAAAAAAGGATAAGGTTAAAGTACGTTGGTTGGGATTTGATAAAAGTGAAGACTCTTGGATCCCTACAAAAGACTTGGTGTAGCAATTTGTGAAGTCATTACGTGTTTAACCTTTACACAAGATGGAGATTGTGCAACAAAAGGATCGATTTTTTATTAATAATATTGATGAATTAACAGTTGACAACGACAAGTTAAATCATGGAAAACATGGTGAACTACTGCCAAACACAATAAGATGTTTAAAAACTGGACCGTCAAATTGTGGAAAGACGAATGTGGTTTTTAACTTAATAACAAATCCTAAAGGATTACGTTTCAACAACATTTACATCTTTTCCAAATCTTTGCAGCAACCCAAATACCAATTATTGGATAAGGTACTCGCAAGTGTGCCTGAAGTTAATTTCTACAAGTTTAATGCTAGTGAAACTATAATGGAGCCAAACGAGGCTAAACCATTTTCTATATTTATATTCGATGATGTATCTTGTGAAAATCATGACACTATTAGAAGTTATTTTGCCATGGGGAGACATTACAATATTGATAGCATTTATATTGGTCAAACTTACAGTAAAATTCCAAAACAACTAATAAGAGATAATGCAAATCTACTTATTATCTTCAAGCAGGATGAAACAAATTTAAAGCACATATATAATGATCATGTAAATGCAAACATGTCATTTGATAAATTTAAAGAAATGTGTGGCAAAGCATGGGCTGAAAAATATGGATTTCTAGTTATTATGAAAGAAGAAGCTATAAAAAATGGAGGATATCGTATAGGGTTGGATAAATTTGTATTAATCCATTGAACGATTGATGATACGTTTAGTAATAGATTGGTCTTCGCAGCGTAAACATGGTGAACCAAGAAAAACTATTAAAAGAAATAAAATCACTGAGTGACTCGATTAGACTTAAAAATCGAGCATTAAGAATGGGTTTGAATGAAAGAGAAGAATTTCTGGAGACTACATTTAAGCCTATTACAGAACCATTAAAACAGATAACAGAAACTATTGGTAAACCTCATTATGAAGGAGATGTTTTGCTACCTGTTTCTAAATTTGAAGTAAAAAGTTTGAAAAAGGAAGAAGATGATGATTCTTACACAAGTGATAGTGAAGTTTCTAAAAAAGAAGAAGAAACAAGACAAGAAGAACCAGAAATAAATATTGAAAAAGAAGAAGAACAAGAACAACATATACCTGAAGCAGAACAATCAATTCCAAATCTAACAAAATTAAGTAGTGATATATTGCAACAAGGACCTCTTGGAAGAAAGTATAACATGAAGATGTTACATGAAATAAAAGATAACCCAAAATTACACAAGTCACATGTATATGGTGCGAGAATTGATGGAAATGAATTAAAAATAGGAGATTCAAAAGTATATTTGACTGAAGATGATGATATTGTTATTGGTGAGCATAAATATAAAGGAACAAAAGGATTATTTGAACTGATTTTCAAAAATATACCTATAAGATATACGCTTCAAGATTTAAATACTTTTAAAGAAATTTTGCAAAATACTAATGCTCATAAGAAGAATTACTCCAAAGATTCAATGATAAATAGAACACGTGCAACTAAATATACAGTTGTAATAAAAAGATTGTTTCCCCTGAAAAAACTACCAACATTACGAACTGCACCAGCTGTGAAGAAACCGCTTAAGAGGAAGTCATTATCACTTATGGACTTATCACTTATTGATGAATATGGTAAAAAGAAAAAAGTCTTCGACATCTGGTAAAGGTTTAATGAAAAACCTATATAATACAAATGTGATTTACTATAATGATATAAAAAAATTGGTTGATAGAATGAGACTATTACATGAAGCCATGGAAGCTGGTCATACAGGTTTAAATAATGAATGGGTGGCTTTAGTTGACGAACTTCGAAATCGTGGAATAGTTGTATAAATCATCACGGATATATAAGAGAGCTGTGAGCATACAGTGGATCAGTTCAATCATGAGCGTCGACAAGTTCGGACGGTACTCCGGGCTAGGAGTGCAAGTTGGAGAAGACAGAAAAAGAAGCGGATTACTGCAAACACCAGAAGGTGACTATGATATGAGTAACAAACGTTTAAAATTTGTTAAAGACCCAGAAGAAGATACTGATGGAGCGAATTTAAAGACAGTAAAAGAGGCTACTTCAACATCATTGAAATTAGACAAGAATATTTACGATGTTAAATCACAAAGAATAATTAATGTTGGTAAACAAACTGACAGTTCTGATGCAATTACTAAAGAGTATTTATCATCTGAACTTTCAAATACTTTAAAATTACAATGGGGTAATAATTTAAAAGATGGACAGACATATGATGCTGGAAATCATAGAATAACCAACGTGGCAAATCCAAAAAATGATAAAGATTCAGTTAATAAAGAATATTTACATTCTATAATACCGGAAAAGACTCAACGCGGATTTTCTTTTTATAAATTTATAATAAATGACATTGGATACCCAAAGGAAGATGGGGATGCTGTAAACCTGAAATACATCAAGGACAACTGTATTTTACAAGATGGTGATGAAATCGATTGTCATGGGAAAGTGTTGTCAAATGTAAAGTTCGGTTCTCAACCAAAAGACGCTGTTACTATGGAACAATTATCTAAAGAATTAAAACGGGGAACATCGAATTTTGTAAAACATGAAGATGCCGTGCTAAAGCGAGGAGATACATTTATACATGGAAATGAAAAGTTTGATTTAATGCAAGGAAATAATGATGAATGGGATGCAGGACATAAAACAATAACAAATGGAAGATTTGGTATAAAAGATACAGATGTACCTCTAATGGTGCAAACATCAATTGCGAGTGGTGGTACATTAGGTACATACAATGGTCGTAATAGAAGAATAAAAGATATTTATCCTGGTTATGAAGATGATGATTGTGTTACATTGAGACAAACAATAACTTGGGATAAACACTTTGGGACCAAATATGATGCAAAGATGAAGAAAATAATTAATATTTTACCAGGAGAAGATTTAAATTATGCTGCTACTATTGGACAAGTCATAACAACGTCGAAAAGTGATTCGACTGCTTACACGTGTAATGATAAACGTATTATGCAGTTACACGATCCCCAACATCCAAAAGATGCTGTAACTTTAGACTGTTTAATAAGAATAGTGGGCAATTTACTTATCGATACCCACAATCATATAGCTAGTACAACGAGTCATGTGATGATTCAACCCGATGAACGAGAAGCTTGGATTAAAAATAGAATTATAAATCAGTATATATATTTAATTTGAATAATTAAGTATTTAAATATACAAATTGTGCATGTGTTATTCATTTATGTAAAGCAGCTCGTGGAGTAAACACGCTGGTTATATAAGACGACATAATGAAGACCGCAACGCTCAGTCGTCGTCAAGACAGCGGCAAGAAAGGACGTGGTATAACATCAGCTGCGTTATCCCTGCTAAGACGGATTCCTGTTGGTGCTGTTCTAAATCGAGCAATAGACGCTTTACCATACGAATTTCATCTGCCCGGAGGCTATCAATATTGTGGACCCGGAACTAAGTTGGCAAAACGTTTAGCAAGAGGAGATCCTGGAATTAATAAATTAGATCAAGCTTGCAAAGAACACGATATAGCGTATTCCAAGTTTGCAGATTCAACAAATAGATCAATAGCGGATAGAGCGCTAGCGGAAAAAGCTTGGCAAAGGGTTAAATCAAGTGACGCCAGTATTGCGAAAAGCAGCAGCTTGGGCAGTGACAAAACCATGAAGACGAAAGCTAAGTTTGGTGGTGGAAGACGACGCGGGAGAAAACCTAGTAAAAAAGAAGCTGCAAAAAGAGGCGGGAACATCAAAAGAAGACTAACCCTAAAAGGAAAGTCAAGAAAACATCCATATGGTCAATGGTAAAAAACGGATCGGGTCTTTACTTAAGACCGTACCGTGTGTATTAAATGAGAAGAATAAATTGATAATTCCAAATAAAGCATTAACAAACTATCAATTGTCAAAATATGTGAAATGTTTAAGAATACCATTCTTCAGAGGAGTTTTTATGAAAGATACATTACCAAATAGAGTGTGGAAAAATGAAACTGGAATAGTAAATTTAGACTCTAATTATGGACCAGGTACTCATTGGGTATGTTATAAAAAAACTTGGAAAAAATGTTTAATACTTTGATAGTTTTGGAAATTTACCGCCACCAAAAGAACTTCAACATTATTTTCGGAACTGCAATAATATATTCTACAACTACAAAAGAGAGCAACCTAGCAATACGGAAATATGCGGACATTTATGTTTGGAGTTCCTAGCGAAGAGCGTCAGTCAGCTTTAAGATGTCATCGTATACAGTGTCGCTGAGTGGAAATTCGTCAACATTGAAAAGTACACTTTTCCCAGCATTACGTTTATCTACGGACAAACTATGGGAAGCAGCATTATTGGATTTGACTACATACAATTCAATTCCCAATGTTACAGAAGGAAAAAATAATTTACTACATTATTATGAGAGTAAAGATGAAAAAGGAAATTATTCACAATTAAAAATAATTCCATTATCTACAGGAGCATATGAAATAGACGATATAAACCAAGTATTACAAAAGAAACTTGGAGAAGAAAATATTTCTATAAAAGGTAATAATAATACATTAAAAGCAGAAATAACTTCAAAGTATTATATAGATTTTAGCTTAGACCACTCAATCGGCAATTTGCTCGGATTTTCAAAGAAGAAAGGAATTTTAGCTCCTGGAAATGATTATACTGGCGATACAACAGTAACAATATTAAAGGTGAACATTATTGATGTAACGTGTAATATTATACACGGATCATATAGAGGATGGAGTAAATCAACATATATTACACACATTTTACCCGACAGTAGCTCCTGGTTTTAAAATAGTTGAGAAGCCACAAAACCTGATATACCTACCGTTAAACACCAGTTTCATTTCAGACATCGTACTGAACATATTGGATCAAGACGGCATTAGTGTTGACTTTAGAGGAGAAACAATAACTATACGGTTACATATCAGAGCGGCAACATAAAGTCAACATGGGATTATCATTTAAACCACAACGGAAGAGTCGGGAGCTCAGTAGCTCCTCAACATTCGACGAGTTAACACCGGACAACATACGCTTCCTACAGAAGATCGGACTAAAACTTGCCAACCATGGATATACTGGATATAGCACAAGGACCGACATTCGACGAAACCCTATGGGAGAAGGAATATCACACTCACAACCCTTACACTTCATCAAAATTAAATAATAATGATGAAATAAGAATTCCCATTCAACAACAAGATATCTACACATTACCATGTGAAAGTTATTTATATATCGAAGGAAGAGTAACAACATTGGATGGAAAATCTGGTTCAACTGTTCCTTTTATAAATAACCCTATGGCATATCTGTTTGATGAAATTAGATATGAGATATCTGGAGTAACAGTTGATTCAACAAAAAAATTTGGTATATCAACAACTTTAAAAGGATTGACTTCAATAACACCTCATGAAAAGAATTCTTTGATCTCGGCTGGATGGGTGACTCCTGATAAAGACACTATTACTCTTAATTCAAAAGGTTACTTTGATTTTAATGTACCTTTACGATTGCTTTTGGGATTCGCAGAAGATTACAAAAGAATAATAATAAACGTAAAGCAAGAACTGGTACTGCTCAGATCTTCAACAAATAAGGATGTAATACAAGCGCCAAGTGGAACTAAAGATGCCGATTTGGAATGGCAACTTCAATCGGATAAAGTTGTATGGAGAGTACCTCATGTCAGATTGGCGGATGAACATCGAGTATTATTATTGAAAAAATTAAAATCTGACCGTGATAATTGTGATACCATTTAGAAGTTGGGAATTTCATGAATACCCCATATTGCCTCAAACAGAAAGACAAACATGGACTGTTAAAACCTCTACTTATTTAGAACGGGCAAGGTACATAATAGTCGGTTTTCAGACTAAACGAAAAGATGTTATAACTGCGCACGCTGGTCAATTTGACCATTGCAAGATAAAGAATTGCAAAGTTTTCTAAACTCTCAGTTCTTTCCATATGACAGTTTAAATGTTTCATTTGACAAGAAACGTTATTCCATTCTATATGACATGTATGCAAGATTTCAATCGTCATATTATGGTAAGACGAATACACCACTTTTATCACCAGAACAATTTTATTCAAAAGCTCCAATTGTCGTAATCGATTGTTCAAAACAAAATGAATCTGTGAAATCTTCAAGTGTAGATATAAAAATTGAAATGGAATTTGAAGATAAAATACCAGATGGAACTTCAGCATACTGTTTAATTCTACATGACAAAATAGTTACTTACACTCCGCTGACAGGAATCGTGAAGCATGTACTTTAAGAAGGATTAATACAACATCTGCACGATTTGTAAGGTTTTTACAAAAGATCAATAATATCTAGGTCATCTGCGAGTATAAAAGCGAGAAAGAAGAGCTGGAAATTCATTTCATCTTGATTGTCGTATGGGTACCATCGTCCGCAAGATGAGTTCTACTACATCAAGTGCTAATGAAGAAACTACACCTCTTATGGCTGACTATAGTTTGGATATAGAAAGACAAGTTGAACAGGAAATGGAAGAGTTCCTCAAGTTTAAACATAAGAAGACAGAAGAAGAAGAGGAAGTTGAAAAAGAAACAAAGAAAAGGAAAATTGAAGATAACATTCCCGCTAACATCTTAACGGAAGTATTTCTTCGAATATTTTATCCTATTTCTTCTTGTATGACAAAGACTGTGTCTGCTGGAGTAATGAAATCATTGGATTACTCTCCAACTGTAATTTTGAATCACGGATCTAAAATGGTAACCTTCACTTAATCTTCTTGGGAATCTTTTATGAAACATATACATCTTTTGGAATGCTATTTGAGTAACAATACGTTTGGAAGAAAAACAAAACTAGGTTGTTCGAATCAAATATTGAAATCGATATTGTTAAACAACGTGGTCAACAACTAGTTCGATTTAGAGATTTAACTAAATATAATATAAAAATACATTTGACAAAAGAAGAGTTTTACGCTTTAACTTGTGCTACTGGTCCTATAACAAGATATTTAAAACAGCTAATATTCTCAAGTACAATTATCAAAGACTATTTAATTGATGCATTGGATAGACAACCATATGTTCCAATCCTATACGGTCCAGTAGATACTTCAATCTTCAAGAGAATACCGCATGAAGTAGAGATGTGGAGACAGTTACACCACAATCAAACCAACTTTAATTTAGATGAAGAAGAAAAGCAAGAAAACAAGGAAAACGAATCACGTTTCAACAATCAACAATCAACAACAAATTAAACAGACAAAGAATATTGTAAGTAAGAAGAAGAAGAATGTTGGAGTATAAAAGGCTGCCAATCTGCATTGACATACCAGTTGTCTACTGAACGTCATCATGGATAAACGAGTTTCATTCTCTAAGAAGACGGAAATAATGGAAGTAAAGCGAGGTATCATAGAGTTTCAGGCATTCCGTGGTAATGATGGAAATTTTATAATCAAAGAGTTAGTGGTACTAGATATGATAACATCTGTTGTTTATCACTTTTTATTCATGCCTCCTTTGCCGTTCAACAGATTAACAACCAAAGCTAAAGTAACAAACAAATGGTTGATGAAACATTTTCATAATCTAGCATGGGATGAAGGTTTTATAACCTACAATATGATGCCACACATTATGAATCATTTCTGCAAAGAGTTCAAAACTATTTTTACAAGAGGATTGGAAAAAGCAAATTGGATACAAGCATATACAAACCATGAAGTGATAAATGTGCAAATGGAGAAAGATTTTTATTGCTACTTTGCTAACATCTGTATTGCATCTAAAAACTTTAAACATCGGCAGTCTCAATGTGCTTTAAAGAACGCATATCGTTTGAATGTCTATCTCCAGCAAAGTGGTGGGGGAAGCGATGGGTATAAAAGCGAGAGCGGCACTATGACAATGCATGAGTATTACTCTAACCTCCGAGGAGTCAACACCTCTGACGCGCAAGCACAAGAAGAAGAAGACGAACAATAGTAAGAAGACAAATAATGGCATCGCAAACTTTTCTACAGTCACTTGTTGATCAATTCAACAAACATTCTAAATCTACAATACTACCGACAAAGAAATGTTCAGAGTTGAAGGAAGAAAAAACATTACATTATTCACACTATTAAGAAGATGGAAACATCAATTGGAGATGCCATCAATTGCACATTGAGTGAAGCACCCTACACACCTGGTGATGAACCGAAATTTCAAGTATTTCTTCCCAAACGCTTCGTTCAACTGCTGCAGAATGAAGATTTACGACTGATTCACCCCGGCGCACTCTATTTGGCATCCCACGGTCCAAGCGGAACCAACTCTACTGAACTTACACTTCATGTTATGCCTATTAGCAACTAGTCTGTAATTTGTATATACTGTTGTACATGTGTGTAACTGATTTTAAATAAATAAAAATGAAAAAAAATAAGAAAAGGCAACATATCGATAGTGTTTCTGCACTATCGATATGTTGCTTTTTTTAAAAACACGTTTGGATGACCTTGACCTAGTTTCGAGGGTATATAAAGGCCGTAATTTTCTTGAGGATCTCATCAGTCTACGACTACCTTTCGTGCTGTACACATCTCTGTTGGCTCTCCAGTTATTACAAATAACAACATGTCTCTTAAGGTTAAGTGTGCATCATACGATACCACCACCATCACAACTTTTGAAGAACTTGACGATTTTACTAATGAACTGCGAGTGTTACTTGCCGGTGGTTATCGTTTAAATATTGATGTTTATGCTAACAACATGAGGATGTTTCCTAAACAAAAGTTCTGCAACGAAGAAGTATTCGTTTCCACACAACCTTCAACTACAACACCATCTACTCAAAGTAATGTTAAGTTCCAGAAATATTACTAATGTTAAATAATATCAAGTGGTCGCTGTAGCATCTATAAAAGGAACATGTAACCTAACAGAATCATCATTTGCTCTCCAACTGACACAGCGAAAACAACTACTAATACCATGTTGTACAGAATGATGATTGAATTCAATGGAAAAATCTACGGAAAGGACTATCAAAGTGCAGAACAAATGACGTCCGATCTTCAAGTATTGATTAAAGAGGGATTCCAACCAAAATTAATTCTAAAATTTCCTGAAGTACATCCACTCTCCACTGAAGATCTCATCGCCATGGCTAAAGAGGAAAAAGAAAAATACAAACAAGATGTAAAGAAAGAAAAAGAAGATAAAAACTCAGTATCTTAAATAAATACATCTTACACTTGTAAGATGATCTTTTTTAAAACTCCATTTGCATGACCTTGAGATTACCCCCACCACTTTTCTAATCTATAAAACACGCTATCCTACACTATACAACTTCATTTTTTGCCTACACTTAGAAGCATAAACATGGAAGAGAAGAAAAACGAGGACACACCGCGCTACTGTTGTGAACAGAAATGCACCGATTTAGGAAGATGGATGGTAGACGGATTAGCTTGTACAAAGTGTGAATTCTTTGGATCCTGTTACTGCAAATGCAAGACAAAGCAACTACCACCACCGGAATTGCGAACCATCAAGATTTATAAATCACGATACTTCCACACTTGCTGTCCCCAGAGGTGTATCAAATTTCATCCGGAAAAACTTGTCAATTGTCGAGAGTGCAATGCATATTATAAAGACGGCTTTTGTACATGTATCATAAGTGCGTGCAAGTACAGATCAGGTTGGTCTACTGATCCTGTTGAAGCTTCAGATGTATAGCTGTAGTCACTGACTGCAGCCTTTTTTAAAACTCCATTTGTTTGACCTTGAGATTACCCCCCACCACTTATTTTTTACAACATATATTCTACGGATCATTCAATACGCTTCTCATTCTTATTTCATTACTCGCACTGACAACAACATGGATGATAAATTCATTTCCTTTCAACATTTAATTACCGACAGAGAAGAGATGGAAACCCTATTCCAAAACTTACTTACACTTATTGACACCTATCCTTTAAGATGGATCAACATCACAGTGCAATACGTCAATCCTACCAAAATATTTTCATCCTCATCATCATCTTCTGCCACCTCCATGTCTTCATCGTCGCAAAGTGCAGAGGAAGAGGAACAGACAACTAATGGTGTTAAAATTGTTGAATTAAACGACGAGGAACAAGAAATGCAAGCTCTGGTTAAATATAAATTTAATATTTAATATTTAATTTACAAACATTATTAGTATTCCTAACTTAAAAATACAACTAATGCTTATCTTAGTACACCTCCTACTACCTACCCGAGCGGCGTTTCGCTGCGAAATGCGCTGGCCAACGGTTCGCATGGGGGTATATCACCCTTCCCCCACCACGCTACCACACCTCCACTTCCCCCACAACGCCACCACCCCTCCACTTCCCCCTCCACCGCCCTTGCCCGCATATAAGCGAGCCGCTGACTGACGCTCGCCATTTGTTTTCCGACTCCCGTACGATAAACAACGATCCGCTAGCACTAATGAAATCTACTTTTGTAATTAGAACAAGACATGATTTAAAAGATATAATAGAAACTTTAGAAGATATTATAGACAAATTCCACTGCATCACTATGAATTTGGAACTTGCTTACGGTTGTCCAACACTCGATAGAGTTAAGAGTGAAGATGAAGATGGTTTGCTAGAACTCACTCCTGCATCATCCAAACATACACCAACAGCTGACGATGACGTTTGATCGGACACACAACTGTTTTTCTTAACCCCCCCACCACTTTCCAGTAAATATGCCCTGTCCTCATCTTCGTTTCTCATTTCATCGCCAACTTTCCGACCGTCAACACCGCTCCCGTTTCACCAACAGAAATTAAAACAAGCACACAAACATGATGGATGATTTTTCACTTAAAACACAATTGGAAGAGGACAGACTCAAACTAGAGATCAACAGGCTGCAATTGGAAACAGAAAATCAACAAGGGATGGTTCACCTGCTGCAACTGTTCAAATGCGTACTGTGCATGTTGTGCATCTACCTTCTCTTCGCCACCGCCTTCGGCGTCTACCACTCCCTCACCGTTGGACGATATTTCAACACCTCTCTGCACAAGAACACGACTTTGATTTAATTTTAAAAATAAACGAAAACCTCCCCATTCCCACCGAGCCCCTGCGGCTCCCACTTTTTTAAAACCCCCTCCGGATGACCTTGACCCACTTCCCAAACCCATCCATCACTGTCACCCCACACTTCCAACCCCACACCTGCCACTTCCAACCAATGACCTTGACCTGAGCCAGGAGTAACCAAAAGACACTACTTATAAGTGAGGTATATTTTGTGCATATTTACACGATTCTTAAAAACGCCTCTAACGATCTCTCCAAGTTTTATGAATAACCTAGTTCAGGGGTAAAAATTACATTTATATAGGCCTCTATGCTAGGAAAAGATTTTATTTCCTTAAAATCTTGCAATAATAGAATAAATAAAATAACATTGGTCTCATTGAGTTAAAAATTAAATTAAAAAGCTGCCGAAAACAGCTGAATCAATTTACGAACAAATTGATTCAGTATAAACATGTGGTGTTCCATTGTAGCTATTCGCCAAATTTCTGTATTATAATACCGACAATTTATCCGTTTTCAACCCGAAAAATTCAACTAAAGGATAAAACAACTATACCCCGTTCAAAATTAATGTGCGGTCGAAAGACAGAATTTTATTTCCCACCACAAGGGAAATTCCCTCAATTCCTTCCTGATTTCCCTTATTTATTCCTAATCAGATGTTATTTTAATTTCACCCTTAAAATTCAGAGTAGAAAATAGCACTGGTGATCACGTTACTTCCCCTAATTGCCGCTGCAAGCGCTTCTTTCTACATCTCAAACGTCAAAATAAGAATATTTGTTTACGAAAAAGCAAAACATTGGCAAAAAATGACATAAGACATTAAACATCTGTAACAGTTTTCAGTAATTGTGATTGGTTGGATTTTCGGCAGTGGGAGGAAAGGGAGAAAATGGGGGAATTGAAATCTGCATTTCGACCGCACATTTATTTTGAACGGGGAATAAGCAATTTGTCGAATCTATACTTATTTAATACGCTAAGGGTTTTTTTTGTCTTGAGAACTCCTCCTACAATTTTCAACCGATTTTCAAGTTTTTGGTGTCGTTGGATAGGGCTTGTTTTGCATTTGATTCCGCCAAAAATTGATGAGAATCGGACTGAAAATAAAGGCGATATCCACCATCGAAATCTCAAAATTTCCCATTTAAATAACATTGGGACTGAATAAAGCATTTGAAACATCTGTTAATAATCAGCTGTAAATACGTGTAGTTATTGGCGATTGAAGATATTCACATTATTGGATTGGTCGGATGTCATTGATTTAGAGCTAAAGTAACATTTGTTCTGTATTTAAATAAATTGCTCGATTTTGAGCAACACGTATACTAGTTAGAATTAAAGTTAAAAACATAAGAATAGCAACAATGATCAAATCAGCTGCTAACCACAGGAGTTACAGATTCAAGATGTGGTTAAAAAATTTAGCAGTGTGCAGCACCTATAAACCATTACTTAAACCATTTTTAACGTGCATTTAAATATTGGAATTTATAACTACCACCAACCCTTGAAATATAATTTGAAAATAATATTGCCATATTCTTATTTTTGAAACAGAGATAAAGTAACATTTTTCCATCACAAAAGCTGCTAAGAAGAACAAACTTTCTAAACTAATTAATCCAGTTTATCTCAAAAGACATAACAACGCTTTTGTTCTTTAAGCAAACTTTGTGTTTGGAAGTTTCTTGCTTTTGAGTGTTATAAAATCCTAAATGTTATTGATGCCAGGCTACCCAACAATTCAAGCTATTTGCGTTTATCTTCACAAGTAAATAAACAAACATTCTGTGAATATATATGTACTTTAGAGGGTCCTAATATTTTAGATTGAAACACAGTCAATGCCTTTGGTCGATTTAAACAAGAATTGTATTAAAAACAGATTTTAGCCAATGTAGTTGTAATATTGTTTTCTTATAACAATGGTAAATGAAATCTGATTCTTAATTTGTTTTCCTGTGTCAGTTACTTTTTTATCTAGAGGTCATTCCAAAGTTATTTTGGTCTAAAATGGGATATTTTATTAACTAGGGTATTAAGACGCGTCGAATTAAACTAATTAAAAAGCTTAATAAATGATTTATTTTGAATTTTAAGTGTTACAAAATAATCGTAATTCTCATGTTCATAAAAACTAAGTTTTAAATTTGTAGGGTTACATGGTAAATATATCACTACAAAGAGATATTTCGCGTGTGTTTGCCTCGTTTCTCGTTTAGATATAATAAAATTCCAACCAAAGATACTATTTAATTTTTTTTAATCATTCATAAAATAATGGGTGATAATGAGGATGCAACACTTCTTTTTTCTAGTTCATTTTTAAAAGCTCATAAAAGTAACGTAAAACTAGTATTTAAAAACTTGCAGAAATAATATGGAAAAAATAAAAAATAAAAAACACTCACTGAAAATAACTTTCCACCAAGGCAATGAGAATTGGTGATTCTTTGGTGGAATCACCAATCCTCCAATACCAAAGGGGATAGCCTCTGCGGCATAAAACCACAAGTGCTTGTACTTTAACGACTCTGTTGAAGATTTACGGGGTAACGTTCACGCAGCGAGTCGTTAAACTTATCGCTTGACCTATCACGAAAAAATGTCAACATTCCCGATAGTAGCTCCAAAATGAAAATTATTTATGGTTTTATCGCTTAGCTAATAAAAAGGAGCTTAGCCCTCTTTAGACAACAAATGAGTATTGTAAATTTATTCCGGAAAAGAGATAGTCTTAAAGTGTGAATAAAATTGAATAAATACATATATAGGTCGTTTCATAACCATACTGTTACCCATTACTGTTTGTCATTTCCAATTGTCATTGTTAGTACTTTAAATTTTAAATCATAGTTATCATCTGTTTAATATGGCTGCAAACCTTAAGATTTTGAAAACTAACGACTTTTTATTATTTATTTTCTTTACCTAATATTCTTTCAATAGACTTTTTATAATTAAGTAGTTCTTAGGAAATGTGCAATAAAGGTTTCCCTGGGATGAAAATTATCTTCTACTTTCTCCAGCCCTTTTAAAGTTATTATAGAGAAAATATCAAGGTCTTAAAATTATGTGAACAAATCAAAAATTACGTAAAACTGGGTGTTGGTTTAAAAAGTTCACAATATAGGTCGCTAGTAAAATCCAAATTAAAAAAAAATACTGCAACAGAAAGAATTAAAAATTCATGTTTGTTGCTCTTAAGGCGATGTCCGGTACCAAAATTCTACCCGAAAACATGCAATCGTATTTCCTTCCTTCAGTAGGAACCGTTCTTCGTAAAAATAAGCCTCTGCAGTACACGCTACGTTGGATTTTTATTCCCATAAGACTAATGTTAAATTTGAAACGCCCGCTACGTCTTTGGTGTTGTTTGAAAAGGAATGAATTATCTTTGTGTAACTTTAAATTAAATTATAATATTTAGATTAGTATGAAATATTAATCACGATAATGGAGCGATTCAAGAGATCAAACTAGGCCTACTGAAAAACGCGTCCATCTTCGAACAAAACATGTTGAGAATACTTTGTTGTTTATTAATTAAACAATCAATAATACAAAACTTTTGATTAATAGTTCACTATATATTAAAATTTTCTTAAAAATGACGAAAAGATGATTTTTTACCAATATTAAAGAAGTAGACTAATGGGAGTTTCAAATTTAACATTAGTCTTATGCGAATAAATATCCAAGGTGGCGGGTACTGCATACTCTTAAGCTGTTTGCTTTATATATTAACGAGTGGTTTTAGTGGGATGCTACCATTTTATAAAACCGTATTATAGCTTTTATATTATGCTGCCACTTTTTATTCCTACCATGGTTTTTTAATAACACAGCTGGCACGCTAATGTCAATCGTCCTGTATAAGACACATAAGTTATGGTGGGTCAAAGTGTCAATAATATTAACGTCTCTAGTGTAGTTACAAAGGCGGATGACGTAGCGTGTATTGGTGATGACGTTACCGTCGCCAACGGCTTCATCATCCCCATCTTACACTCCCTGTCACAGACAACTCAACTCATGCACCTCAGTAACTCCCTGGTTATCTATGTGCACTTCACATGCAATGTAGGTCTTCAGCTGGTTTGACTTCATATTCTCTTTTTCATATAGACCTTCCTTTCGGTAACAAAATGTTTCTTTTAAATTTTCAACGGATCGATATAACTGTTCATTATGATTACATTCCTTAAGTGATGCAATTACTGTATATTGGTTTATTTTGTATATTCTTTTTCAAACAATAGGTTTGTGGAAGTTGTTTTTAAAATACATAAATAAATGTTACTCGTACATACAACTGTTACTACATATAACTACATATACATATACTACATATAACTGTGTTCTTCTACGAATATTAAATCTCAAGGAAATCTTTCTCAGTTGGAATTTACAATAGATATTTATTTCTGATCCTTTTAATTTAGTGCACTACCAAGGAGTGAACGAACAGTGGGCGAGTCTTTTAATCCTTGGGTTTAGTTAAAAATGTCATCTTCATTTATTTATATTTGTTTATCTGAAAAAGTTAAAACCATTAGAATTGGCTTCAGGTTTACAATCTCAAATTGTTATGATGTTTATACAATAAACCAATAAAATAGTTATTTACAACCATTTTAACACTGGTTTTTTTTACTTCTCTTTGACACCTTCAACACCTTTACTGAAATGGCGACCTAACTCAATAGGTAGTTAAAAGCCAAGTATGAATGAGAGATGAGTGTTGGATGATTGTGGCGCGATCTTGTAGTCTTGTTACTGACTAAGGCCGATATTCTCCTTAGACAGGACTGTTAATTCATACCACAACAGCCAATGGCATCTAGGGACCTACAGTTTAACGTGGGATCCGAACCACAATTTTAACCTCATATATACGAATTGGTCTATGAGAATGGTCTTTATGGATGAACTAGTATTCACTAGTTTTGTTTCCTTTGTAAAAAAGTAAACGTAACTCGAATGGCAAATTGTGAGCTAAAATTTTATAAATAACGTATATGGACTTTTAATCTACTTGTTAAATAAATAAACTTAAACGTCACTTTACAACTGATTGTCAACTTTACTTCAGATTGGAATGTTATTTGGTAAAACTGTTGTGTGTTAAAAGATTTGTGGACACAGAATAATATTGTGATCGTAACATGCAAGTCGTTGATGAAGAAGCTCAGTCAGGCTTTTTGAGAAGATTTATGAAAGAGCAAAGTTGAGTTTGGATGAGATGATTCAATAGAATCCTGTTGGTAAAAACCATAGGACTAGGAAATAGCACATTGAGGATGTATTAACCAACTCTACAAATTGACTTACAAATTAGAAACTTAGCGTTGAGTGGAGAGGTGTTCTCGAAGTCTAACGGCATAGAGAATCATTCTTGGTACGAGTGCCACAAACATACATGAATAGAACATCACAATCAAATGTTATCTTACCATTATGAATGTGGAAATTCAAATTTAAATCTAAAGATTTGCTTGTGGTTTAGGGCTTGAATGTCTGGGTAATTTAAATCTAATGAATGCGTGTAGTTTAGGGGTTGGATGTCTGTGTTATGTTATTTCAGATTCTAAACTTCGTTAAGTGTAGTAAATGTTTTTCGTTATTGATCGAACATTTCCCAACACATTCCCCATCCCATTTCCATTTTTCTGCATATTGGCAGAGGATTTCCAATGGACATAAACACTGGAGTACATGGATGTTTGCGTAAAATATGTGTAAAAAGGAACAACAATCGTTAATATCTCACTCCACCTTCCAGTAAAAGTCGATTTAAAAACATTTTAAATTTCTATAGAGTAGCAAAGAAAATCTCGTTTTTCTCAACTTTTACCGTTTGATACGTTTTATAAAATGTTTATAAAGTACTCAAAATTTCCTATCCTATTTGAAAAGTACAGTTTGCTTAAATTTAACCCTCTTGAAGAAATAAATCATCTATAATATAACTAAAGAAAATTTATTTATATTTTCACTACAAACTGTCAAATACCACCAAATCCTGCCTACATCAAACTTTAAAACGATATACTAGAAGTGGCGTTTCCTATTTGCCTTATGGGCGGGAACCGGCATTAAACATAATTCTTGACCTGCGTTTTAAGTGTTTCTCATATATTTTTAGGGGGAAGTTTGATTGCCTGCCATTTTCGCCTCGGCTAGCCATTTGCAGTTTGCGGCATTTGACTCTACTAAGTCCTTTAATTTGATGTATTAACCTATGCTTGTGTGTGATGTTTTAAACTGGCCCTAGTAGGCCAGTAGTCCCTCAAAAGCACCAGTCTTCACGTTGTGGTACACATAAATTCAATTCCATTGAATTCAATTCAACTATCATCAGTAATGATATGTGAAATTTGGTAATTAAGTTGTTGTGGTTTAAAGTTATTGAATGTTCTTCAGACTTAACTGTCACCTTGTATAATACCCAAAAACACAAAGTGTTAAGGGGTTGCCAAGTCCTAAAAAGGTATGATATCAAAATTTGTTCGAAGTCAATGACGTTGGTTTTAGAATAGCTACTTGACAAATTGACTGGATCTTTTAATGCTTGGTAAACTTTCTGTAAAACATTATTATTTTATCTAGAAATCGTACTTGGCCAGCAGATGTACGAGTATTACTAAAGCTAGGCCTATTTACTAATGGGTTTAAGTAGTGGGGAATGGCTACAGTTGGGCCAGTTCAAGGTCATTGGTTGGAAGAGGCAGGTGTGGGGTTGGAAGTGTGGGGTGACAGTGATGGATGGGTTTGGGAAGTGGGTCAAGGTCATTTGGAGGGGGTTTTAAAAAAGTGGGAGCCGCAGGGGCTCGGTGGGAATGGGGAGGGGTGGGGCGGCTTCGGGGTTGGAGGTTTTAGTTTATTTTTAAAATTAAATTAAAATAATAGTTGCATGATAGGAGAGCTCCTAGGTGTTTACAGTGCGAGTTGATACAGTAGAATGAGACATGTGCCCAAGGAAGAACGATCATATAAACCCGGTAATATAGTGAATAAGAATAATTGGATAGCATCGTCAATAGGTGTAACAAGATTGAAACGTTGATACTGCAGCATGTCAGTTAAGACAGCGTGCAAAACAGTATCAGGACAGTATGCAGTGTTGCACAGGCTAGGTTTTGCAAAGTACAACGGGTGAAAACTGTAGTATTTCTTAAGCTTAGCCAATGTAGTACGCGGTTTACAAACTTTGGAGTTAGATTGTTTCTGTAAAATATGTTTTGTGCGTAAAAGCTTTAGTTGTAAAGAGTGCGAAGCCATGATAATATACGAAGGGGAGATGTGTACTCTCCGACAATTGGCGAGTATATGACCGGCGCCCGCGAGTGTGTCTGAATATATAGAGACTAATTAGCATAATAAGTGCAAACATATGTTAGAGTAAAAAAGCGTAAGTAAAAAAGTGTTAGACTAGGTGTTAGAGACTTGCGGATAGTTGTTTACTGTTGCCCTATCGCCACTATAATGACGCGCGCGCGGTACCGATGCCCGTTTTATGGGGGTTGTGTGCCCCCCCCCCCTTCCCCAACCCCTCCCCCTGAGAGGATGACATAAAAGAACAGAACTTCGGAGAGCTCAGTTATTTGTCAGGCGGCGCCGCGAAAGGTTGTAGCAGGGGGAAACATATAGGCGAAGAAAAGTATCGGTGGCCGCAGAAGTTAATTAATTATTCAGGTGCAGGATTGCAAGTAATGTTCCGTGCACGAATAAGTAGGAATACAATTGTCAATTGTACATGTAAATCTTGTACTGTAGCAATAACTATAAAATTAGACGGTTGTAAAGTGTATGACCTGCTAATGTGCAAGAAATATCCCGTGCACGACTAAAAGGGATCACAATTGCCAATTGGACAGGTAAATCTTGTATTGTAGCAACAAGTATAATAGTAGACCGTTGTAAGGTGTATCACCTGCAGGTGTGCAGGAAATGTCCCGTGCATAAATATAGAGACTAATTAGCATATTAAGTGCAAACACATTTTAGAGTAACAAGCGTTAGTTGTAAAAGCGCCAGAGACTTACGGATAGTTCCTCACCCGACCGATTCCGCCACCGAAATGGCGCGCGCGCGGCAGCAACCCCCCTTTTTATGCGATCGATGAGTCACGTGCCCCCCCTCCAACCCCTTCCCCGAGAAAACCGCATAAAAGAGCGAGGTTCGGGAGAGCTCGGTTATTTGTCAGTCGGCTGCGGCTACGGTCACAAGAGTCAGAGGAAGAGACGGATAGTTTAAAAAAGTACTGGTGATCGCGGAAGTTAATTAATTATTCAGTTGTAGGATTGCAAGTATTGCTCTGTGGATAATCAAGTGGGGGGACCACAACTGTGATTGAACAGGTAACCATTGTAGTATAGCAATAATTTTAATATTAAACGGTTGTAAAGTGTATAAGCTGCAGGTGTGCAAGAAATGTCTCTTGTACTCTAGCAATAATTATAATAGTAGACGGTCAGTAAGTGTATTACCTGCAGGTGTGCAAGAAATGTCTTGTGTAATGTAGCAATAAGTATATGATTGTAAGGTGTATTACCTGCAGACGTGCAGGAAACATAGCGTGCACTATTGCACAGGTAAATCCCGTAGTGTAGCACTAATTATATTAATATGACCGAGAAGTAGCGGTTAGAGTTTAAGTGTTGTTAAAGTAAGCGAGTAATTTGCATATTAAGGAGGAAACAGGTGTGTAAGAATGGAACCTGCAATTAATCAGTGTGAGTTCCCTGCACACGATGTTAATTAGCATATTTTAATAAAAAAAAAAAAAAAAAAAAAATGGAAACTCGACACGAAAATAGCTGATGTAGTGTTAAGAAATAGTGTAAAAATAATAAAAATGTTAAAATAAATAGTGTGTTAAAGTACTATGTGGTATGAACTCACGGATTGGTTGTTTACCGTTGGGGTGTCAGCTCCCTATATGGGAGGCGCGCGAGCTTCCCGTCGTTTATATACATGCGGATGGTTACTCATGCATGACCCCCCCCCCCCCCCCCGACCGGACCGTAAACCGGAAGCCCCCCCCCGCCGACGTCACAACGTCTTGGGTGTAGCGTGTAAGAAGTACCGACCAGGCCAAGGATTATGAGCATAAGTAATGCATTTCCAAACAATAGTCTATTGTATGTTAAAAACAAGTTGCGTGTTTTGGCGGCCTATTTCTGTTGGAAGTATAATTAAGCGGCGGAAGAGGGTGGATAACAATCGACGATAATTATGCTGCCACGCGATGGGGAAAGCTGCGGATGTACTTGTCAGCGGATGTAATTTGATGCTATCTAATGCAAATTGAGAGGTACAAGGCTCCACCTGCGTTTTAGGCGACCCACATGTAACAAAGCAAATCCGTTTGGAATTTTCCACTGACATTTCTGGAAAGTTCCGCGCCCCTGAAACCCCTCCCGGCCCCCCACCACTCTGGGAGCCGAGAACTACCCCGACGACTATTGCCGCCACAGTCGGGCTCGGAATTTCGGACGCGACGCTCCGACCCGACTCAGAGGGCAACTCAAATGTATAAGCGGCCGATATATATTTGAGTTACTCTTGTTGTTAGGCTATTACTATTTAATATTTGTTGTGTGTGTGTGTGTGTCTATGGTTTTATGCAAAATGTTGTTTGGTTTCAGTCTTAAGATGTGTTAGTTTTTTAAGGTTTAACTTGCGCATTGCGATGTTAGCATTAAGGTGTGTTATGGTATTATTTATGTTTAAGAAATGTGTTTTTAATCTTAAGTATTGGTTTATGGTATTTGTGTGTATGTGTGTGTGTGTGTATCTATGTCTGTGTTTGTTTATCTGTGTACTAATAATTTTTTACATTCCACAGCTAGCTGTTAGGTTGGGTAGATTAAATTAAAATATAAATGTAAATTTAAGAAGTTCGATTGAACTTCATTAAATATGGGTGGGACATGCGCGTTGTGCCGTAGGTAGCGCATATTTTTATTGTTTTTGATTTTTTTTTAATTTTGGTCAGGCAAAAATATGATTGGGTGGGTTTAGATTAAGAGTGGGAGGTTAGAGTTGCGTCTTGCACTAGCTGTTCCAGTGTCCCTAACTACCACATGGTCAAGCCCAGTGCCAAATGGCCCGAGACTGGCCGCCCGTATCACAGCTCACCAAACTGGATCGCCAAAGTGCGTGCGGGCAAAAAAAATTGGGATCCCTTGCAAGACGTAACTTTTTGGGTTGGGATTGGGAGTGTTTGAGGAACACAGGGTGGTGGAGACGGTTACAGCCGCCTCCATCACCTTGGATCATTATTATTTTTTGGTGACCTTGACCTCAATCCATTCATGCATAACCCCCCCCCCCCCCCCGACGTCACAACGTCTTGACCTTGACCTTGACCTTGAACTTGACGAGCAAGAACAACAAGAACAAGAACAAGAACAACAAGAAGAACCTTTAGCAGGACCATCTCATGCTATACCGAGTTTAAAAGTATTTGCCTTAGAAGGTAGAGTAGTAATGCACCACAAAATTCAAAATGAAAAATTGGAATTGGAGCAGTTTTTTAAGGAAGTAAGAAGAATTGTAAGTAAAACACTCGCAGAAGAATTAAAAAGGCTAAATTTTATTAAATTTGGCATATTGTTAAATGCTATGTTTACTAATGTAGAAGGAGAAATGTCACCAAGAGGATTCATGACAAAAAACCAGACCATAATGGCAAGTTCAGATATTAATTCAATAGTTGAAGATTGATTGGAAGAAATTTTAACAAAAATTCAAGAACATGAAGGAAGAGGATCTGGTTGGAGTTTGGTTAGTATTGAGGGTATGGATATCAGAGTTCATAAACATGGGTATGGATTAAGGGGTAGCAGTTATATTCCGCTCCCAAAGAAAATTTTAAACACCAAATCGTGCATAAATATTCAAAATGAAGATATGGAATGTTTTAGATATGCAATGACGGCAAAATTTGTACCACCTGACCATGCAGTAAGACCCAATTAAGAATATGAAATACAAAGATATCGATATAATTTCCAAGGATTGACTTACCCAGTGGCTTTAAAGGACATCTCAAAGTTTGAAAAACAAAACCCTGGAACATCTGTCAATGTTTTTGGTTTGGACAGTTCGAATAAAGTGTACCCATTGCGTGTGGTGAAGAATGAACTCCCAGATCATACAGACTTATTACTGCTTACAAGAGGTGATGTTTCCCACTACGTATGGATTAAAAAATTTGAAACTCTTGTTAGCAATCAATTATCTAAAAATAGAAATAAGAAGATAATTTGCAAAAGATGCTTTAATTTTTGTGAAGAAAGAAGACAAGGAAACGAATGGTTACAAGAGCATAAAAACTATGTAACAACAACTATGAAGCAAAAATTATCTTACCGTGTCCAAGTAAGGCAGGGTTAAAATTTGAAAAAATCTCCCATCAATACCGGATTCCCATTGTTATCTATGCTGATTTTGAATCTACACTAGTTCCTATTGAAGATAATGATGGCGATGTAGCAAAGAAAAGTGTTAAGTATCAGATACATGATCCAAACAGTTTTTGTTTAATGGTTAAATCTACTCTTTCTGAAGAACATCTAAATAGATTTAATTTAACTTCAAAACCTATTGTCTATCGTGGTGTTAATGCTTCTAAAATATTCCTTGATCAGTTGTATACAATAGCAGAAAGTGTTGAAAGATTGTATAGTGATATTATACCGATGATACCTTTGGATGAAGAAGAAGAGATTCAACATGAAAATGCGACTCATTGTTATTTATGTACAAATGAATTTACTGTGGAAAATCACAAGGTTCATGATCATGACCATCTGACAGGGTATTATAGAGGTGCTGCATGTAACAGCTGCAATATCAACTACAAGATCCCCACAAATATACCTGTAATATTACATAACCTTAGTGGTTATGATGCGCATTTTATCATTCCGGAATTAGGAAGAGATAATGGAGAAATTGATGTCATAGCAGAAACCATGGAGAAGTTTATAAGTTTTACTAAAAAAGTTGGAAATATCAAACTTCGGTTTTTAGACTCTTACCGTTTTATGCCATCTAGTTTAATGAAACTTTCTGAAAACCTGAGAACAGAAGATTTAATAGAAACCAAGAAGATTGTAAGTAATGACAAGGTTAATTTAGTTCTTCGCAAAGGTGTTTTCCCATATGATTATATAGATAGCTTAGAACGATTTAATGAAACATCCCTTCCACCAAAAGAAGAATTCAAAAGTAAACTATACGATACGGATATATTCCATGAAGATTATGAACATGCGTGTAGAGTTTGGAATGAATTAGGATTCAAAACACTTGGAGAATATTCGGACTTTTATGTTAAACTAGATGTAACTTTACTTTGTGATATAATGGAAGAGTTTAGAAATACATGTTTTAAGGCGTATGGACTGGACTCTCTGCATTCTTGTACATCACCTGGACTAGCTTGGCAAGCAATGTTGAAGGAAACTAACTGTAAACTCCAACTTCTTACAGATATAGACATGATACTGATGTTGGAATCAGGTGTTCGAGGAGGATTAACTCAAAGTGTAACACGACATGTAAAGGCAAATAACAAATATCTGCCCAATTTTGATGCATCAAAACCAAGTACATATTTAGGTTATTTTGATGCAAATAACCTTTATGGATGGGCCATGTCGAATCCTCTCCCATATGGCGACTTTAAATGGGTAGACCCTGATTCTATTGGAAACATCATGGACATGGCAAAACATGGAGATACTGGTTATATTTTGGATGTAGACATCGAGTACCCTGAACATTTGCATGACCACCATTATGATTTACCTCTACTGGCCAAGACGGAAATATCACCAACTGGTAGATGGCCTAAATTGATGATGACTTTAACCAACAAATCAAGATATGTTGCTCATTATTGGGTAATACAACAAGCCCTAGAATTAGGATTGAGAATAACAAAAATTAATAGAGCTTTACAATTTTCTCAATCCTGTTGGTTAAAGTCATACATTGACAATAACACAAAAAGAAGAACTGCGGCTACATCTAATTTTCAAAAGGACTTTTTTAAATTGATGAATAATGCGATATTTGGCAAGACACTGGAAAACAAAAGAAAGCATAAGAATGTGAAATTAGTAAGTGATCCGGTGAAACTACAAAAGCTGGTACAAAAACCTAACTTCGGATCGTCCATAATAATCAACAAAAATCTTGTAGCTGTTTCCATGAACAAAATCTCAATAACAATGGATCGTCCTCTATATGTGGGAATGTCTATTTTGGATATTTCTAAAACCCACATGTATGACTTTCACTACAACAAGATGGTGAAGTTTTATGGAAGAGAAAACATCGGGATTGCATATATGGATACAGATGCTTTTATTTATTGGATAAAAACCGAAGACATGTATGAAGACCTACGTACTTTTATATATACTACTGACTTTGACTTTTCTGATTATCCACAAAACCATCCCAACTACGACAACGGTAGAAATAAAAAGGTATTAGGAAAGTTCAAAGACGAGACAAATGGCGTGCCAATGGAAGAGGTTGTAGCTTTAATGTCTAAACTATATTCATTTAAACTGTACAAAAATGAAAGAAGAGAACATGAAATCGTAAAGAAGGCCAAGGGTATAAAAACCTCATACCTGAAGAAGAATGTACAGTTTAAAGAATACAAGAGATGCTTATTTGAAAATGTTGAGACAACAGCAACATTTAACACCATAAGAAGCTTCAACCATCGTCTCTTCAGTGTAAAGCAAACCAAATGGGCTTTGAGTTGTAAGGATGATAAGAGGTACATCCTGGAAGATAATATAAAAACTCTACCATTCGGACATTACTCCTTATACCCTATCGACCAGTAAACCTATTCTTCGTCCTTTACCTTCTTCCTTTTTCCTTTCCGTAAAGAAGAGGGGACATGACAAGCCCAATGTCATGTTCCCTCTTTTTTACACCAATGTAATATGGCCTTGACCTATAATCTAACCATATAAAAGAGGATAAACCATTTTAGAGATCAGTACTCTTACAAGCGGTGTGGAAGACACAACTGAAGATGGAAGATTTAAGGAACAAGATTGTAAATGAACTTCATAAGCCGGCAAGAAGAAAATTTCCTAGAAGAAATACAATTATAAAAGGAATGAATGATCTTTTCCAAGCCGATCTCATTGAAATGATACCACATGGTAAGTTGAATAAAGGATTCAAATACATTTTAGCGATTATAGACTGTTTTACTAAAGTGGCTGATGCCTTACCGCTAAAGGACAAGACTGGTAAAAGTGTTACAAAAGCTATGGAAACGGCTAAACAAAGAAATAAATTTAACATCAAACATCTACAAACTGATGATGGGAAAGAGTATTTTAACAAAGACTTTGCAGCTTTAATGAAGAAGTATAAAATAAATCATTATTCTACAAATTCTGAAGTTAAAGCTTCAATAATAGAAAGATTCAATAAAACATTAAAAGGAGCAATGTATAAAACATTTTCCAAACGAGGATCATATGTTTGGTATGATATCTTACCGCAACTTATAAAAGAATATAACAACAAGTATCATCGAACCATTGGTATGAAGCCTAACCAAGTAAATAGCGGTAATGCTAAGATGGTATTAAAACGTATTAGGAATAATACAACTCCTAAACATGAAAAAATGCAGCCTAAAACATTTAAAGTTGATGATAAAGTTCGTATAAGTAAGTACAAAGGAGTATTTAGTAAAAGGTATCTGCCAAACTGGACTAATGAAGTGTTTACAATCTATAAAGTGCAACCGACAATACCTGAAACTTATATATTAAAGGACAACAAGGGAGAATTACTTGAAGGTGGATTCTATGGACACGAGCTGTTAAAATCATCAGTTGGCGATGTATATCTTGTTGAAAAAATTTTA
The DNA here is from genome assembly GCA_030545055.2 of Neoaliturus tenellus. Classification (NCBI taxonomy): domain Eukaryota; kingdom Metazoa; phylum Arthropoda; class Insecta; order Hemiptera; family Cicadellidae; genus Neoaliturus; species Neoaliturus tenellus. The sequence goes on along the minus strand of CM061533.1, from coordinate 254,967,246 downwards.
CAAAGAAAAAAGGATAAGGTTAAAGTACGTTGGTTGGGATTTGATAAAAGTGAAGACTCTTGGATCCCTACAAAAGACTTGGTGTAGCAATTTGTGAACTCATTATGTGTTTAACCTTTACACAAGATGGAGATTGTGCAACAAAAGGATCGATTTTTTATTAATAATATTGATGAATTAACAGTTGACAACGACAAGTTAAATCATGGAAAACATGGTGAACTACTGCCAAACACAATAAGATGTTTAATAACTGGACCGTCAAATTGTGGAAAGACGAATGTGGTTTTTAACTTAATAACAAATCCTAAACGATTACGTTTCAACAACATTTACATCTTTTCCAAATCTTTACAACAACCCAAATACCAATTATTGGATAAGGTACTCGCAAGTGTGCCTGAAGTTAATTTCTACAAGTTTAATGCTAGTGAAATTATAATGGAGCCAAACGAGGCTAAACCATTTTCTATATTTATATTCGATGATGTATCTTGTGAAAATCATGACACTATTAGAAGTTATTTTGCCATGGGGAGACATTACAATATTGATAGCATTTATATTGGTCAAACTTACAGTAAAATTCCAAAACAACTAATAAGAGATAATGCAAATCTACTTATTATCTTCAAGCAGGATGAAACAAATTTAAAGCACATATATAATGATCATGTAAATGCAGACATGTCATTTGATAAATTTAAAGAAATGTGTGGCAAAGCATGGGCTGAAAAATATGGATTTCTAGTTATTATGAAAGAAGAAGCTATAAAAAATGGAAGATATCGTATAGGGTTGGATAAATTTGTATTAATCCATTGAACGATTGATGATACGTTTAGTAATAGATTGGTCTTCGCAGCGTAAACATGGTGAACCAAGAAAAACTATTAAAAGAAATAAAATCACTGAGTGACTCGATTAGACTTAAAAATCGAGCATTAAGAATGGGTTTGAATGAAAGAGAAGAATTTCTGGAGACTACATTTAAGCCTATTACAGAACCTTTAAAACAGATAACAGAAACTATTGGTAAACCTCATTATGAAGGAGATGTTTTGCTACCTGTTTCTAAATTTGAAGTAAAAAGTTTGAAAAAGGAAGAAGATGATGATTCTTACACAAGTGATAGTGAAGTTTCCCAAAAAGAAGAAGAAACAAGACAAGAAGAACCAGAAATAAATATTGAAAAAGAAGAAGAACAAGAACAACATATACCTGAAGCAGAACAATCAATTCCAAATCTAACAAAATTAAGTAGTGATATATTGCAACAAGGACCTCTTGGAAGAAAGTATATCATGAAGATGTTACATGAAATAAAAGATAACCCAAAATTACACAAGTCACATGTATATGGTGCGAGAATTGATGGAAATGAATTAAAAATAGGAGATTCAAAAGTATATTTGACTGAAGATGATGATATTGTTATTGGTGAGCATAAATATAAAGGAACAAAAGGATTATTTGAACTGATTTTCAAAAATATACCTATAAGATATACGCTTCAAGATTTAAATACTTTTAAAGAAATTTTGCAAAATACTAATGCTCATAAGAAGAATTACTCCAAAGATTCAATGATAAATAGAACACGTGCAACTAAATATACGGTTGTAATAAAAAGATTGTTTCCCCTGAAAAAATTACCAACATTACGAACTGCACCGGCTGTGAAGAAACCGCTTAAGAGGAAGTCATTATCACTTATGGACTTATCACTTATTGATGAATATGGTAAAAAGAAAAAAGGAGAAACTTCGACATCTGGTAAAGGTTTAATGAAAAACCTATATAGTAAAATGTGTTTTACTATAATGATATAAACAAATTGGTTGATAGAATGAGACTATTACATGAAGCCATGGAAGCTGGTCATACAGGTTTAAATAATGAATGGGTGGCTTTAGTTGACGAACTTCGAAATCGTGGAATAGTTGTATAAATCATCACGGATATATAAGGGAGCTGTGAGCATACAGTGGATCAGTTCAATCATGAGCGTCGACAAGTTCGGACGGTACTCCGGGCTAGGAGTACAAGGAGGAGAAAACAGAAAAAGAAGTGGATTGGCTCAAACACCTGAAGGTGACTATGATATGAGTAACAAACGTTTAAAATTTGTTAAAGACCCAGAAGAAGATACTGATGGAGCGAATTTAAAGACAGTAAAAGAGGCTACTTCAACATCATTGAAATTAGACAAGAATACTTACGATGTTAAATCACATACAATAATTAATGTTGGTAAACCAACTGACAGTTCTGATGCAATTACTAAAGAGTATTTATCATCTGAACTTTCAAATACTTTAAAATAACAATGGGGTAATAATTTAAAAGATGGACAGACATATGATGCTGGAAATCATAGAATAACCAACGTGGCAAATCCAAAAAATGATAAAGATTCAGTTAATAAAGAATATTTACATTCTATAATACCGGAAAAGACTCAACGCGGATTTTCTTTTTATAAATTTATAATAAATGACATTGGATACCCAAAGGAAGATGGGGATGCTGTAAACCTGAAATACATCAAGGACAACTGTATTTTACAAGATGGTGATGAAATCGATTGTCATGGGAAAGTGTTGTCAAATGTAAAGTTCGGTTCTCAACCAAAAGACGCTGTTACTATGGAACAATTATCTAAAGAATTAAAAAGGGGAACATCGAATTTTGTAAAACATGAAGATGCCGTGCTAAAGCGAGGAGATACATTTATACATGGAAATGAAAAGTTTGATTTAATGCAAGGAAATAATAATGAATGGGATGCAGGACATAAAACAATAACAAATGGAAGATTTGGTATAAAAGATACAGATGTACCTCTAATGGTGCAAACATTAATTGCGAGTGGTGGTACATTAGGTACATACAATAGTCGTAATAGAAGAATAAAAGATATTTATCCTGGTTATGAAGATGATGATTGTGTTACATTGAGACAAACAATAACTTGGGATAAACACTTTGGGACCAAATATGATGCAAAGATGAAGAAAATAATTAATATTTTACCAGGAGAAGATTTAAATGATGCTGCTACTATTGGACAAGTCATAACAACGTCGAAAAGTGATTCGACTGCTTACACGTGTAATGATAAACGTATTATGCAGTTACACGATCCCCAACATCCAAAAGATGCTGTAACTTTAGACTGTTTAATAAGAATAGTGGGCAATTTACTTATCGATACCCACAATCATATAGCTAGTACAACGAGTCATGTGATGATTCAACCCGATGAACGAGAAGCTTGGATTAAAAATAGAATTATAAATCAGTATATAATTAATTTGAATAATTAAGTATTTAAATATAAAAATTGTGCATGTGTTATTCATTTATGTAAAGCAGCTCGTGGAGTAAACACGCTGGTTATATAAGACGACATAATGAAGACCGCAACGCTCAGTCGTCGTCAAGACAGCGGCAAGAAAGGACGTGGTATAACATCAGCTGCGTTATCCCTGCTAAGACGGATTCCTGTTGGTGCTGTTCTAAATCGAGCAATAGACGCTTTACCATACGAATTTCATCTGCCCGGAGGCTATCAATATTGTGGACCCGGAACTAAGTTGGCAAAACGTTTAGCAAGAAGAGATCCTGGAATTAATAAATTAGATCAAGCTTGCAAAGAACACGATATAGCGTATTCCAAGTTTGCAGATTCAACAAATAGATCAATAGCGGATAGAGCGCTAGCGGAAAAAGCTTGGCAAAGGGTTAAATCAAGTGACGCCAGTATTGCGGAAAAAGCAGCAGCTTGGGCGGTGACAACAGCCATGAAGACGAAAGCTAAGTTTGGTGGTGGAAGACGACGCGGGAGAAAACCTAGTAAAAAAGAAGCTGCAAAAAGAGGCGGGAACATCAAAAGAAGACGTCACACTAACCCTAAAAGGAAAGTCAAGAAAACATCCATATGGTCAATGGTAAAAAACGGATCGGGTCTTTACTTAAGACCGTACCGTGTGTATTAAATGAGAAGAATAAATTGATAATTCCAAATGAAGCATTAACAAACTATCAATTGTCAAAATATGTGAAATGTTTAAAAATACCATTCTTCAGAGGAGTTTTTATGAAAGATACATTACCAAATAGAGTGTGGAAAAATGAAACTGGAATAGTAAATTTAGACTCTAATTATGGACCAGGTACTCATTGGGTATGTTATAAAAAACTTGGAAAAAATGTTTACTACTTTGATAGTTTTGGAAATTTACCGCCACCAAAAGAACTTCAACATTATTTTCGGAACTGCAATAATATATTCTACAACTACAAAAGAGAGCAACCTAGCAATACGGAAATATGCGGACATTTATGTTTAGAGTTCCTAGCGAAGAGCGTCAGTCAGCTTTAAGATGTCATCGTATACAGTGTCGCTGAGCGGAAATTCGTCAACATTGAAAAGTACACTTTTTCCAGCGTTACGTTTATCTACGGACAAACTATGGGAAGCAGCATTATTGGATTTGACTACATACAATTCAATTCCCAATGTTACAGAAGGAAAAAATAATTTACTACATTATTATGAGAGTAAAGATGAAAAAGGAAATTATTCACAATTGAAAATAATTCCATTATCTACAGGAGCATATGAAATAGACGATATAAACCAAGTATTACAAAAAAAGCTTGGAGAAGAAAATATTTCTATAAAAGGTAATAATAATACATTAAAAGCAGAAATAACTTCAAAGTATTATATAGATTTTAGCTTAGACCACTCAATCGGCAATTTGCTCGGATTTTCAAAGAAGAAAGGAATTTTAGCTCCTGGAAATGATTACACTGGCGATACAACAGTAACAATATTAAAGGTGAACAGTATTGATGTAACGTGTAATATTATACACGGATCATATAGAGATGGAGTAAATCAACACATATTACATACATTTTACCCCACAGTAGCTCCTGGTTTTAAAATAGTTGAGAAGCCACAAAACCTGATATACCTACCGTTAAACACCAGTTTCATTTCAGACATCGTACTGAACATATTGGATCAAGACGGCATTAGTGTTGACTTTAGAGGAGAAACAATAACTATACGGTTACATATCAGAGCAGCAACATAAAGTCAACATGGGATTATCATTTAAACCACAACGGAAGAGTCGGGAGCTCAGTAGCTCCTCAACATTCGACGAGTTAACACCGGACAACATACGCTTCCTACAAAAGATCGGACTAAAACTTGCCAACCATGGATATACTGGATATAGCGCAAGGACCGACATTCGACGAAACCCTATGGGAGAAGGAATATCACACTCACAACCCTTACACTTCATCAAAATTAAATAATAATGATGAAATAAGGATTCCCATTCAACAACAAGATATCTACACATTACCATGTGAAAGTTATTTATATATCGAAGGAAGAGTAACAACATTGGATGGAAAATCTGGTTCAACTGTTCCTTTTATAAATAACCCTATGGCATATCTGTTTGATGAAATTAGATATGAGATATCTGGAGTAACAGTTGATTCAACAAAAAAAGTTGGTATATCAACAACTTTGAAAGGATTGACTTTAATAACACCCCATGAAAAGAATTCTTTAATCTCGGCTGGATGGGTGACTCCTGATAAAGACACTATTACTCCTAATTCAAAAGGTTACTTTGATTTTAATGTGCCTTTACGATTGCTTTTGGGATTCGCAGAAGATTACAAGAGAATAATAATAAATGTAAAGCAAGAACTGGTACTGCTCAGATCTTCAACGAATAAGGATATAATACAAGCGCCAAGTGGAACAAAAGATGCCGATTTGGAATGGCAACTTCAATTGGATAAAGTTGTATGGAGAGTACCACATGTCAGATTGGCGGATGAACATCGAGTATTATTATTGAAAAAATTAAAATGTGACCGTGATATTGTAATACCATTTAGAAGTTGGGAATTTCATGAATACCCCATATTGCCTCAAACAGAAAGACAAACATGGACTGTTAAAACCTCTACTTATTTAGAACGAGCAAGGTACATAATAGTCGGTTTTCAGACTAAACGAAAAGATGTTATAACTGCGCACGCTGGTCAATTTGACCATTGCAAGATAAAGAATTGCAAAGTTTTTTTAAACTCTCAGTTCTTTCCATATGACAGTTTAAATGTTTCATTTGACAAGAAACGTTATTCCATTCTATATGACATGTATGCAAGATTTCAATCGTCATATTATGGTAAGACAAATACACCACTACTATCACCAGAACAATTTTATTCAAAAGCTCCAATTGTTGTAATCGATTGTTCAAAACAAAATGAATCTGTGAAATCTTCAAGTGTAGATATAAAAATTGAAATGGAATTTGAAGATAAAATACCAGATGGAACTTCAGCATACTGTTTAATTCTACATGACAAAATAGTTACTTACACACCGCTGACAGGAATTGTGAAGAATGTACTTTAAAAAAGATTAATACAACATCTGCACGATTTGTAAGGTTTTTACAAAAGATCAACAATATCAGGGTCATCTGCGAGTATAAAAGCGAGAAAGAAGAGCTGGAAATTCATTTCATCTTTGATTGTCGTATGGGTAACATCGTCCGCAAGATGAGTTCTGCTACATCAAGTGCTAATGAAGAAACTACACCTCTTATGGCTGACAATAGTTTGGATATAGAAAGACAAGTTGAACAGGAAATGGAAGAGTTCCTCAAGTTTAAACATAAGAAGACAGACGAAGAGGAAGTTGAAAAAGAAACGAAGAAAAGGAAAATTGAAGATAACATTTCTACCAACATCTTAATGGAGGTATTTCTTAGAATATTTTATCCTATTTCTTCTTGTATGACAAAGACTGTGTCTGCTGGAGTAATGAAATCATTGGATTACTCTCCAACTGTTATTTTGAATCACGGATCTAAAATGGTAACCTTCACTGAATCTTCTTGGGAATCTTTTATGAAACATATACATCTTTTGGAATGCTATTTGAGTAACAATACGTTTGGAAGAAAAACAAAACTAGGTTTGTTCGAATCAAATATTGAAATCGATATTGTTAAACAACGTGGTCAACAACTAGTTCGATTTAGAGATTTAACTAAATATAATATAAAAATACATTTGACAAAAGAAGAGTTTTACGCTTTAACTTGTGCTACTGGTCCTATAACAAGATATTTAAAACAGCTAATATTCTCAAGTACAATTATCAAAGATTATTTAACTGATGCATTGGATAGACAACCATATGTTCCAATCCTATACGTTCCAGTAGATAATTCAATCTTCAATAGGATCCCGCATGAAGTAGAGATGTGGAGACAGTTACACCACAATCAAACCAACTTTAATTTAGATGAAGAAAAAAAGCAAGAAAACAAGGAAAACGAATCACGTTTCAACAATCAACAATCAACAACAAATTAAACAGACAAAGAATATTTTAAGTAAGAAGAAGAAGAATGTTGGAGTATAAAAGGCTGTCAATCCGCATTGACATACCAGTTGTCTACTGAACGTCATCATGGATAAACGAGTTTCATTCTCTAAGAAGACGGAAATAATGGAAGTAAAGCGAGGTATCATAGAGTTTCAGGCATTCCGTGGTAATGATGGAAATTTTATAATTAAAGAGTTAGTGGTACTAGATATGATAACATCTGTTGTTTATCATTTTTTATTCATGCCTCCTTTGCCGTTCAACAGATTAACAACCAAAGCTAAAGTAACAAACAAATGGTTGATGAAACATTTTCATAATCTAACATGGGATGAAGGTTTTATAACCTACAATATGATGCCACACATTATGAATCATTTCTGCAAAGAGTTCAAAACTATTTTTACAAGAGGATTGGAAAAAGCAAATTGGATACAAGCATATACAAACCATGAAGTGATAAATGTGCAAATGGAGAAAGATTTTTATTGCTACTTTGCTAACATCTGTATTGCATTTAAAAACTTTAAACATCGGCAGTCTCAATGTGCTTTAAAGAACGCATATCGTTTGAATGTCTATCTCCAGCAAAGTGGTGGGGGAAGCGATGGGTATAAAAGCGAGAGCGGCACTATGACAATGCATGAGTATTACTCTAACCTCCGAGGAGTTAACACCTCTGACGCGCAAGCACAAGAAGAAGAAGACGAACAATAGTAAGAAAAAATAATGGCATCGCAAACTTTTCTACAGTCGCTTGTTGATCAATTCAACAAACATTCTAAATCTACAATACTACCGACTAAGAAATGTTCAGAATTGAAAGAAGAAAAACATTACATTATTCACACTATTAAGAAGATGGAAACATCAGTTGGAGACGCCATCAATTGCACATTGAGTGAAGCACCCTACACACCTGGTGATGAACCGAAATTTCAAGTATTTCTTCCCAAACGCTTCGTTCAACTGCTGCAGAATGAAGATTTACGACTGATTCACCCCGGCGCACTCTATTTGGCATCCCACGGTCCTAGTGGAACCAACTCTACTGAACTTATACTTCATGTTATGCCTACTAGCAACTAGTCTGTAGTTTATATATACTGTTGTACATGTGTGTAACTGATTCTAAATAAATAAAAAATAAAAATGAAAAAAAATAAGAAAAGGCGACATATCGATAGTGTTTCTGCACTTTCGATATGTTGCTTTTTTAAAAAAAAACGTTTGGATGACCTTGACCTAGTTTCGAGGGTATATAAAGGCCGTAATTTTCTTGAGGATCTCATCAGTCTACGACTACCTTTCGTGCTGTACACATCTCCGTTGGCTCTCCAGTTATTACGAATAACAACATGTCTCTTAAGGTTAAGTGTGCATCATATGATACCACCACCATTACAACTTTTGAAGAACTCGGCGATTTTATTAATGAACTGCGAGTGTTACTTGCCGGTGATTATCGTTTAAATATTGATGTTTACGCTAACAACATGAGGATGTTTCCTAAACAGAAGTTCTGCAACGAAGAAGTATTCGTTTCCACACAACCTTCAACTACAACACCATCTACTCAAAGTAATGTTAAGTTCCAGAAATATTACTAATGTTAAATAATATCAAGTGGTCGCTGTAGCATCTATAAAAGGACCGTGTAACCTAACAGAATCATCATTTGCTCTCCAACTGACGCAGCGAAAACAACTACTAATACCATGTTGTACAGAATGATGATTGAATTCAATGGAAAAATCTACGGAAAAGACTATCAAAGTGTAGAACAAATGACGTCCGATCTTCAAGTATTGACTAAAGAGGGATTCCAACCAAAATTAATTCTAAAATTTCCTGAAGTACATCCACTCTCCACTGAAGATCTCATCGCCATGGCTAAAGAAGAAAAAGAAAAATACAAACAAGATGTAAAGAAAGAAAAAGAAGATGAAAACTCAGTATCTTAAATAAATACATCTTACACTTGTAAGATGATCTTTTTTAAAACTCCATTTGGATGACCTTGAGATTACCCCCACCACTTTTCCTAGTCTATAAAACACGCTATCCTACACTATACAACTTCATTTCTTGCCAACACTTAGAAGCGCCAACATGGAAGAGAAGAAAAACAAGGACGCACCGCGCTACTGTTGTGAACAAAAATGCACCGATTTAGGAAGATGGATGGTAGACGGATTAGCTTGTACAAAGTGTGAATTCTTCGGATCCTGTTACTGCAAATGCAAGACAAAGCAACTACCACCACCGGAATTGCGAACCATCAAGATTTATAAATCACGATACTTCCACACTTGCTGTCCCCAGAGGTGTATCAAATTTCATCCGGAAAAACTTGTCAATTGTCGAGAGTGCAATGCATATTATAAAGACGACTTTTGTACATATATCATAAGTGCGTGCAAGTACAGATCAGATTGGTCTACTGATCCTGTTGAAGCTTCAGATGTATAGCTGTAGTCACTGACTGCAGCCCTTTTTTAAAACTCCATTTGATTGACCTTGAGATTACCCCCCACCACTTATTTTTTACAATATATATTCTACGGATCATTCGATACGCTTCTCATTCTTATTTCATTACTCGCACTGACAACAACATGGATGATAAATTCATTTCCTTTCAACATTTAATTACCGACAGAGAAGAGATGGAAACCCTATTCCAAAACTTACTTACACTTATTGACACCTATCCTTTAAAATGGATCAACATCACAGTGCAATACGTCAATCCTACCAAAATATTTTCATCCTCATCATCATCTTCTGCCACCTCCATGTCTTCATCGTCGCAAAGTGCAGAGGAAGAGGAACAGACAACTAATGGTGTTAAAATTGTTGAATTAAACGACGAGGAACAAGAAATGCAAGCTCTGGTTAAATATAAATTTAATATTTAATTTACAAACATTATTAGTATTCCTAACTTAAAAATACAACTAATGGTTATCTTAGTACACCTCCTACTACCTACCCAAACGGCGTTTCGCTGCGAAATGCGCTGGCCAACGGTTCGCATGGGGGTATATCACCCTTCCCCCACCACGCCACCACCCCTCCACTTCCCCCACCACGCCACCACCCCTCCACTTCCCCCTCCACTTCCCCCTCCACCGCCCTTGCCCGCATATAAGCGAGCCGCTGACTGACGCTCGCCATTTGTTTCCCAACTCCCGTACGATGAACAACGATCCGCTACCACATATGAAATCTACTTTTATAATTAGAACAAGACATGATTTAAAAGATTTAATGGAAACTTTACAAGATATTATAGACAAATTCCACTGCATCACTATGAATTTGGAACTTGTTTACGGTTGTCCAACATGCGATAGAGTTAAGAGTGAAGATGAAGATGGTTTGCTAGAACTCACTCCTGCATCATCCAAACATACACCAACAGCTGACGATGACGTTTGATCGGACACACAACTGTTTTTCTTAACCCCCCACCACTTTCCAGTAAATATGCCCTGTCCTCATCTTCGTTTCTCATTTCATCGCCAACTTTCCGACCGTCAACACCACTCCCGTTTCACCAACAGAAATTAAAACAAGCACACAAACATGATGGACGATTTTTCACTTAAAACACAATTGGAAGAGGACAGACTCAAACTAGAGATCAACAGGCTGCAATTAGAAACGGAAAATCAACAAGGGATGGTTCGCCTGCTGCAACTGTTCAAATGCGTACTGTGCATGTTGTGCGTCTACCTTCTCTTCGCCACTACCTTCGGCGTCTACCACTCCCTCACAAGTGGACGTCACTCCAACACCTCTCTGCACAAGAACACGACTTTGATTTAATTTTAAAAATAAACTAAAACCTCCAACCCCGAAGCCGCCCCACCCCTCCCCATTCCCACCGAGCCCCTGTGGCTCCCACTTTTTTAAAACCCCCTCCAAATGACCTTGACCCACTTCCCAAACCCATCCATCACTGTCACCCCACACTTCCAACCCCACACCTGCCTCTTCCAACCAATGACCTTGAACTGGCCCAACTGTAGCCATTCCCCACTACTGGTTTATATTACGAGGAATAGGGAAATTCTGAGTTTACATACAGTTCAATACAATATAAAATAAAATACCACACATCTGCTGGCTAAGTACGATTTCTAGATAAAATAATAATGTTTTACAGAAAGTTTACCAAGCATTAAAAGATCCAGTCAATTTGTCAAGTAGCTATTCTAAAACCAACGTCATTGACTTGGAACAAATTTTGATATCATACCTTTTTAGGACTTGGCAACTCCTTAACACTTTGTGTTTTTGGGTATTATATCATTATTTTTTATCATATTTGGGCATTTTGGTTTTAACAGTAAAATCTTTAAGTTGGAAAACAGATTTGATTAAAATCCTTAAAGTTAAATGGAACACTATAGGGCCTATTTGTATTCGTTTATCTAGTTTTCATACAGAGGAACACTGCTGTCGTTTACAACGTAGAAGGTATTAATTTGAAGGTATCTTAAGTCTTGGCCACCCCTTCTCCGAATTCCTCTTAAGGATCGAGAAATAAAACAAATAATGTTAAATGAATAAGTTTGTACCAAATTTTATTGCTACATCTGCTGAGTTAAACAAATTTATGGTTCTGTTACTCCCTGAATAACTTTGTAAGCGAAATATTCAAACTACATAGAACTATATTTGAGTAAAGACAACCTAAGATTAACTGCTTTCTACTACAGGTCTCCTCCATACATAAGTCAATCACGAACAATTAATTAAATTCGAATGATATCATATTATGAGTTTTTAATAACTCACTGCAGCAACTACTGTACATTGCGATCTATGAAACTCCAACAGTTCCTAGTTCAAACATTTCGCTAGCAGAAATTTTCAGGAAGTACAATAAGAAGACTTACCATGCATTTTCTGAACACAAGGCAGATAAAGCAATAAAGCTTGGAACAACAAAACTGCCCAAAAATTGCATTTTGTATGGGGTTAACAGTTTTCTGTCATAAGGGGGATGGCCTACCGGGATTATTTCCTTCCCAAGAAATGCGTTGGTCCAAACCAAATATTCCAACATTCCAAGCGCAATGGGGCGTAACTCAATGAGAACTTACGCCTGTTAATTTTATGAGGAATTGGCAAATATAACATCATTCCTTTTGATTTGACACAACAATCTTGAAGATTTGTTCAGTTGTCACTGAAAGTTAGCATAACAACTAATGAACGCCAACAGGCGTATAGGTGGAGGAGGATAATTAATCTTATTTGGTACCATATAGTCATTCCTCATTGGTTCGCATCTTTTTTATGTCTTCATTTATTTGTTTCTTTTATGTATTCAAGAGTTTACAATATTTACAAAGACAACTTTCTCTCGAAACGGTATTTTAAGATGAAGTTTTCCTATATGGTTTAGTTTTGTGTGTTTTTATTGAGTAGCCTATGTTGTTAATTTTCGGGTTGTAAATTAACTAAAGAAAACTTACACTGTTGTAATAACAAAGTTACAACAGTGAGAATAATAAAGACTAAAGATCGCCTCCTGGTCTAAATTTGATCAAAATTTTAAATGATCTGAGTAGTGGAGAAACGCGGGAGCTGGCTCAGTTCAAGGTCACCCGAGCGATGACGTCATCGAGGTCAATGACCTCACCGATGACGTCATTGATGACGTCATCGATGACGCAACCGATGACGTCATCACCAATGACGTCATTCTGTGACGTCACACCCATGACGTTGCAGAAATGACGTGGCGATGACGTCATCACCCCTTACGTCACCAAGATGACGTCATCGATGTCACAAAGGTCAAGGTCACGCTGAAACCTAAAATTTTTAGGCACTTTTGCTGTTTCTCGCACTACGCTCCGAGTTTCAGTCAGGTTTCAATGACCTTGACGACTTGGAGCGAAATTAGACGAGAAACAGCAAAAGTGCCGAGGAAACTCAAAGTTTGCAACGTGACTCTGCCTAAACCGTCATGTGACACCGCTCGAGTGACCTTGAACTGATACAACTCCCGCGTTTCATCATTACTGTAACCGCGATGCGCACCCTACGACAGACACCGAGCGACTGACTGTCCAGCCCCGCGCACTCTAGGTATATTGGCTCGAGAGACTAAGACTCTAAACCGTCAGGAATGGGAGTAACTAACTGAACTTTGCAAGGAAAAGTCATTTCTTCCAATATTCTAAACAAATCTTCATCAGTAAAACTTACATTAGTCTGTTTGGTATAAAACTTAGGGTGTCCGCGCAACAGCTTACGCCACTTAGCTAAAGTCGAAACCCGCTTGACCTTGAGCGGTGGACACTGAGCAGCCAATAAAGACTTAACACGGCTAAGTTTCTTACCCAAAGTGTCTCGCGACATGGCTTCCCCTCACAAAAGTCCGCACAATACTGAGAGACTGCTTGTAGCGCATGAGTCAAGGGAAAAGAGGTGGGGGAAACAGCAGGAGTGGGGGAAGGTCACAGTGGTGGGGGAAGGTGAGGCGGTACGCTGGAGTATCGCAGCACTTCACCATGAGCTGTCCTACAGTCAACACACTGTTCTCTTGGCCCGAGTTGGCACTAGAAGAAACATTTCTGTACAGCTTAGGCTGTGAGAGCCGAGGAAGCAAAGTCAAAGTGGAAATTGCGTTAAACTCCAAGATGAAGAGTCTCCTAAATAAACTAATTGTATCCCTGCAATCCCCTATAACTTTAGAGAAATACCACTTTATTAAGCGACACCTTATACTTTGGCAAAACGAAGTGGAAATGGAAAAGATTACAGTAAAATTAATTTAACTTAAAACTTGGACTGGACACTCATGGCGATACTACGTGGCGTGCAAACGCCACCCTAAACATTACAAGTCAGGTTATAAAGCACCTCTGGTACGATAACCGATGTGCTAGAGTTAAAGTGTGATGACCTTGAGTCAAAACACTGAAATACTACAAGTCGATATCGTCCCAGAGTTAAAGTGTAGTGACCTACATTCAGAACTTGTAAAATTACTTACATATAGAGAGCTAGAGAACAGCAAGACGCACCGCATGGAAGCCGGAGACATACTGGCGAAGCGGTGTTGTGCAGCCTAGGGACCCAGTTGTGGTGGGGGTATAGCCAACACTTAGAGTACAAGTGTTGTGGGTGACCTTGACCCACTTGACTAACCTGCCCCCCCCCCCCGACAAAAAGTGCGAGCCCCCCCCCCCCGGACAAAAAGTGCGAGCCCCCCCCCCCGAACTTTTTTCGGAAAAATTTTTGACCTTGACCAAAAAGTTTTTTGCTCCGGACGAGAAGTGACCCCCCCCCGAACTTTTTTTTCGGAAAAATTTTTGACCTTGACCAAAAAGTTTTTTGCTCCGGACGAGAAGTGACCCCACCCCCGAACTTTTTTTTCGGAAAAATTTTTGACCTTGACCAAAAAGTTTTTTGCTCCGGACGAGAAGTGACCCCCCCCCCGAAACCCCCACTCCCACCCCCACCCCCACCCCCACCCTGATATCCTGGGCGTGGCAGCCCCGGTGGGGATATAAGGGGGCCCGGCCAGAGCCGGCTCGCAGTCCGCTCCCGCGCGTTGAACGTGAACGATCGGGACGGACCGCCATAGGCATCACTAAACATTGAATGGCGCCTTCAGTGTTTAGCGAAGTCTACTCTAACTTTAAGACTTGTATTAGTTGTAAGATATTGCGCTTGCGTTTGGGTATTGCGAATTGTTTTATATGAGAGTGTTTTACTTGTACCCTACGTCTCCTGTGTGTCTTTTATCCTTTGTGTCTTGTTTGTTATATGTGTTTAATGTGTATGTGCTTGTTCCAGCATTGACTACGTTGAGCTCAATTGTGTGTTGTAAGTGTGTTATGTTTCTAAAGTGTATACGCTTGTTTTAGCAATCCCCCTTGAGCTTTTTCAATGCTCAAAGTAAATTGTAACGTCAGGGAACTGGAGTAGGCCCCCGTGTAAAGCCACTTTTAATAATTGGTAGGCTCCTGCCAGGCATGCAAAAGGTTGCGGATAGCATTTGGGAGCATGTCCGTTTGTACGCTGGCATGCAAAAGGTTGCGGCGGCCTCTGCACTCGGACGAGGACGTAAGCCACTAGGGTGTCCTCAGTTAGTTTCCCTTCTGGAAACTTAAAATTATGTAAATAAATCTTTGTTAGCTATTTGTGTTTTTAGTCCCCAAGGCCCCCGAACATTCGTGGTTCGCCATGGATGTACGGGGGCCGAAATTTTTTAATGTCCGTGTGGCCTTGACCCACAAAGACTTGTAAAAATTGAATGCATTGCTAAATTAAAAATATTAAAGATAGGTTACGGGAGTAGGCCCTCGTGTAAAGCCTATTTTAATTATCGGTAGGCTCCTGCCAGGCATGCAAAAGGTTGCGGATGGCATTTGGGAGCATGTCCGTTTGTACGCTGGCATGCAAAAGGTTGCGGCGGCCTCTGCACTCGGACCGAGGACGTAAGCCATTAGGGTGTCCTCAGTTTGTTTCCTCCTGGAAACTCAAAATTATGTGAATGAATCTTTGTTAGCTATTGAAAAGACAATGCAGTAAATGTTTACAAGTCTCGCGTGGCGAAGGGTACACGACATTGGATGTTGCCCTGTTGTCATAGTTGGGTCTCTTCAGAGGCTACAGCGATGACAACCCAAGTGCCCCAGGTGGGGCTTAATTTTTTTAAAGTTTTTTCGTGACCTTGACCTAAATACAGTAATGAACTCCCCCCCCCCTCCCCCACCCCCTCCCCCACCCCCTCCCCCACCCCCTCCCCCACCCCCTCCCCCACCCCCTCCCCCACCCCCTCCCCCACCCCCTCCCCCACCCCCTCCCCCACCCCCTCCCCCCCCCCGAACTTTTTTTGAGAAAAAATTTGGACCTTGACCAAAAAGTTTTTTGCTCCGGACGAGAAGTGCCCAAACAAAAAAAATTTGTACAAAGTAGTGGATTTAGACCAAAGATCATTGGTTTATCAAACCTGTTGAAGAATAAATTGAAAATGGGTGTTTAAAAGCCAAATCTACTACATGATTGATAAACTGGATGTATATGACGTCACCTTCCCCCACCCTTCAACCTCGGGTATAAAGGGACCCGGTTGAGCGCGCTGCTCATTATTGCGTGGACATTCACCGAGTGCACACTCAAAGCCAAACTGTAAAAAAATGGCTCTTTGCGATATTTGTGGTGAGTTTTTCCAAGATGAAGATATCTTTGTTTTACACCGAGAATTGCATCATGAAGAGAACAGAAAAGAAGAGATTGTTGTAAGTGAAGAAGACTTGGATGCGTTTGATCGGTTATTGGAAAACTACCAGAAGCAGATGGACGACTGTGATAGCTATCTACAGTTACACCGAGAATTGCATCGTGAAGAGGACAGAAAAGAAGAGATTGTAGTAAGTAAAGAAGACTTGGATGCGATTGATCGGTTTTTGGAAAAACCCCAGAAGCAGAAGGAGGACTGGGCTAGCTATTTACAGTTAATGCAAAGAAGAAGACCAAGTGTTATTCAATTCGCCGGAGCTGGACCATCTACAGCTGGAGGGTTTATTCAAGAGGAAATGAAAGAAAAAGTGGAAGATTTAAAACAACTGCGTACCCAAGAAGTGGATATGGAAGAAGAGGATACAGAAGAAGTGGAAGATATAAGACAACTGTGCACCACAGCCTTGCCAGGACCAGTTGTAACTCATTTCAAAATTAATAATGTGCAATTGGAATTGGAAAACTTTATAACCCAAGCTAAAAATCTAGTTGTAAAAACATTGATGGAAGAATTGGCAAGATTGAACTTTATTAAATTTGGATTGGTGTTGGAGGCTATGTTTACTAATACCGATGGTGAAAACTCACCGAGAGCATTTATCGCTAAAAACCGAACCCTTACAACCGCATCTGATATTAACGAAATTCTAGAAGAATGTTTGAATGAACTGCTAATGAAACTCCAAGAACACGAAGGAAGAGGATCTGGCTGGACGCTATCATCGATTGAAGGTATGGATGTGAGGGTTCACAAGCATGGATATGGTATGAGAGGTAGCAGCTTTATCCCTGTACCAAAGGCGATCCGAGATACTAAATCATGTATCAATGTGAAAAATGAGGACAATGAATGTTTCCGGTATGCAATGTTAGCAAAATACGTGGGACATAATGCTATTAGACCTAGCATAGCATACGAAGCTGTTCAACACCGCTATAACTTTCGAGGAATGTCGTATCCTGTGAGTCTTGATCAAATTACTAAATTTGAGAAACAAAATCCAGGTGTTTCTGTTAACGTGTTCGGCTTAGATGATTCAAACAATGTGTATCCACTACGAGTAGTAAAAGTAGAGCAAAGTAACCATACCGATTTATTATTGATAACCAAAGGTGAGATTTCACATTATGTTTATATTAAAAACTTTGAATCTTTGGTTGTACGACAAGTGTCAAAACAAAATCGTAAGATAACAATATGCAAGAGATGCTTTTGTTTTACATGCAAGGAATTCAGACGTGGAGGATTGGAATGGTTGTTGGAACACCAGCGGCTTTGTAATAACAACTATGAAGTGAAGATTAGCCTGCCACCACCATCTAGAGCATGCGTCCAGTTTAAGAAGACAGTTCACCAATACAGGATTCCACTAGTTATCTACGCTGATTTCGAATCCACGTTAGTACCACAGGAGCTTCCAGATGGTGAGGTGACTAGAAGAACCAAATATCAATTGCATCAACCGAACAGTTATTGCTTATTGGTGAAATCTACTTTGCCTGAAGAACAGTTGCAAGAGTATGGCTTAACATCCACTCCAATACTCTACCGTGGGGAAGAAGCCGCTAAGTATTTTGTAGACCAGTTGTATGACATTGCTGAAAAGGTGCAACGCTTATTCGGTAATGTTTTACCTATGGAACCTTTGAACCAAAATCAACAAGAAGAATACAATTCAGCAACAAGATGTTACTTATGCAAGAAGAGCTTCAGTGAAGAAAATCAAAAAGTAAGAGATCACGATCACCTGACAGGGTTATACAGAGGAGCTGCTTGTAATTCATGCAATATAAATTACAAACTGCCAAACTTTATCCCTGTCGTGTTACACAATCTTAGCGGCTATGACTCCCACTTCATTATCCCAGAGTTAGGACGAGATGATGGAAAAATCGAAGTATTAGCTGAAACATTGGAGAAGTACATCAGTTTCTCAAAAACAGTAGGTAAAATTAAACTTCGCTTCGTAGACTCTTATAGATTTATGCCATCTAGTTTGAGCAAATTGTCTGAGAACCTAAGAAGAGAAGACCTAAAAGAAACCAGCAAAATTGTACCTGAAGATAAATTGGACTTAGTAATGCGTAAAGGAGTGTTCCCCTATGATTACATAACTTCTGCAGAAAAATTTGAAGAAACCAGTCTGCCACCGATTGAAGCCTTCAATAGCAAGTTAAATGAAAGTGCAATCACCGTTGAAGACTACAATCATGCTTGTAATGTTTGGAACCAACTAAACATTCAAACCTTAGGGGAATATTCCGACTTTTACATAAAATTGGACGTAACTCTGCTGTGCGATGTGATGGAAGAATTTCGAAACACCTGCTTCTCAGCCTATGGACTGGACCCTCTACACTCGTACACATCTCCAGGATTAGCATGGCAAGCTATGCTAAAGTCAACCAACTGTCGACTGGAACTTCTAACGGATATTGATATGGTGCTCATGATAGAATCTGGTGTACGGGGCGGTTTGACACAAGCTGTAACACGTCATGTCAAAGCTAACAACAAGTACATCCCAGACTTCGACGAGAGACAACCATCGGTCTACCTAGGCTACTTTGACGCAAACAACCTTTATGGTTGGGCAATGTCAAATCCGCTTCCCTACGGTGACTTTAAATGGATCGACCCGGCCACCATCGGTGACATCTCACAGATTCCAAAGAATGGTCCAAAAGGCTATATTTTGGACTGTGATTTCGAATATCCGGAGCACCTTCATGACCATCACTACGACTTGCCTCTCCTAGCCAAGACTGAAGTTTCACCGACAGGAAGATGGCCGAAATTGATGATGACATTGGAGAATAAAGATCGGTATGTGGCTCACTACTGGGTAGTTCAACAAGCTCTTGAATTGGGTCTACGTGTAGTGAGAATTCATAGAGCAATTGAATTCACCCAGTCTTGTTGGTTGAAACCATATATTGATTCCAACACTACAAGAAGAGCAGCAGCAACATCAGCATTTGAAAAGGACTTTTACAAATTGATGAACAACGCCATCTTCGGGAAGACCTTAGAAAACAAAAGAAAACACAAGATTGTAAAATTAGTAAGTGATCCTAAGAAATTGGAAAAATTAGTGCAAAAACCAAATTTTGGAACATCCATGATTATAAACGAAGATCTAGTTGCCGTCAGTATGAAGAAAACAACAATAGTGATGGATCGTCCGTTATACATTGGAATGTCGATTTTGGATATAAGTAAAACTCTGATGTATGATTTCCATTACAACAAAATGGTTAAACACTACGGAAGAGACAACATTGGAGTTGCATACATGGATACCGACGCGTTTATCTACTGGATAAAGACTTTGGATATGTATGAAGACCTGAGGAGTTTCCCATACAAAGACGATTTTGACTTCTCTGACTATCCGAAGAACCATCCGAATTACAATGAAAAGAATAAAAAAGTAATCGGAAAATTTAAAGATGAAGCAAATGGAATGCCTTTAGAAGAAATAGTGGCACTGATGGCAAAATTGTATTCATTTAAAATGTACAACGAGAACAACACACCGACAGTCAAGAAAGCAAAAGGAGTCAAAACATCGTACTTGAAGAAACATGTGACATTTGACCATTACAAGACCTGCTTGTTTGAAGATTCTACAATGTCTGCAACGTTCAACACTATCAGAAGCTTTAAACATGAGGTCTACAGTGTCACTGAAGTTAAAAGGGCACTATCAGCTCGAGATGATAAAAGGCGTATTATGCCGGATAAAATTCACACTCTTCCTTTTGGCCACTACTCTCTAAACCCTATCGACTAGTAACCTATTCTTCGCCCTTCTTCAACTTCGACCTTATTCCTTTCTCCTTCCGTAAAAAAATGGGGAACACGGCAAGTCAAACGCCGTGTTCCCCATTTTTTTACACAAGTTTGGATGACCTTGACCTATATAAATGTTGTGAATATTTAAGACAACATTCATTGTGATTATACATGTGATACATGAAACATTCAAACCTGCAATATGAAGGACTTGAAGCAAGAAATTGTCAACGAACTTCATAAACCTGCAAGAAGAAAGTTTCCACGAAGAAATACAGTGATAAAAGGAATAAATGATTTATATCAAGCGGATTTAATCGAAATGATTCCTTATAGTAAACAAAATAGAGGATTTAAATACATATTGACTATTATTAATAAATTGTTTTTCAAAAATGGCAGATGCTTTACCACTAAAAGATAAAAGTGGCAAAAGTGTTACAAAAGCAATGGAAACAGTTATACAAAGAGACAAACATACTATAAAACATTTACAAACTGATGATGGAAAAGAATATTTTAATAAGGAATTTGCAAATTTAATGAAAAAACACAACATTAACCATTACTCAACCAATTCAGAGGTAAAAGCATCAATAATTGAAAGATTTAACAGAACTTTAAAAGGTGCGATGTATAAGATGTTTTCCAACAGAGGATCACACGTATGGATTGATATGTTACCAAAACTTTTAAGCGATTACAATAACAAGTTTCATAGAACTATTGGTATGAAACCAAGCCAGGTGACTAATAAAAATGAAAAACTTGTATTAAAACGTATAAAAATGAATACTAAACCAAGAGTTGAAAAACTAAAGCCTAAAAGGTTTAATGTTGGTGATAAAGTGCGAATAAGCAAATACAAAGGTGTATTCAGTAAAAGATATCTTCCAAACTGGACAAATGAGGTATTTACTGTATTTAAGGTGCAACCTACAATACCAGAAACTTACATTTTAAAAGATAATAAAGGACAATTGCTGGAAGGAGGGTTTTATGGACATGAAATGTTAAAATCAACAGTAGGTGATGTATATTTAGTCGAAAAGGTGTTGCAACGAAAAAAGGATAAGGTTAAAGTACGATGGTTAGGATTTAATAAGACGGAAGATTCTTGGATACCTAAAAAGGATCTAATATAATGATAGAGCATCATTTTGGGTTGAACCATTACAAAGGATGGAGATAATACCACAAAAAGACAATTTTACTTTTAATAATATAGATGAACTCACAGTGGATGGTTCTCAATTCAATACTGGGAAAAACGGTGTTTTGTTACCAAACACGGTGCGTTGTCTGGTTACCGGTCCTTCTAATTGTGGAAAAACAAATGTAGTATTCAATTTGATTACAAATCCTAAAGGATTACGTTTTAATAATTTATATGTATTTTCAAAGTCACTACAACAACCAAAATATCAGTTATTGGAACAAATACTCAATAATGTGCCTGAAGTTAAATATTTTAAATTTAACGCGAGCGAGAGTGTCATGCAACCGCAAGAGGCTAAACCATTCTCAGTATTCATATTTGACGATGTATCTTGTGAAAATCAAAATACAATAAGAAATTACTTCGCCATGGGTCGACATAACAACATAGATAGCATTTATATTGGTCAAACTTACAGCAAAATACCGAAACAGCTCATTAGAGACAATGCAAACATGTTAATTGTATTTAAACAGGATGAAACCAACCTAAAACACATATATTATGACCATGTAAGTGCGGATATGCCATTTGAACGATTTAAAGAGTTGTGTGGAAAGGCTTGGGCTGAAAAGTATGGGTTTTTAACAATTATGAAGGAACAACCGCTAAACAATGGTCGATACAGGATAGGATTTGATAAATTTATACTAATACACTGATCATGATGTAAAACATTCATTGTTGTACAACACGTCTTGCTACAAACATGGTTAACCAAGAAAAGGTAATAAAGGAAATAAAATCACTTAGTGATTCTATTCGAGATAAAAACAGAGCATTAAAATTAGGTATTAGCGAAAGGGAGAAATTTCTTGAATCTACTTTTAAACCTATTACTGAACCCTTGAAACAATTAAACAAAAAATTTGCTAAACCCGTTTTGGAAGGAGATGCAATTGCACCTATTACAAAGTTTGAAAGAGAAAATGTAAAATCAGAAGATTTTAGTGATGAAGACCTGGAATCCTCTACATATAGTGGTTTTACCGGTGAAGAACCTGAAAGAGAGCTAGAATCACCAGACTATAGTGGTATAAGAGAATTATATGAAGTAAAAGCTAAAAGAGGGCATGAAGATGTATCAACTGCTAGTGAAGAGGAAAAAGAAGAAGAAGCAAGGGAAGGTCCGTCAAACATAAGCTTGTTGGGTGAAAACATTCATAACAAAGGACCTTTAGGAAGGAAATACATGATAAAAATGTTAGCTGGAATAAATCCTAATAAAAACTACCATATTTATGGAGTAAGATTAACAGAAGAAGGTTTAATGGTTGGTAATAGCCCGGTAAACATTGATGAAGATGATAATATTATTGTTGGTGATCAAAGATATAAGGGCACAAGAGGATTATTTGAATTATTATTTGAAAAAAAGCCTTTAGAATTGTTAGTTAAAGAAGAAGACATGGAAGCATATAAACAGATTTTGGAACACACCAATGCATACAGGAGGAAGTATTTAGCTGACCAACCAGTTTTTAGATCTAGGTCTTTAAAATATAGAGAATTTGTATCCAAGTTAATACCAACAACGAGAAGACAACCAATGCTGATAATGCCAAGAAAACCTGTAAAACGAAGGTTTGTGTCATCCACTTTGGATATAAGTGCTCCAGAACCAAGAAAAAGAAACAAATCTGTTACAGGTACAGGTTTAATGAAGAAACTATATAACACAAATGTGATTTATTACAATAATATCAATAAATTGGTGGATAGAATGAAACTAATACATGAAGCTAAAGAAGCGGGTCATACTGGATTGGAAAACGAATGGGTGGCTTTAGTGGATGAACTCCGAAACCGTGGGGTAATCTTATAAAAAATGCGTTGCTCCCTAAAATACTATTCAGTTGCACCATGAGTGTCGACAAGTTCGGACGTTATTCCTCGGATGGATTATATTACGCAAATAATTTAAAAAGAGGTGCTGGTTTACCACAGACACCTGATGGAGATTATGATATGAGTAATAAAAGGTTAAAAAACATAAAAGATCCTATGGATGAAAATGATGCAATAAATTTAAAAATATTAAAGGAAAAGATATCACCAACATTAAGACTGCACAATAACACATATGACGCAGAAAATCATAGAATTATCAACGTTGGTAAACCAAATCAAAACGATGATGCAATAAACAAAGGTTATTTGTCATCTGAATTAAAGAATACGTTAAAATTCAATGGGAAAACGTATAGTGCTAACAATAAACGTATATCCAACGTAGATGATCCTAAAGATGCAAAAGACAGCGTAAATAGACGCTATTTACATTCCTTGATACCTGAAAAGACAAAAGATGGATTTTCTTTTTATAAATTTGTTATTAACGATATAGGTTATCCAAAAAATGAAAATGATGCTGTAAATTTGAAATATATCAAAGACCATTGTATTACACGCGATGTTGGAGTTATAGATTGTTTTGGTAATTGTTTAGCAAATGTTAAAGATGGTTCGGCGCCATCAGATGGTGCAACAGTGGGTCAAATGATGGAAACCTTAAAACAAGAAACAACCTCTTTTGTAAAACAAGATCAAGTAGTATCGAAGCAAGGGGATGAATTTGTTCAAGGTAATGAAAAATTTAATTTATTAACATACAAAAATAATGCTTGGGATTGCATGGGTAAAGGGTTATCAAATATGAGATTGGGTTATACTGCTCGAGATGCAGCTGCTTTATCACAAACCGTACATCTAGATCCAGATCATTCTTTTAGATTTTTTACATGTAATGGTAAAGTAATAAAAAACTTGCATAATGGAAGAGATCCAAATGATGCTGCAACTGTAGGACAAACATTACAATATGACGGTAAAAATAAAGAGTTTATTCATAATAAGCAAAGATTTAAATTAATGGATGTAAATGATTATCAAAATATACTAATTGCAGATCCAAATTCATTTAGCGGATTTAGAAAATTGTCTGGTGAAGAATTTATTCATAAAAATCATGTATTTAGAAATGAAGCAGACAGAGCATTAATCAGTGCAGATTTAAAATATTTTAAATGTCCTGGGAATGATGAAAATGTAACTGATGAAGACTAAGAATTTGTATAAAACTGATATGGGTTAGAAATCGGGGACTAATATTATAAAAATGGGTTACACTCTAGAATGTTATTCAGTTGCACCATGAGTGTTGACAAGTTCGGACGGTATTCATCGGATGGATTATATTACTCTAATATTTTAAAAAGAGGTGTTGGATTACCACAAACACCTGATGGAGATTATGATATTAGTAATAAACGGTTAAAAAACATCAATGATCCCACAGATGAAAACGATGCAATAAATTTAAAAGTATTAAAAAAAGAGATATCACCAACGCTGAAACTAGACAAAAACACTTATAACGCGGGTAATCATAGAATTTCCAACGTTGGTAAGCCAAATCAAAACGCTGATGCAATAAACAGAGGTTATTTATCATCAGAATTGAAGAATACGTTGAAATTCAATGGAAAAACATATAATGCTGAAAATCGACGTATATCCAACGTAGCAGACCCTGTAGATGAACAAGACAGCATAAATAGACGCTATTTACATTCTATAATACCTGAAAAGACAAAAGATGGGTTTTCTTTTTATAAATTTGTTATTAACGATATAGGTTATCCAAAAAATGAAAATGATGCTGTAAATTTAAAATACATCAAAGATCATTGTATTACACGTGATGTAGGAGTTATTGACTGTCTTGGTAATTGTTTAGCGAATGTAAAAGATGGTTTTGCACCATCAGACGGTGCAACGGTGGGTCAAATGAAGGAAACTTTAAAACAAGAAACCTCCGGTTTTGTGAAACAAAACCAAGTAGTAACACGTCAAGGAGATGTATTTGTACAAGGAAATAAAAAGTTTACTTTACTTGAAGAAAACAATTATGTTTGGGATGGTAAAGGAAAGTTATTGACAAATTTAGGTATTGGTGAAAATCCTGGTGATGCTGTTACTTATGAACAGATAATACAATTAGAGCCAACTGGAAAAAAATGGTGGAATTGTGATAACAAACGATTAACAAATGTTGCAGACCCTGACTATGCCGATAACGCTGTAACTGTTAATTTTCTTGTTAAAGTAATAGGTAATTTGTTATTTGATATGCATAATTATATTGCAGCAGGACAACATAAACCTATTGACGAAAAAATGAGAAGTACATGGATTAAACAAGAAATTCTTTACAAATATTTTTTTAATCATAACACACAAAAGTTTAGATCATCAGATTGGGGTACTTTTGATATTTAATTAAATAACACCATAAATTACATCATTTATGTGCAACCTGTCATAGAGGTAACACATGGGTTACGCTTTTCGAATATAAAAGACAATCATGGCGTTTCATTACACCAGTCCATATCGAGACACTATACGGAAAGGAGGCGGTATCACGTCCACAGCGGTTTCTCTGTTAAGTAAAGCTTTAAATCGTATTCCAGTAGGATCTATCGTAAACAGAGCAATAGACGCTTTACCATACGAATTTCACATACCGGGAGGTTATCAGTATTGCGGACCAGGAACGAAATTGCAAAAACGACTGGAAAGAGGTGATCCAGGCATAAATAAGTTAGATCAGGCTTGTAAAGAACACGATATCGCATATTCCACATTTACCGATTCAAAAAATAGGTCAATCGCCGATAAAAAGCTAGCAAATATAGCTTGGCAACGAGTAAAGTCTAGTGACGCTAGTATTGCGGAAAAAGCAGCAGCTTTAGCGGTAACAGCAGGTATGAAGGCTAAAACAGCGGTAGGAGGTGGTAAAAGGAGGGGTAGAAATAAAAAAGGATCAACCATGAAGAAACATGGTGGTAATATTAGACTAAAAAGACGTTCTACGAAGAAAAATAATAAAAAACCGACAATATGGTCAATGGTAAAAAACGGGGCAGGTCTATACCTAAGACCGTATCGTGCATATTAAATAAAAGAAATCAATTAGTTATACCACATAAAGCGTTGACTAATGTTGAATTATTCAGATATATTTCCTGTTTAAAAATACCATTTTTTCGCGGAGTATTTATGAAGGACAGTTTACCAAAGAAAATATGGAAAAATGAGACTGGAATCGTAAATTTGGATAATACTGAAGGGCCCGGCACCCATTGGGTGTGTTATAAGAAACTGAATAGCAATGTATATTATTTTGATAGTTTCGGTAACCTGCCACCACCAAAAGAACTTCAAGATTACTTTAAATCTGCTAAAAACATATATTACAACTATAAAAGAGAACAACCTGATAATACTTCAATATGCGGCCATTTATGTTTGGAATTCCTAGCTAAAAGTATCAGTCACTATTGAGATGTCTTCCTATACGGTATCATTAACAGGAAAATCGTCCACTTTACGAAGTATCCTTTTTCCAGCGTTACGCTTGCAAAAAGGAAGATTTTGGGAGGCAGCACTGTTAGATTTTACAACTTACAAATCTTTTCCCAATGTTACGGAAGGTAAAAATAACTTATTGCATTATTATAAAGGAAAAGATGCCAGTGGTAAGTTTACAGACATAGAAGAGTGCAGTTTACCCACAGGTTCTTATGAAATTGATCATATTAATGAATTTTTGCAAAATAAAATGGGAAAAGACAATATATCGCTAAAAGGTAATAACAATACAATGAAAGCTGAGCTTACTTCAAAATATTATATAGATTTCACTAAGCCAAACTCAATTGGTGATTTATTAGGATTTCCCAAAGATGGAGCAATTTTAGAACCAAATAAAACACATTCCGGTAAACAAACTGTAACAATATTAAAAGTCAATAGTATAGACATAACTTGTAACATTATACGAGGAGCTTACAGAGATGGAGCAAATACTCATATAATACATACTTTTTACCCCAGTGTACCGCCTGGATTTAAAATTGTTGAAAAGCCACAAAACCTGGTATATCTACCGTTGAACACCACTTTCATTTCAGACATCGTGTTGAACGTATTGGATCAAGACGGTAACTTGATAGATTTCCGAGAAGAGCCTATTACGGTTAGACTACATTTAAAATCGACACTTTAATACAAAACCATGGGTTTAACATTTAAAAGCGAACAACCTACGGGAAACCGCATTAGTAGCTCTTCAGCTGTGGAGGAGTTAACACGCGAGAACATTCGTTTCTTAGAGAGAATTGGATTAAAATTAACCGATTATGGATATACTGGATATAGCGCAGGGTCCGACATTCGACGAAACCCTATGGGAAAAAGAATATCACACCCACAACCCTTACACTTCATCAAAATTAAACAATAACGATGAAATTCGTATTCCCATACAAAATCAAGACATTTACACATTACCATGTGAAAGTTACTTGTATATTGAAGGAAAAGTTACTAAAAAGGATGGTACTACTACTGGTACAACAGTTCCATTTATAAATAATCCTATGGCTTTCCTGTTTGATGAAATTAGATATGAAATATCAGGTGTAACAGTTGATTCCACTAAAAAAGTAGGTATTGCAACAACTTTGAAGGGATTAACATCTATATCACCTAATGAAACCAATTAAATACAACCTGCAGGATGGGTTTTACCTGCAAAAGACACAATCACTCCAGATACAAATGGAAATTTTGATTTTCATATTCCGTTACGTTTGTTGCTTGGTTTTGCTGAAGATTATAGGAAAATAATATTAAACGTTAAACAAGAATTAGTTTTGTTGAGATCTTCAAACGATAAAGATATTATTAAAGCTCCAGACGGTACAACAGATGCAACTTTAGAATGGAAATTAACATTAGACAAAATTGTATGGAGAGTTCCACATGTTAAATTAGCTGACGAGCATAGAATGCTACTATTAAGAAAGTTAAAGGCTGATCGTGATATTGTAATTCCTTTTAGAAGTTGGGAATTTCATGAACATCCCAGCTTGCCAACTACGGATCGACACACTTGGACAGTTAAAACATCTAATTATGTGGAACGAGCCAGGTATATTATATTTGGTTTACAAACAGGCAGAAGAGACACCATCACCAAACATGCAGGCCAATTTGATCATTGCAACTTGAAAAATATTAAAGTTTATTTAAATTCACAATTTTTTCCATACGATAATTTAAATGTGTCATTCGCTAATAAAAAGTACAGCATATTGTACGATATGTATGCAAGATTCCAAAGTTCATATTATGGTAAAACGAATGCACCTTTACTATCACCAGAAAAATACTTAGATGGTTACCCTATAGTTGTAATCGATTGTTCTAAACAAAATGAATCGGTAAAATCATCAAGTGTAGATATAAAAATAGAAATGGAATTCAACGCGCCTATACAGGCTAATACAACTGCATACTGTTTAATTCTACATGATAAAATCGTAACATACACACCTTTAACTGGAATTGTTAAAAATGTATTGTAAAAGACCGGTTTTCCTACATTCCAATGCATTCCGCGAGTATAAAAGCAGAGCGTTCAGCTCGCTCCTCATCAGTTTGTTGCCTGTTGTTGTATGGGTAGCATCTTATTCAATATGGCTTCTCCTAGTGGTACACAAGAAAATGTAGTAGATATTGAGAAGGAGATATCCGACTTTTTAGATCTTCAAGGTCAACCGGAGGGAGATAAACACAACGCTTGCGGACAACTCCACGCCAGTAATAATGTTGAAGAAAAAGGTAAAAGAAGAAATAATGCACACAAGAGGAAAAGGGATATTGAAGATAATATTTCTCCTAACATATTAAGTGAGGTATTCTTGCGAATATTTTACCCAATCTCTTCAAGTTTGGACAAAAGTGTTTTAATCGGTGTTATGAAATCTACAGATTATTCCCCTACTGTAATTTTAACTCATGGACCCAAAATGATTTTGTTTACGGACACTGCTTGGGAATCGTTTATGAAACACTTGCATCTGCTAGAATGCTATTTAAGTAGTAACATGTTTGGAAGAAAGACAAGAGTAGGCCTTTTGGATTCAAATGTGGAAATCGATATTGTTAAACATCGTGGTGATCATCAGTTGCGGTTTAGAGACACAACAAGACATGATAACAAGATTCAACTTAATCGAGAAGAGTTTTTTATTCTAACTTGTGCAACTGAACCAATAACGAGATACTTGAGACAACTGGTGTTTTCAAGTTCAATTATTAAAGATTATCTGGAAGACACTTTGGACAAACAACCGGACGCACCTATATTGTACGGACCTGTAGATACTTCTATATTCAATAGGGTTCCTCATGAAGTACAAATGTGGAGACAATTGGAAAAGTACGCTCAACTACATAAGAAATCAGTAAAACGTGAAAAAGAGGAAGAAGAAGGAGGAGAAGAATCAAGTGTTAGTGATGAAAATGAAAACAAGGAAAATGTAAAGATGGAAACCTAAATGACAATTAACTACACAGCAATGGTTAATTTTTAAAACAATATCAAACACTTTGTGGGGTTAGGCCTACCGGGGACGGTGCCCACGTTAAATATACACCAACGCGCCAACAACTGTACGGCCGGGTATAAAAGTCGTACCTACCGTGGTGTGGAAATCAGTTGACCTTTGGACTTCGTCATGAGCAGACGAGTGATCTTCGCAATGGACAAGGAAGAAGAACAAGTAAAGTCCAAACCTGGTATAATTGAGTTCCAAGCGTTTCGGGGTAATGATGATAGATTTATCATAAAAGAACTTGTGTTTTTTGACATCAATACAAGTGTTCCTTATTCGTTTTTATTTAAACCACCATGTTCTTATTCATCTTTAACTAGTAAAGCCGCTACTACCAACAGATGGATTTCAAAACACTTCCATCATATCGATTGGTATGATGGTTTTACAAGTTACACGGACTTGTATCACATTATGCATCACTTTTCAGACAAGTTTACCAATATTTACACAAAGGGGCTGGAAAAGAAAAGATGGATCGAAGGATTTACTCATGTTCCGGTTAATGATGTGGATTTGGATAAAAACTACAAGTATACGATGGAAAATGTTTGTATTTGTACTAAAAGTCCAGAACATGAAAAAGATAGACATTGCGCTTTAAAAAACGCCTATAAACTCGCATCTTACCTTCAAAGTGGGGAAATGGGGAGTGGTGGGGGTAACGGGGGTTATATAAGTGAGGAGCAGACCGGGACCTGGCATGAGTATTACTCGAGATTCCGAGACGACAACATCTCCCAGCAAGAAGACGAAGAAGACGATCTATAACTTGACCATGGCATCTCACCAGTTCCTGCAAACTTTGGTTGAGCAGTTCAATGCTCACTCCAAATCTACCATACTACCCGTCAAGAAGTGTTCCGAACTTAAAGACGAGAAGCACTACATTATCCACGCCATGAAGAAGATTGAGACTACAGTTGGAGAGGCCATCTGCTGCAGTCTTAGCGAGGCACCATTCACTCCGGGGGATGAGCCCAAGTTCCAAGTCTACCTGCCGAAACGGTTCGTCCATCTCCTCCAGAACGAGGATCTGCGCTCCATCCAACCCGGCTGTCTCTACCTGGTTTCCCACGGTTGCACGGGTAGCAATTCCACCGAGTTGACCATCCACATCGCCGACAAGCAGCAGTGTTAGATTTAAGTTTTACTGTTGTACATATGTTATTGTAATGTTTTATAAATAAATAAACCATAAAAGACAAAAAAAGAATACAAAAAGGCGAAAAATGCAACATATCAATATGTGAAGTTTGTCACATATTGATATGTTGCATTTTTTTTTTAAACTTCGCGGGTGACCTTGACCTTTGACCTTTGCATTTCACAGTTACCCCCCCCCCCACCACGCTACAAGTCAAACCTGCTTGAATGCAAAACACCCCCACCACTTTTTCATATACCTCCAAGTGCTGTGCCTCGTCTTCATTTCAACTCCAGCAGCCAACAGAACAACATCAGTATGTCTCTGAACGTAAGCTGTGCCAGCTATGAGGAGGTGACGATCAAAACGCAACAGGAGCTGAACGACTTGTACAAGGAGTTGCAGCTGATGGTGGCAAGAGGCTACCGTATAAACGTGCAAGTCTACGCTTGCAATATACGGAATCTTCGGCAGCCGAAGGAAGAGCCTGGACATTCCTCTTCAACGACAGCTTCCTCACCGGCGTCGATGAAGACCGAGCCAGACAACTTGGATTACTTCAGCTGACTAGCGGTTGTCTTCCTTGTCCTTACAATTGTAGAATATGTTTATTTCTTCATTATATTAAAGAAGTAAAAAGAGCAAAACCACCTATCTTGTTACTGACATATATGCTCAGTAACAAGATAGGGTTTTTTTTTTAAAACACAATTTGAATGACCTTGAAACTTCCCCCTCCACTGATTCGCTACCCCCACCACTTCACTGTTGATATACATGAGACAACATAATTAGATACCTCATTCCTTCTTCAACAGCCAAACCTACAACATCGACAATGGCTAACCTACCAACAGATGAAAGATGTCCTCACGCATGCTGTGACTTCGTACACGAGCTAGAGAAGAGGATGCAAGAGAGGGCGATAAGAAGAAAGCAGATCCACTCAGAAAATATCATGATAGTATCTTTTGTTGTTCGGCCTTATCATGGTTGTACTGTTCATACTGTACGGCATAGTTACATGTGTCGGCAAGGT
This sequence comes from Neoaliturus tenellus, assembly GCA_030545055.2. NCBI lineage: Eukaryota > Metazoa > Arthropoda > Insecta > Hemiptera > Cicadellidae > Neoaliturus > Neoaliturus tenellus. The sequence continues at coordinate 254,934,851 of CM061533.1, read as the reverse complement.
TGCAGAAGAAAACGTCCGCCACCATCAGTTGGAAAATTTCAATATTACTTTCTAGGTTTTCTTTTTTTTAAAACTCCATTTGGATGACCTTGAACTTTCTCCCTCCACTCCTTCCTTTTTTTTAAAACCCAATTTAAATGACCTTGAAATTTCCCCCTCTACTTTTCGATAATGTTACAACTGACTGCAGCTCACCTCATTCCTTGCTTAGCTGCCATGGCGGAAGGAACTCTTTCTCAAGTTGACTCCACTACTGACGAAGCATTTCCCTTGCGGTGGACTGTTCATTTACAGGATGCGACAGAAGTCGAAGTCTTGTATCAAAAATTACTCAATGTCAACGGGAACCCTGGACCTCTTGAATGTAGAATGGATTTGAATTTTGATGCAACCAGGGTCGGCACAGAACCTTCAACTTCAAGCCAGCCTCAGCAACGAGATTTTACACATTTATACACTCCAATATCACCGGAAGGTGTAACTGTCTGCGAGGCTGACTCAACTACACGTTATGTTCAGCCGAAGCCTTGGGTGTTGATTATTAACAATGTGTACAAAGTGGAATTGGTATGTAATAGATTAAAGGAGTTGATGGTACAAGATCCAGGCCTGCGCTTTCAAATAGATATACATTTCATCTGGAGAGCACCTGCTCGGGGCTCTTCGTCTGACAGCTCTCCAAGTACGACGGACGAGTCATCTTTTTTAAAACTCCGTTTGAATGACCTTGACCTTTCCCCTCCACTGAGTTTATTTAAGGTGCACTCTCACTGACTACAGCATCATTTCATCGCGCACCTTCACCGCAGCAACATGGAGAGTCAACTCAACTACTGTTGCGAACAGAAATGTTTTTCATGGCCGAATGACATTGATGTGGTGGATGGCCTGGCTTGTAGAACATGTGAAGCTTTTGGTCAGTGCATGTGTAAGTGCAAGTCTTGGAAGAAGCCGAAACCGAAGTTGAAGACATTCCATGTGTACCAAATGAGAGGGCATAAGTACACTTGTTGCCCTGAACGTTGCATTGAATTCAAACTAAAACAGCTAACTGGCTGCAAATTGTGCAACAATCATTTTGCAGGTTTTTGCAAACATTATTTAGGAGCGTGTCAGTACAGATCAACTTGGCATACCGAAGCACTCACTATCAATGAAATCGCTATAGACTCACAAGAGTAGTCTTTCTACTCTTTGACTTTTTTAAAACTCCGTTTGAATGACCTTGAAATTGCCCCCACCACTTCCCCATATATCTAGAGTACGCAGGGCCCGGAGGTCAGTCGCTCGGCAGCTGTCGTAGGGTGCACATCCGTGTTGTGCAGTCTGCTGTGCAGTTTTGATTTTAACCAGTTCAAGGTCACCACACTTAAACTCTGGCAAAAACGTCAAGCTGTTAAAGACAATCCTAGGTCCCAGGTTCACAGTCAACCTCAAGGTCATCCCACTTTAACATGTAAATTTAAGGTAGCACCAAAACGGTGCTACCTGGCTTGACATTTTCAAGTTTCCCCCACCACTTCCCATATACCTAGAGTGCGCGGGGCTGGACAGTCAGTCGCTCGGTGTCTGTCGTAGGGTGCGCATCGCGGTTACAGTAATGATGAAACGCGGGAGTTGTATCGGTTCAAGGTCACTCGAGCGGTGTCACATGACGGTTTAGGCAGAGTCACGTTGCAAACTTTGAGTTTCCTCGGCACTTTTGCTGTTTCTCGTCTAATTTTGCTCCAAGTGGTCAAGGTCATTGAAACCTGACTGAAACTCGGAGCGTAGTGCGAGAAACAGCAAAAGTGCCGAAAAATTTTAGGTTTCAGCGTGACCTTGACCTTTGTGACATCGATGACGTCATAATGGTGACGTAAGGGGTGATGACGTCATCGCCACGTCATTTCTGCAACGTCATGGGTGTGACGTCACAGAATGACGTAATTGGTGATGACGTCATCGATTACGTCATCGATGACGTCATCGATGACGTCATCGGTGGGGTCATTGACCTCGATGACGTCATCGCTCAGGTGACCTTGAACTGAGCCAGCTCCCGCGTTTCTCCACTACTGATCTGGATCCATGAAGTTTAAAAACATTTTATAACTAAAACATCTGTTCTTCCTGCTTTTCTAGTAGTTGTTTTTACAACAGCTGTCTAATGATTCATTTAATTCTCCTTCCCCCATAAGATTAACATTGGAACTTTGAAAGCCTGTGGGGCGTAGCCCTGGAGTCCGGCGTGAGTTAGAATGTGATTCTGCTCATCTACAGGACTCTACCTTTCAAACGGTATGCGCAGATTTCTCCTACGATGCACAGAAGCTGAGAAAAAAGGAGGAAACGAAACATGCTTGCCTATTAATATAAAGATTCTCCAATTCAAAAGATGAGAATATTTTATTTTTAAATGCAGTTATATATACAGGGTGTCTTTAAAGTCCATCACCAAACTTCATAATATGACTAATTGGGTCAAAATAAGCAAAAAAGTTCCTATGAAGGTATGTCCTAAAATACATATTTACCCAGATATCCGCCATTTTGTTTTTTCCACTTAATAATTTTTATTTCAGTGACGGATTGATCTAGGAACTTCATATTTGGCATGGATCTTTATAGTACTAATTTACATTTCCACAATAAAAATTATTTTTTTCCGATGCATATTTTCAAAATGGCGGTCATTTTGAATTTTTAAATTCAAATATCTCAAAAACGGTAAATTTTATAAATATATTACAAGAAACACAAAAGTTGACAAATTAAATTATCTAAACAACAAAACCAAGTTTGTAAGGATCCGCCAACAAATAACGGAGTTATTGAGGTTTTTCTCTTAAAATAACCTAAATTGACATTAATCATAGTGCAAAATCAGTGTTTTTCTGCAGAAAAACCACAATAACTCCGTTATTTGTTGTTGGATCCTTATAAACTTGGTATCACTGTTTAGATAATTTAATTTGTCAACTTTTTTGTGTCTAGTAACATTTTTATAAATTTTACCGTTTTTGAGATATTTGAGTTTAAAAATTTAAAATGGCCGCCATTTTGAAAATATGCATTGGAAAAAAATAATTTTTATTGTGAAAATGGACATTAGTATTATAAAGATCCATGCCAAATATGAAGTTCCTATATCAATCCGTCACCGAAATAAAAATTATTAAGTGGAAAAAACAAAATGGCGGATATCTGGGTAAATATGCATTTTAGGACATACCTTCATAGGAACTCTTTTGCTTATTTTGACCCAATTAGTCATATTATGAAGTTTGGTGATGGACTTTAAAGACACCCTGTATAATTCGAATCAATTTATTGGTTTGGACGACAGTCAACACAATTTTAAGTAAAACAATTTTTTGTATAACACAATATATAATGGTCAGCTGATAAAATCAATGAATATTATAGCAGATGTTTTGACTTTGTTTTTAAAACTAATTAAAATTATAATGTCAAATTTCTGCTTTGTTTACCTTTTAAATTATAAAATGTAAACAAAGTTGTTTTATGAAACTCATATTTGATTTGATTTGTGATATTTAAAGTGAATGAACTTAATCTCTGTACTCAAAGGTTTGTACTACGATCAAATACGAAGGTTCCTGCAAAGTTTCGTGTGATTCCCATCAGTGATAAAGGCTGTAGCTTTGCATAAAATTCAAATAGTTTGTTGTGCGTAGGAAACCACATTTCTAACATTTTTTAGGCTACTTTTGAACGCATATATTTTACTTCACTGAGGGTTTTTAAAGTAAGTTTGATGATTTTTAGTGTTCAATGACCCAGTTAAACGGATGTAAAACGAGAAAAGGGTTAATTGAGGCCTTTTTGTGCCCTTTTGAGAAGTGAAAATTGGCCGTATTCTGCTTCGTGTCTATATATATAGGCACGCGTCGTCTGTTTGGTTGGGTGGGACTTGGCGACGTGACACGACCGTGCCACTGGATGGCGAGTGATAATTATTTCATCTGTAACAGGCCAATAATTATATATATTTAACGCCCATTTCTTCCTATTAGGAAAGTAGGAGTGTTCACTTTTAGCATACCATTGTAAAGCTTAAGATGTGGAGAATTTTGTGTGATATTTTACAGTTTAGAGCATACAAAAATGTGTGAGTTAAAATGAAATTTTTTTCTCAATTTTCCAAAATATTGTTTTCAAGTAGATTTTCCAAATCTTTCAGAAGCAGTAAATTGTACTTAAAAACTGTACTTATTCTAAAAGGACTTTTTATTTTTTTTTATTTATTTATTTATTTTTTTTGTCAAAATAAGTATATTTTGAAGCATGGAATATTTTACAATCATGACCAAATGATTTAATTCATTATTGAATATTTTACTAGTATGTTATTAAAGTGAGTCATGAAAATTTATCATAGAATCCTCAGGGAACGCCAGCACAAGTGACGTTTTGTGAAAGCGGAGAACAAAGATGGAGGCCAGTTATTAAAGTGGCCGGATTATGATAAGATTGTTATCGCGACAACCTGCATTACAGAAAATTAAAATCCTCCCCTTGTAGAAGGGTAGGATGTTCTGATCAACCTTACAAACCTGGTTAATCTCCTTATAGACTGGTTAGCCTTGTATCTTTTATGTGATGATAGAAAAAGGAAACATTTATGGCATGTAATACTCAATTATGTACGGTTAAATAATATGAGAAACGTTGTATACAAATAAATTCCTATTTGTTGTATTGTATTATATGCTTTGATCTGTGAACAGTTTAATTAATTACTTTATTGAATGATTCTCTTTAATGAACTCTTATCTATCTTTTATCTCTTGTCTCATATATCATCTCTTATATAACATATCCTTGTTTAACGCATAGGCTATACAAAATTTTTACACATACAATACTACAATTAACATGTTTTTGGATAGAAATATCTTTGTGGCACTTTGAATTTTGCAGACGCCTTCAATGAAAAATATATAATTTATTAAATTACTTTTTAATTTTCTTAGGTCAAGTTTCTGATTTTTTATTATAAAGGTTATTTACATAAAATTTTCGTTTATTACTTTCATTCAATCTATAATAGCTTGTTAAAAAAGTAAAAAAGGTTCGAGTATGTAATGTAGTGCGGTAGTATGTAAAATACTACTGCACAATAGTTACATGCGTATTAATTGCGTAAAACGTTAGTAAATAGCATAGGAGAAGATAGGAATTTGTATGTAAAGACTTAAATTTTCAGTGAAATAGTTTTTAAGGGTTTGAACACATAGAGTTAATGCCAATAAATCATTACCAATTGTGTTAGAAGTTAAATCTGTTATATTCCTGGAATAAAAATTGTTATATATAACTTCTTAAGAAAGTTCAACCGAGGTCAAAGTTTGTGACTCTTCCTGAGTAGACATACATCACATATTGGGTCAAAGCAAAAGAGGAAGGGTAAACTTTTGTACTGTAACACAACCCTATCTGACACAGTTGGCCTATTTTTTGTCACTTAGACCAACTTTTTCCTTTTACACGTCATTATCAATTATGTAAAAAAAAACCGTTAAAAATTTTTGTTTTTGCGAAATTTCATTCATAAAAAATTGATATACTATGTATAAAGGGACAGTTATTAAAACAGCGATCTTATATCCAACCTATAACTTGCATTACTGTGCTCTTTTCAGCTAAGCTGAAAATTTTTACCTACGATGATTAGTTTTTTAATTGTAAACAAACTCGGAAATTCAATTGAGAACAAATCAAAACAAAAAGAACTTGAAAAATATTTAAAAATGATGTATTTTTGTTGTGTTTATAGATAATAACTAACCATCTACTATAAATAGTTATCTGAAATGTTTAATTATACGGTAAGAAAGATAACACATGTTTCATATAATGTTGTGTATAATTTTATTCTTATACTCAGCATTGGCACGAATGTATGTTGTGAACGTTGTATAATTTAGGCTTAGAATCTTCAATACCGAGCAAGCCTGACCGCCTGCAACCAATACCAGCGAATATCTGATAAAATAAAACACTTCACTGCACACAAGTATTGCTTCAACGGCACTCGATTTCACTTGTATTATATTAAAATGTATACTTAAGTTTCGATAAAATAATTCCACTAATACATTTCACAAACACTATACCAACATTAAATTTGGAAATGTTCACTTCAAATATTAATTTAAAATATAATAAATATTAATAAAAATAATGCATCCTCCTCTTCGATTATATAAAAAATCTTATTCAGGAGTTTTAACATACCGATGTTCAATTGTTGAATCCGTTTTCGATAAAAGTTAATTTTAAGTTACGGTGACTTTTACAAAACTTAATTAAATGAAATTATTAAAATTTTCCTAAAGAAATCAAGTTAGTATTAATCTATTTAATATGTACGGTTGTCGCATTGCATGGAATATCAGAAATTAATTAATTACATTAGCTATACTTATAGATTTTTATGTACGTACAATACGCATGCCAATAAAGTATTATCCCCTTTTACTAAATAGTTGCAGAAAAATTCACACAGCAACAATAAAAAACTCTGTTTATACTATATTTTCTACCGAAATGCATGTAATAAGCTGGAAGAGTAAAGACAAAATTAGAAGTTCATTAGCCATTTTTTCAGTCACCTGGAAATTTTCCAGACAACTTTACTCAGTCTCTCACAGGAAACTTTACTTAAAACCATTAAATTTCAAAAATATGTTTAGTACATTGATAACGATGTCAACTAAATTAATCATTGTTTTAAAAGCTTAGGTTTTAATATGTGGTTTTATACTGTTTAATTCTGAAGAGAGGCTGGTTATTTATTTATCTTAATTAAACTTTAATCCCTCAGGGCTACGTTACGTAATTTAATCATACATTCCGTTTGTGGATCGGTTAATTAATTAGACTCCTGATCCAACATTTTAAACTAAAAGTGTCAGTCAAACAGTTTATGGAAATCTTAAACGTGATTTTGATGAAGAAATTTATTATTTTTACTATTCATGACTAGCATAGAATATGATAAGTTTTTTTGTTTAAGTTTTTATTTTATTTTTAATCAAATGAAATCCAATCTGGGTTGAACTAGAATTTATATTACCATAAATAAGTACATAGTAGGCTATGCATATTAATGTAAAATTGAAAAATTAAATATTCACTATTCGTGATGCTAATGATGTTATATAACAGTAGTTTAATCAACGATTGTATTATGATGACCTTCAAGCCACGAGTGAGATGTACATACCTCATGAGTGTTATAAAGGCTGAATACAATCATTGCATACACCACTTAACGACAACCACCATAAATTTGGTAAATCATTTAAAAAATAAAGTAATAAACATGTCGAAAATGTGTAGTTACAGGCGGCTATCTATTTAAAACGTAGTCATTCCCGATGACACTTTGTCCGATCGTCATGTGAACCCATTAGATCACACTCTTTTGAGGTTATATGTAGCAATGTATACAGAACCGAAAAAGTGGGGACATCCTTATGGGGAAGTGAGAACGCCGCCCCCGAAACACAACACCACCAAGACGTAATTTTTATTCAAGGATTATGGTGATTGGTTGAATGGAAACGGATGCCTAGAATAATTTTGTAGACGTTTGTTATTAATTATTTTGATTTTTTGTAAACAAAAACTCTCATTTTGACATTTAAGAGGTAGAAAGAGCGCTTCATGTGACAATATGGAGAAAGTAATCCTAGCATCAGCGCTTAATTTTACTCTGGTTTTCGGGGGTAGAACAATTTTTTTAACATGGGGTGCTTCTACTTATTCGGTCAATAAATTGATACATAGAGAAACTGAAACAGGAATCAAACAATCAGCTGATATGCGAATTGTGTAACTTTTATTGTTATAACCAAAACTACTTTCCACAAATGACGAGCTCTTATTGGTTCAGAACCTGTACTTTATTGTGACTCCTCAACGTCTAAGACCACATTTTAAAATTTTTCAATTATATGAAATTTTATTATTCACATTTTTTTTTTAGTTTGAATTTGTATGGTGTACCTCTTAATTGTACTTTTTACTATGGTTGTTTTTTTATGCTCATAGAAACGGTCGTAGACAAAAAAAATTACCTTTACTGTACATAGATAATTAGTGTTATATCGAGTACGGTAATAAAAATAGTGAAAATAGTTTTTGGTTATGTTCATATGTAATATAAGACTAAATAACTATTCTGAATCAAGATTTAAAGTCAAGTCACACAAACGTGATAATAAACTAAATATTGGGTACATATAAATTAAATATTAACCTTGATCATTCTCAATTGAAATCGGTTTATATAATTTAATGGATAGGGGGTTTTAACTCTTCCTCAATAGTTTTATTTTCTCTGTTGCATGACCTAATGTTTTTTTCATAATTTTTTTTTAAGTCCAAAAAAATTTCTGATATTTTGTAACAGTTTTTTAATGTTATTATAAATAACTCTGCTACATACAGTGTGGTTGAAAAGTCCCGGAACAGTGAAATATATTTTTTACCATTATAGATGAAGTAATGAAACTTGGTATACCAATAGTAGCCATAAATATCTACTCTTTTAAGCTATTATAACTTTTTTATCAATTAAGGGGGATGGCCCACGAGGAGTCAGTCAAAATTCTTAAATAGCAGCATAGGTCAAATTTGCTATCAAATTAAAGGTCTCACTTAGCAGAGTACAATGCCGCAAACTAGACTTCAAACGGAAGACCGAGACCGAAATGGCAGGCATACAAAGTTTCCATTAAAATTATATGGGTAAAACTTAAAAATGCAATAACTTTCCTAATACTCAACCTTTTGACGTCGGGTTTGTGGCTTATTACTCCAAATGCAAAGACGTTTAAAATGGTGTATGATGTGACATGGGCCGAAGGAGTTTTAATTTACACTCCCTTTAAGGGATGTCCCTCCTGGAAGTCTTACAGAAATGTGCTTTGGCCCTTGTCACTTCATACATAGTTTCAAACGTCTTTGCATTTGAGTAATAAGCTATAAACCCGACGTCAAAAGGTTGAGTATCAGGAAAGTTATTGCATTTTTAAGTTTTACCCATATAATTTTAATGGAAACTTTGTATGCCTGCCATTTCGGTCTCGGTCTTCCGTTTGAAGTCTAGTTTGCGGCATTGTACTCTGCTAAGTGAGACCTTTAATTTGATACCAATTTTGACATATGCTGCTATTTAAGAATTTTGACTGACTCCTCGTGGGCCATCCCCCTTAAGGGATAAAAAAGTTATAGTAGCTTAAAAGAGTAGATATTTATGGCTATTATTGGTATACCAAGTTTCATTACTTCATCTATAATGGTAAAAAATATATTTCACCGTTCCGGGACTTTTCAACCACACTGTATAATACCGCAGAGGCAATACGCAGCAGAGGAATGTAGCCAGACAAGGTGGATGAGGATAAGGCTGGCTCGAACGACCTGGTTGATTGTCTCGGGACATAACACTTAGCAGGAAACGGTTATGGTCCCTGCCGACGAAACTCCGGTCTGGTTCTTTTTCTCAAAAGAGAAGCAATATTACTTTTTCTAGCACTGCATGGAAATAATCACATTGCCACTATAAACCGCACGCTAAACAGTTCCAGTTGCTCTAGAGCGGCAATGTTCATTCCTGCACGCAAAATCAAATAACTATTTGAGGTCAGCTATTGTTACAAATCATTCCACAGCTGTTGGTCATTGCTGTCGTTTAGTAATTGTTGCTTTTTTGTTTGAGGATGGGACTGCGTTTGTTAGTTAACAATGTGTTCCGGAAGAAAAAATAAAATCATAACCTAAATGCCATTTTGTATACAATAAAGCATTTAATCTGTTGCAATTGTGGCGGAAGGAAAAATCTTATGTATATACAAATAGTCATCTTCGAAATGACGAAATCTCGATTAAAAATGACGTACTTTGTTTCTTATTACACAAACAGCTATTCATAAGCTAACACTCATAAGTTTCAGGATAATCCGTTCGTTCCTTCTTTATCGTTATGCCGAATAGTTTGAAATTTGACTCAGCTGCGTTTGTTCATTGGCCTATCATTTTATCATCCTTACACAGGAAAAAATGTTTTGTTGTAGCAATATTATTTATTTCGTTGCCCTCGTTTTGTTGAGGGAATCAAATAAATTGGTCAAACCAACAAAACCAATGGTTTGGACCAACGAAATGGTTTTGGTTAAAAAATTTGGTATTCCCAACCAAATATTTTGTTTACCCACATAGCAGAGAATATTTATTTCACGTCAAATAAACTTTCATTATCAATTAGTTAGTTATTTCGCATTTGGGCTAACTTTTTGAGTTTGAACGAAGTTCTGAACGAAGGCGAGTAAAAAATGGCTAACCAGTAAATAAGAACACACTCTCTCACAGCTTCTTTTGCTCAAGTGGTTAGAGCTTCACGTCAATGAATGAGAGGTTGTAGGTTCATATTCTGTCTGAGGTGGATGCTTTTTGCTTAGTTTTATTTACATTTTTTAAATAGGTTGGTTATCAGAAATGCATTCATTCATTAATTTTTATGTAAAAATAATAATATGCATTTTTTACTTTTGGTACATTTGGTTATTGCAGAAATATTAGTTTTGTTACATCAACAACAATATTTGTTTGCTATTACTAAATCCATTTAACAAAACAATTTTGCCATCACAACAAAAGATTTTGTTTGTCCCTATTGTAGCCAAATTTTTGTTGTTGTTACAACATTTGTTGTTGTACCAACAAAACAATTTTTTCTGTGTACAAATGAATCAGCTGGTGTTTATCATCATCAAAACTACACTTCATCTGATCAATCATATTCACCCTTCAGTCATACTCACCTTAGAAGATTGCAACGGTTTGTAAATATTTAACTGTCTAAAGGATAAAATTTAAATCTTTATGTACTCAACGCAATATATTTACTATCATAAAATCACTCATATATTTTGATTATATAACACTTGTTCTCTAACTACCATAACAAATTTTTGCAAGACTGGTTATGGTGTTAATGATGACTTTAAGAACATTTGAACATTTTATTTTAATTCAAAAGTTTCATTTAATAATAAATTTTGTTATCAGCAAAATTAAAACTGTGTAGTTAGATATATATTGTAAAATTCAGATTCAAAACATATCGTGACCAACGATATTATTTTCATACAATTTTCGCGGTTAGGGGTCGTCCATAAATTACGTCATCTGAAAATAGGGGGGGAGGGTCCAGATTGAAAATGACGGTAAGGTGATGTGCAAGGGGGGGAGGTCGACTTTGATATGACGTCATTTTAAATATGAAGTTTTATATCAAACGTTAACAGTAAAACAATGATAAATTCTAAAACAACTCAACTATTATAAAATAATTATCAATAAAATACATTAGGCTATTTTAAGGCTTTGTTTTGTAGTTTATTTTTCTATTGAGAAAGTCATTTTGGCTTTATTTCTGAAGGTAAAATCAGATTTGATTGGTCAATTTTTTAAGTTTATCATGTATAGCGTTTAAAAAGCATTATTTTTATAGGCCTACTCAAAAGGGAGGTTTGTTAAAAATGACGTCATTTTTCCGAGAGGGGGGGGGGGTCAGACAAATTATGATGGTAGGATGATTTTAGGGACGGGGGGGGTCCAAAATGGCCAAAAAACGATGACGTAATTTATGGACGGCCCCAAATACTAACTTTAAAATTACCTCCTGACTGAAATAAACCGTTGCATGGTGGATCCTTATTTGCATCATCGTATCAACTATTTATTTACAGAGAGTGCAGAAGCGATCACTCAATCAAACGGCATCGACAATCAGCTTCGATTCTGACGTTGGTGTCAACTTTGAATTACAGTTTCAATCCTGATTCATGGAATGTATCTCTACACTTGTTGAACTCTTGCCAAGTTTATTTATTTAACACAAATAAAGTTTCTCTTCCAATATTATTCTGAGTTTTTCTGTATTTTTTGGTCCCATTGAAATAATAAACTTGTTTTAATAAAATATACCACTCAGTAAGTAATTTACATGTCTTAGTAGGCTACATAATTGTCTATACAAATGTTTGACAGTATGGAACTATTTTACAAAGCGTGCCACATTCGTCCGCCAGTCATGTAATATCTTGCACTGAGGGGCTTCTTCAACTTGAAGTTCTACCTTCGCACATGTCGCCAGAAACGTTTTTGTTCATCTCAAATAAACCAACAATATTATGAAATAAATTAGGTGTTTTCCTCCTTTTTTGTACTATGAGAAGATCATAATACAAAGTATCGTTGTTACTTGGCGATTCTACTACTATTCTAAGCTTATATCAGCTTATTATTAGCTTACCAATGCTTAAACTTTGAATTCTTAATCTTACTATAACAAGTCAATATTGTAACAAATGTTTTCATAGACTTAATTTTAACTACTATATTTATCCTATGCTCATATTGATTTTCCATCTTCTTTTATTGTAATATTTTAAATTGTAAATTGTCAATTGTGTCTGTCTACGCTAGTGGCAATGTAAAATAGCCATCATTTTGCAACAGTAATATAGAAATGTCAAAATCATCTGAATTTGGGTCGTGACATACCTATTTGTTGTGCCTTTAATTGTGTAACTCAAATAATTTAAAATATATAATAGATTAATTAAAAATTACAGAGAGATGAAAAACTAATAGAGATAGGTTTTATATTGTATTGTTATCCTGAACAATAATAATGATAATGAATTAATAATGAAATGTGTTCAGACAACACATTATAAGTGTGGCAAGGCATCGAATACCACCTAGCCACGTTCATGTCTGTAGGAGGTTGGATGTAGAACGAAGATAAGGTAGAGCTAAGGAACACGCAACGCAGAATGTCCTATAATTAAACGATTTAACCCCCAGATTTCTGCGGGGGGATGCGGAATCCTTCGTAAATAGCGCATATTAGTGTTTATAACCAACTTCGACTTATGTTATTAAAATATTATTAATGTTATTAAAATCCTGTTGGTTGCACATGGCATGATCTGTACATGCATTAATTCTCAGTAACTAATGAACCTATCTTTACAACTTTTGTGCCAAATTAACGTTAATAAATAATTCTTAGCAGAATTCCCTTCATTCATTATGATCCATAGGGTTACGTCTTATAGCCCCAAGAAAAATCTGGTCAGTATAATTCTTACCTATAAGACTAAAATCTCGATAAAATTCATCCTTTTAAATTTGTATTTGTCAGCTATGAGAATTTTGTAGTTGTACCCTAATTTCTCTAAACTGTTTTTTATAATCTAGTGGTTTGTGTTTAATATTAAGGAATGATAAAATCACACAACGGTCGAAATTGGCCTTACATTTTATTTGATCTGGATCCTATTTGTTACCAAATAGTTTACAACTGAAACATCTGCTTATCTACAGGATAATACTGCTAACGGTATACGCGGATTTCTCCTGCTATGCACTCACGATAATGAAAAAAGAGGAAATAAATTATGCTTGGCTATTAATATATAGATTATGCCTACAGTGTCATCAGAAGTTGTAAAATGTGAAAGTGAATAAAAAATACTGGTTATAGAGACTAAAATTAATAAAGGGAAGATCTTAGGCAGCCCTGTAGAATATCCGAAGCAGCCCTAAGTAAACATTTTATTAATAAAACCAGCTCCATAACGATACACATTCATTACGTTAGTATAAATCGAGTGTAGTACCGTCATCATCACCAATCATTGATTTCTGAAAGGTCATCACCAAGATAAATTTACTCAAATTTGTTTTATTTAAATTTGTATTGTGCTGGTGTGTCTCATATTAGTGTTCTGTCCACGATAGAGGCCTACTCTACTTGAGAGTTACATCACTGTTTTGTGTTCGCAGGTTCATGGTCGTGCTGGTGTGTCTCATATTCAGTGTTCTGTCCACGATAGAGGCCTACTCCAACTTGAGAGTGACGTCACTGTTTTGTGTTTGCAGGTTCATGGTCGTGCTGGTGTGTCTCATATTCAGTGTTCTGTCCACGATAGAGGCCTACTCCATCTTGAGAGTGACGTCACTGTTTTGTGTTTGCAGGTTCATGGTCGTGCTGGTGTGTCTCATATTCAGTGTTCTGTCCACGATAGAGGCCTACTCCAACTTGAGAGTGACGTCACTGTTTTGTGTTTGCAGGTTCATGGTCGTGCTGGTGTGTCTCATATTCAGTGTTCTGTCCACGATAGAGGCCTACTCCAACTTGAGAGTGACGTCACTGTTTTGTGTTTGCAGGTTCATGGTCGTGCTGGTGTGTCTCATATTCAGTGTTCTGTCCACGATAGAGGCCTACTCCAACTTGAGAGTGACGTCACTGTTTTGTGTTTGCAGGTTCATGGTCGTGCTGGTGTGTCTCATATTCAGTGCTCTGTCCACGATAGAGGCTTACTCCAACTTGAGAGTGACGTCACTGTTTTGTGTTTGCAGGTTCATGGTCGTGCTGGTGTGTCTCATATTCAGTGTTCTGTCCACGATAGAGGCCTACTCCAACTTGAGAGTGACGTCACTGTTTTGTGTTTGCAGGTTCATGGTCGTGCTGGTGTGTCTCATATTCAGTGTTCTGTCCACGATAGAGGCCTACTCCAACTTGAGAGTGACGTCACTGTTTTGTGTTTGCAGGTTCATGGTCGTGCTGGTGTGTCTCATATTCAGTGTTCTGTCCACGATAGAGGCCTACTCCAACTTGAGAGTGACGTCACTGTTTTGTGTTTGCAGGTTCATGGTCATGCTGGGGTGTCTCATATTGAGTGTTCTGTCCACGATAGAGGCCTACTCCAACTTGAGAGTGGCGTCACTGTTTTGTGTTTGCAGGTTCATGGTCGTGCTGATGTGTCTCATATTCAGTGTTCTGTCCACGATAGAGGCCTACTCCAACTTGAGAGTTACATCACTGTTTTGTGTTTGCAGGTTCATGGTCGTGCTGGTGTGTCTCATATTCAGTGTTCTGTCCACGATAGAGGCCTACTCCAACTTGAGAGTTACATCACTGTTTTGTGTTTGCAGTTTCATGGTCGTGCTGGTGGGTCTCATATTCAGTGTTCTGTCCACGATAGAGGCCTACTCCAACTTGAGAGTTACATCACTGTATTGTGTTTGCAGGTTCATGGTCGTGCTGGTGTGTCTCATATTCAGTGTTCTGTCCACGATAGAGGCCTACTCCAACTTGAGAGTTACATCACTGTTTTGTGTTTGCAGGTTCATGGTCGTGCTGGTGTGTCTCATATTCAGTGTTCTGTCCACGATAGAGGCCATCTCCAACTTGAGAGTGGCGTCACTGTTTTGTGTTTGCAGGTTCATGGTCGTGCTGGTGTGTCTCATATTCAGTGTTCTGTCCACGATAGAGGCCTACTCCAACTTGAGAGTGACGTCACTGTTTTGTGTTTGCAGGTTCATGGTCGTGCTGGTGTGTCTCATATTCAGTATTCTGTCCACGATAGAGGCCTACTCCAACTTGAGAGTTACATCACTGTTTTGTGTTTGCAGGTTCATGGTCGTGCTGGTGTATCTCATATTTAGTGTTCTGTCCACGATAGAGGCCTACTCCAACTTGAGAGTTACATCACTGTTTTGTGTTTGCAGGTTCATGGTCGTGCTGGTGTGTCTCATATTCAGTGTTCTGTCCACGATAGAGGCCTACTCCAACTTGAGAGTGACGTCACTGTTTTGTGTTTGCAGGTTCATGGTCGTGCTGGTGTGTCTCATATTCAGTGTTCTGTCCACGATAGAGGCCTACTCCAACTTGAGAGTGACGTCACTGTTTTGTTTTTGCAGGTTCATGGTCGTGCTGGTGTGTCTCATATTCAGTGTTCTGTCCACGATAGAGGCCTACTCCAACTTGAGAGTGACCTCACTGTTTTGTGTTTGCAGGTTCATGGTCGTGCTGGTGTGTCTCATATTCAGTGTTCTGTCCACGATAGAGGCCTACTCCAACTTGAGAGTGACGTCACTGTTTTGTGTTTGCAGGTTCATGGTCGTGCTGGTGTGTCTCATATTCAGTGTTCTGTCCACGATAGAGGCCTACTCCAACTTGAGAGTGACGACACTGTTTTGTGTTTCCAGGTTCATGGTCGTGCTGGTGTGTCTCATATTCAGTGTTCTGTCCACGATAGAGGCCTACTCCAACTTGAGAGTGACGTCACTCTTTTGTGTTTGCAGGTTCATGGTCGTGCTGGTGTGTCTCATATTCAGTGTTCTGTCCACGATAGAGGCCTACTCCATCTTGAGAGTGACGTCACAGTTTTGTGTTTGCAGGTTCATGGTCGTGCTGGTGTGTCTCATATTCAGTGTTCTGTCCACGATAGAGGCCTACTCCAACTTGAGAGTGACGTCACTGTTTTGTGTTTGCAGGTTCATGGTCGTGCTGGTGTGTCTCATATTCAGTGTTCTGTCCACGATAGAGGCCTACTCCAACTTAAAAGTGACGTCACTGTTTTGTGTTTGCAGGTTCATGGTCGTGCTGGTGTGTCTCATATTCAGTGCTCTGTCCACGATAGAGGCCTACTCCAACTTAAAAGTGACGTCACTGTTATGGGTTTGCAGGTTCATGGTCGTGGTGGTGTGTCTCATATTCAGTGTTCTGTCCACGATAGAGGCCTACTCCAACTTGAGAGTGACGTCACTGTTTTGTGTTTGCAGGTTCATGGTCGTGCTGGTGTGTCTCATATGCAGTGTTCTGTCCACGATAGAGGCCTACTCCAACTTGAGAGTGGCGTCACTGTTTTGTGTTTGCAGGTTCATGGTCGTGCTGGTGTGTCTCATATTCAGTTTTCTGTCCACGATAGAGGCCTACTCCAACTTGAGAGTGACGACACTGTTTTGTGTTTGCAGGTTCATGGTCGTGCTGGTGTGTCTCATATTCAGTGTTCTGTCCACGATAGAGGCCTACTCGAACTTGAGAGTGACGACACTGTTTTGTGTTTGCAGGTTCATGGTCGTGCTGGTGTGTCTCATATTCAGTGTTCTGTCCACGATAGAGGCCTACTCCAACTTGAGAGTGACGTCACTGTTTTGTGTTTGCAGGTTCATGGTCGTGCTGGTGTGTCTCATATTCAGTGTTCTGTCCACGATAGAGGCCTACTCCAACTTGAGAGTGACGTCACTGTTTTGTGTTTGCAGGTTCATGGTCGTGCTGGTGTGTCTCATATTCAGTGTCCTGTCCACGATAGAGGCCTACTCCAACTTAAGAGTGACGTCACTGTTTTGTGTTTGCAGGTTCATGGTCGTGCTGGTGTGTCTCATATTCAGTGTTCTGTCCACGATAGAGGCCTACTCCAAATGGAGAGTGACGTCACTGTTTTGTCTTTGCAGGTTCATGGTCGTGCTAGTGTATCTCATATTCAGTGTTCTGTCCTCGATAGAGGCCTACTCCAACTTGAGAGTGACGTCACTGTTTTGTGTTTGCAGGTTCATGGTCGTGCTGGTGTGTCTCATATTCAGTGTTCTGTCCACGATAGAGGCCTACTCCAACTTGAGAGTGACGTCACTGTTTTGTGTTTGCAGGTTCATGGTCGTGCTGGTGTGTCTCATATTTAGTGTTCTGTCCACGATAGAGGCCTACTCCAACTTGAGAGTGACGTCACTGTTTTGTGTTTGTAGGTTCATGGTCGTGCTGGTGTGTCTCATATTCAGTGTTCTGTCCACGATAGAGGCCTACTCCAAATGGAGAGTGACGTCACTGTTTTGTCTTTGCAGGTTCATGGTCGTGCTAGTGTATCTCATATTCAGTGTTCTGTCCTCGATAGAGGCCTACTCTAACTTGGCAGTGACATCACTGTTTTGTGATTGCAGGTTCATGGTCGTGCTGGTGTGTCTCATATTCAGTGTCCTGTCCACTATAGAGGCCTACTCCAACTTGAGAGTCACGTCACTGTTTTGTGTTTGCAGGTTCATGGTCGTGCTGGTCGTTCATGGTCTCATATTCAATGTTTTGTCCACGATAGAGGCCTCCTCCAACTTGAGAGTGACGTCGCTGTTTTGTGTTTGCAGGTTCATGGTCGTGCTGGTGTGTCTCATATTCAGTGTTCTGTCCACGATATAGGCCTACTCCAACTTGAGAGTCACGTCACTGTTTTGTGTTTGCAGGTTCATGGTCGTGCTGGTCGTTCATGGTCTCATATTTAGTGTTTTGTCCACGATAGAGGCCTCCTCCAACTTGAGAGTGACGTCGCTGTTTTGTGTTTGCAGGTTCATGGTCGTGCTGGTGTGTCTCATATTCAGTGTCCTGTCCACTATAGAGGCCTACTCCAACTTGAGAGTGACGTAGCTGTTTTGTGTTTGCATTCTCATGGTCGTTCTGGTGTGTCTCATATTCAGTGTTCTGTCCACGATTGTTATATACATTACCAAACACTTTACAAATAATTCTTATCCTTTTTATTAATTTAACCATATGATTAATTGTGTAATTCGAACATATGTTTTTGTATTGTTTTTGTTTACATTTATTTAGTCTAGTTTTAAAATGTGAATAAAACTGGATCGTTTTGTCTAAACTGTTGAACTATATTATTATTATAAATACTTATTTCTCAAAGCCTCAATTACAAAAATACATTACAATTTTTTTTTTTTTTAGTTTTAAAATTTTGTAATGTCATTTGATGAGTTACAGGGGGTGATATCAAAACATTTAACCCCTAAACCATTAATCATACCAAGTAGACATACGTTTATTAACAGGAAACAAAAGGAGAATGAAAATGTTTCTGAGTATCTTGCTTGTTTGAAAAAGTTAGTTGTGCCATGTCAATACAATCAGAATATGCTTGATGAAATGTTACGTGACGTTTTTGTGAGTGGACTAAAATCAAAACCTATTCTAGATCGTCTCTTCGAGGAAGATAATGTAGACTTAAATAAAACAGTTCAAATAGCACAAGCTATTGAAAAGGCTATGATAAGTACAAATGAAGTTCTGAAACCTACAGATAATACAGTTTTCCACGATGTCAATAAGATACAATCCAACAAAAGTGTTCATGGGACATCGAAATCAAGTAGGCCAATAAATAAATACAAAACCTCATGCTATCGTTGTGGGATGGAAAACCATAAAAGCAACGCTTGCAAAAGCAAAGATTTAATGTGCACTTTCTGTAAGCGTACAGGACACGTAGAGAAGGTCTGCTTCAAGAAGAGAAAAGGCTATGACTTACAGAACATTACGATCGAACAAAGAGGACTTACACTCGAGGAAGAAGATGTAAGAGAACTGGAAGTTGAAGAAATTCTGCCACTCTATGAAATCACACCTAAAATGAGCAAGTTTAATAGTTGTGACCCGATTTTGGTGCCTATTAACATTGATGGGACGGTTGTTGATATGGAACTTGATACAGGAAGTGTTGCTACCGTTATGCCATTGACAGAGTTCAGGAAAATATCTGACAGGGAATTATCTCAAACAAATGTGAGATTTAAATGCTATGGAAATAGCACTCTGATACCAGAAGGAGTTGTCGTTTTACCAGTGCAATATAATGGGGTCAAAGCAAACCTTCCCCTATACATAATTGATAGGAAGGTTTCTACAATTGTGGGGCGAGATTGGATGAAAACATTAAATATTCAGTTAGCCCAACCTTCGAATTCAGTTAGCGAAATACATGTGGTGAACCATACAGTGGATGAAGAAGTTAACTCTCAATTAAAGAAACTGATTGGAAAACACAAAGATTTATTTTCTGACGCAACAGGGTGTGTGTCCAATTTCACATGTAATCTACAGTTAAAAAGTGATGCCAAACCTGTTTTTATGAAGGCCCGACAAGTTCCTTTTGCTCTACAAGCACGCGTAGAAGAAGAAATAAAAAGGTTGGAAGATGAAGGCATAATTGAACCAGTGCAATTTTCAGAATGGGCCACACCTGTAGTTCCTGTGGTTAAGGCCTCAGGAAGCATCCGTTTGTGCGCTGACTATTCTAAAACTGTCAATCCCCAAATTGAAGTTCCCATCTACCCTTTGCCACGTGTAGAGGAAATGTTTGCTAACCTCAGTGGATCCAAGATTTTCGCAGTTATGGACATTAAATCAGCTTATTTACATTTACCAACAGATGAAGACACAGCTAAATTATTGACCATCAATACTACAAAGGGACTTTACAAATGCAATAGAATGATGTTTGGTGTAAGTGCAGCTCCAGCTGTATTGCAAAAATGCATTGAATCAGTTTTACAAGGGATTGAAGGCATTTGTGTCTTCTTCGATGACATCTTAGTTTCCGGAAAAAATGACAAAGAATTGCTGGAACGGATCGAACAAGTATTCAAACGACTCAGTGATAACAATTTGAAACTCAATTACAGCAAATGCAAGTTTTTCCTGCCTGAAGTTCAATATCTTGGATACAAGTTGACCTCTGAAGGAATAAGTAAGACAGATGAAAAGATTCAATCAATAGTTAACTATCCCAGGCCCAAAAATATAACTGAAGTCAAAACCTTCATGGGAATGGTATCCTTCTATGGGAGATTTTTCCCTAACCTATCTACAATAGCACACCCTCTTTACAACCTG
Source organism: Neoaliturus tenellus (assembly GCA_030545055.2). Taxonomy (NCBI): domain Eukaryota; kingdom Metazoa; phylum Arthropoda; class Insecta; order Hemiptera; family Cicadellidae; genus Neoaliturus; species Neoaliturus tenellus. The sequence goes on along the minus strand of CM061533.1, from coordinate 254,914,309 downwards.
CTTAAGAAAACAACCAAATTCAATTGGACGAAAGAATGTCAGACAAGCTTTGATGAGATCAAGAAAAGACTTACTTCAAATGAAATTCTGGCCCATTATGATCCTAATCTGCCTTTAGTGCTCTCTGTTGATGCTTCTCCGGTTGGGTTAGGTGCTATTCTTTCTCATCAATTCCCTGATGGTAGTGAACGTCCTATTTCCTATGCCAGCCGAAGCCTGTCATCCAGCGAAAGAAACTACTCTCAAGTATGCAAAGAAGCTCTTGCAATCAAGTGGGGAATCGAGAAGTTTTTCTACTATTTGTATGCAAGAGAATTTATCTTATACACAGACAGTGAACCTCTTATGCATATTTTTGGAGGAAAACGGAAACTACCTTCACTTACAGCAACACGATTGTTGCATTACGCATTATTCTTACAAGGGTTCAGATTCCAAATTCGTTATCGAAAAACCAAGGACAACGGAAATGTGGACTGCCTATCCCGTCTTCCTTCTCACTCAGATGACATACGCCAAACAATAGATGATGTAGAGATTTTCCAACTCAATCAGTTATCCCTTCTTCCAATTACCAGTGAAGACATCAAACGTGAGACAGAGAGAGACCCAGAATTGAAATCCTTATTAGAAGATCTCAAATGTGGAACCAAATTAAAAAATAAGAACGAACATTTTGATATTCAGTCCGGATGTATTATGAAAGGAAATCAAGTCTACATTCCTCATGTCTACAGACAAAATGTTTTAGCAGAACTACATGACGGGCACCTGGGAGTTGTCAGAATGAAAGCGCTTGCCCGTTCCACAGTGTACTGGCCTAAAATGAACGAAGACATCGAACGACTAGTCAGAAGCTGTGATAAATGCATGGAAACAGCTAAGAATCCCGGAAAAATGGCCACCCACTACTGGGAGTATCCGACAAAACCCTGGGAGCGCATTCATGTCGATTTTGCGGGGCCTTACATGGGACACTTATTCTTCTTGGTGATCGATGCTCACTCGAAGTAACCAGAAATTTTTATTGTGCGGAATATGACCTCTAAGGACACAATTACAATTTTACATGGGTTATTTTCAAGATATGGACTTCCCCACACTTTGGTGAGTGATAATCAGTCAACATTTACTTCCGATGAGTTCCAACGTTTTGTCCAGGTTCATGGAATCAAGCATATTACTTGTGCACCATTCCACGCTGCATCAAACGGCCAAGCTGAAAGGTTTGTTTACACAATGAAAAAATCACTGAAATGTCTTGAATCAGGGACTTCATCAATCCAAGAAAAGTTGAATCAGTTCCTTTTCAGTTATCGGAGGGTGCCAAATATAACAACGGGGGAAAGTCCATCAATGTTGTTCCTCCGGCGAGAATTACGTTCCAAACTGGATTTGTTGAAGCCCGACCATCACCTAAAGGTTTGGAATAAAATTAAAAGGGGAGTCTGGTCTTTTGAAGACAAACAGTTCAAACCAGGACAAACCGTTGCCGTTCGATGTTATAACAATCCAAACAAGAAGTGGACTTATGGACAAGTTATAAGTAAGGATGGTATATTACACTACACGGTAGAAACACAGGGTACCTTGGTAAGAAGACATGCAGATCAACTTCGAGATGTATCATTACCACCACCTCAAGTTCAACGCCATCCACAACAAAACCAAAGACCATGCCTCACGCAAAGCGGTACAGTCCAAGTTACGAAAACAAATTCAACAGACGAGAATATTGGTTCAACCGATGCTAGAGGGACACAACACCAACAAATCAATGATGAAACCCAACTTGTGGATCAACAAACGATAGATGACGTTCAAGACGGTCCTGCTCGCTGTGATACACCTCTTGCCTTAAGACGAGGGCGGCGAAACATTCGACCACCAGAAAGACTAGATCTCTAGGGGGGGAAGAGTGTTATATACATTACCAAACACTTTACAAATAATTCTTATCCTTTTTATTAATTTAACCATATGATTAATTGTGTAATTCGAACATATGTTTTTGTATTGTTTTTGTTTACATTTATTTAGTCTAGTTTTAAAATGTGAATAAAACTGGATCGTTTTGTCTAAACTGTTGAACTATATTATTATTATAAATACTTATTTCTCAAAGCCTCAATTACAAAAATACATTACAACGATAGAGGCCTACTCCAACTTGAGAGTCACGTCACTGTTTTGTGTTTGCAGGTTCATGGTCGTGCTGGTCGTTCATGGTCTCATATTCAGTGTTTTGTCCACGATAGAGGCCTCCTCCAACTTGAGAGTGACGTCGCTGTTTTGTGTTTGCAGGTTCATGGTCGTGCTGGTGTGTCTCATATTCAGTGTTCTGTCCACGATCGAGGCCTACTCCAACTTCGCCAACGAAACTCTGTTTTGGATGGTAAGTCAACAATTTATCTATTTCAATGTTGTATCCATTTGCTTGTTTCGGATTATTTATTTTTGGTAATACCTGGACTCAATTATTATAAAGAACTAACAATCACTGATAAAATAAATATGTACAAAACTTTACAATTTTTATTAATTATACTTACAAAAAAATAAATAAATAAATAAATAAATACCGTTAATCTAAGTATCAAATGGCTATTGACTGACATTTTAATAACTTCTTACTATCAAGACAATCCATCTTGAAGAAAAATTTTACAAATTGTTAAAGTACATTATAATATACTTTCCTTAAGCTTGAAAATTTGTTTTATTTTGATCAATTTTTAAATGTTTTAAGTTGTTAGTTACTTAAACCTTAGTTTATATCTTTACAAGAATTTGAAAAATCAGGAACTTGACAAGCTGTTAAGCTTGATTAAACAATAAGCTTTTACCCACCAAGTAATTCAGTGCAGCCAATGGTCGTCTAATGGTTTTAGCGAATTTCCCTATAGGGAATACGCTATTGCGGTAGTAGTCACGGTAAGACCTAAGCCCAGGACCATGATACTTTTTCGTTTTGAGGTCCCTAGAAGCCAAAAACACCGTTCGTTCAAATTTATATATATATATATATATATATATATATATATATATATATATATATATATATATATATATATATATATATATATATATGTGTGTGTGTGTGTGTCCGTGAACACGATAACTTTTGAACGGAACCTCCGATTTTGATGAAATTTGGTACAGGGGTGTAAGCCAGCATCTACTAGGTTGAGTTCGCGAACCAGAATGATCGGACCATTGGAACGGGGTTTTATGGAATTTCAAAAGGGTTAAAAATGGGTTTTTGGCATTTTTCGACCTTAATTTTTAAAATTCAACAATTTTAACTGAAACCATTTAAAAGAGCTTAAAAAAACAAACAATTTGGTATTTTGAATTTTTATCTTAGCATAACTGGTTACGGGGAAAATCAAAAAATGTGTTTTCCATGTTATTCTTATGGGAAATCAAGAATACCCCCGTCGCAGCAGACCTGCGTACTCAGCGAATTTCCAATGAAATTTTGGCATATTTTCTATTTCCCCATAAAATCCATGAGGATGAGAGTATGTAGGTTTGCCATCATATGGGTTTTACTGGTAAATATAAGTTAAACCCTACTTAGTGATTGTACATACAAAATTTTATAAGGCTATGGTGTTCTTTTTATTTTCCCCATAAACCCTATAGGGGTGAGTACGTAGGTTTGCCGCCATATGGGTTTTCTAAGCAAATATAAGTTAAACTCTTCCTAATGAATGTACACACCAAATTTTATCAAGATATGTCAATAAATAAGCAAGATAGAAGGTTTTGTTGATTTCCCATAAGAATAACATGGAAAATACTTTTTGGATTTTCTCCATAACCATTTGAGCTAGGAAAAAAATTCAAAATACTAGAGTGTTTGTTTTTTTAAGCTCTTTTCAATGGTTTAAGTTAAAATTGTTGAATTTTCTAAATAAAAGTAAAAAAAGCCAAAAACCCATTTTTAACCCATTTGAAACCCCATAAAATCCCGTTCTCATGGTCCGATCATTCTGGTTCGCGAACTCAACCTAGTAGACGTTGGCTTACACCCCTGTACCAAATTTCATCAAAATCGGAGGTTCCGTTCAAAAGTTATCGTGTTCACGGACACATATATATATATATATATATATATATATATATATATATATATATATATATATATATATATATATATATGTCCGTGAACACGATATATATATATACATATATATAAATTTGAACGAACGGTGTTTTTGGCTTCTAGGGACCTCAAAACGAAAAAGTATCATGGTCCCGGGCTTAGGTCTTACCGTGACTACTACCGTAATTGCGTTTTCCCTATAGGGAAATTCGCTAAAAGCCTATATCTTGCTTATTTATTGACATAACTTAATCAAATTTGGTATGTACATTATCTATATAAGGTTTAACTTATACTTGCTTACAAAACCCATATGGCGGCAAACCTACATACTCACCCCCATGGGGTTTATGGGGAAAATAAACAGAACACCATAACCTTATAAAATTTGGTATGTACAATCACTAGGTAGGATTTAACTTATATTTACCAACTAAACCCATATTATGGCGGCAAACCTACATATTCTCATCCCCATGGATTTTATGGGGAAATAGAAAATATACCAAAATTCCATTGGAAATTCGCTGAGTACGCAGGTCTGCTGTGACGGGGGTATTTATTATATTACTATTAGAAAAATATGACATAAGATGTCATATCTTTACTAAACAATAGACTAGAAATGTTACACATTTTGATCAATGTTTAATCAACCTGCCATAATATGGTATAGGCTAGGCTGTATGTAGAAAGTCTTTGAAAGATAAAACTAAATATTTATATGAGGCTCCATCATGCGCTTGGATAACACGATTGCTCTTCATAATTCATCGATCTGAAGATGTAAAAGTCTACTTTCATAAGAGTTCTGAGTTTACATGCTGTTGCTGAAGTTGTATTTGGAATATTTTAGACCTGGTCATTTCTTCGTGTTGAGCATTGCATGAGTGCAATAATACATAAAAAAATAAATTACTGAACATTGTTGAGCTTATAACGGTAATTAATGTTACATACATTTTATTATAAATTTCTTTGGTTTTTACAAACGTATTTTGGAATAAAATAGATATATCCAAATAACAAACATTATTATCACATTTCAACTAATTAGTCCTTTCATTTAGTTTGGAAACAGGTAGTCTTTATATTACATAATTATTACCATGATTCTTAAAACTATAAGATAAAAACATACTTTTTATTGATCGCCCCAAAAAATTGGATTGAGATATCATTGATTAAATATTTATTAACAATTACTTGTGGGATATGGTTTTTAATGACGGCATTGCAACAAATGCAATGTTATATTGTACTAATTATTGATCATTAAAAAACTATCGTTTCAGAATCCTGGTTCATGCTTGATTATTATAAATTCACAGTTCTACTCCTGAATAAACTCTTACACATGGTACAATATGACCATAATGCATGAAAAATGTTGATACCTTCCAAGCCACTTACTTGTTTCCAAGAGCTTTGTAAATGGTGCTTGGAACATAAATTAATGTTTACCGTAAAACTCCATGTAAGATTCTTGTAGACCTGATTCTACTAAAACTAACTAGATTCATCCATTCGTTTCTTAATAATATATTAAGTTAACCTGTTAACCTGTACTAAATTTATCTTCAACGGAGCTTACTTCTAGGGAGTAAAAGTGTGTTTCTATTTTGCAAGATTGCGCTCGTGTAAAATTAATTAATCTTGCATAAAGGGGGGTGGATGTTCCACCGCAAAGATGGTTTAATTTTCCCCCCAGTTACCAGACGAGGGTCTGTGTTCTGTGGAGGTAATTAGGCATGGGGTTCCAACCGGCCTGGTAATTTTGTGTGTCCGGGGCTTAGAGGATTGTGTACATGGCTATAGCTATTCTTGGATATTTTAAAATAAATAAACATGCCCAATGTACAGAATACCTTATTACATATTGTTACAATAATGAATCAACAAAATTTATAAATGAACGTGTGCAAAGCTATACCAAAATAAATGTGTTTCATTCATGTTTTAGAAGAATAAAGTTATTTCACAGTTATCTAACTGCTTATTTTCAAAACGGAGCAACTAGTCTTGTAATTAACAAAATACCAACATGAAATGTCTGTTAATTGCTTTCAGAAATTAATTTCTAAAATTTATTATTTTACTTGTTGTTCTCTCTTATAAGTTTAGTAGAGCCTGAACTAAAATACCATTGAAACAACCCATATCTATATATACTAGAGATCGCCTCCTGATCGAAATTCGATCGAAATTTAAGTTGATCTGGACCCAAGAAGCTTAAAAACATTTTAGAACTAAAACATCTGTTCTTCCTAAATTTCTAGCAGTTGTTTTTACAGCAGCTGCCTTATGATTCATTCTCCTTTCTCCATAAGATTAACATTGGAACTTTGAAAGCCTGTGGGGCGTAGCCCTGGAGTCCGATGTGAATTAGAATGTGATTCTGCTCATCTACAGGACTATACCTTTCTAACGGTATGCGCGGATTTCTCCTACGATGCACACGAGCTGAGAAAAAAGGAAGAAATGAAACATGCTTGCGTATTAATCTATACTAGAAATCGCCTCCTGATCGAAATTCGATCAAAATTTCAGTTTATCTGGACCCACTCAGCTTACAACATTTTAGAACTAAAACATCTGTTCTTCCTATTCTTCTAGCAGTTGTTTTTACAACAGCTATCTAATGATTCATTCAATTCTCCTGTCTCCATAAGATTAACATTGGAACTTTGAAAGCCTGTGGGGGATAGCCCTGGAGTCCGATGTGAATTAGAATGTGATTCTGCTCATCTACAGGGCTATATCTTTCTAATGGTATGCGCGGATTTATCCTACGATGCACACGAGATGAGAAAAAAGGAGGAAATGAAACATGCTTGCGTATTAATATATAGATATATAATTCTGTAAGCCCAATTTCTTGAGCAAAATTGTGAGCGTTGTACCAATCGCAGAAAGATGGGAGGGGTCTCAAATTAAAGGTCTCGGTCTCGTGCACGAGGGAAAACTATCGGCGAATCTATAAAACTACCAGGAGATGAGGAATAAGGTAAATCGTCCTGCATAAGATTAGCATGGGAATTTGTAAAACGTCTGCTTTGTGTACATTAAAACATGTGTTATGGTTTGATTTCAAAACGAGAAACAGATGATAACATTGAGTAAAGAATAATTAATAACCAATTGACCAAAAATATATCTAGAGTGGTATTAATATAATAAGACATTTTGTGGCTTCAAACGACTAAAAATTCTACTTGGAGCAATCCTACCAACCTTACAGAATATTACAAATTGACTGCTGAAAAAAACTATCACATTTACTAATTCGCTAGCTGAGCATGTATGCAAATCATAAAAAAAACATTCTGATCGTGATAGGGCGCAATAGGCAATTAATTGGTGCTCGAGCAAAGCTTAATTTATATTTACATTAAAACGTGTTTTGGTTTGATTTTAAAACAAGAATGTCAAGAAGGGTGAAGATGATATAGGCTACCTATTTAAAACTTAAAGAGTATCAATCAGTCAAGGAAGGGTTGGTATTCTGATAGCTGATTTTTTTCCAGAAACACATGACAATTTCGTAGATTGCAGAATTATAGGAGAGAGTTAAAATCAAAGGCGTTTGGCCTACATATTAGGGTAAAAAGTAGCAGGTCAAAAAATTTGCAACAAAATGGGAAATATATACAGTAAGTTTTTAAAGGTTCTCGAAAGTTAGATTCTCCATGTATAGTGATTTGAAAAATCTGCTTTATTTACACGAAATCAAGTGTTTTGATTAGGAGGGACGAATATAGACAGTGATGAGTGAAGATGATCTACTTCGTTCGACACATCGAGGTGCCGTGTTAAAATTTGGCGACGAAAAAAATCAAAAGTCTGACAGGAGTGAAAACATTTATTAAATTTTAGGATAAACAAGACAATGAAATGTTTATGATGTAAATATTGAAAGTAAACAGAACCCTTAAATGGGTGCTGAGCATTCATAATGTTTTTCCTCATTGCCGCTTAGCTCAAGGACTATACAATTACTTTCAAAAACGTATTTTTCAAAGATCGATGTAGCTTTAACAACAAACAAAATGAAAAATTTAAAAATAGGCGGCCTAATGGTACAGGATTGTAAAGAGGATTGTAAAGAGTGCGTTGGAGGCACATGGCTCATTCAAACAATTAAAAAATTATATAAATTAAATCTTCTGAAAACTTTTGTATTGGAGAACTGGTAATTTACTATGGTTCATGCTATTTTAATTTTATGATTAGGGGCTTTTGCCCCTATGAGCCACTAGTATATAGATAATTCTGTAAGCGATATTTCTTGAGCAAAATTGTGAGCGTTCTACAGATCGCAGAAAGATGGGAGGGGTCTCAAATTAAAGGTCTCGGTCCCATACACGAGGGAAAACTATCGGCGTGTCCATAATGTTAACAGGAAATGAGAAATCACGTAAAACGTCCTCCATAAGAATAGCATGGGGATTCGAAAAACGTCTGCTTTGTATACATTAGAACATGTGTTGTGGTTTAATTTCAAAATGAGACACAGATGATAACATTGAGTGAAGATAATAAAATAATTCACACCAAGAGAAGCAGTCTATATATATCATTCTGTTAGCGAAATTTCTTGGTCAAAATTGTGAGCGTTTTACAAATTGCAGGAAGATGGTAGGGGTCTCAAATTAAAGATTTAGGTCCCATAAAGCGTATCCATAAAGTTACAATGAAATAAGAAATATAGTAAAACGTCCTCCTTAAGAATAAATAGCATGGGTATTCTAAAAATGTGTTCTCTGTGTACATTTAAACATATGTTTTGGTTTTATTTTAAAACCACAGACAGATGATAATATTGAGTAAAGAACTATTCATAGCCAAATGACAAAAATTAACCCTAGAGTGGTAATACTATAGCAATGAATACTGAGACTTTTAATAAGAACACATCTTATGGCTTTTTTCTGCCAGATTCGGTAATTGGGCAACTCACCACGAGACAGTGAGCGCTGTACTCCCGTGGTGTTCCATTATATGTACCCCCCCCCTTCCTCACGGGGCTACTGAGGAATTAGCGCATTCCAACAATGGTGCGCGCCTTTGTTTACACCTTCCTGGGCCATACGAAAGTGGTTGAAGGGCTATAAAATCTAAATATTATGTTTATGTATTACATTTCGAATTCAAATACTAAAATTGCCGCTCACACGGTGGTTGCTGGAGGGGGCATGAAGTGCAATTGCAACAGCCAGCTGTTCGAGGTGTTCGCTGGTTGGAACAGCCACCGCTCAAGCTACCGGTGGTGATTGGCCCAATTCATATAAAAGTCTGGGGGGTTGTAGTCGTTGTTATAACAGCCAGCACTCCGATGCTACCTGGTGGTGAGTTGCCCAATTAAGAAAAACGACAGAATATTAACATGGGATAAGTTCTTCTTAAAAGTCTCTGTATTCATTGACTATAGTAAGACGTTTTGTGGCTTTGAGCGACTAAAAATTCTACTAGGAGATTTAACCTTATACATACTATTACAAATTGACTGCTAATTTTACTGGTGTTACTATAATTTAAATTGTAAAAAAACCTGAGCGTGTTGCAAACCATAAAATACGTTCTGATCGTGATAGAGATGTAATGGGCGATGAATTGTGGTTTGAGAAACACCTGTTTTGGTTTTATTTTAAGACGAAAATTGTGAAATAATCATATTGAATGACGATGACACATTAATTGATACTTAAAGTTTATCAGTCAGTGAAGTTTTGGTATTCTGTTAGCTGAATTTTCCCAGAAGCCTTTTAGTCATTTCATAGATTGTAGGATTATAGAAGACGAGTTAAAATCAAAGACGTTTGTCCTACTTACTATAAGAAAATGCAGCAGGTAAAAAACTTCACGACAAAATGTTAAATATATAAGAATGATTATTTTACTAAAGGTTCTCTCAGATTTTCCATGCAGTGATTTTAAAAAAATCTGCTTTGTTTACACAAAATCAAGAGTTTTGATTATGAAGGACGAATATTGACAGCAAGTGAAGATGCACTTTGAGGTGCTGTGTTTAAATTTGGTGACTAAAACATAAAAAAAATCTGTCATTAGCTAAAAAATCAATTCAATTTTAGGACAAACGAGACAGTTAGATAGGTATGATACAAAGTATTGAAAGTTTATTGACTCTGAAATGGGTGCTGAATATCCGTCATGTTTTTTTTTTTCCATTGCCGCGTTTCTATGTTATATTAAAAATCCGTCATAGCTGAATTAAGGGACTATGATTTCTTTCAAAACTTATTTTTCATAGATCGATATAAGTTTAACAACAGACAAAATAGAGCATTTACAAACGAGTGACCTAATAGTACAGGATTGATAAGAGTACTTGGGGGTGAATGGTCTGTTTAAACGGTATTGTTAAAATATTATATACCGCAAATTAAAATTAAATTTTCTGGAAACCTTCGTAGCGGAAGAAATTGTGTCATACACTATGGTTCATGCTATTTCAATTTTATGATTAGGGGCTTTTGCCCCTATGAGCCACTAGTAGAGTGTAATTAGGGTTTACTTATACTCAATGTACACACGTACAATTTTCATTTTAACGAAAACAAAAACAAAAAATTAAAAAATGCAACAATGAATAAAAATGTTGTAAGATATTACAGACCTACGTTGCTATATGCACAACATAATAAAAACTTAATAAAAAGCAATATTAATAAAAACTTTATTTATTTTATTTTGTCTAAAAATAATATTAAAAAAATATATCTATCAAGATGATTAGAACCCTGTAACTGGCTTCTAACTGTATTAACTGTAACAGGCTTTGTAAAACACATAAGATGATATAAGGTTTGTGATATAAATAAAGGAAAAAATAAAGTTTTGCACTTGAATATTCTTGTTCGGACTGTTCGGACTACTGATGAGATCTCTTTGGCTGGTCTAGACAAGTTTCATTCGCCATTCATAACTTTTAAGAATTTAATCTCTTAAAATTTGTTCGTTATCTTGGAGATCCATTCTTGAGGACTATACTCGGCATTAAACACACATCTATAGTATTATAATAACTTAGGATTGACTGATTATAGAATAGTTTTTTATAGTTTTAAATATTTTTTTCAATAACTTAAATAAAATAATATTTTATCAACTTTATAAATGAAAAACCTATGTAACCTACAGGGTACCAAGTATTTATATGCAAGTTTTTTATTATTTTTTTTTATTGTAGTATTTGTTCCATTTATAGGCTACGTTCTAAGTTTGAACAATAATTTTATTTGGTAATTAAATGCAAATCATAATTTTTACGCTTTATGCATATGCGAAAAAAGGTTATGGAGTAGGCCTATTCTTAAAAACTTCCTACTCGGATCGTAATCAAGGAAAATCATAAACTTTATTGGCCTTCAATGATGAGACCTTTACATTTATGTGCATACCACGCCATATAAGAGTTTCGTCTAACTCCTGTTGGTCCGTTTTCCTATGACAGAAGGTGTCTGCATAAAGTATATTTTTTAGATTAAATACTGTGTACCAAATTTCATATCTTCGTCTGTAATCGTTTAGAAAATATTAAGCCATTGATGGATTTTTGTACTCCATTATGTACACATACTATAAAAACATTCCTACTTTGAAAGTCTTTTGTAAATGTCGTCTCTTGTTTTGCCTTCATTAAAATGTTACGTTTTATTTACCCTCTGAAAAACAAATCTCCAAACAATTATTAAAATCCGATTTTAATGGTCTCATTTATGAAACTAATTAATTTTGTTCCGTTTTACTTCATTTCCGGATAAACCGTAAAACGGATGTATTAATTTTGCAATGTTTTTGTTTAATGCGTCCAATTAACAGAGAGACAAAATTACAATTAGAGCCACTCTTACGATACAGTGATCACAATCCGTTTCATAACCCTGTAGTCACAACTAGTCACTTTATTAAAGGTTTTAATGATATAATGTGTGAAACGTTTGTTTTCTATCACTTTACACAACATTGAAGTTTAGTTGTTTTTCACAGTCCATGCATTTACAGATCCTATTTATAAAATAAAAATAAAAAATCTCACATCTTTTTTTGATGACACACACCATACATAGTTAAAATATTTCTCGTGATATTTACTTAAAATGGCAAAATTATTACACTCTTTTTTACACCCTTGATACATTTTTTACATCGTAGATATCTGGGCAACTTTTCTAAGATATAATAATCATAAATATATAGACCTGTTAAGATTTTATTATTTTAATACTCTTACAATGATAAAGTAAGCAAGCAAAATTTTATGACTTATAGCTGATCTATGTGTAAAACCTTATCACTAAACAAAAGTTAAATAAACGGTATCAGATAACTGACACATACTTTCTCCCAACAATATAAAAACATGTGTTAAAAGCTTTAAACATTAATGTCTAGATGACTCTGTCGGATAGCTACCAGCTGAGCAGCGCGAGCTTGACCCTACGCGCATCTGTGACTTTTAACAACGTATTGCGTTTACAGCTAAACGAAAAATTGTATTTTCTCCTCAACCACTTGACGTAGAGCAATAATTTAAAGTACTGGATTATTTAGTTTTTTGAGCTTGATTTAATGGTGATAAGTAAAATTTATTTTGAGACAACAGCTATTTTGAAAATCCAAAAATTGATTTTTTAAACACTTTTTACTCTATAACTTTTGAACGCGCATTTTCTCGGAGATGCGGGTGGTGTCATTTTATCCACCATTTCAAGCTTAATAAACCACAAAATTTTAATCAAAATCGTTAGAGCCGTTTTTGAGAAATTTTTATTTTTGACGATTTTTTAGGGTTTTTGGGGGTAAAATACCCTTAAAAATAAAAAATTCCAAAAAATGAAAAAAAACGCCTGGAATTATCGTGGATTTGGACCTATATACCAAATTTCATTAAAATCGGACCATTAGGGCATTCTCTAGCTCTGTTTACATCCTGACACACACACACACACACACACACACACACACACACACACACACACACACACACACACACACACACACACACACACACACACACACACACACACACACACACACACACAGACATCACTCCGAAAACCACTTTTTTGGACTCAGGGGGAACCATAATGGATAAATCCACCAACAACTCAAATTCGAAAATTTTGACGAAAACAATACTTTCTCCATATACTATGGTATAGGGGGAGAAAGTAATAAAAGTAACATGGTCCAGGGCTTAGGTCTTACCATGGCTACTACCGTAATAGCGTATTCCCTATAGGGAAATTCGCTAAAAGGTGTTAAAAGCTCCAAACATTAATGTCTTGATGACTCAGTCGGATAGCTCAGCTGAGCAGCGCTCGTTTGACCCTACGCGCGTCTGTGACTTTTAACAACGTACTGCGTTTACCGCTAAACGAAAAATTGAATTTTCTCCGCAACCACTTGACGTAGAGCAGTAATTAAAAATACTGGGTTATTTAGTTTTTTGAGCTTGATTTAATGGTGATAGGTAAAATTTACTTCGAGACAACAGCTATTTTGAAAATTCAAAAAATTGCTTTTTGAAACACTTTTTACTCCATAACTTTTGAACACGAATTTTCTCGGAGATGCGGGTGGTGTCATTTTATTCACCATTTTAAGCTTAATAAACCACAAAATTTTAATCAAAATCGTTAGAGCCGTTTTTGAGAAATTTTGATTTTTGACGATTTTTGGGGGTAAACTACCCTTAAAAATAAAAAATTCAAAAAAATGAAAAAAAACGCCTGGAATTATCGTGGGTTTGGACCTACTTACCAAATTTTACCAAAATCGGACCATTGGGGCATTCTCTAGCCCTGTATACATCCTGACACACACACACACACACACACACACACACACACACACACACACACACACACACACTCCACTTTCTCCATATACTATGGTATAGGGGGAGAAAGTAAAAACCAGCTTGTTAACTGCATTCTGGTTTTGGTATACATTTGAAAAATTAATAAATAATAAAAAAATGTTAAAATAACATGCATATCTTAAATAATTTTATTTATTAGCATAATACATGTTGTTTGCAATCAGAAATGAAACACAAATATCTACAACACTCAAAGATAGTTATAATTACACTTACAATGAAGTAATACAGACGGTAAATCCGCTGTATATTTTGCTTTTAACTGTACACTGTACACCAATCATCAAGCCCAAAAAGAGAATGCCCCCCAAAGAGAGAGCTTTCTCTATACCCCTTTTTGACCTGACGATGACTGGAGTGTTCAGTTGAAAGAGATATATATTTACCGTCTATTTCAGTGTACGTGTATATTTGAGTGTTACGTACACGTTTGTGTTACATTTCTGATTCATTATCTCAGAATGTTTCGTTCCTCCTCCTCCTGGACTTTCGGGGGGGGGGGAGGAATTAGGCTAACGTCACGTTAAAAGATTGTAATATTAAATCATTTTTGAACGTGTCCTGAGGTTTACCCAATTTACTTAAGTTTTACACGAAACTTTTCTTTATCAAAACTCCTTTAGATATACGATTTTTAAAATAATTTGTTATACACGACATTTCACTTTTTTATTCCAAAGCTCTAGTTTTTCAATAAGAACTATTTCGAGAACATTTCTTTTAGTGAAATAAAAATATATAGCACATCTCCCAGAGATGTAGGGCAAAATTTATCTTTGGAAGGAAATTACAAATTAACCATATAGTTAATTATTAAATCTGTACTTTTATCACTATTTAAAGCGTATTTAAACAGATTTAAACTTATTAATTATTTTAAACGTAAGTATGTTAGTTCCATGATTTTCCCTAAACGTTTAATGTGTGAAAAGACCATATCCATAAAAACTGTAAATATATATTTGATTAGGGAATCTACTCTGTACCGTCCCAATGTTAATTTTTTTTATAAATTTCCCACATTTACATACACGCCAATTGTTACTATTGCACGTCCACTTTATTGTAGCCCCGCTGAGAGAGGTTGCATGGTGATAAATGGGCCGGCCTCCATCAATATTTTTTCCCCGACGAAGCTTCTTTCGGAAACATTTAAGCCCTGAATTAACAATGCTCGGTCACTAACTTTCCTCGCAAACGAAAAAAATGTAGAGCTTTACCTTTGTACCTCCGAATGTTGAACATTGTTGTCAATTTCAATAGGTAATTATAAAAAATCTATGCATAGTATTGGTTTTCGCAATACATACTGTATATTTCTTAATTTCTTATAATCTATTTATGAACATAAAATGATAATTTAAAACGTTTTATATTTTATGGTTTATAATAGGTCTATGGAGTTATGTTTGATATTAAAAGTTTTAATGCATATAAGTTAAAGCAAATTTTTTAATATACTTCTAAAAGTGTGGTACATTGAGGACTTTTATTATTTGATAAAAAATGGCTTCCTTGTTATAATTATTGTAATATTACAATAATTATACAAAAAAATAGTACGAAATTGAATCAAATAGAAATTTTATGAAATCTTTTACAAGTAATTAACCGCTTTTAAGGTTCAATTTACCATAATACAGTATAATTTTATATTCTCTATACAATGACTTAGGCCTACCGCACATAAAATAAAATAAATAATGAAACACACATTTTCCACTTTATTGTTGATAAATTTTTGTATACTTAATTTCTGGGATGCAAGTTATAAAAAGAGATGGACAAAAAGAGTTGATTCACTTTCGTCCCGTTCTCATTACAAAGACCTTAACATAACCTAATTAATTGGTCTGGGACAATAGTGGCGGCAATGTTTTGCTGCAGACATCCAATTACAACAATAACCCAAGTTGCATTAGCAAACAATGTTTGCGCTCTAATTAGATCAATTTCAACAACAGTTTTTTAATAACATAAAAGAAAATTGAAAGAAATATTATTTCATGTGAAAATTGTAAACATGATCAAAAACATGAAAAATCAAAAAAAATAAAAAATAAATAAAAAAAAAATCAAAAAAAAATCAAAAATCAAAAACATGAAAAAATACGCGACACTTGTATTTCAAAATACAAAAGCCCCTCTGATAAAAATGAACCCCAGAGCTCCTAAATTAAGAGCCCTGCCAAAAATTCATAAACAAAACATACCTATCAGACCCCTAGTAAACTTCAAGAACGCACCAGGTTATGACATGGCAAAATACATGGCCAAATATTTATCATTAAACCTTCAGCTTGAAAATGCATACAACACAAAAAACAGTATCGAATTGTGTAACATGTTGAAAGACTTAAACATTACAAATAACATGACTTTAGCATCGTTCGATATAACAAACCTTTACACAAACGTACCAGTAAAAGAAACAATAGAAATAATTTTTGAAAAATTATCACAAACAGTTAGCAATGATGAAGCAATGCAAGTAAGAAATGTGCTCACAACGTTACTTAATCAGAATTATTTTCAATTTAATAATAAGATTTATCAACAAAACGACGGACTGGCAATGGGTTCGCCACTTTCATCAATATTAAGCGAGGCATTCTTACAAAACATAGAAACCAAAATCATCCCCACGTTGAAAAAACATAATGAGTTAATAGCTTGGTTTAGATACGTTGACGACTGCCTATGCATAATTCAAAGTACAGAACCTCAAAAATGTTTAGACGCCATATTACAAACCCTCAATTCACAGCACGAAAAACTTAAGTTCACAATAGAAAAAGAAAACAATAATGAACTAAATTTTCTAGATGTAACTATAATAAAAACAGTACCCAAGTTAAAATTTAAAGTGTATCGGAAACCTACCACAACTGATGTACTCATAAGAAATGATTCCAACCACCCACAGCAACACAAAACAGCAGCTTTCAGAAGCATGTTTCACCGCGCTAAGAACTTACCTCTAGAAAAGAAAGAATATGATAATGAAATTAAAACCATTTACCATCTTGCAGAAACCAATGGCTTCAATTACAAGGAAATAAATAAATTATTCAAAAACCTGAATTCCAAAAATGGTGAAACAAGAGACATTTCAGACAAATGGGCTACTTTCACATACACTGGTCCTAAAATATACCAGAAATATACCAGATTACAAAAATATTTAAAAAACAAGGGCTTAACATTGCTTTCCGAACGAATAATACACTCAAAAAGAAATTCCACACTGAAATAGAAGACTCTGATAAATTTTCGAAAAGCGGAGTGTATAAACTAAACTGTAAAACTTGTAACAAAGTATATGTTGGACAAACGGGAAGAAATTTTAGACAACGGTTTAAAGAACATATTTATGCACTAAAACAAAAAGAGCCAAAATCAAACTACGCCTTGCACCTAATTGAAGAAAACCACGAGTTCGGAAAAATCGAAGACACACTTGAAGTGATTGAAACCTTAGACAAAGGTAAAAAGCTAAACTTATATGAGAATTTACATATTTTTATCGAAAAAGAGAAAAACAATATTATTAATCAGCAAACAGATTGCTTAGGAAATGAAACATTTCTAATACTCAAAAACCACATAAAAGCCTAAACCTATCTAGAAACTACGAAAACATTCTTTCGACACAGGATACACCGAGAACCGCCGAGAAAATTCCACGGCTGCCCACCCTCCCCGCATTCCAGGAACTGAACCTAACCCCACTCACTCGAACATTCCTGACACCGTACGCGTATAAAACAGCCGAACTTTCCACTTAGGCTTCAGTAGCAGTTGACAATGGCGAAACGCCGAAAGCGCTCCTGCGACTCTACAACCACCAAGTGCAGCCCGACGGACAACACATCTCCAATGAGAAATATTATTTATCTTTATTTTTTCTCTCTTTGTTTCAAAATATATTTTTAATTTATTTACAATTTCGTTAATATTACTCAATGTTAGCTCTTAATCAATAACTAAAGGTAACATTTCATCAAAAGGCAAGAAATTAGAATTCAATTTTTTAACAAATTTCTTACAAAATTAATATTAAGGCACTTTAACAAAAACGATTACATTTTAATGTTGTAATAAAGGGCTTAGCAACTATCATATAATCTCATAGAAATGTATTTAAAGTATAGATAGTTATAAACGCTACCTTAAAACAGGTAGGTTATTTTTCGAATTCCACATCCATCCAGAAGTGACTGAAAAATAATATTAGTGTAAATTTAACTTTTATAATTATTTAGGTTAAGATGTACTATTAATATAAGTTTTAAATTATATACGTAGATAATACTAAGCAAATGAGGAGATTTGTTAGGACTCATTATGTAGGCATAATTTCAGCAGCTCACTTGCCAAAGTCTCAGGAGAGATGTATCGCAAATTAGGCTTCAGGGAAGTTTACTTTTCGAGGAGATCTTAAAGTAACTGTACTAGATTGTTTACCAGAAGATACATTTTTCTAATATTGCTAACATTTCTTATCAAAGGGTTTTCTCTCACTCTTGCGTTCCACCACAATTAATTTTCGGAGGACTTTGGTATGAATTACGGAGCAAGAACGCTAATTTTTAACCATCTTGTCTCGTTTCCACCTACTTCGTTTATCGTTTGACTTACCTCTATTGGTCTAAGCAACTTAAATTATTATGATAAAAACTATCAAAAGTATAAAGCACTTGCTGGCTGAACAGTTCCGAAAGTATGGTTTACAAATCCACAAACTTTTCGATTTATTAGATTTTTTCTCTATTAGTGCTATAGCAAGTAACTATATCAGCATTTCCAGAGAATAATTTACTGGATATCTTGAATTTTCTCACTTCTTTAGGATTAGGACATTTTTAAGAGAATTTTGTACGTTTTTTAGAATGTGTGCCAATATTGGTTATTGCTTCATCTAGGATAGTACACAAATCTCATCATGGAGCATAAAACATTAGACACAAAACTTATTTAGGAATTTCAAACTAAAAACACTTGAAACACTATAAAATATTAAAAATAAGACAGTCTATAGTGTTAATTAATGTTTTTATTTATAGCTGGAAATTATTTTCAAAGCAAGAGAAAAAAAGCCTAAAGAGCGTTTAT
Organism: Neoaliturus tenellus; assembly: GCA_030545055.2. Lineage (NCBI taxonomy): Eukaryota > Metazoa > Arthropoda > Insecta > Hemiptera > Cicadellidae > Neoaliturus > Neoaliturus tenellus. The sequence continues at coordinate 254,895,176 of CM061533.1, read as the reverse complement.
AATACTAGTACAAAATGATGATATTTTAAATACTCATAATGTTTAAAATGCACTGATTACTTAGTAGGAAAGTTATTAAAAATACCTTTAATCGTAAAGATACTCGCTGGAGAAATCAGCTGACTTTCTTAAAAATGATTATTTGTTGTTTAAACTGGTATAATAGTTTGTGCTCCACTACATTTCTCTTCTAGAGACAAGCTCTTTCCCCCTACATACTAAATACTAAAGACTTAAATTATAAATAATAAACAACTCTTGCCAACATTTGAAGATAAACTTTTTAAAACAACTCAAGAGTGAGTGGTAATTTCCCTTTTGTATAAAATTAATTTGTTTTTACGTTACTTACCAATATTGAGACATAATTTTATGTTTTTGTTTTAATTATAGTATGTTAAAGACTATTCAGCTCAAATAAACACTAAATTCATAAATCAGAACTTCAATTTATAAAAAATAACTCGAGTTCTTGGTATGTAAAGTCATTAGTTTTAAAATTATATTTATTAAAGATCGGTTGATATCATATTTTAGAAAAAGTAATCTTTTACAGATTTGAGTTTAGAATTAGAAAACTTCAAATATGTCTCCTATCTTTGAAAATTAATTTAAATATTTATTAAGATCAGCAATGTAAATTTTACGTAGCAATTTTTAGTGTTGTTAAAGTGCATGCCTGAGTCAACCCAGGAAAGATTGAATAATTTATTCTGGGAACTCAGCTGTTGTAAGCCTATGAGACTTGTTTCCGCTACTTTACATCCAGCTTACCCGATGAAGTTACTCTTTTTGCTAAATTTTGTCTAACTACTATTCCTAATATTAAACTAATATTCCTTTAAGTATTAACTCAATTAAATTTAAAATTAAAAACATTTTCTACAATTAAAATAAAGTTCAAGACAGGGGTGGACTGAGCCGTTGGGACACCGGGAAATTTCCCGGTGCGCCCTCCCCATCAAGGCGCCCCGGCGCCCCTCGGAAAATTTTTTTTCATTATAAGGAATTTTAAAATATTTTTCAAGAGCACAACATTTATGAATTTTTTGAATATTTTTTCTCAAACTATCTACATGTTTATACTTTATGACTTAAACATTCTTCGTTTATCTTCATATAAATTGAAAGTTTAAATTTGATAAGTTGCTCCAACTATTAACTCTTTTGTAGTTATTTATGGGAACTCTTTCGTGGTAGCATTGACTCGACATAGTTGGCTAACCTGCGCGGCGAAACAGCTCAACAGCTGTCACCCTGAGACGATTGCGAGTTGCGACGTGGTACGAGTAGGTTATCGGCGGAAGGTGCTAGTGGCTGGGGGCTATAATTACTTTTATTGAATAATCTATATTATACATATTTAATACGTGACATGGTTTTTTGTACAAGGAACTCTTCCCACAGATTTCAACAGATTTTATTCATTTTGGTATATTATTGGAAAGAGCTAGGCATGAAGTTGTTTCTTAAGTAAATTGGTAAATGTTTATTTATACGAAAGGGCGCTATGTGCCCTCAAAGTTCTCCATTTTCCCATTTGATTAACATGGGTAGTGAAATTGTTTTATTTTAAAGTTAACAGCTGTAAAGTGTAAACAAACATCAGCCAAACGTATTCACCTGTTACATGAAAGAGGTTATGTTGAACCAAAGAGTGTGCCTGGTTAACGAATTGCATTACTGATTACGTCTGCATGAGAAAAAATATTATATAGGAAAGATATTTAGAGAAAAATTATAGACATTTTACAAATTGTATAATTATCTGAGTGGTCTTAAATTAAAGCATTTGACCAAAAGGACTTGGTGTCACTACTGGCAAGAAAACCTGTTAGAAACACCACTGTTTGTTCTACGTATAATTGATTCATTATGTATGATTGGCCAAACAAGACAAATGAATAGTTTTTATAATCCGTAGTGTAAACGGTGAACTCTACTGAAAGAGGTGACATGGGTGCTTGTTGCAGATTACGTTGTCTATCTCATTTCTATTAGAATGGTTATATAAATAAATTATTCTCACAAATATATTACGATGTCATGGTTTTTACTTTTTTAAACTTATATTGTCACTTCGGGATTCAGAGCAAAGTGATTAAGGCTAACGAGGTCAATTTTAACACTTTGTGAAAATGTTAAAATTGAAATCATTAGATCTATATTAAATTAATGGGCAAAGCATGGGAGCTCAGCCAGAGTTCAGTTCTTATTATTTGGATAATTTGTAAAGGCAGCTTGACTGCGGACTTTGGCCTGTTTATTCCATTATAATTATTTAATACGTGAACGCACTTTAATACACGAAAGACCAAGGTGATCTTGGTAAAGACGACAAAGTGTATGTAGTCCTACAAAAAATGTTTACCAAAAGTACTTATATTGAATGAAAATTTCACTCTTATAATGAATGAAAGTATTTGCTCGATTTTGAGCGACGAGTACACTAGTTAGATTTAACGTAATCAAACCAATAACAACCCTCTCATTGATAAGCAGTTTAAAGTATTTCAATGCAAAGGTTCGGAACGATGCTAATTGTAGCCTATTTTGCTGAAACTGTGCATTTTCCAGACAATCCTCGTTGCAATGACTTTCCCGATGATTTTTTAGCACACCACTCCATTTCCAGATTAGCTGCAAACCAAGGATCTTGACTATTTCCAAGCATGGAGGCTAGTAAGCTGCACTTTAGGCCAAGTTTGCCGATGTCTTCAAAGCTGAATAAGTCTACGTCACTGAAATGACGAACAAAATCAAACATTTCTCGGATACAGTTCCAAATATGTTTAAACTATATTGTCATTTTCAAGCAATTAAAATATAACCTTTTTAATATTGTAAGGTTACAATTTTAATTGCTAGAAAATTACATGATAGTCGAAACATGTACAGTATAGAAAATATTCTTTGTTCTTTTATTATATACGTAATAATATGAACGCTATATATACATAGGGCGCCCCTATTGTACCCATTCCACCGACCTTTTCATGGTGTCAGTCCACCCCTGGTTCAAGACAATGATTTCAAAACATTTTGTGCTATTAAATTAGGTTCTTAAGACTGAAATTGAGAAGATAAATCTGTCCAGACTAGTTTTAAGTCTACTGAATAAGAGTTCATATTTAGTTAACAGAAACTCTTTCACTTTTTGTTTTACTTTTAAGTCACTAATTAGTTTAATTTACCTGAACCTTAAACAAATTTGGGTTGCCACTATTTCTTATATTTTTATATTATTATTCATAATTAGTGTTTATTAAAAAAGACCTTGAAGGATAATGGTTGGACAATATAATTGACAATTTAACCTAAAGCTGTGCTTAAATGTACATAAACATTATACTTACAATGTGGTTTACACTTCACACAGAAAAACTATTTAAGCTAACCAACAAGCAGAAGTAAGTATAAATATTTCAAATCCAGACAAGATTATATTATCAATCGCTCCTTCCAACAGGGCGAATGCCCAGACTTACTTAAGTTCTCAGTGGTCAGAGCGATCCCGAAGAAGAGTAATTTGCACACTCTAGACAATCTGAGGCCTATCTCTTTGTTGTCCGTCTTTTCCAAGGTTATTGAAAAGATTGTTCATTCTAGACTCTGTGAATTTTTTGAAGATAACAATGTATTATCATGTTTTCAGTTTGGGTTTCGTAGAGGCAAGAGCATTGAACATGCAATTTATGAGTTTGTCAGTGGGGTCGCTGCTGCTGTGGATGGGTCTCAGTTCACTGTCGGTGCCTTTTGTGACCTTTCTAAGGCTTTCGACACAGTAAGCATTGAGATACTTGTCGAAAAATTAAAATTTTATGGTGTGACTGGCACCTCTCTAAGATGGTTGAAGTCCTTCCTGGAAGGAAGGCTGCAGAAAGTAGAGTTGAATGCGGGTGCTCAGAGTGACTATCGCAGTGTAACTTCTGGAGTTCCCCAGGGCTCCATCTTGGGGCCTCTTCTGTTCCTTGTTTACTGCAATGACCTTCCTGATATTTCAACTGATTTTCAGATTTTGATGTATGCTGATGACACTTCTCTTGTTGCTTCAAACAAAAATAAAATTAACCTTTCTCAATCACTTTCTGAGGTCCCGGACAATATCAATTCATGGTGCATAGCAAATGGTCTAAAACTTAATCCTTCAAAAATGAGCTTATAAATTTTTACACCAACCATAGCAATTCATCTCATTCTGACTCGTCACACTTACCCCCTCAATTTAATTGTGTTCATTCAACAAAATTTTTAGGCCTGAATATCGACTCAACTTTGTCTTGGCGACAGCATGTGAACATACTTCTTCCTAGACTCAGTAAGGCATTCTATGCTTTGCCCAATCTGTGAATTCTATGATTGTCCCAATCTGTCAGTCAAAATGTTCTGAGGCAAGTGTATTTTGCGTACTTCCACTCACTAATCTCATATGGTCTTATTTTTTGGGGAAACTCCTCTGAATCAATCAGAGTCTTCAAAATGCAAAAAAGGGCCATTAGATTGTTGTCCGGTATTAGTCCAAGAGAATCCTGCAAAATACATTTCAAACGGCTTAAAATTACTTCCTTCAATTCACGTCCTTCATTATTCATACTCCAGTGTCTTATGTTTGTTAAATCTAATCCAGAAAGTTTTTTTTGAAAATAATCATCTTCATCAATACTCCACCAGAAATTCCAACTTTTTGCAATACCCAATTCATAGAACGACTTTTCTAGAAAAATCACCTTCTTACTCTTGTTTAAAGATCTTCAACAGTTTCCCCCAAAGTATTAAACAGGAACCTTCAATTAAAAAATTCAAAAAGCTGGCTATAGATTATCTTTTTCAGAACTGCTTCTATAGTCTCTCTGAGTACCTGACACACAGCACAGGCGGGGCTTGACAGGCTCATATGCTTCCAGATCATGTCATGAGAGTCTTTCCCAGTTGGTGGCATTTGTTTTCTTTTATTGTAAATAGTTTTTGTCTGTTTTAACCCTCACGAAACAAGACTTTTGTCATGTAGAATAAGCATTTAGGCTAAGACAATATTGTGACAAATCTACTGCCCAGACAATCAATTGCATCTAAGGGCGTCACTAGATACTGTAAATAAATAAATAAATAAATAAATTGTTATATATCAGGGTTAGCTAAATTTCCGACCATTAGGGATTTGTTTTCAGAATTATGAGCCATTTAGACTCAATAACTGGATTTAATTTAATAGCAGACATTTATTTTTGCACTATCTGGACATATTAATTATTTAACCGTTTTAATATTATTTGTTTAATTTTGAATATCGGTATTAAGTAATCCTGAGTGTCCGAATCTCCACAAAAGTCTCATGTTGATAATTACTTGACCCAAAGAGGATTTTGGTACGGACCGCGTGGTTAGGAAACGTTAGTTGAGTGTATTTGTTAACTTGCGTATTTGTATTTGTGTGTATTCGTGTGTATTTGTTAACGTTAACTTGCGTTTAACGTAAACGCATTATAATTTCACCTGTAATATGAAATCATAATATTTAAAGCAGGCATATATAGATTATTTCATCAGTATTTCGGTTTCTCTGCCGTCTCATGTCCTCCATTGAAAATATTATATGAAATGACTGGGTCTTTTTTAAAAACCACGATATAAAAATTGTGCAACTAGGTGCATTTTAAACCAATACTCCATTTCAAAACAACTATACTGAACCGTATGTGAATCATACATGGCACACAATCTTAAATAATTCTGAAATATATTACTAGCACTTCTTATAATGCATCGTTAAAAGCCTAAATCGAAGAAATGACAACACGATGCGATTAAAGTTTAAGAGCGAAAAGCATCAAGGTGTTCAAAAGAACATTTCGCAGCCCATTGACTTTGGAGAGCTTATTACTACAGCGGCGTTCAACAACCACTTTAATGCTGACACAGTGGTTTATATGCATTATACAGTCAAATAACTGTTATTAATATATCTTCATCAATAAATTAATCTTGATATATATAAAACAGTTTTTGTTTTTTTACGCAAAAATATTCCATAAAAGCCGTTACTAATGAAGAAAATACTGAAAAAATGCACATCACATTTTGTATTCAAATTACCCAACCCTTAAAATCATTTATATACATATTTTTCTAAAGTTGAAGAATTAAGGAATAAATTGTATGAGTATTAATAACCAGAAACATCCACATTGTACATTGTACATTGAACATTGTGCGTTTGTAAAATTAAGAATCTGAACAAAAGCGAGAGTGTTCCGGCTCTCAGCTCAGACGGAATCGAGAACGACTTATCAGTAGTCTGGTCGCAATTTCTTCTCCCTTTTGGTCATCTATATTTCATCTTTTGACATTTATTGCTCCTACAAGCTTTATTATAATTACAACTTATTGCTTTACGTCAAATAACATGAGCTAACAAAAGGTCGCGTAAACCCAGCTGTTTTCTCATCGTACAATGATACAGCCATAAATACGTTTTCAGTGTAATTAGAGAGAAAAACTATTTTCATCACACTACATCGATATCACCTGTTTTCGACCCTCGTTTCTACCGTCGAAACACCTGTTTTGCCGGCCTAGGCCGGCAAAATTTTACGGCCTAGGCCTGCAAAATCAGCTGGCCTAGACCTTACATAAAAACAATACGTTGTATCACAAAAACGTGTGACTCCACAATGAAATGAATTGGTTGCCTAGCAACCGGAAACTCAAGCAGTACATCTCGCTAGGTTAGTTGATGTTATGTTTTGTTTGTTATGAACGAAAAAGTAATGTTTTCACTTGTTTAGAATTTATTGAATTGTGTAGTGTGATGAAAAATATCGTTCGTAACTCGGGCCGAAAGCGTTTTGCCAACCCTCGATCGTTTCAAGTTCTCGACTTCGTCTCGAACTTGAAACACGATCTCGGGGCCGGCAAAACGCCACTTTCGGCCCTTGTGACGAAATATACTATTCCGACGTGTCAAGTCATGTATTTAATTGGCTCACATTTGAATTAAAATATTTACGAATAACTTTATGAGTTCACAAAATAATGATGCCATATTTTTTCTTTAATGTAAGATCAGTTAAAAGGCTTTGTAAGTTGATGCGTAGGCTACACAGAATTATATCTTCACGGAGAGTACATTTAAATTTGTAGAATAACAACAAATGTTTATGAAATGTATTGAAACATAGAATATTATAACTGACAAGCGATAAGCATATTTAATAGTGTTAAATGCTCATGACCAATCAAATCTATATATTAATACGCAAGCATGTTTCATTTCCTCCTTTTTTCTCAGCTCGTGTGCAGCGTAGGATAAATCCGAGCATACCGTTAGAAAGGTATAGTCTTGTAGATGAGCAGAATCACATTCTAATTCACATCGGACTCCAGAGCTACGCCCCACAGGCTTTTAAAGTTCCAATGTTAATCTTATGGAGAAAGAAGAATTAAATGAATCATTAGACAGCTGTTGTAAAAACAACTGCTACAAAATTAGGAAGAACAGATGTTTCAGTTCTAAAATGTTTTTAAGCTTCTTGGGGCCAGATCAACTGAAATTTTGATCGAATTTCGATCAGCAGGCGATCTCTAGTTAATAGAAATCTATATATTTAATACAGTTAGGTAAAAAAAATTCGGTCCTATATTAGCAGGTTTTATTTGTATTAAAAAATATATTTACATTAAATTAGTCTAAAATTAAAAATAAACTTGTCTTATTCAGATTTAGCACGAGGAAAAGTTTTTTTAAAATCCTTTCAACAGTTCGTCTGAGACTTCTACTGAACCGATTTATATGCAGTTTTTAAAGACTATTTTCCCTATATTAACAGGTTTGATTAATTTTAACGTTATCTTACTTTCTTAAATAAAAAAAATTGACATTTCCATACATTTGCATCAATTTATTTTACTGAATTTTTATGAATTTTTTATTGTAATCACATAAGCTATTTTGTCTAAATATAGTAGAAGAGCAAACGCTCAAGAAGGATTTGGTTTATTATGGCTAGTACCAAAAAACAAATGAAATGCATTTATTATTTAAATGGGGAAAAATAAAAATACAGTGCTATACTATTTAAACAAACACTTTTATAGTTAAACGTTGACAGCATTAAACAACGCCTTATTAGTTGTAAAAGACCTAAATGTAATGTAAAAAAATCTTAGATCAAAAGTTATCTCGCAATGAGATGAAGATTTAATGAAGCCCTATTTCGAATTAATGAACCGGATAGAGAGTAGAGTGAAAATTTAAGTATCTTCATAAACTTTGGGCCCTTGAGAAAACTTACTTAGCGGTAAACGCTTCAGGACCATTTTTACCCTGTCGTTCCTTTAAAAGGGTATTAAAACCTGGGAATATTATTGTGTTTTAGCCAACTTAAAGTATTTTCAGGCAAAGCACTTGGGCGAGTTTTTATTTGTTTTTCCTTTGATGACTTGAAAAGTCTATGGTTTTTTATCCAATTTTCTTGAGAATAAAATCTAGGAATAAAATGTATTTTCTTGCTTAAAATACGTTGTTAGAATTTATTTGAGCTAATCTGCAAAGGCTCTACCTTTGTAAAAAAAAGCTTAGACATGATATCAGCAGACTAAAAGTTTTTTTTTATAAAATGAAAAATATTTAGTAATTAGAAGAAGCTATTGAATTTAATATGTTTAACACCGAAAATAATAGAGGTAGGCCGAAATTTAGCCTATTTGTATTTTATGTAAAGGACGAACCTTAAAGATCAAAATATTTAAAAAATAACGGGAAGATCTACAAGAAAACTAAAGCTGTTCAGGTTTATTCACACCATTGATTGGGGTAATAAAGTGGAGCAGATTTTTATACCAGAGCTATAAGGTGTGCATTTTAAAAAAAAACTGTACTGCAATAAAATAATTATTCAATTCCTTTAAGTAGGCCTATTTCCTTTTAAGGCCTAGTTCACTTCGTTTTCCACATAGAAAAAGGTATAAAGAAAACTAAAGATTAAAGTATTGCAGGATTATGAGTCAAATAAAAAGTTATGTTAAAATACAGACATTCCATGAGAATATTTTGCTGTGGTATAAAAATATATTTTTACAGAACCGTTTATCCTATACTATAATACAAGGAATATCTGAAGGGATGTGTGTTCCACGATCTCGAAATCTAGCTGTTAGATTTTGCTTGAAGTTTGCATTAAAGAGTGTTTTGGCTCAAAAATAAGTTTAGAAACAGCCTCAACCCCAGGAAAAATCGAATTTGGTCTAAAATTTAGTTTTAAAATTGTAATTTTTAACATTAGTCTTATGGGTTGCTATGTTGGTAACGAAATAACAACGAAATGTAAACAAAAAGAAACATTAATGTTAAGCAGACTTTCTGAAACAGCTGTTAACTGTGAAGAGGTATAGTTGGTTGTTGGTGGAAATTTAATTGCTTTTTTACCTTGACACTATAACAAAAGTGAATAAAAACCAACGAGCAAGGCTCGGTTAACCTGGTACTTGGTGTTTAAATGCAAAAATGAAGTGTGACAGTTTGTTCATTGACCTAATCAGCAGAGGTGTGACGAGCTCACGTTTACAATCAGCTGGACCCACTGATTAATTCAATCAGCTGACTGGCTTCAGCCTAATATTCACTTACACTAAACCCCCAGAGCCAACCGTCATAGTAGCTATTTAATTTTAAAATTCCGTTAGTTATATACGATCCTCCTCATATTATCTTTTCATTATTCTTAGAAAATACTTGGAATTCGTATATTTAGTACTGAATTTAAAAGCAAATCATGTTAGCACACATGTATATGTTTAGAATATGTTTATCTGTTTGGCTTTGCATTTAAGCAAAAAAGTAGTTTTTAACTTTTTTATATAATTCTATTGTATGATATGTTACAAAACATGTCCACAAATCAAACTAAAAAAACACCACTCATACTAACATAGGCTAGCACACATGCATGTACACAGTTTTGCAGTAACAGTAATTTTAGCGGAACAAACGTATTGAGAAATAGTAAAAGGAAAAGGCGGTTGTCAAAGGAATATATAAACAAACAAATAGTCCTTCAAAGAAATTCAAATCATTGTGCCTTATATGTTTAGTGTTAGTGTTAGACAATGTAATAAAATAACTTACTTATTCTCTGTTTGTGGGGATTATATGAATTGCTCAATGCCTGCTACAGTATAAGCTAAAAAATGAATAGTAAAATTTTCAAACGTGTGTTCTTAAGTTCCTTGATGCATGATAGGTCTTAATACATTTTTTTTAGTGTGTAAGAACTACACCTTCAAATAACTCTATTTTATTTTGGAATCGCGATATGATAACAACCTTTTTAATGAAGTAAATTAAATTCAACTTTAAGGTACCAAAAATTTCGTACACTTTTCTAGTTCGATTCAACTTAAAACGTATTTTTCTTTGATTTTAGAGAGGGCTGAGGGTACTTGAAAATAATGTTCTAGAAGAACAAATAACTAAGATATAAGTAGTTTTTTTTTATTATTATTATTTTTTTTTTGTGATATACTCTACAGGAAAATTATAGCTGAATACTGTTTAAATACTGTCAAATACCTTTATTAATACTGTTTATTAAATACTGCTTTTAAGCTATAATTTGAGCATCCTATTTCATTGTAAGTTATGGTTACTGATTTCTCGACCCCAAGTGTAAAGTAAAGTCAAAGTGTACTGTTTGTAAAGAGGAAGTAAAGTGTTAACTTGTCTTAGGGAGACTAAGTAAAACTATAAGAATAAGATTGGCAATCTGGCAAAAAAAGTGCAGTGAAAAAGCTGGCAACGTGTCGCTAGATCCAAAGCGGAAACGTACAGCCAGCTAACTTTGGCAACACTCAATTTTACGAGTTTTAAGTTAGCTAATCAACACAATGATTAATTATAGTGATAGTTTATTTCATTGGGTCCCCGACGGGGGGGGAGGGGGGAGTTAAACAAATATGATTTTTTGCTATAAGATTTCAGACAACGCAATAAGAAAAAAATAAAACGAGATAAGTTGTTGTTGTACCTTTGCGAGATATACATATCGACACAGAATAATGAATAATGGTATCGGCTACCGCTCGGGCTCGAATACAGACCGACATGGAGTAATGAATCATAGCATTGTTTGACACAGAGTCATGAATGATGGCGCCGTGTTGCAGGAGATATGCCTGGTCGTGTTCTTCGGCGTGGAGTACATTATAAGGCTGTGGTCCGCCGGCTGCCGCTCCAAGTACATGGGATGCTGCGGCCGGCTGCGCTTCATCAGAAAACCCATTTGTATTATAGGTAAGTCTAGTCAGACCTTCGGATAGCTAATCAATAAACAACATTTTTCATTATCTCTGTGTCATTTTGGATATAAAAACATGATCATTGAGTAAAAAAAAGGAAAATTGGTTCTTCCCAAGTTCGCGATTGCGTACGACTCACACTCACCTTTCAGTCATAATCACATTAAAAAAGCAACATTATGCGTCGATGTCTTTGGTATAAATGCATATCTGGCGCATCTAACTAACTGCTTTAGCCTAAAATTGAACTACTTTAGCCTGTAGACAAAAAATGCAATACCGTAATTTTTTATTTTTACAGTATTTATGAAAAATTTTGACAAAAGAAAATTTTGTTAATTTGTTTAACTATTCAATTATCTATAACTAAATTATGCTAATACTTTGAAATTAATTTTCACAGAGGTGTGATGCTAAGAGAATGAGTCTGAAATTTTACTTAAGCTATCAGTTGCATAAAATTACACACAACAAATTTATCAACCTTAAATAATTTGTAAAATGATTTACTGTTGAGTCCCTTTTGTTTTGGTTAAAGGGAGATTTAACACTTTAAGAAAAATACCTCATTTTCCTGTAACTAATGATTATGAAAAAATTCTATGTTTTCTACTTTTACAACACATTTTGTGATTACTGGAACATAAATTTGGTAACTTATCAATCTCATGGCCTGAGAAGAAAGCAGTAATGAGTTTTTCATTAATAGGCCCTAACCATATTTCTAATTACATTTCATCATATTAGAGTACTAATTTCATGTTACCATTAGGCTTGTTATTACAATCTTACCATAGTATGCGTAAAAGTGCAAAATTTCACTGCTTTTTAACCTGTTCCAGATTTAATAGTAGTAGTAGCTTCCATAGTAGTGTTGTCCGTTGGTTCAAACGGCCAAGTATTCGCAACGTCCGCAATACGAGGGATCCGGTTCCTGCAGATCCTTCGAATGCTCCACGTCGACCGCCAGGGCGGCACCTGGAGGTTGCTCGGCTCCGTTGTTTTTATTCACAGACAAGTAAGTTTTATTTTAAAGGAAGGATTAAAAGGGGTAATGGAATATTCAGCCATATAATAATATAATATTTATTTGCCATATAAAAATTTACATTAATTGCATTGGCATTGCAAACTAATTTTAGCTTACTAAATTCTTCTATATGTCTCTTCTATTATTTTCATTTATTATGACTGATGACTTAAAAATTTATACTGTTAAACGTCCATGATTAAATTTTTTTATCTTTAAGGAAATCTTCAATTTTGTAATAAGCTCCTTTTTGTAGTAATTTCTTCAATAACTTTTTAAATCTCTTCAAATCTTTTTCTTCTTTTAATTTAGTTGGTAATTTATTATAAGATATGACACCATTGTATAATAAATGTTTCTTAAAAAAGGTAGTGTTGTGAACAGGAATTTTGAGGTTGAGGTTATGCCTTATGATTTTTGATGTTTCTTGAGTTTTAAATATTTCTAAATTTTGCATGACAAACAATAATGTTTCATATATTATAATGCAAGGAAAAGTTAGAAAATTTGTTTACATGAATGATATTTCGATTTCTTAAAAACTGCTCTGATAGCCATTTTTTGTAAAATAAATAAGTTCCTTGCACTTGCAATTGTGTTTCCCCATATAGGTACAGCATATGACAAATGGGGATATATTATACCATAGTAAGCAGTTAATAGTATGCTGGTGCTACAAAATTTCGACAATCTTCTTATCATGTAAATTCCACTTGATAACTTTTTGCTTATCATGTCAACATGTGATTCAAAATTCAAATTATCGTCTATAATGATCCCTAAAAATTTTGCTTTTTCTTCTGTTGTTATTGGAAAATCATTTATTGAAATGGTAATATTATCTTTGTTTTCCTTCTTTTTAGTTCGAGAGAATTTTAATAATTTAGTTTTTGTCATGTTTGTCATCAAATTGTTTTCATTAAACCATTGTATTAATAAATTAGAATCAATGTAACTATTAATTTCAAGATCCTTAAATGACTTATACGATGTATACAAACTGGCTGGGTAGCTGAGTGGTTAAAGAGCTCGCCTTTGAATCTGAAGGTAGCCGGTTCGATCCTGAGAAAAGTTAGTGCTTTTTGATGGTTCGATACTGGACCCAGCTGCCTTTGGTCATTGGGCTATTAATTAATGATCCTGACAAATAAAAACAGCTGATATTTGTCAGTAACAAAGCTACACCTCATCTGATCCATCACAATCATCACACTCACCCCTTCAGTCATACTCACCTTAAAATACGCCAAAGTGCGTCGGTGTTTCAAATGAAGTCTCTCTAAAGTCTCTCTAAAGTCTCTCTCTAAAGTAAACAAGGTTGTATCATAAGCATAAAGGCAAATGTCAGAATTTCGAACTGATTTCGTAATGCCATTTATATATATCAGAAATAACATTGGACCAAGTATAGATCCTTGTGGTACTCCTGATTTTGTTACAATTTCTCTTGATTGTTTGAATGATATTACATTTTTGTCATCTACAAAAGGAATTTCAATAATTTGCGTTCGATTCATGAGATAGCTCCCAAACCAGTGTAGTGCAGTTCCTCGTATTCCCAATTGCTGTAGTTTCAGTAATAGAGTTTTATGTTCCACCACATCAAACGCTTTTTTAAGTAAAAAAATATTGCAAGACTATGTTTTTTATTGTCAACTGAACTGACAGCTTTTGATGTTAATTGAAATATTGCATTAATAGTTGATTTGTTTTTTCTAAAGCCATGTTGATTTTTTGAAAAAAATGTTATATTTTTCAAAAAAGGATGTTATTCAAACTAGCACAACTTTTTCAAATATTTTACTAATACTCGAGAGAATAGAAATGGGCCAATAATTGTTACAATCTAAGGTTGAAGAATTTTTATGAATTGGTATAATCTTTGCCTTTTTTAATTTAGTTGGAAATTCGCCTGATTTTAAAGACTCATTTATCAGATACATTATTGGATGTGTTAATTCATGATGACATTCTTTTAAAAGCTTGTTGGATATTCCATCAATATATGCTTTATAATATGTGTATAGTTTCTTACTTCATGCATGTGTACGTCTGAATGTTTCCTGAATTTCTTATAAGTATTGACTATAGTATCTAAAGCAATAGGTTTAATAGGTTTCTTTACTCGATGGCCCGAAAATCCAACAGATAGTTAAGCTCAATCAGCTGTTTGTTGCGGGCAAAATTTGTTTGTAAACATAACCAAAACTACGATGCCGGGATGACGACAATATTATAATGCACGATAGAATTTAAAATTTTAAAATTATTTTACGAGTTTCACCGCTATCTGTTGTGATAGTGGTAGTTTTAAATGTAATAAAATGTAACTGCAAACCTTTACCACAGAAATCGACGTACGTGGCTGTATGTAATGTGGAGACTCTGATTTTAAACTTTTTAAACCTAGGTAAGTTGGTGGCTTTTAATTTATCTTTATCAGGAATAAGATGAAGAATATTTAAATCACAGTAACCCGATTTCTTTGTTAGGTGGTATCTTACTAGTAAAAATAAAAACAATCCATACTTTACTTTGATACTTTATTTGAAACACTGACGCACTCCTGTGGTGCGTATTTTAAGGTGAGTATGACTGAAGGGATGAGTGTGATGATTGTAATGGATCAGATGAGGTGTAGCTTTGTTACTGACAAATATCAGCTGTTTCATTTGTCAGGATCATTAATTAATCCTTGTTGGTTATACAGAATGTATAAACTAAAAAGAATGGCCACATCAGGTAGCCTACGTCGGCTTTGAAGCTCGGGTTACTTTTAGTTAACTTGTATAAACACTTTCATAATTTCAATTATTTGAGATTATGGTTAAGTCTTAGATTGCAGAAAATGTTTGTTATTGTGGTCTGTCGTAGAAAAATAAAAAGTATTCTTCTTTGGAGATTGTGAACAGATGGGAATTCTAAAATGCCCATCTTTTGCATATGAAACACTTCCCATCGATATGAAAGTTGAATCCTGTACTTTGAGTGGAGTAAATAACAGTCTGGAGTAAATAACAGAGTGGACAGCTTTTTACTCCTGTTTCTTCCCGCTGAATTTCCCATTTTTAATAGCATTTCAGTGATAACTATGGACTGCCGGCAAGTGTATTGCATAGAGTTGCAAACTTTGTGGCTATAAGTAATGATTTCGGCAACTGAGAGAGACCCATCGTAAAACCCACCGTAACATCCCATTATGTTATTTTTGTGCAACCTACACACCATTGGTATTTTTTTATCGTTTTGAGGGTTGTAAATCCTGGTCTTGATACCATCTAATGTCGACCTGAGAGTCCAATGACAAATGGCATCGGGATCTACATTCCACCCAGTTGTAGGTCTCACTGTCACCTCTTCAATATAATTTGAGGACAACGGACAACGGCACTACAACCACTCAGCTACCCAGTTATCAATCTAATCGAAGTCTTAATCTAATCATACTTAAAGAAAAATCATAAAAGGTTATGCTCAAAGTTTAAACCATTTATTTGTATTACTTATGTTTCAGGAGTTGATCACAACTCTCTACATAGGGTTCCTGGGTCTCATATTCAGCAGTTACTTTGTGTACCTCGCAGAAAAAGATGCTCTCGGTCCTGACGGAAAAACGGGTGATTTTGCTAGCTACGCAGATGCACTGTGGTGGGGAGTTGTAAGTATTACTTCCAAGGCAATCTATCTATACGAAAAATACTAAGTCATAGGCCTACCTCTAAGTATTATTTAGGAATCAAAGTATTTTTTATTGGGTTCAATTATTTCCCTACTTATATATCCCTACTTATATACTATGTATATTTTGAAAATTAAACAATGTAGCCCATTGAATTTAAAGATGGTTAAATTTGAAAAATTTTAAACACCGCTAAAGAAATTTTGTAAAAGAGAGGGATGGACCACAACAACTGTATCCTTTCTTTATTATCTATTCTATGTGAATTGATGATTCTCGAGTATGCCTACTGCCCAGTCAACAAACAATGTAAAACCAACATTATTTTATTGTAAAATAATGTAAAAAACGTAAAAGTAAAATTAAAAACTTTTTTATGTGAAAAAGATGAAAAAATTTAAAAGTAATATAGCCTTATGGTGAAATTTGTAATGTTATTTTGATGTTTTTATACAATAATTCTACATTTGAGATCTTTTAATAAATGTATTTCTCTAATTTTCTACAATGATAGAGTTGCACAAAAATGATTCCAAAGAACAACTTTTTTTTAACTTTTTCAAAGATAAAAGTTAGATTAATTATGTTTTCCTACATAAAAATGAAGAAAAAACATATAAGTAAAAAACTAGCAAAGCTGATAACGTAATTTAATTTTCACATTTTATTTCAACCAATTTTTCACATTATAAGTTAAACAACTATAAATTAATTGAAACACTTTTTGGAATTTTTTGACACATTTTATTTGTTTAAAACTAGACGTTTCACCTGCACTTTGGCTGGTTTCATCAGTACTATTAGGTTAACAAAATGTAAACAATTAATTTTGAAATTACATCCAATAGTTGACATGTGATATAAAAATTCGAATAAAATCAGGTGTATAAAAAAAGTATGTATGAAAGTTTAAGGGAAACTATAAATTATTGTTTAAGAAATCCAGTTTAAACTGTTATAAATATAAAATTATACCATGTTTGTTTCATATTAATTCGATTTAAAAAATAATATAAAATTCAAATTACATAAATAATTTTTGACATTCAAAAACTTTTTTAAAACACTCAAAATGGTCAATTTGCTTAAAGTTACTTCCAAGTTCGGGTCAGCTTCTCGACTTTGACCTAAAAACTCATGCATCAGCGAAGGCTGTGTTTAATATATAACTAATTAGTAAATAAACACAATTTTGTCACAGTTCAAGTGGCTTAAGAGGTTAAAGCACTAGTACAGTAAGTGAGAGAAATCTATCGGTTTACCAGAAATGTATTCATCGATGAATTTTGTTGAAAGAACTATAAATTGTCCAGTTCAATCTATGTAACAAACCAAATGTTGATGTAGGCCTAGTTTCTGTTTATGTTTTCTTAGATATACATGCAACATGATTGTTGAATAGTTAGGCCTAGCTTAGGAAACACATAAATTATAAGCAGTAGGGGTTTTTCTCTTTTCTGTGACTTTCGGTCGAGTCAGTGTATGAATATTTTATCACTCTATTGTTGCTGCGTTGCTGGCATTTACCTTTTGCCAACTTAAACTGTAGTTCATCATGAGCTGCTTTTTGTAATACAAACTCAAATGGTAATTAGCTTCCAGTATTCTACTCAATAAGTTTGAATCTTGAGAACATATCAATTTTTCTTCTAAGATTTTAATAAAACCAACGTTTTCAACCTAGACAATCGGGCCACGGCAAAAGGGTTTCCTAGAGAATTTTATCTAAAAAAAAACTACGATTTTGCAGCCACCCCTGTTAGTTATAAAAAATGTTGTTTAGTTGGTTAAATTTAATCCTTAAATTCAAAAGGATCATGTTATTTCTAAAAGAAATTATTTTAAAAGCATTAGATTAAATTAGATGAAACTATGTATATATCTTGTTCAGTTTTTGATTGATTGGAATAGTGAAAATACATGTCTCATCCTTCCAAAATACTCTTAACTTTAAGCCTATCTTAAATATTTTTTATGATGAAAATAACTATGAAATTATTTTAAAATTCCTTTTGAAACATAGGGATATACTGTCTAAGTTCAATTGTAATTTTTCCCTATAAGGGACTTACTGAAATTTCACTTAATATGAATAGGAATAAAACTACGAAAATGATCTTTTATTAAAAAGCTTTGTTTCTATTTTAGAGCTGTTCAGTTGCAACTCCATGTCCTGCTCCCAAGTTTTATTATGAACAGGATTCAGTTCATTGCCCATAATGAACACTTTAATAGTGATAGGGACTGTTAAAGGGGGAGGGAATTGTAATGGATTTTTGGTCCACACAAAGGCTTGCCGAAGGTCTATCACTCACCATTTTTTAGATGTAAAGACTAAACCCAAAGTCAACCCTCTCCTGGAAAAACAAGTCCTAAAAGCTCTGATGTAATAATATTTTATGAAAGTCTTGATAACCCACATTGTGGCAATAGACCTTATGAAATATGTAGAACGTAGGTAGTGTTGATCAGTGAGGAAATTAGGTAAAAAATCCCAAAAAATATTTTTATTAATTTTGGATCCCAGGTTTTATTTTAAAAGTTGCAAACCTTTAGCTGTAAACTGTATTATATAATATAAAAACTGAGGGTTTGTGTTATTTTTAAATTAGAGGATTCGTTATTCAACCTCGACTTAAAATGTTTTAAAAAATAGGCCTCCTTGAAAACCCCACGTTGTAAATCAGCACACTATTCTCGCTGCTACTTTCTCTCAAAAATACTGTAAAATGTCAGTAGGAAAGATAAACAGAATGTGGAAAATCTGTAAAATGTTAGTAGTGAAAGACAAACAGAACATGGAAAATCTGCTATCACATTTGGGATTAAGTGATACAATATGAGATACCACCAAGAGATTAATGTATTCTGTTAGTGTTAATCTTACCACATTAAAATGGTAAACACGTTTGTTTAATCTGGATCAAATAAAGTGTTTATAGCTCTTTCTTGTGTTGTTTCAGATCACAGTCACCACCATCGGCTACGGGGACGCAGTACCTCAAACATGGTTGGGAAAGATTGTGGCTTCCTGCTTCAGTGTTTTTGCCATTTCATTTTTCGCATTACCAGCTGTAAGAAAGTCTTTCTCTTATAAATTATATGTTGTTTCAATTCTAAAGAGTGGAACAATACGCAAAACATAGGTTAAGTGCTAGTCAACATGGTGTCTTCTGGTCGCTGAAGTCACCAAAAGTTACCGAAAGTCATTGATTTTAGTTAGTGGTCATAGAAATCACCGAAAAGTCACTTATTTTTCCTTAAAATACAAAAAAGTCACGGATTTTTCTTATAAATTGAGAATATAATGCGATTGTCAGCAAAATGTTTGCAACTTAACCAATTTCCCCCCATAATTTTCTAAATAGACGAAGCAAAAGTCACTGATTTTTAACATTTTTCATCTCCAAAAGTCACCAATAAGTCACTGATTTTTGTATCTGTTTGGCAGTAGACACCCTTCCAATAACTTTTTAAACTGTATGAAGGAAAAAAAACATTTTCAGGACTCCCTTTAAACAAATATGTTAATTACTTATTAATCCAAACGAGCTTCGTGCTAGAAACGAAAGTAATAATTTTACCGAGCATAAGCTCGGTCCCCCTGGTACTAATTACGTACTCCATCACATTGTGTGGGGAATAGGAACAACAGTTATACATATTAGTAAACGTGTTGCTCAAAATCGAGCAATTTATTTTAATAATACAATACAAATGTTACTTTTATTTCTAAATCATTGACGTCCGACCAATCCAATATTGTGAATATCTGCAATCACCAAAACTACACTTATTTACAGCTGATTATTAACAGATGTTTAAAATGCTTTATTCAATCCAAATGTTATTTAAATGGGAAATTTTGAGATTTCAATCGTGGATAACGCCTTTATTTTGAGTCAGATTCTTATCAGTTTTTGGCGGAAACAACTACAGACCAAGCAATATCCAACGACACAAAAAACTTGAAAATTGGTTGAAAACTGTAGGAGGAGTTCTCAAGACAAAAAACCCCTTAGCGTATTAAATAAGTATAGATTAGTAACTCTTGACATACAAAGTGTTATAATATGTTTATCCAATTTGAATTGTTTTTTTAAACAGAGTGCAATGCAGATACCTTTACAATATTATCTTCTATAAATTAAGGTTTCTTGTAGGCTTATATTTGTTCGAGTTCATTAATATTAGCATTATCTGATGCCCCTCTGGCATGTAAGTGACAAACCTGTTATTCGCATGTAATTGCCAACATATCCTAATCAGAAGAAAAGACCATCAAGCAGCCCAGTTAGACATTATGTGACATAATGTCAGAGTGACACATTTGAATAGCACTTTCGACTCAAAAATAATGATTGTTAATTGTGAAAAGTTAACAGCATAGTGAATAAATTCTGGTGCATAAAACAATGAATTCTTAATTGGGCATTTCACACACAAAATGTGCCAGTACATAACTTTGTAATGTATTACAGGTCTGTTTGGTTAAGAACAAAAGATTTGTGTTTTACTTTAGGCACATTAATTTCAGGGAATCCTGGGGTCGGGGTTTGCCCTCAAAGTGCAACAGAAACAAAGACAGAAACACTTCAACCGGCAAATCCCGGCGGCGGCGATGCTGATACAATGTCTGTGGCGGTGTTACGCTGCCGACAAGAGCTTCAACAGCCAGGCGACATGGAACATCTACATCAAGGAGCCCAACAACACCAAGGAGAACTCTAGCAGTGGACGGGTACCTGTTAAGTGTCAAATAGATGTGACGTTCTCTTTTTTATGTTAAAATTGTAGTGTCGAGAAGTAGTGCCCTACAGTAGTAGCAATATACAGTCGGTTACACGAGACATGAGACAGCCCGCCAGGATTAGTGCTTCATTAACAGCCTGAATTTGAAATAAAGAGCTTAGTTATGATTTAACTGTAACTCATTTTTTAATGATTAATCCACTCCATGTTGCACAAGGTAGAGCCAACTTGCCCAAATTGTATGTAGCTCAAATTCTGGTATGCTGTCTCACGTCTCGTGCAAACAACTGTAGTAGTAATGAACTACTTTTCAAGTGATGAAAGCTATAGCTTTGCTACGTTGAAAGAGTAACTTTTAAGTGAAGCTGGTAAAATTTTATGGGTGGCACATAGCAAATTTTTTTGCTACTTTCTGTGCTACTTTTAAGTTTTTAATGAAGTCTATTTAACAAGTGTCACTTAAAATCTCACCCACACCATAGCGGGACAGTGGCAAGAACGGGACCGTGGCAGGAATGGTGTCAATAACCTGCTGGGACATAGCGGGAAAGTGGGGGCCCACACAAAAGCGGGACATCGGTATGACACGAAACGACTCCTCTGTTCATTTTTATCAGTACTACAAGGTTGATGTGTCGAATTGTATGTGTATATGTGCTGTATTGTGTAGTTTTGTGGGTAACTGGAGCGCTATTGCCGTCACGCAGATGTGGGCGGCAAATGTGTCACATTGATGCCGTCCCGCCAACGCCGGGTACCTGTCATGAAAATATCAAGTCATGATGAATTCCTGATTAACCGAGAACATCCAAAAAAATTGAAATTCATAAAAACGGGTATAAATAATTGTACTCCACCAACTGCTCAGTGAACAACTCACTACACTCATCTTCAGCCATCTTCGCTGATGTCGCGAGACCGAATTAGCTCTGCGTCTTACGTGGGACAAGCAGGAAAATCCAACATATTCCAAATTGGCAGGACGATCGGGCATTGCTGCGGGATGGCAGCAGCGGTACCGCTCTGGTGTGGGATCTCACATTTAATACTTTTTTTTATTCCCCCACGTGTGACATCGTCCCGCAACCATCCCGCTCCCGCAGGTGTCCTTCCCCGGTGTGGGCGGGCCTTAAGAGGTAAGAACTAAAGGGATTCGCCACTGGAAATTTAGATTTCCCCTATTTTGTTTTTGTTATTTTATTATTCTTCAGGATGTTCTCTGCAAGAAAAACGATATGCAGTAAACTTCCTATAATCTGGCACGTCGGGGACTTGACATGTGCCGGATTACGAAATAGGCCTATGCCGGATTACAGGATGAATATCAGAAAAAAATGTAAATTAAATGGAAAAAAGACTATAAAACACGTATTTTATCATTAAGACAGCTTTTAAAGAATAATAACTTTTGTATAATGTAATCTACTTTAATAAAAAATACAGTACATGATTATGAAACTCAAAAGAGTACAGTAGACTCGCGATTATTGAGGTACAGAAACTGGGACTGAGGCCACCTCGGACATGAGGAAAACTCGGATCCAGTAATACGGAGGTTATGTACTATAGTGTAACTAATCGAATAATTTAGTTTAGAGGAAATTTTGTTTACTTTTGTCGTTATTTAATAAAGTTTATAAAATGTACAAACAGCGTCACATGAAAAAGATGCATCCTAGCATACTGAACACGAATACAAAATGTAAACAAATCTACTACAGTGACGCCAGGCCTATTCCGAAATTACACTATGTCACCCGATGTCAGCCGAAGACGTCTCGTCTCCCCATCACGCATGCCAATACGGAATTCGCCACAGTCTAATATGTTATTGGGGGACAGTCACGATACTCGTATGTTGTTCGCGGGGATACCAACGTTCTAAGCGGATGGAACCGGCGTGACTGGAGTCCCCGGCTGTTCTCGCAATGGGCGGGAAGTTTAAATGTAACTCCAGTGAGCGGCAAACAATTCTGGAAAACATTTCGGCCTTTATCATTCGATTGGGATTTGATTTTACAATTTTGATTGTTATCAGCTTTTCATAGTCAATGGCATTATTGTCAGCTGTATTCGCGTTACGCTGATGGGTGCGATCACCTGTGATTGTGTTGTCAACTTGGACGCCAACCACAACGAGTGCTAGTAAATCCAAACTAGCGCTCCAAGCCGCTGCTTCTTGCATAACTGGAGTCCCCGGGTGGTTTAGGCGGACAACCTAAGTGACGGAGTGTCATGACTGTCTCCCCATAACCTATTAGACTATGGAATGTGCTTTGTACGACACAGAATTGCTTCGCGGCGACTTTCGATCCCAAACAAATTCGATTGCTTGATTGTTATTTTTGTTTCTGTCAATGTCAATATAATTAATTGTTCTTAAAGTCGTGCCGAATTATCAAGCGTGCCGGATCATTGGATGCCGGATTACTGGAAGTTTACTGTATATATAATACCATTACAACTGTTATATACTCTACTAGCGGTCCACCCGTTCTTCATACGGGATGTGTGTAATTTATTTATACAAATTTTGTACTTTCAATTCATGCACGAATGCTATGTAATAGCAATGTATACAGAACCAAATAAGTAGGGATATTCCATGTTAAAAACTGTTTGATTTGCCCAAGAAATCAGAGAAAAATAAAGTGCTTATGCTAGGATTACTTCTCCTTATTGTCACAAGAAGCCCTCTTTCTACCTCAAAATTTACATATCAAAATTAGCATATTTGTTTACAAAAAATCTAAATAATAACAAACTTCTGCAAAATTATTTTAGTCATTTGTTTCCATTCAACCAATCATCATAATCCTTATCCTTAAACATGGCCTGCGACAGCACTTGCTGCCCCTTCCCCCCCATTATTCCAATCCCAAACTCACCCATACCCTCGTTGAAACATCTACTAAAATTTTCATTCCACGGTGCACCATTTTGTGTGTGATAACATTATTTCCCTATTCTATTCGGTTCTATCATTGACTATAGAATGTTACTACTTCTACAGCCAATGATTCTATTTTATTATTCTATTCTATTTTGACGAGTCAACAATGAAATCAAAAAGACTAAGCGACTTGACTGACTTGAGTAGCCGCAGTGTGTTTGCCGCTGAAAATAGCATGCAGTGCAGCGCGGGATCCAACTCACGGAAATGGTCAGCTGTTCTCTGCAATACCACTTGCAGTTACAGTTACAAGCGGGGAGTGAAACTCTGATGTGTCAAGGGCATGGGAGTCAATCCCAATTCCCTCTACTCCTCATAAGGGCAATGTTAAATAGAAACGGAACCACTCCTTTATTTTTGATCAAAAAGGTTATTGTTTACAGTTCTAAATAAAGGGTTCATCAAGTCGGATATAGTTTGTGATGTGTATTTTTTGTATAAAGTGTATTTTTTACAAAATGGAAAGAACAATTGCATTTTTTATGACTTTTAGAACATTGTTTAAACAAAAAAGATTCAAATTATATGATTCAGGTTCAAATACAATGAATTCTAAACTATAAATTTTAATTTTTCCAGTTATATGACAAATGATGGTGAAAGTTTTAACAATGCTCTTATTGGAAACAAATCCAACATCAATTCAATGTCACTGGTGTGCCAAAAGGCTGCTACCGGTGGCATAGTATGAAAAAGACAAATAGAGACCTATTCTAACTACTCTTATACTTAGCTTAGATTTTTTACATAACCTAATTCCAATACATAACCAAATTGAAAAGTTCACAAAAAATCAAATTCACAGCATTTTGACTTTCTATTTTAATCAAGATATTGATTTTGTTCAAAGGATATCAAGTTTAAATGGTCTACGTTGTAAATCATAAACTATGAGCCGAAACCTTAAACATCAAACATAAAATTAAACATAGAATTCTGATGCCATTGACAAAAATTAAAAACATCAAGTAGCCTATTTGAATGACTGATTTAATAAACCAAAAAAAGGTGTTGATTGGATGTTATCAATGTCGCTTTGGCAACCAGGTTGTGCACAGGTGTGGTGATTCTGGGGGGGGGGGGGGGGAGTTTTGTAGGTCCGGCATTGTTGCACACGGCCCTGACAACTGATAAGAGTAAACCCTTGCTTGAAAAAGATTCATAGTGCAATGCAATCGGTGCCAGAGGCGGCAGCAATGCCCTCAGTGCTTTACTAAACACAACAAAATGGAAATAAATTAACTAAAAAGTAGGTATCAACAATAAACTGTTTGTCATACAATTTTTGACATGTGTTTCGTTACATTTTAAAAATAATTATTTTGGCGTGGATATATTTTTATTTTTTCAATTTTTTGCCACCCCCGAGAAAGTCATGCCCTAGGCAAAGGGCTGATACCTCTTTTTTACTAGGCGAACCATTTTAGTTTGCCTTAAATAAATAAACTGTATCAGTTAACT
Source organism: Neoaliturus tenellus (assembly GCA_030545055.2). Classification (NCBI taxonomy): domain Eukaryota; kingdom Metazoa; phylum Arthropoda; class Insecta; order Hemiptera; family Cicadellidae; genus Neoaliturus; species Neoaliturus tenellus. Next base: position 254,870,009 of record CM061533.1, on the reverse strand, counting down.
GACACATACTTTCTCCCAACAATATATAAAAAGGTGTTAAAAGCTCCAAACATTAATGTCTTGATGACTCAGTCGGATAGCTACCAGCTGAGCAGCGCTCGTTTGACCCTACGCGCGTCTGTGACTTTTAACAACGTACTGCGTTTACCGCTAAACGAAAAATTGAATTTTCTCCGCAACCACTTGACGTAGAGCAATAATTTAAAATACTAGATTATTTAGTTTTTTAAGCTTGATTTAATGGTGATAAGTAAAATTTATTTCGAGACAACAGCTATTTTGAAAATTCAAAAAATTGATTTTTGAAACACTTTTTACTCCATAACTTTTGAACGCGCATTTTCCCGGAGATGCGGGTGGTGTCATTTTATTCACCATTTTAAGCTTAATAAACCACAAAATTTTAATCAAAATCGTTAGAGCCGTTTTTGAGAAATTTTGATTTTTGACAATTTTTGAGGGTTTTTGGGGGTAAACTACCCTTAAAAATAAAAAATTCAAAAAAAATGAAAAAAACGCCTGGAATTATCGTGGGTTTGGACCTACCTACCAAATTTCATCAAAATCGGACCATTGGGGCATTCTCTAGCTCTGTTTACATCCTGACACACATACACACACACACACACACAGACACACACACAGACATCACTCCGAAAACCACTTTTTTGGACTCAGGGGGAACCAAAATGGATAAATCCACCAACAACTCAAATTCGAAAATTTTGACGAAAACAATACTTTCTCCATATACTATGGTATAGGGGGAGAAAGTAAAATTACTTCTTTATGGTGCTATCTGTGTTTCTAGGGCGGCCTTCTCACTTCCCCAAAAGGATGTCCCTACTTATTCGGTTCTGTATTCATTAGTTATAGTTTCAAATGGTTTTCTACTGAATGTAGATAGTTTTATGCTAAACAGCTGCCCTCTGGCAGATACTTTGAATACTTGTTATTGTTTTTCTTTTTTGTAATCAAATATATCCCGTCTGTTGTGCGTCATAAACAACTCAGATCAGAAACTCCAAAAATTTTCAATGTCAAAATAACCTGCTGAGTTTTTTGCCTTTAATCAGCTTAATTACTATTATGATTTTAAAATACGGTGATTACCCAACTTTATTATTGGCACTTTTTCTGCCATAGATTTATGCATTTTGGCATTTAAAATCATAAATATGGTTATCTGCCATATTTCAAAGCCTTAGTGGCACACACAGTAAACAGTAGTAAAAAGCAGCAAAATCAGTGTTGACCAAGGGTGCAACACTCAAAGAATTCATCCATACGAGCCTGGCACCATTTATTTTTCATGGGCCCTCCTACCAACGTTGTCACAGATTGGTAAACCCTTACATATTACATAACACTGATTGTTTATGACAGTCGCTGATGCTCCAAGTGGCCAAGAAAGCGAGCGTGCTAAAGAGGCGGAAGTCTCGCAACAAGATGGAGCCTCCTCATTCGCAAGCGCAAAACCAACCGGAGTGCAACAACCGGCGGGACAGCGAGGGCGACGTCGTCTTCTACATAGAGGAGCCCAAGGCTGGTCAGTAAAACTATACTACACATTTAATTCATCTCTTTAAACGTTTATACATTCTGTTGTGCATATTTTGAGGTGAAAATGACTGAAGGTTTAGTGTGGTGGTTCATATGATATGTAGCTTTGTTACTGGCCAATAGCATCTTATTTATTTGTCATAATCATTCATTGTTAGAACAATGATGAAAGGCGACTGGGTACAGTTTTTAACCATCAAAAAGCTATTTACTTTTCTCAGGATCAAACCAGCAACCTTCAGATTCAAAGGCTAACTTTATAAACATACCTACCCAGCTACAGCAGTCATAATGTAGCACTTTTTGTAAATATTTATTTTTGTGAGTTTTTTTTTTGTGGTTGTAGTGTAGAATATTCCCTTATCTAACTAAGCCTAAAAGGCGTATTGTAGCACCCCTTTTAAATAATTCTATCACGTGAATGAAGGCTCTTTGCAAAACTTAACAGCTGGTTCGTGCCCATGTCCCTCATTCCTGTTGGCCTTTCCAAGGAATTTCAACCTTCACTGAGCAACGGCTGGACAGCCCAGTCATAAGTATTTGGTGGATTTAGCGGATATGTTGCACAGAATCAGTATATAGTGGATTGACTAAGTCCGATTGTTTTGAGATGTTTTTCAGTGGTTTAGTTGAAACCATAATAAAGTAGACGACCTTAACTCCAGCCATCTCGTTATCATTAACCGCGGTGGGATTTCTAAATGGTTGGATTCCGTAGTTTATTAAACAATTTAAACAACCCATAAACGTGTGTTACAAAAATGAACTTTCTTTTGTTTTACCTTTTACATTATTGGGTGCCAAATTATTGAAAACTCCGGACTAGTAAATTCAACATACCAGAGCTAATTTCACTCACCCCGTTTACTCGACAAAACAATGTGTTTTTGGCTTAAGATGTTTAAACCAAAAGGATCGCGGACTAACAGCCACTAGAAATGGAACCATGTTTAATAGCCACAATTACCAACATAGTAATAATATTGATCAACAACGACCTAACCGCAAATAAAATTAAACAGCCCAAATTGCGACAAATTTGAGTCAAATGAGCCTATCTCTGTACATATGAAAAAACAACATTATAAAACTTTATTGTAAAAAAATCACCGCACTTCTGGAGAGCCAGATTGCCGATGGACCGAACTAGGGAGAGACTACAATATTTTATTTTTTTTTCTACCCTAGGTCATTGGCCACTGATCAGTGTGGTTTGCATTTGCAGGCACGCCGAACAGGGTGCGGAGGGAGGGCAGCACGACGGCGGGAGGGGGGAGGGGCTTCACCAGTCAGACGAGCAGCATCACAGAAGTGGCCAGCGACGAGATGGACATCGAGATCGAGCCGGAGAGAGTCACCTCGTGAGTAACAACAATAAACACATAACGGGTGTCCCAAACCACCCGTACACCCTTTTAAAATGTAGGTATAGAATTAATTTTTCACAAAAACAAGTTGTGCTGTTTAGGCAAACCAATTATATTCTATCGATTGGCACTAATTTCAATGTACTGGGTGTACCAGAAGTAATATACGGTATCTAAAGTCATGAATTTTAAGTACAAACCCTCGCTTTTTATGACATCTTTTGAATCTTCACACAGTTTTAACACTACTTTTTTCCAGTGGGGTAAGCTAATTGCTACCTTTTTCCTAACTCAACCTGACAGGCCTATTGTAGCACCCCTGTTAAATCAAACTATCAGATGAAGGCTCTTTGCAAAACTAACAGTTGTTTGATTCCCAGCTCCTTTATTTCTTTTGGCCTTAATGTCCTTTCCTTGGAATTTCAACCTTCTCTGGACAATGGCTGGGTAGACCAACCATAAGTGTTGGGCGGATTCTACCTCCGTTGTACAGAAACTGCATAGATCTGAATGACTAAGTCCGACTGGCTTGATATGTTTTTTCAGTGGCCCATGGCCCGTTAACATCCCTATTACTAGACTGATATCCCTTTTGTTTAGGCCGAGTAACTCCACTTGTTTATTAAAGGTTCGATCAGTATTTTCGATTGTCTCCCACCTGGAAAGTTGTTCCAGGCCTGAAGTGCGATCTTTCTCCCAGGTTAAGATTTTATTTTGTCCTATGCACTGAGGGACACCATAGAAGGTTCCTATAAGCTGTTCGTCTGAGCCCTTCCTTGCTAAGGCCTTTAAGTTGTCTTCGTGCTCAGAGTGTCCACTGTCCAGGTATCCAGCCTAATTGTACCCGGTTGTTCTTCGCCAGCGCTTTTAGAGTGCTCTTACAGCCTTGCACAGTCCGTGACTCTATCACGAACGAATATATCGCTCTCAAAGCAGCTTGGCTATCTGAAAGGATCAATAGCCTTATCCTTTCTCTCCTTAACCCTCTCGACAGAATCATCCAAGCACAGCATTCAATCGTTATGACTTCTGATTGAAATACCGTGCTCCTAAGGGCCTGTGGTATGCTGGTTCTATTGCCATGCACTCCTAGCCCTGATCTGTTATCTTTCCAGCTTCCATCTGTATAAAACACATGGCGTGCCCCGCCTATATTGAGATTGACCTTCTGCCAGTCTGCTCTCTCTCTCTCCGACGACAACTTGGTAAGGTTTCTCAAAGTCATATTTCTTGACCATCAAATCTGGGATTAGCAACTCCATGTCCAGGTTGGGGAATTCCTTTAAGGCTCAATTTGAGGCTTAATTTCACCTCTGCTACTCCCTTTTTAATAGCTAAGATAGCTGCCCTTCTGTTATTCCTTGTTGTCAGTGGGAAGACTATGTTATAATTTAATTTGTACTACTAATCCTAACGGTTTGGGCGATAATTGTGGTGTAAGCTCAGTTTTATTCCCGTAAGAATATCATGGGACAAATGTTCACATCCATTGACGCTAAAAATTGTGCGTAGGGAAAATTTTCATGCTGGGACCAAACATGTCATTAAAATTACTAAAATTAGTCTTTTGGTCTTGATAAGTTCCTTCTGGTACACCCTGTGGATTGAAATTATTGTAAGTTGATAGAGCATATCCAATTTATGAATAATGGCACAATTTACCTTGTGAAAAACTAATTCACTCTGTACATTGAAAAGGGGTGTACAGGTAGTCTGTTACACCTGGTATATAGGCTACCCTGTGCCAAATTAATGTGTGATAAAAAGACAAAAATTTATTCCACGCAGCAATAATTCCCTGAATGTACATTTAAAAATTTCCCTACTTCCTCCATGGTCAGCGTTTTATACTTTTTTTACTTTATTTTTGTTTCGCATTATCTAGTTAATGTTTGAGGAAACTCAGTACCGGTAATGTTATTGAGTAAATATGGCAATATTATTTCCTAACTTATAGAGTGGATAAAAAGGATCAGGAAAAAAAGGAAATGCTTGCCACAGGTCTCAGACCTGTCTAGAGGCAACTACTGATTGTTTCAACAGCTGTGTACATTTGGTCTATTGGATCAACTACACATCGCATCAAATTGATATTTATCGTCATTGTAGAAAACTATAAAGGAATCGGATCGAACCGAGTTATCTATTATTAAAGGCCTTCAATATAACATTGGTTGCTAGTTCTTGGCGCCATATTAGACGATCTTGTCATTGAGTGATTCTATATTTTTAACATCGCTTCTCCACATTATGAGTAATGAAATATCGCCATATTTACTCAATGGTACTGTTAAATCATAGAGAATGAAGTTACCTTCATTATGAAGTAAAGGTGTTGGTAATACAAAAGAGGGATATACATATATTTTTTTCTGTCACAGAAGAAATTTTAGTTTCATTAAGGATGCCATAACTAATTAATAACTTTAAAATGTTGTAAAGTCTTCTTTGAGACAACCAGGGTTATTATATTTCTTATTATCTTTTTAAATATATCATGTTCTTAGCTTGTGATCTCACATTGTAAACAGGTAGGATGATGCGTGCAGGGTAGGCTTGAAGAAGTTTTAGGATTCCAAAAACTACATTGCATTAAGAGATGAAATACTTTCTGCTTTTTTGAGACAACTTGTATATCCACACCATTCGCTTCCCTATTAGGCCTGCAATATTTTCACCCTTGTATCCACATTACGCCAAGTTTTCGGGACTCTACTGTACCTATTTTTGCCAGTAATGTGAAAAATGTCAGTCAATTTGGTTCTTCTTCTTTTCACAGATTAACAGAAGTGCACAAGAATGCCATCAGAGCAATACGGAAAATAAAGTATTTTGTAGCGAGACGGAAATTTCAGCAAGCAAGAAAACCGTACGATGTTAGAGATGTTATAGAACAATATAGCCAAGGCCATCTCAACATGATGGTTAGGATAAAGGTAAATTACATAAAAGTTATTGGTCATTATTCATACTTTGGGTACCCAACATTGCATTCAGGCATATGCAGTGCCAAGTAACTTATGCAGGTAAATGAAATTTAAAAGGAACTTTCTGTATTAGGTAGAAGCACCGACTACATACACTAATGTGATTAGACTTCTCATCCAGTGCATTTGGTTTGATACCGAAATTTGGAGTTTTCATGTTCATTGTGCAGAGGCAGTGCAATCAATATCGTAATTATTCATCTGGGTTGACATTGCTGCAAAACACTCTATCACAACATAAACATACCCTTAGTTCTAAAGTGTTTTTCCTTGGTAAAGAAGATGGGTGCCACCATAAATTGGTTTTAAACATGTTTATGCTATGAGAAGTCTATTCACGTTACAATAGTGTATATAGTCAATGGTAAAAAGTTGTACAGTGGAACCTTGATTTATCGAATCTCAATATATCAAACTTCTTTATGATCTAACCAAGTTTTCATATTTCCCTTGAACCTGCCTACCAATCTAATGTTAATTCTTAATGTTAATTCCTGTTCCTCAATATTTTGAACATTTGTAGTGCTGATACACAACCTAAGAACCTCTACATATCCAAGTTTTGATGGAAAAACTTCAACATATCAAAGTTAAAAAAAGAACGACTAATTGAATCATGGATCTCATCCATTTTCTTTCACATTGCAACCTTGTCCCTCAACTGATGCCACCTAGTCCTGTGTCTATGCTCCTATGTTTTTGCAGTGCTGCTCTTGTTTCCCGCGTTTGCAGTTAACTTTTTGGTTGTATCCCGGGAACATGAGCGCTACCTACTGGTTACTTTGTAGAGGTTTGAGGGCGTTAAATTTCTGTAACCATATATTTCGGCTTCTAGTAAGCAAAAATGTTACTGGTGCGTAACCAAAATGGAAATTCTTGTCTGCTGGTCGTGTAACCACAAGGCATTCTGGGCTCAGGTTAGGGAATGGTAGGTATACCATTTCTGTGGATACAACCATTGTGTTAGTATTGTGCCATTTATGACAAAAAGCTATGGTTACGTGTCCATGTTCTTAAATAAATAATAGTAGTGTATAGAGTACGGAGTATAAACAAACAATTCATGAAAAAAATCGATGGAAGGGTTTGTAAAACTTATAATGTTATAATGAATGAACTAATATTCTTCTCTTCAGTGGTAAAATTTAAGTTATATAATCACAGTAAACATTTATTCCTCAATTACTTAGCCTATTGGATATTAATGTTGTCGTGAAACTATATATCGAAGACGGCCTAAAATCACTTTGATATAATGAACCTTGATGTATCAATAACCTTGATATTACAAAGTTTTTACATTTTTATTTATTTTTTATTTTTAAGAGATAGGCAACCGTATTTTTGCTTTACTTTGCCCTGTACACACAGACTATAGATCGTATTGGTGTGTGGATCATATTAGACTAAGAAAGGGGGTTAGCCGCTACAGTACAAGGTGAAAGGTACTGATAAAAGTCACTGGTAGAATGCGGATTCGAACCCACGACATTGCTGTCATGGTCCCGACGTCCAGCACCCTAACAACTACACCACTGACTCACCGAACCTTCAGGTTCGATATATCAAGGTTCCACTGTAATAAGGTAGTGAGAGGCATTGTTTTGTTTGATTCATATCGGCTAATGTGTGGACTTTTACATAAATTATTGTGTACTATATAGGGTGAACAACTTAACTGTGCCACCCTTGACATCTCAGAAACTATAAGTTTTCAAACAAACTCAAAACATGATAAAGAAAAGGAATGTATTGGAAACATTATTCAAATATTAAAAGTTTAATGAATGAAAGGAGATGTTAAATGCAATAATTGCGTACAGATAAATCTCACATCCAGTATCCTTTCCTCTGTAATGACGAAGTCAACTTACTATTATTTTCCGTCTTTGTTATCTGCACCTATCATGTCATGTTTCTCGGCCAATGATGAATTCCCATCCCATTCAAATCATCAATAAGCATTATTTTAGGTTTCAACTGGCTTATTTATTGTGCTCAGTTTGAATTTCAGCGGCCTACAGGATCACAGTTTGAACTGTCGAGATTGACTTTGAACTGTGGGAAAGAAGTTCTATTGTTCATATTTTCCATCAAAAACAGTTTGAATTATTAGTCTACAGTAGAATGTTAATAATCTGGATTAATTGGGACCGGACTCCATACGGGTTATCAAATTATAGGTTATCAGAATTACTCTAAAAAAGGACAGAAATAAGCACACACTTATTTTTTTATTGTATATTTTCTCTTTTACAGTAAAAGTTTCAGAAGACAGATGAATTAAAAATATTTTTATATTCAAGTACTGTAATAATGTACGGTAATTTATCTAGAGCAACATACAGTAAAATCATTAAACACTATTTGAATTTAAAAAAAAGAAGAGTGATATGTGCTGTGGAACTGCTGTAGTGGTTTGTGTTTTTGCAGCTTACACAGGCCCTAATATATAAATGAAACATAACCCTGTGCGTTATAATGTAGGTACAGACTACCGCTCAGGGTCAGTCTACTGATGCATCTGGTGGACAAGGAGTCGTTGCTGGCGGGTTTCCACATAGCAGGTGTAGAATTGACTGTGTGATCTTGAACACGTCCCTCCCCCTTGTGACGACTTTCCTACTCATCACTACATCCTATTTCCCCATCGCCCACCCTCTAGTTAAGAGCATAGTGTAAGGGAAGACTGTATACGATGTTTTATATCTTACTAGATAGAAATCCGATTTTTAAGGTTCAAATTATTGACATTCTACTGCATTATTTTTCACTTACTAAGAAGTGTCTGAATGGAACGAAGGAAAATTTCAGTGGTTTTTCAATCATCGAGGTTCTACTGCATTATCATTTTGCGCAGGAGCTACAGAGGAGGCTGGACCAGACTCTGGGCAAGCCCGGCAGCTATCTGGCGGGGATAGACAGGTCCGGCAACGTCAAACCCATGACCATCGGGGCACGCCTCTACAGGGTCGAACAGCAGGTCAGTGTTACATGCAACGGAATTGACATCACCTCTCTCAATGTGTGAGGAGGAAAGCAAAAATAGACCTCTTGTCAGTCCTTTGTTTGAAGATTGATAATAATTATAAATAAATTGGTCCAATGCCATAACAGTTCACTGGATAAGACTTTAGAAATAACATTTATTGGTTTATGGTAAAGTTTAGCTACAAGAGGAAAAACAGAGAACAACTGCTGTGATAGGTAAGAGTGGAAGTGTAGAGCCTATTCTAGGGGAAGAACTGAGATCAATTATTGTGCTAGTGACTGACTGATAACAGTCATATGATTGTGAAGCAGCTAAAAGAAAACATTCTTCGCTTAATAAACACCCATTATAGTTCCTTCGTTTACTTTGAGAACTCAGAAAAAACAAGTTTGTGAAGTAATACAAGGTGGGTTTGTTTGATTCAGAAAAGAACCCTATTGTCGGCCCCTTGTTATTATTCCATAAGCAACTTGAGGTCCCTTTTCCTAGTCTTCTTTACAAATTATTTTTTGTATTTCATCTGAAACTAACTGATTCACCATTGATTATGTCTTGTAGAAGAAATAATGAAGTACATGAATATGCAAACAAATGGAAATTGATATTTTTTACCCAAGTAAATAAAATAATTTTTACTGTACGGAAAAATTCACTTTGCTGACTTCAGGTTCTTTTTCTCTTTCTGCCTCACATATTTGATCTGCCTCTGGTACTAAATTAAAATTTAAAAATATTTCTCTCCCCAATTTTGATGTAAAGTTAAATCCTTGTGACGAGGCTGTAAAGTAAAAGTGTTATTATAACATTGATAATCTGGCACAACACAGAGCAATGAAATCTGGCAACACTGTCTCTACATCAACTGATTATAAACTGGCAACAATTGACGTCCGAGTTTTGAAGTTAGGTAACCAACACAATGGATAGCAATAGTGAGTGCTAATCAACCTTTTATATTTTTCTGAGGGTTTTTAGGACTAGTGAAAAATGTTGTGTATTTGGGAGGAAAGTATTACATTGTCTCCTTGATGGAAATTGTTGGTGTCAAAGCATCAGGCAAGGGCGACAATTTTCCTGAGGGTATTTGGTAGAGGTGTGGAGACAGTGAATTTTTTCGGATCAAATGTGGTTCGGAGCTATTTTTGTTCCTAAGAAATACGTTTCATTTGCTAATCCTGTTATCCGACATTTTGGCCGTTCCGACCATGGTCCAGTCGAATATGGGAGGTTGTACTGTATCTTGAAAAATCTGGTTCTTAGCAATTTCTTGTTATCTAGAACATGAAAAAGTCCTGGAATTTTTCAACTTATGATGAGAATGGCTATTGTTAATTGTTCAGGAATTTTGATAATTTTATAGACAATAGGCAATGTTTATTCTGAATAAAATACAAACAAGGTGTACATCTCAGACATCAACATTAAAAACTAAACAGTGAACTTGGTGTACCTTAACCTAAACAGGGTATATTGTCAAGTGTGATTAAATAAAGAGGAACTCCTGAAAACTATAAAATGCCCCCCCCCCCCCCACCCAACTAAAAATTGCCTCAGCTTCTTCTCAAAACTGGAACCTTTCATATCCTTGAATTCCCGGTGAAGTTTATTGTAAAAGGCCGGACCGGAATAATGTATTCCCCTTTAAAAAAAGCCTTATGCTACTTAAGGTCAGACAATTTTTTTTATACTATTTCTTTTAAAAATATTGTTGTATAATTTTTTTATAGGCGTTTTGTTTTATTATGTTTTTCTAACTAAACCTATTTCATCAAAGGTAATTAATTTACTGCAGTTGATTTGAAATAAGAGAATGATCTTGTGAACCACCGCTGTACAGGTGAATAGTACTGATAAAATTTAATGGCATAACTTTTACAATGAGCTGTTTGGATAGAAACAGAGTTGAGTTAGAAGCGGTGGACTGAATTGCAACGCTTTTGCAGTGTCATATGGTATTCTCTTACAGTTGGCGATTCGACGCTCTTTGATTTTTAAGGTGTGGCTACTAGACATGTAACAGCCTTTTTTTAATATCCGGTATCTGGCCGGATACTTGCTACTATTCGGCCAGATACCGGATACTTAAATCTATTGTTTGGCACTGCTTGATCACTACTTGTAACAGTCTTCTTTTTGGTCAAGACAAACATTAAGAAAATAAAAACAACAGAAAACTTACAGACTGACTGATAGCGAATGAAAAATTTGTGCCTCCTACACGGTCCCACGGTCAGAGGGACAAGTTCTTACTTGTCTTTTCATAAATTATCCTTAAACTAGAAGCTAAAACATGAGCCGGATATCCGGAAGCCGGATATTCGGCGCTCCGGCCTAGAACCTTGCCGGATATCTGGTATCCGGTATCCGGCCAAAAGAACTATCCGTTACATCTCTAGTGGCTACACATAACAGGAAAGGACACGGATAGGACATTCGCCGTGTCGGATGGATCGCCAAATGAGCATTCATTCACCAATGTCGTGTCCTGTCTGTATCCCGTCCTGGTATGTGTAGCCACCCCTCCCGACACTATCAGAAAAATTCTGACGGTAGCTCTGTGTAGTGAGTGTGGCGGCCGGCGGGATGATCAGTGTTGGACGGATGCGCACGCAGCCTTAATAATAAGTCTTGTTTCCTTGTATTCCCGCCACATATCAATAAACAAAATGTGATTTTGTAAAACTGACATTTTGCTCAATGGCGTTTTTATAACTACTTTTTACTCTGTGACTGTTTACAGCTGTCAATAATGGACAAGAAGCTGGATCAGCTGATGTATATAGCCAATGCACAGACGCACCATAGACTGTCCACGCCTGCGATGGAAGAACAGGTCTGAAATGTATAAACTCATTGACTTGCACCCAACATTGTATTAGCTCACTTCTCACTTTCGCACTTTGGTTAAAAAATAAATAAATAATTACTACTTTGGTTAACCAACAAACTGGCTTTGGCTGTGTATCTTTTTACACATATAAAACTTAATTGTGACCCACAATTAAATTGTGTGTTATATTTTAATTCTAAATGTATAAACTTTAGGTGTAATTAAAGATTTTATAAAATCTGTCAATAACTGGTGACAAATACTTTAAACATTTGTCTTCACCTATCTTGGATTACTTTAGACCCATTAATAATCCCCCTTACTTAAATTTATGACATTGATGGGGTAGCTATTGACTAATTAATCAGATTTTACAATTGTAAATATTCCTCCCCTAATTGAATTGTTAGTTTTTATTTTATAAAAAAAATCCAGAAATACTATGTTGTTATTTATGTTACAAGACAATTCATACATTGGACATCTGATTTAAGGAAAAATACTTTTTTAATATTTACATAAAAAATCAGACAGTAAAAATATTAATGTTATCGTCCTTAGATGGGAATTCTGCGACAGCACTAGAGCAAGTCCATTTAGCTCACACGAGAATGTTAAGCACGCGTCTAGTTTTTCCAAACCCATCACGTTAAAATATGCCATTATGTGATTAAGGACAATTAAAAAGTGGAAAACATGACTTAAGGCATATAATTTATTCTCGTGTTTTAGCAAATTTTCCCATGGAGAATACGCCTTTAAGGAAGTAGTCTTGGTAAGGCCTAAGCCAGCGACCATATTAGTTTTTTTATTTTTTTTTTTTATTATTATTTTGGGGTCCCCAGAAGACAAAAACAGCATTCGTTAACTTCTTATAACATACGAGGGGAAGGGACCTGTTTACCAGGTCTATTTTCATGAGTTAGCAAACCAGCATAATCGGATTTTGGCAGCAGAGTTTTATGGTGTTTCAAAAGGCTCAACAATGGGTTCTTGACATTTTTTACTGCAATTAAAAAGGTCAAAATTTTTTATTTAAACCATTTAAAAGAGCTTGAAAAAAAAACAAAAAAATAGTATTTTGAATTTTGAACTTAACGGATCATGGAGAAAATAAAAATATATTTCCCATGTTATTCTTATGTAAAATAATGTGTGCTTATTTATTGATATAACTTGATCAAATTATGCAAGTGCATTTACAATGTTGGATTTAACTTATATTTTCTTACATTACCTATTTTGTGGCAAACCGACATACTCACCCCATGGGGTTTATGGGGGGAAAAATACCATAACTTGAATTTTATTTAGTTTGTACCTGCACTAGGAAGGGACTATCTTATATTTTTTATAACACCACATGGCGGCTAACCTACACCCTCCTTATCATGGTGTTTATGGTTAAATAAAAAAAAATTACTCAATACCGTTGAAAATTCAGTATGCAGGTCCGCTGCTAAAGGGGTATTTTTTATACCTGATTACAAAGGTTCATATCAACGGTCCCTAGAATATACAAGAAAGCTAGAGCACTGTAGCACTAAAAACTTGAGTGATATAATTTGGAAAGTTAATGTCAAAATCTATATAAGCAACAATGGGCAAATATGCAACTTTCCCTACTTTTTTCCTCAGCTTTTGTTATAGGAGAAATCTGTCCATACCATTTGAAGGTTGTAGACGAGTACTCAATATAATTTCCACCGGCCCTCGGGGCCAAATCATATTTTGATATTGAATGATTTTGACAGCTGATGTAATAAATGCTTATAATAACAAATAACAGCAACAGTAACAACAACACAATAAAAAATGCAAGCAAAACATGAAGAACAGAGATGTTCCAGGTATAAAATATGTTGAAACTAATTGGGTCCAGATCTGATGAAATTTTTTTTTTTAAATTTTGGCCTGTGGGCGACCCTTAATCAATGGTAATTAATTTATGATCTGTTTTATTGTAATAAGCAGATATTAAGATGTGAATGGCTATAACTTTATTAATATTTAGGTTGTATTGATTAAATATGGATACAATTCTTACCACAATGTTTTAATTTTCTGTTTGAAACAAACAAGCACACAGCACCTTAATGCACTCTTTGCTGAATCTTAGCAATATATTTTAGCTTTTGTTTTAAGTACAGTGCCATCTCTCGCATTCTTTGCACCAGTTATATAGTCAAGCAAATGCTTTAAACTTTACCATGAACATATTTACAACATAATTGTACTTTGTTTTAGGTTCTCGGCGATTTGTTTTAAACAAGGAATAATTAAAACCTCGGAATTAATATTTTCTAACATAATTTAATTTATTCTTTATCTACTTGAATATTAGTCTGCAAATGCACAAAACGGAATTGATTAGTATCATCAAAGTTATTTGTATGTTTAATGTAATCGTTTATTTAAATTTGTATAGTATTTCAAGACGTATGTTTTCTTAGTGTGAAAACATTTCATAAAATTTTGTTGTAACCTGCCTTTGAAAAGTGTTGGTTAATTAGTTGTTTGAGATTTTGAAAGTGGAAAGTGTGCTGCCGGTACTAACCTAAGTAAATAGGCCTATTGAACTGGATCGTTTATCAATACCAATAAAATTTATACAATGTTGGGTTGCAGAGTCCTAGCTTTTCCTATGCTCAGCATAGACATAACGTAAATCTGCTAAGTTTGAAGAATTAATTATATAATTTATTAATGCAGTTGAAAAACTAATAAGATTTACTCTTGTATGTTTATTCATAATTTAAATACTTCACTGAATATAAAAAAAATTGTTTTATGTAAAAATGAACTTTGAAAATTATTAATCATGTAATTAATATACTGTAGATCATCAGTACATGTTATTTTACCATGTGCCACAAATCTATTTTCTCTAATGTTGATTATAAACATTCCATTATTAGTGTCCAAAGAACATTCTTAGTATAATAAATTAATTACTAAAACTCTATTTATATAAGAAAAACTATTAGTTAAACAGTTTCATAATGAATATTGCTAATAAATAGGTATTGAGGATGGTAGCAAGAGCAGTTGAAAATAAATATTTAAGTATGATCTATCAATTTATAAATATGATTCTTATTTTTCTAACGAACTTTACAGATTACAGCAGAAGGCTGTAATTTTTATACTAATGACATAAATAATTTTGAACTTTTCAAATATTTAAAATGACAATTTGTATAAATAATAATTTAAACTGCTGTACCGATGTGTTTTTGTTTAGTAACTTTATTCATAAAAAATGTTGTAAAAAGTTTAATAAGTCATGTTATCCTTGATAATTCTTCCTACCTAAAAATTTATTGTTACTTAACTTTATTAAAATAAATGTTGATGGATACCTAAAAGTTACCTATGAAAAATATATTTTCAATATGTTTATGATTTTTATTTATTGCAATTTAAGGAAGACTCATCCACGTGAAGATTATTGTCGAACTTTACATTTTGAGCACCAAAGTTGACTAAGCAGATGTTATATTACATGAAATCTTTTTCCACTAATACCTGAACCATTTTTGGACAAAATAATTGTAAACTGCTCTTGTTACTATAAACATTTGTTTACTTTGCCTATACTTTAAGCATGTCATAATATTGTACCGTAGTGCATTTTTAACATTTCCTTAGGGTCCAAACATATTTCACCATGCTTCGTAATTTATTGTATGTCTTGAGAGATTTTGAGAATTCTGATGAGCTGCACGGGAAGAGCAGTGCGGTGATTCCCCCACTCCAGTAGTCCTTGTTAGACCAATCCTGTTGCTGTTTGGAGGTTATTAAGTAAGTGTATAATGGAAACAATCAAAATATTGTAAATATTTTTTATTGAAAAATTTAATCTCCAAAATACCTTTGGAATTTTGTTAGAATGTTTTTTACCAAAACTAAAACCTTTCATCATTATTAAAGTGTTATGGACATGACTATGCAATGACGTTTCTTATTCTAATAACTGTAACCTTTTGTGTTTTGTAAACTATCACTTACCCAACCTAACTTTTAATGGCTGAGCCTGATATCATATAAGCTGAGAAACCCAGAAGTTTGATAGTTTAGTTGCTTTTGTATTTCTGAAGCAGAATCATTAAAATATTGTATAAATTTTAATGATAAGTAAAATTTTTGTGTTTGAAAAATACCACTGCCTATAATTAATTATTAATTAGGTACATGACTGAAAAAGTTTTTTTTCTCCAACTAGGTCATGTTAGTCAGAGCTGGATAATAAAACCATTTCAGGAATTTTCAGCTTAGTTATCGGTTGTCATGAAACTCAAGCTTTTCTTCGAGAAACATTTTAATTGAAAGTAAAACTTTCATTCTAAACTCTTGTCATGTAATGTGTCTTCTTATTTGTTTATTAAAGACTAACTTCAAAGTAATCTCCCAAGTCTCTTTGTCGAAGACTTGATTTGAGCCCCCTTCTGTTAACAGGGGTTCTTACAAATTCCCCCCAAGACATGAAATAATGATAAGCAGGCCATTTATTGTCCGGTCTTAATAACCTCCAAACTGGTTTCAAATATTTTGAAGGGGTGTGTTTTAGATTGGTATATAGTATTAAGATGCACTTCCCGATGTTTGTTACGAGTGTTTTTTGAGAGACAGTTTCTCCCACATCCTTGAGCGTGCTCCTCTTTAAGCCATGGGAATTCTCAGAGAACACTTTGGTGCCTATTCTATGTCTGCTGTGCAGAATATTCTACTGTTGTAAATAGTCTTTATTTAATAATATTGATAATAATGAAGATAATAATTTTGTCAACTTATAAGTATAATTTAGCACACATTTATTACAGATTTGTAAACTTTTTGGAAACTGCTTTATATTTTAGAGTATTTCTACATGTTAATTGAAGATGTTAATATTGACATTACCAGAATTTTAGTTATCTTCTATTCCAGTTTAAAGCATTAAGGTGTTTAGTACCCTACCCCAGAAGTACTGCTTTGAGAGGTACTGTTCCTCAACTTTCGTTTGATATTAATTTTACATAAGAACCAAACTAATTAACTTCATAAACTTATTTAGTCAAGAATATTTTAAATGCCTATGTAGCCCTTTTAGCAGGCCCAGTCTAAATGGCTATAATAAACATTTAACATTTCAGTTACAAGCTATTTTTATAACTAAATTTATTGTGTAAAGTCTTTCTCATGTCAATAGCTCTACTCTAATACATTTCAAAGATATATTCAGACTTAACTATACACATACTCTCAGCTACTTTGAGTTTAATGACTTTTTACCAGCTACAAGACTGTGATAGCAATGGTACAAAGAGTAGTTTAACATCTTTACTACATCATTCTCTTAATTATTTTAAAACCAGTTGTTTTGATGTAGAAACTAATTTGGAAGGTAAAGCAGTTTTCAAATAGCAAGGCAAATCATAATCAGCGGGGTGGGAGCAAATTAACATATCTTGCACAAGTTAGCGATAAGTCCTCGTGAGAGTAGGCATCACTAGCTTGCTCCTCCATTATTTCAGTCGTAATTAGTGTAGATGATAGTCGTGTAATGCTTATCGTTATCACCAGGTGTAAGCCAGGATAAAGTAGCAGTATTGGCTCTAGATTAGCTCATGTTTAAACAAAAAGTGAATAATTTTAAATCCTTTACTGATTTCTCTCTCTGTTGTAGCTGATTTGAAATAAAGGAGTTGGAAATGAATTGTGTAAAACCTAAGGAATCATGTGAAACTCGCCGAAATAGATCAAGTTCTAAAACACAGCCATCTTTTTTACAACGGGACCATGATGTTGGAAGATATTGCTACTTTAGTCCTTATGTTTGAATTAAAAATATAATTACATAGAGAAATTTTAAATTAGCTTAGAGTCATTTCAGAATAAAATAGTATATGCTTGATTCGACTTGTGCACTTTTGTAGTGAATACTCTGAAAATAACTAAGCATGCGTGCATCTTGTAATTGCGATTTATCTAACGCAGTTCTCACACCAAATATGCTTCCAAAAGTATCAAATCATTTTGGTCATGATTTACGGTTGGCCAGTTTACGTTTGGAAAAGGGAAATTTTGTATGTAAGTTCATTTGAATTTTGTTATTACTATGTACAGCTCTTTTCATCAAGAAAAGGTTTTGCAAGGAAACATTCAATTTTTTTTCACAATTTATAAATCAGTTTTGGGGAGTAAATTATTACTCATTTAAATATTAATTTCAGGTAATTTGAATAAAATCACTTTAAAAACTGTTACTCATAGATTGTCAAATAAAAGAGTTTAACATTTATTCTGACAAATAGTTTGTAATTAATTATTATTTTATATGTTATAAGCCTTTTATTTGATTGTGAGTCCTAATTTTCAACGCATAATGGTGTAATCATACAAGTGTGCACAAGCTGGAAAGGCATTAAAATAAAATTTGAAATAACCTAACTATCTAAAATGATGTTCGGTGCTTGTGAACAATAAGATGATATTGAATTACCAACAAAACACAAACAATATTGAAACTAAACTTGTTTAGTAACAGTCTTTGATCAAAATCATCCGTTACTGTAGATACTGTGCAAAGTCTTATTAAAGTATATGAAACTGTTAACTGGAATGTATAAAAGTACATTTATATACTTTTTAACTAATGAAAAGGGACAACCTACAACTAACTCAACATCTGTATGGTTAAAGTTTCATAAAAAAATTGTGGTTGAAAAATAATGGACTAGGTACAATAAAATAGCACGCAAATTAGCTGTCATAATCAAAACAATCACATCTCAGGTGTTGAGTTTCATGTGCAATGTCAAATCATAGTGACCAATAATACCAGGCTGCATTTGCTGCAAAACTAAATTTATTTTCATGTAGAGTTTTTGTTCTTTTTACGTCCTTTTATTACTAAATTTAATGCACTATCATAGCTTCTTTACATGCTAGTTGTTGTAGAAAAATAAAACATTGGCATACATAAAACACCAATCTCCAATAAATATTAAAAATAATAGTTTAAAATCTTATGGGATTTTAAAGACTCAATTGTAATTAGTGAAACCACTGAAATTCTAAATATTTCTTAATTGTGATTACACATGGAAATGAATGGCGATGAAGTTACTGCAATTATGTTTTAAGATTATTCCTGCATTTTACAATAATCAAACATGTTGGGATTTTAGTTTCCGTATTGTTTGCTGTTTGTTGTTCTGTTGATTTATACTAAAGTAATAATGATTTGTGTAATTTTTTGGGTTAATCTCGAATTCGATATACTAATTGAATAAAGCAATGTTTTGGAAATGGCAATTTAAATTGGTTTTCTGCACACCGTTGAATCTTTTTGTTTACTATTACTATGGAACACATAGTAAAAATCATCATTGTAATTTTATCACTGAAATAATGTTTTGCATTTAAAATATTTTTAAGTGTAAAAATCTATAAAGTAAAATCTTGAATTCCAAGTTTGTAAAGTTGTATATAACTCAAGTCGTAAGCTTCAGTGTTTGTCCTTTTCATGCGATCATTCGAGTTTTTCAAGAGATTTTCTTCCACATCAGACAAAAGGACACCTCATTTACATCTACTGGTGCTTTGACTGTAATCTTAGGGTTAATATGTACGCTTTCTTATTTACAATGTGATATACATGTTGTCGTGAACTGACTCAGTGTGAGAGGCACAACGGGTGGCGAGATTATGTTTCTTGTTGATTTTGTGATATTTTTAGAATCAAAAGTCGGTTGGTTTTGTTGATCGTTACCATTATGTACATTAATTACATTATAAGGTATTTAAGTAGAAACTGTTTATATTATCCATTACACGAGTTGCTATTGAAGTGTGTTGAAACTGACTTTGTAAAAAAATTCACTTTTGTAAATTTGTTATTGATCATTGACAAGTGATCTTTATAAATGTATAATTAGTATGAAAATCGAGTTTGGAGGCCTCTTATGATGTAATATGATACATTCACTGAAGGATGTAGCTATAAAATGTATAAATTTGTAAATAACGTAAATAGGCTAAAGTTTTGTGTTGAAGAAACTATATTTATTTTTTTAAGTCAAATTACGTACCATTTAGTAATAAAGACTCATGATAAGTCGCAAAAGGTATTATGACTTTTTTATTTGTTTGGTAAAAAATTTTATTCTGTGCAAAACACTGACAATGAAATGGCAAATACAGCATTAAGTATCTTAGCGCTTTTTTGGTCATTCAATGTGAAATGTTAACTCTGTTGGACAATTGTTTTAAACCAAGCTCTACTGAGGAAGCCTGCCAAAGTGCAGGAGAAACATTTTGTCAAAAATAAAATAAAATGTGTCAATAAAAACCCAAAAGTGTTAAATTAATTGTAATCAAGTCTACTGTATTCAACACACTTCCTGTTTTCCTTGTAATATATATTATCCTATTATATCTAGACTAACTAAAAGCAATGAGTGAGAACTGCAATTTATATATAAGTCTATAATGCTGATCCTATGCCTTAAATCTTAGTACATAGACATCGAAATATATTTGACTTCATTCTTATTTATTTGTAGCGCATAGATTGTATGATATACAGAGTATGGTTGATAGCCTGTTTCTTTTCAATATGTACTCATCATCACTGATATTCTATTTTACAACACTTTGAACTTTATTTATAAATAACAAGATTTTCAGATAATCCACTGTAGTTTTGTTTCTGTACCTTGACCTAACTACCTGAGACCTGAACTACGTGAGAAACTTTGGGGATTTTATTCAGCATCAAACCTAATGTTAGGTTTGTCTTGGTGTTGGTGTTAGTGGAGTTTCACTTTTAACCCTTTAAGTATCATTAACTAGCTTGTGTTCAACTATAGAAAAAGTTTGAAAAAGTGAATTGGAATAATTTTTTAGAAGATATAATCACAGCATCACATTTCAACTATCAATGTTTTAAATTGTAGTGCATATTTTCCAGTGTTGGATAAACTGCAAACTCACATGTAGGCACCAAGATTGTTGTTTATCGATAACAAAACCTATAGGTACAAAGACAATCATCATTTATGGCTACAAAAAATTGTAAGTGTGTTTGTTACAGAATATTTGTAATAATTTAAATTTTTTCTGCAATGCTCTTAAACAATTTTTGGTGAGTGGCGCAAGGAAGTGTGGAAAAAGTTGTTGATTGATGATTTATAAAACCAAAAAAAGGTTCTCTTACAGGATGGTCGGAATAGAAATGTTTCATACTTTAAAGGATTTCAGACAGAACTAACCAATAGGTAGGTGTAAAAATTTGTTGAATTTCAGTGAGTTCCGTCTGAAATGCTTCAAAGTGAATCAAACTTATACCAGGGTTTTTGTTTAAATATAGAATAACTTGATGCACCACACACCACAGTAATATTTTATCTTTCTAAAAAAAGCATCAGAGCTTAGTAATAATTTTTTAATTGTTAATCTGGTGAATTTTTAGTAAGTTATACGAGGTTGGTGTGAAAATGAGTATGGACTCATGAAGTTTCTTGTGTTATACGTCTAAATATTTATTCACTAACTACACTACTTCAAAATATATATAAATATACAATTTTTACATTACAAGAGTTGATAAAAATAAATACATATATATATATATATATATATATATATATATATATATATATATATATATATATTCATGGATAGAAATGTACGGTTTTGAGCTTAAAGTAAAGAGGAAGTTTTAAATATTGTATGTTCAAAATGAATAAAGAAATACTAATAACTTCTCAAAAAGTGATTTCCTGGGGAAATAAGTTGCTGCCTACACTTCCACAGTGCTTTGAAAAAGTTTAATATTTTGTTTGATGCTTTGCCTTATTCGATCTCTGAGTAATTTAATCACATATCTTATTTAAATAAGTTCACTTAAAATCAATTTTAATTTTAAAAGTTTCAACTATAGGTTTTCATTTTTGAGATATTTACTTGTTTATTTATTGTATTCTATCCTAAATTATTTTCTTTTGGCCTGCTTAGTTATTAAAATATTATGTCTATATTTTGTGTAAGTTAGAAAACATTTCAGCTGAAAATTTTTCAGGAATACTATTTTTACTTGTACTAACTAAAACCTTTTCTCTAACACGTTTAACGTTAAGGCATTTATTAACTACTACGTGACTTCTCTTAAATCTTTAACTATAGTCCCTTAAAAAATTCCTTCTTAATTATTAAAACACACTGAATATAATATCAATGTGATTGGACCTTACACCAAATTAAACCTTTGGTCTCACCGACAGCTTTACTTTATTTTAGAGAAACTTAAAGAGTGCAACATTACTGAAGGAGCTAAAAAGTGTCGCTGGCTAGAATACATTAGCAAATATGATAATTAGTGTTGCCTAAAGGAAATACCTAAAACTTTTCGGAGCTTGTGGGACCTGAGTTTAGGTATGATTGATCGGTAGCCAAAAACACATATTGCTGGGGGAGTTTTATTTTATAAATGTTTCCATAATGTATCAAATACATTTTTTAATTTTTCATAGAGTTATCTTAGTTTTTACATTATGTTATTGTTCTGCCTGTTTTTTAACTCATCAATGAAAATCATCATGAAAACTCATTATTGAAAAAGGCCATTTTCTGGCCTGTACTTAGTCCACTAAGTCGGCCTTTTCTGTAGGCTTTTAAAAGTGCACAGAAAAAACATCTGTTAATTTTGTCCGTGCGCTAACCTCAAAAGTTGTTTTTTCCTAAGCAAAAACCATCCTAATCCAAAAAATAAGGCCAATGTAAACAAAAACGATATCAAGAACGATGTTCATCGCTCGGACGGAAAGTATTTTTTCTGTTCTTTATTGCTGTTCCCGACACAATTGCGCACAGAAAAAAGCCACTTTCCGTCCTAGTGATGAAAACTGCTATAAAATGATCGAAAACATTATATGAATCTAACATTATAAATCTAAAAAAATTAAATGAATTTGATAAAAATATTATTTTTTTAAGAAACATGTTCATAGCCTAAGTTGCAAAGAAGTCACATAAAATAATATTATTGAGCTATAATACAGAGTACAAACTAATTAGAGGTCTGTTTTACTGACAAAATTATATTAATTAAAGTATTGAAGGGAGTTCTCTAACTCAACCTGAAAATCGCTTCCCATTGATTTGCAATTGTTCAACATATGCACTTGCAGCCGCTTGAAATTTTTGTTTAGATGATTTGACTGGCTCAAACTAAAACTATTGCTTTAATTAAAGTTTTATTGCTTTAACTGCAAATTGAATGTGCATACAATTCACAAGGCAACTCCATTGACGGACAGAGCAACTTTTTAAAATATATATTTACGAGGTGGCCCGTGCGCAAATTGCGCATTTTGTGATTCTGTATGAGTGAAACTCACCTGCAGTACGTGAATGTTGATTATGAAGTGACAGAGATCTATTTTTGTTTACTATCTGGCTTTTAAAATTCATCTGAATGTAATCAGCTGTTAAATTACAATTCACATTAAAGAACTTGCAATAAAAGTTGGTCAACATTTTAAAGCGCACTCTAGAAATAAATCAAAGGCGAGGGGGGCGAAGCCCGAAACAATATGTTCTTTTTAATTACGATTCGTCACTGCGGTATATCCTAAGCTTTAAAATGACAACTCAATCTTAAAAATCGGTTCAGTAGGTCGAGAGAAAAAGGGACGTAACAGACGAAACCCTTATAGAAATAAGAAGATAGATTTCTTTGGGAAAATACTTAAACAAAATAATATTTGTAAACAAAAATATTAACCAAATAATACTTTAAAACAATAAGAGAAGTGCATTCAAACTCTAAATGCTGGTAGATTATTTTATTCCCTTCAAAATTAAACAATAAAATTCAGCATAAATCAAATGTTAGTATAGTATGTGTTTCTGGATGAACCTATGTTTTTTTTAATAGTGCCCTAGGAAATACCAACCTCTTAAAAAATATCCTTTTCAGTTTGATAACGAATTAATCAAGGGAAAGTTATAAATTAAGAATTGGGTTGATATGTTTGGAATTTTACCAAAAATATCAAAATGAATTTAATTTGGTTAGAACTGTAATGCGTAAGATTTGATGAATTTTTTGTACTTTATTACAACTAATTATTTGAACTAATTGGGATTGGGGGTGGTTCATATAGTGAAATTGTTTGATTTGTCATATTCATTTTGGCCGGGGCTTACAACAAACTGAGAAAAATCTGACGAAAATGACCTAGGTGGTGGATAAAAAGTGTTTTTGCTAAAAGACCATAGGAAGGATTAGAGGGTCATTTCAAGTGATAAATCCATACATCGTCAGATTAATTTTGAGGGAAGTGCACTTTATCTTTCTGTTTAATTCCTTAAAGATTTTTCACTGAAATTATTTAAATAAAAATTTACCCATCATCTTAAATGATAGTTTGGTTTGGAACAGTTTATAATTCACCTAATTTGTAGCTAAGTAGATATTATGTCTACTTACATGGCACCCTCCAATATTTCTCATAAGTAATTTTAAGTTTTAGTTGTTTTTCCCAATCACTTTGAGTATTTGCAGGGTTAACATTACATGAAAATGTAACACTTATGATACAATATAATTCAGGATCTCTATTTAACAATGTATCGGAAGTTGTATTTTACTTTTCCCAAAAGAATTAGCATGTAATTTTGCTGAAGATTGTAGACATTTAATGTCAAAGGTTTCGTTTTTAGTGGTTAAGATAACCACAAAAAGAATGGTAGTCTATGATCTCTCATACAAATTATGTAAAGAATTTTCAGTTTGCGACTATTATTTCCTTTAGTGTTTCCGCTATTCATTTTGAACATACAGTAAATACATAATTCTCTTTACTTCACAGTTGTAGAAATGATAAATAATTGAGCTAGTCAAGTATGGCCGTGTGCTACGTTTGATTGTTTGTTAGGTTTCTGTTTGGTAACAAGAATGGTCTCACAGCTTCCTTCAGCTCCTTTCGGAAGTTTGCTACATTCGTACTTGATTGCTGAAAGATACAAGTAAGTGTTATTACTTAGTCTTATAAGTTTACTGCTTAATCAGTTAGCTTTTTATTTGTTATAATATGGATTTTAACTTAATTATTTACTTTAAAAAGATATATTTTTTATGTGTTTTAAAATTATCAAGAATATTCACTAATAATTATAGATAACCTAGAGCTAATATTTTTTAGAATAACACTATCCCACACTTACATCAACAGCCGCCTGCCATTCAGTGTTGAAAAGTCTTTGTAGCCCTCTGAAATTGTTTCCCAAAATTTTGAACAGCTGTTCTCTGGTAATGGGAGTGGCAGGTGTTGTCGAGTTAGCGTCATCTTCTGTTTCCATCTGCAAAAAATTTAAATGTTGACAAATTTTAATTTTTTGTCTTTGTATTGGCACAGTAGCTGATAAAACTAATGTCATGTGTTTATTTATTTTAAATACTACAAACAAATTATGAATGGGAATAGACCCCAGCAGTTACATTAATGTTTACTAGTGCATGTGTTGCTCAACATCGAGCAATTTATTTTCATACAATACAAAAGTTACATTTAGTTCTAGATCAATGAAATCCGACCAATCCAATATTGTGAATATTAGTGATCACCAAAAACTGTACATTAACAGATGTTTAAAATGCTCAAACCAATCTCAATGTTATTCTAATGGGAAAATTTCAAATTTAATTTGTGGATAGCGCCCTTATTTTATGTCCGATTTTCATCAATTTTTGGCGGAAACAACTTCAGACTAAGCCCTATCCAACGACACCAAAAACTTGAAAATCGGTTGAGAATTGTAGGAAGAGTTCTCAAGACAAAAAAACCCTTAGCGTATTAAATAAGTATGGATATGAAGTTTAGCTATATAAATTGCTCAGTTTGCTTCTACACATCTGTCATTGATTGTCTGGCTATTAATTAATGACCCTGTCTAAAGAATCAACTGCTGTTAGAAAGTAACAAAGCTTTACACACCCATTCTACACTCATACTTCATTCATATTTGCCTTAAAATACACCCTGGTATTGTTGGCACCTTAGAAAATGTGTGCTACAAGAATAAAATCAGTCTTTATTCTTCAACTTTAAAGTTGTTAAAACCAAACAACTGAACGTCCCCTACTGTAGATATCATTTAGGGTGAGGTGTGGTGGGGGGGGGGGGGGGGGGCACTTGACCCTATTGAACCTATAATTTGAAAATTTTAAAATTGTTAAAATGTTATTTAAATCACTTAGAAAAGCTTTTATTTTAGCTTGTAGCCTATCCACAGCAGTAAAACCATTATGGAGGGTTGTGGGGAGGGGGGGGGGGGTTATTCCTATAGTACTCATAGCCACCCCAAAGTGTTGAAACTAAGCCTATGGGTAAAAAGAAATATCAGATGATACTGGGATAACGCTTAGTCACTCTGCATGATAAAATTATGTGATATTTTACAATCATGTCCACCCTATTATTTACTCACATACAATTATTTTTCTAACTGTTACAATATTATTAAGATACCTTTATTTTGTTTGTTGTTATTTAACTGAATCACTTTGCTGACATTTTACCCTCTACTCACGTCTGGAGACGGTGTGGTCGTAGTGAACTGGTCATTGAAGATCTTGGTAATGTTCCTCACAGCAGTGCCTGTTTCAGATAATGTCTGCAACATTAACTCGCATTATTATATTTTTTTAAGTAATGTCATTTTAGTTTACATCCCTGGCAATGTGAAGGTTATTACTGTTCAATAAAATAATTAGTGATTTATATTGCTCTAAATGGTTTTAATTAGTTTTTTGTGTTTCTAAGAAAAAGTATTTTTTTAAAGATTCATACAACCATTGAACGGTATTCAAAATTCAAATTAAATCGTTGTGCAGTATACAGAGGGTGGGTCTAAATCACGCTGTATATAATTCCGTAAGAGAATCAGTCCCCACAAATTCTTTTGAAGTAGAAAAAGACAGGTTAACGTGGGATCGATGACTCATTTAAAAGCTTGAGAGCCAAAGACAGCGGGAAAAATATCAAAATCATCAAAAGTTACCCACAATATCCACCCCATTGGCCCTCAAAGTTCCAATGTTAATCGAATGTGAAGATTTTTATAGATCTACTTGTGTGATTAAGCATATGTTTCAAAAGATCTTTTTATATAGATAGCTGGTTATTAAGAAGATATTTTGAGTAAAAACAACCACAATTGATAACTTTTTTAATTGGGATTGCACTATAAAAAGGAGAGCAGCAATAATCATAAAAAGTATTCAGATTCACAATAAATTTCTTCATCATAGCCCGATCTATGTCACCAAATCATTAACAGGACTAGAATGGTTCTGTCAACTCTGGTATGCTGAATATTCCACAGTTAAAAGTGGCTAAGCTTTGGTACGGTGCTATAACTTGTAATGAATTATCTTTAAACAGTGAACGACGTTTAGTTAGTTATTATATTTTGCTGCTTTAAACATTGGCTATGGTTAATATGGTTAGATTTAAATTGTTTTATTTTGATTTTTTTATTTTCAACTAAATTATTTTACATTTGATAACCTCTGTAAGAGAGAAACTTCTTGTTTTATTTATTCTCTGCTTCTTTTTTAACTTAGGTAGCAACAATAAACACCCGCTAATGCCATTAAGACAGGGGAGCTATTCATGTGAATGATTGTGTACAAAAAACAAACAATTAATAATTAATTAGTCATGTTCTACTGCACCGAATGAACAGATTACATAGGCAACTTCCGCCGACATTCAGATGACCCAAATACACAAAACGAAATAGGTATAATATGTTGTAAGTGAACAAGGCACAGTGGTCTAAAAACAGGAAAGTACAGAATTAATAGGCTAATAATAATTTTATCATATTGTGTTGAACTATTTTATTTACTTTTGAGACACTAAATCCTCAAGTGCATGGACAGATATTTGAAGGATAAAACTATTTTATTGCGTCAGGCAGTATAATAGTTAGTACTATAACTTATTTTCTTTTTTCAACAAATGACAAATGACAATTCTTTATTGTACATCACATCTGTTTTGTTATTACAAGGGTAATATTCAGACAGGTACATTGTCAATACTTAAAGGCTACTAGAAAAAAAACCAAGACAAACATAGACATTGGAACCCAACCAAAAAGATTATACTACGGTTTTCTAATACAGGGTAGAGTATTGCTTCATTTCTGAATTTAACATCATCAAAAAAGTTTTATCGAGATAAGGTAAAATTTTATTAGAAAATCAAAATCTGAAAAATCACAATACAGTTTGAGACAAATTATTTGTGCAAAGAGGTATTCAAGTGGAACTTTCTTTTGTATGTAACATTACCATTTGCATTTGTTTACTTGACTTTGCCCCTGCAAGCTCATAGTGTTGTGTTAATTTGATTTGTATAATAGAAACTTTTCTGCCCAAGTCTTTTGTGAAGCTTTAATTCAGCAAAAAATATTTTTGTTTAAATAAAATATTAACCAGTTGAGTTACATTGCAAATAATGTTACACAAGTTTCACAAAAAATTTTAAATTGTTAAAAATTTAACACCAATTTTTAAAATTTTTATTAATTTTTTTTTGTCAAACTGGTGTAACATTTGTTTGCAACCATATACAGGGTGAATTTTGTAAGGTGCCCTAAATGGATTACAGACAAACACATGGTCCTGTAATCTTCAAACCAGATTATTTTCTACTATATTGACCCCAAGGAGTATCATATAAATATTTTTAACTATGTAAAAATACAGGGTATTCCAGAGACTAGGGATCACATGTTCGAATCTCAGTATTTTGAAATGTGAAAATATGCCATGTTGTACATCATTTTAAAGGTATTTTTAAAATAAACGTTTCAAAATGGCAGCCAATTCTTTGAAAAATATCAATTGTTACAATATAGCCTGTATTTCCGTAACCAATGCGCCTAGGATCGATCTGATTCAAAATTTCCAATCCTTACTAACTGAGCTTTACCACAATATGTCACATGTGAGGTTTATTTAAAAAATTATAATTTCCAAAAAAATTATTTTTTTTAAATTTGTATTTGGTCAGAACTTAAAAATTTCAAACAGTAACATATGCTAAGTAACATACCATTTTAAAGGTCTTTTGATTTCTAACAACTTTATAATTTACCCTTATTATGTATCTCTAATTGTTTTCGTGTTAATCAGCAAAATATACTATTTTCCCATTTAAATGCTGTTTTAAATGTTACGCAATTTAGGCTAAATGTTATCTTTTGCAACACATTAGTTAAGAGGGCTTGGATCGTACAAAAATGTATTGTAAAAAACATTATCGGACCAAGCGTTTGTCTGTAATCCATTTCGGACACCTTACAAGATTCACCCTGTATAAATATTTTTTTATAAATATTTATTACCATAAAATATTTTCTTTAAACTAGGGGGATTTATTTCTGATATGTTAAACATTTTTTTCATTTTCACACACCTTGCCAATCACAAGAATAAAAAAATCCCCATAGCCTTGGGGAAATAATCTCAGGGGAAATCATTTATAATAATATAAATCTTGGTTATTGAATTTGTAGGTGTTATTTAAATATGGTTTTGCTTATTGACAATTACTAAATGTATGTTACATTAATTAATGGCAATCATTTTTTTCGGCAATCAAAGTGATAATTTTGTTTAATAATATTTTATTTTATTCTTAAAATAACCTAACAAACCCCAGGCTGCAGTCCAATATCCTGTACAGCAGCTATATGGGGGACGGCGGGTCCCAATAGGGTTCCCCTCAAAGTGGATTGATGCTCCATTTCATCATGAGTAGACCGTAAACTTTGAAAAGCAACCCTTTTATTCTTATGTTTATATTATTTATTTCTTTTATACTTTTTACTCTTCTAATTTTTTTAATCTTATTTTTTTTAACTGAATAAATACGTAATAATATTATACCCATATAAATTTTAGGTGTATAATACTAATCTGCTTCGTTTGATTAGGAATGTATTTGAGTACTAGTACATCTTTATATTAATACAGAAATTTAATAACAGATTAATCTGAGAGAACATTAATGTTTTTTCCTCTAGCTGTTTTGATCTAAGTATCTTAGTGACACACCTAAAAGGCACCTTAGTATAAAAGGGTTCGAGAGGTCTGTCACAAAGTTAATACTGTTCACGACTTTTCAGGTAAATTTTATCCATTGGACTTTTTATAACAGATTTTGTAAATGCTTATAAGATTTAAATTTATTATTCTTTACAAGTCAACCCTCCCATAGTAGTGTTGGGGTTTGTCTTTGTTTATTAAAGTGAACAAATATTCCAGAGGTGTCACTATCTTCTATTCAATGAAATATTACTCGATATTTCAAATATATTATATTATGAAATATTATGTTCGATCCTTTGTTAAAATACAGCTAAACAATTTTCACGCTATATTTACCTGTCCAAAAAATTGACCCAGCAAAAATAGAAAACTAGGTTGTCTTCGCCTGTTGTTGGTAGCTCGTACCACTCTCGATCTTCCAATCTGAAACTCATTCGATCCAAACACTGATTAACAAAGAATTACTGTGCAATCTCCAGAGAATATTGTCATGTATTGACTTCTGTTTAAACAACAACAACACTTGTACATTCCCAAAACATTACATCATTTATAATGTTTAAATTCTTCAAATTATTTAGGTGAATTATTAAAGTTCAACTTATTCGCCCTAAATTGAAAGTTTATATGACAAATTGTAGTCAGTGAAGAATTTAGTGAAGGACCACCAACACTGACCTGAGGACAAAATTTAACCCCAAAAATGAATTATAATACTATGTAATAATTAAGTCTAGACCTATTTACAAAATTTTAAAATAAATTTTAGTTGTTTCAATGCATGTGTTGGTTTTATGTGTTACTATAACTGCATTTAATAACCTTTTTAATTTTTTTGTGAAATTAACATTGATACACAGCTTTGTAGTGTTGTTTATTTCAGTAAAATATTTATTATTATTTTAACATATAGAATAAAAATGTCAAATGCCTCATATTTTTATGTTTGTTATATTTACATTGACCAAATAAGCTACCACAGATAGCTTTCCTTCATTTCCGGCTCTCTGGATGTATTAAGAAAATACATCCATATTAATTTACTTTAAATAAAATTAACTTCTTAAACACATGTTTCTTTTTAAAAACATTGCAATTTATCCATGATGTAAACTACTGACTATTCAAACTACTAATTAATGATGACAAAACTATTCATACTAGAATTACTTAATTGAAATTTAAAATTAATATTAGTTATGCAAAAAATTTAATGAATATTAATTTAGAAATTTTTATTTACTGTTCAAATTACGGCTATTTTAAGTTTCTAAATTTAAAAACAAATAAATACATGTTTATTCTCAATAAAATTTTAGCCTAACTACCTAAAGCCGCGTCCGCACTGGCCGAACCTTCGTAACAAACTTGTTCGGCGAACACAAAAAATCACCAAACATTCCTAACGAACAATTACTGGCCATATGATTTACATTCTAAAAAATTAGCAACGAACAAACAAAAGTTTGGAAGAACTTTGTTCGGTGAACATGTTCGGCCAGTGCGGACGCGGCTTAAGAAAACATATACCAAAAGTATACAAGATCAGCTGTCAAGTATCAAAACAAAAAAATGGTGGGGGGGGGGGGTATAAAAAAACAATAATAATTATACTTGTGAAATCTTATATTTGTAAATCTTCTCAGGCAATTTTTTCAGTACCCCACTTTTTAGTGTTTTGGTATAATTAATTTTTTTTGTTTTTTGTTTATTCTTGGAGCTCAGTCTTTCCAGAATACAAAAATATCACTTTCATATATATTGACATTACATAAATGTATAAAACTGAATTTTCCAAACTCTTACACTCCTGTCGAAAAGGGAACTTAACTTTTGATGTTTGTTTTACTGTTTACTGTTTGCTTCATTTTTGTAAAGTAGTATGTTAAATAACAATGCAGGAAAATATTGCAAAAAATAATCAAGAGCATATTTTAGCGGTGAAATAACACAGATTAACTCAGAGAACGCCTTAAAGTTTTTCAATTACAGTTTCTGCATCATCAATGATAGAAAATATCTGAAATCTGATCTGGTTTTGGGATTATTATAGTACATTCGTTCAAGTATTGCTGTAATTATTGTGTAGTAAATATTGGTTAATTTTGACGCTGATCTCTCAAAAACAAGGTTTTATAAAAATTAAACTTTAAAAATTCATAACTCATCCATTTTTCAACATATCTTAATAATTCCTTCATCAAATTGCTGAGATTTTTGTACTTTATCCAAGAAACCCAATAACCCAAAATCAATTTTTGGAAGATAAGGTCCCTTATCCTGTGGACGGTCACATTTACATAAATTACACAGTTTCTAAATTGTATTAATTGAAATAGGTTTAACTGTATTATTTCCATGTTTTTTTTCTTCTCAATAACCTATTATCATATTATTAAATTAAACGTTGCAACTTATAAGGGTTGTAACATTATGACTGATATAAATGTTGATCATAAAATATAACGTTTTCAGCTAATATTGTTTGAAGCGAACGGAACAGTAAAGTAAACACACGATGCTACATTTGTATTTCTTTATATTTATTTTCAATGTATAATTAACCCTGTGTTTAATTGATTCTTATAGACATAATCATTTAAGATAATAACTCTGAAATATAATAGGATACCAAATAAATATCAAATGCAGCTGGTTGTAGGTTAATAATGGTTGTAGGTTAATTTACTTGGTATGCAAATACTGTATGTATGTTTAAAAAATTAAACAGCACGAAAAGCCCACAAGGCATTATAATTTTTATCTCAATGCTCAATAACATTTTCATAACTTACTTTTGGTTTCTGCCTGTTCTGTAGAGTTATAATAAACATAGAGCACAATCAGTAATTATTTATTACATATTTGCTGCTACACTCTATTTTTACTTAATTTATCCTGCACATAATTCTATTCAATTATTGTATTGTAATAATTATACAATTATTTAACATGTGCTATAAAAAATATTCATAGATATTTATTTACTTTTTTATGAGTTGATATCAAAATTTTTGTAGTTTTGTTTTAGTTTTCATTAATTAACTTGATTCAACTAAGATTATGTAATGCTCTACGGCCATTTGTAGATTATTTTTCTTTTAGGGAAGCCTCAGTAACCAAAAGAGGCTATTCTCAGTATATAAAAAGATCAGGGAGACGAACTTGGATCCCATCCAGTATATGTATTATTTCATGTCTAGTAAATTTGGAAGAAAATGTTGTTGCCTTTTATAAATAAATAAACATATCAATACACAAATACTTTCTTCCCCAATAATATATGGGGGGGAAATGGAGAAAATATGCCGATTGATTTTGTTAAAATCTTCGAATTCGAGAAGCTAGCGTATTTACCCATTTTGGCGTCCCTTTGATTTTAAAAGTGGTTTTCAAAGTAACGTCTGTCTGTGTGTGTGTCTAGATGTTAGCAAAGCTAAAAAAAGGCTCTAATTGAAATATTTCGATGAAATATTTTTTGGTGTGTAGGTCCCAATCCACAATACGTCCAGGAGGTTTTTTTTTCATTTCTTATTTTTATAATTAAATGCAGTTTTTACCCTCAAAAACGCGAAAACCCCAAATTTCTAAAAAAGCCTCCAACCATTTTGAAAAAAAATTTAGAAATTTATTATTAGGGATAAAAAGCACACCACCCACATATCCGAGAAAACTCTTGTTCAAAAGTTTATGTTATATAAGTGTTTAAAACATCAATTTTTGTATTTTCAAAAATAATACTGTCAATCTGCAATAAATTTAACTTAACTTCAACTAAATATTCTACTATTTTAAATTATCGCTGTATGTAAAGTGGATGTTATGAGAAAATTAAATTTTTTTTTCGTTTGTCAGCAAACGCAATGCAGTAAATGTTGGGCCTTACACAAGGACCAGAAGGTGAAATAGTTGTTGTTTTAATGTGTATGCCGTGTACGGTGATGGGGGGGTGGTCGCTCACCCAGTGGGGTCGGTCGTCGTCGGGGTCGTCGTATGAAGGCAGGGAAACGCAGGCGGCCATCACACTGGCCAGTAGCAGCCACTCCAGGGCGCGCATGCCGCCGCCGTCGCCGCCGCTACCCTGCACAAACCACAACATTTGTGTTAATAAATTAAATAGTGTTGTATAAATAAGGGGAGTAGAGGTATTATCATATAGGCTATCTTCGCTCCTCAGGTTTTACTGATACCAGCACCCGAGAGCTCTGAAACCAGGGAAACCGTAACAAATATCTTCTAAATTATGGGCGATTGTAAAAAAGAAACTATACAGTTTCTCATTGAAGAAATTTTAAGCAACATAACATAGGCTATTAACTAAACAGCTGCAATGTGTCAGGAATAATTTTTCACAGGCTCCTATCAGAGGCAGAGATCTTTGACGATATCTATAACAGTGAACAGTCTTTAAAATATACTACCCATTCCTGTCACCAATCAAGATGATTTTTCTAAATAGTTTCATAAGTTCAATAGTTTTCAATAGTTTCAATAGTTTTCTTCCTTCAATAATATTTTGTGTTCTCTCTATGCATACGGAAGAAAAGTAGGCCTAAATATTTAAATGAATTAAAATTTTTATGTTTTTACGAAAAGTAAAAAATAAATAAATCAATCAATCAAATACAAAATGGCTATGTTCTAAATGTCTATGTTTTCTTTTTTTAGAAACATCGCAGTTACTATATCATGTATATTCTAATATTAATAATCGTAACATCATTCTTGAGATAATTTAATTTTTACTTAATACTGTATAGTTCTTTTTTAGGATATGCGACTTTGAATTTTTTAATCGGTCAACTGTTAAAATTAAATGAATGCACAACCTGCTTCGAAAATATTTCATTAAGGAAAATGATTTTTTCCACCATTGTGATTATTTTAAAATATAAGGTAAGTTTATATACAAAACTATCATGGAAAAATATTAAACAGTTTTCAATAGCTATTCATGTAAATGGTCATAATAACACTACCCTTGCCTTCGTCACTGCCGCTTGCCTAAACAACACATTATGACAAACAGTAGAAATGAGGTAGAGTAACTGTAAACAATGCTCATTCTATGTTGATTTGCTAAATATGTTAATAGTTTTTTTCTTATTTTAAGTTCTTTAATATCTCCAAATGTTTAACTAAAAGGAAATTTTTTTCATAAGACATGAAGTTGATCATATTGTACGAAGATTTCCAGGATCAGGCAGAAACAAAAAAGTAGGCATTTTTTATAAGAAAGTTTACTTAAGAACGTTTTATTAGTAACTGCTTTCTTAGTAATAACTTTTTTACTTTGTTTTCTTAGTAAAATCTCTTAACTCTATTACTTTTTGGTTTTACGTTATTTTACGTTAAATTATATATATTAGGCTATTTGATTTTGACATTTTGAACACGTAAAATAAATATCAACAATTTTATGTTAGTCGACTTTGATAATTTGAATATCAAATGAACGTCAAAAATATATTGTTTTTATCTGAAGTAAAATGAATATTCTGTGCTATGCGAGTTGATAAATGTATTGTCCGTCTGAAGGTTCCCGCATCGTCTGTTCCCGGGAGGTTACTGACTTAAGAGTAAGCCTATTTTCCTTGCGTAGCCGATCTTTGGTAGTTGGTTTCAATAAAATCTAAACTTCCATATCCAAGAGTTGTTTTTATTTCTTTTTTTATTTCCAATTATGACGTATTTCCTAAGCATTTATTATTAATAGAGTACTGCAAAGAAATCCTTTTAAGAAAAAAAAAAAAAAAAAAAAAAAAAAAAAAAAAAAATAGAAGTGAAAGAAATATAAAATTAGCCTCATACTACGCAAGCTAAGCTAAAAATGTAATACCAATGATTTTCCAAATGTATTTTCAAACAGTAAAAAGACGATGACGTCATCCCTTTCTGATTGCTGATGAGGTTGTGGCTGAGACGGCTTCCCTGGAGGGTTGTTGCTTCGTCAGCTGCATCAGTAGGTCAAACCCTGTCCCGCAAAACTGGCATGGCTCCTCTGAGAGAATATAAACTGATGCGAACACATAAATCGTTATCTTACATCAAGTCCCCAAGGAGTCATAAGCCTACTTTGGTGGGATGCTTGAATTTAAAACAATAAGGCAGTTCCCGAAATTACTAAAATGGCTTCAATTATTTTCAAATTTTATGACTCACAAGAAGCTGTTAAACACAAAGCGTTTAGGTGGTGTCAATAAATAAATAATGTAAATGTTTTAATTACGTATCAAGATATATTTATTCAAGTCAAATTTTAATTTTAAAGAATGCCGGGAATTTCAACTGCCGCTACTGAAAGTCTTTTCAAGATAACTAATTCATGAAAAAAAGTAAACTTGAAGTTAAAACAAGTACTTTTTGTTTATCGTTTGTACGGGATCAAACATTGATCTTGACTTTGGGATTAACGCCGACATTCAAAACAACAGATTTCCAAATGTTTGGATAAGCAAGTAATCCTTAGTAGGATTAATCCCTGACCTCCCGGGAGTCATGATTTGATCGTTGCGGACTTTGTTTCTTGGGTTACATAAAGAAATTGCGTGTGCAGAAAACATTTAGGGCTTGAAACATTTTTGTATAAGCGAATTTCAACAACGCTCACGAATGTAACACCAGATATATGCTGCAAATACTTAGCAAGAAATGGGCAAGATGGGTAATTGATATATGCTGTAGAGCAACAAATGGAGCTCACATTAAAACGTATTAAGTCAGGAAAAAATTTTGTTTTTCCTCTTCAATATAAAATTTTAATCGTTTAAGTATCAAACTTTTTCAGTACTGCTCGTTCAAAATACCGATATTCTTTTATAAACACGCTGTAGGCCTATTGCCTTAGATACGATAACTGTCTAACATGGCATTGCTATTGCTAATACAGTAAATTATATATCCTTTATACGTGATAATAAGATTTTAGACAGGTCATCAGTTAAATTGTAATAAGTCACATCTGACTGGACCCAGTTGTTATTGGATGTCGGGCCATGTCTAAAAACTGCCGGTCTTCACACCCATTTTACACTCAACATTCATGCATATTCACATTACAATATATCCTGATGGCTTCATTATTTTACAAAGTGCTTAGTGATTAATTTCTGTTATAAAAGATATAAAGTACTGAAGAATTGGATTTTTTAAAAATATATTTCCTATTATAATACTATATACTTTTCATATTGCGTTTCAGACTAATCATTAAAATTGAGCACACTTGTTCGTCTCCTCCCTTGTATCCGTAATTCGACAATCACTGCGTGTGTGTGCGTGTGTGTGCGTGTAAATGCGTGTACAAGGGTCCACAGACGGCAGAAGGTAAGCACGTGGTGGACATTAACTGATCCGACAGTCTATCGGCTCGACCATCCAGTCTAGAACCTCTTCAATCAATTACCCGTCCCATACCATCAATTGTCAACCCTGTTTTCAATTTGGGAGGACATGTTTCTATTGTTAAGATATTAAGATAAATTAATATTCTTTTATTCAAAACTAGTTGAGTTAACTAATTGTAAAAAGTAAAATCGTAAACGAAGGATTGACACATATGCATCTCGCGTTCTGGTTTATATAAATTAAAATTGTGTATCACTATAACATTGCAGAAAGGGTTATTACATTGTATTACAGACACTCCTCGTATTGTAGTATTGGATTCCTTACAAAACTCTTGCTACCCTTTTGTGTTATTTAAATAAAATTCCCCTACAAAAATGATTTAAAGTAAGTCTCGATCCAACTACATTAAATACACAATACACAGCAAACTTTTAGTTTTAAAACTCCAACGCGATCATTGGTAAATGATTTAAATTTGAATATTGCTTTTAAATTGTTGACATTCATCACTCTACGAGTAAGTAGAATATTCCTCATAAATGTGGGCATTGGGATTTTTATTTTCATATTATTGCTTCATGTAGTTTTAGTTATGAGAATTATAATTCATTCAAAGTTATTAAGCATTTTATTCATATTATTGCCTTCATTCTTGGAACTGCATTGTAAATGTTTAGGTATAACTACCATTAAGATTATTACAGCTTCATAACTGGACCTGTGTAACAATATTATAGACTGAGTTGTAATTTGCTGTTGAGTTACGATTATTACTGTTCATGAGTTATATGACTGGTTCATTGCAGATACAACGATACCAATGATCATATAATGCTTTATTTGAGTAAATAAACTACCTTGTAAATATGTTGCTTACATTTATTAGATTACACTAATTTTGATTATATTACCTTAACTAAATTTGTTTTGTTTTTTTTTTCAGTTGAATTAATATTTTTCTATTCATCAGCATGAGTATTATCAGGTATTATACTACGGGATTGTTGAAATTATAATATTATGTAAAATTATTTTCAAGGTTGACCAGAGGTTAAACTCATCGATGGTTGCCGCCTAAGGCTGTGATTTTGATGATGTTATTAAATGGGATTGTGACATGTAACATGTGTAAAGTCTCTATGACAAACTTGTGGAAATAACTGAAATGTTCAAAATGCACATACAAATATACAGAATAAGGTTTACGATGTTAAAATAATTAGGGAAATCCACTTTTAAAATATGAACAAAACTGGCGCTTATCACTTTAAATGATTACGAATCAGTTAAATAACCCAACAGATTCCCTTTCTCTTACAAATCACAGGAATATTAAATCTTCCCGAATCTCCTTCACTTCCGGTGAGAATAAGGCGTAACCCCGGGGATCGGGCTGTGAAAACGAGATCGTGTAGTTCAGTAGGTCAATCGACCAGATGATCACGTTTAGAAAGGATCAGCCGCCGCAAAGGGCAACCACGGCTGCGAGGTTATGTCACAGTCACAGGAAGTCACAAGCTGACCGGAAACACAAGTTGTCAACTGCTGTCACATGGTAGCGCTACTGGCGAGAGAGACGTTTCGTGTCTATGGGGTTGCGACATTCGCAGCAACAATACTCCACTAAAATGGTTAGTTGTGAAACTATTGTACGAAATGAGAAAATTTTCGTATATGTTGGTCCACACTGTATACAGTAAGTGGGAGGAAACCAAAACTATAGACTATTATTCCTTCAAATTACCTTTTCGTTTTTCCAAGTGTTTTGTCCCATGAAGAGTTGTATAATTTTACTAAAAATATTTTCCACAATTTGCAATAACTAAGAATGTTCAGCCACCAACCTTATGAAAATCTCAAATCCATGTTTATGTTTTATCATTTTGCAATTAATTAATGATCCTTACAAAGTGAATCTCCTGGTCTTTGTCAGTAACAAACCTAAACTTTTTCTGATCAATGACCTCATCAGACCCACAATTCAGACATTTTCACCACAGAATGCGTCAGTGTCGTAGTAAATGCACCCTTTTAAATTTTCCACTTTTTATAAATTTATTATAGATTAAAACCCATTCTTTTACTTTGATGTGCCATACTTTTTACTATCTTAACTTTTAGGTTTGATT
Source organism: Neoaliturus tenellus (assembly GCA_030545055.2). Taxonomy (NCBI): domain Eukaryota; kingdom Metazoa; phylum Arthropoda; class Insecta; order Hemiptera; family Cicadellidae; genus Neoaliturus; species Neoaliturus tenellus. The sequence goes on along the minus strand of CM061533.1, from coordinate 254,830,676 downwards.
TAGCTATGTTTTAAATTATGTTTTATTTGTTAAAAATCACAAATTAAGCAAGAGAAACAAAACGTTTATCAACAAAAATAATATTAAATTAAAATAATGTATTTAACAATATACCTCGTGTCCCAGACTACCCGTACACCCCTTTTAAAATCTACACAATTAATGTTTCACAAAAACAAATTGTGCCACTAAAGGTAAACCATTTGCGCTCTATCCATTGATGATAATTTAAATTTACAGGGTGTACCAGAAGTAACCTATCCAGACCGAAAGTCATTAATTTGAAATACAAACCCTCACTTTTTATGGTATTTTTGGATTTTAGACATAATTTTAAGACTACTTTACAGTTTAATGTGCACCCATAATAATAACCATTTAGGAGATAATGGCGGTAGAAGTTTGGTTTTACCATAAGAATAACATGGAGCAAATGTTCATATAAATTAAAACTGAAACTTTTACCTTTAACATAACTTTCCAAGCATAAAAATATCTTAGAACCCCATTTTAAATGATATTTCATCATAAAATACAGATTATCACGTAATTAATTTCTTTTTAAACACATTTTAAATAATCTCTGCCATCTTGTAAAATTTATGGAAAAATTAAATAATTTATGACAAAACTGGTAATTTATTATGCTTAAGGGTTTAAAAGATTCTAAGGCATTTTTATGCTAGGGCTTTAGAGTTTAATGGGAAATTTACAGAAATATTAAATTTAGCCCTATGTTATTACTGTGGGAAAATGGGAAAAATGAAACTTTAACCGCCATTATCTCATAAACCGTTAGGATTAAGGGTACACATTAAATGGTAAAGTAGTCTTAAAATTATGTCTAGAATCCTAAAATACCATAAATAGTGGTGGTTCGTATTTAAAATTAATGATTTCCTTTCTGAATGGGTTACTTCTGGTATACCCTGAACATTGAAATAGTCAGCAATGGATGGAGTGCAATTAGTTTACCTATAATGGCACATTTTTGTATTATATCTTTTTATCGGGTATTAGTTGGTTGGTGAGATAAGATTGACCGTTTATTTGCGACTTTGTGTTGCTCTAATTCTCGAGTTATCTTCTGACCTTTGAAGTCATTTCGTCATTTACGAACGTTTTTATAAGCCACGTTGATTACTTTAACATTAACAACAAGCTATGCGACTTTCAACTCATCAACCGCTCACGAATGTTTATTTCCTAGTAATCAATCTCTCTTGACAAGGTAATGTTTCCAGTTTTATGAGGTGCAGTATATTACCCGACTTCCATTCCCTTCCTACAACGTAACTGGCCATCAACGACAACAACGAGCTGTCTGCGTCCAACGACTCTACATCGGCGCCTACACTGTAGCATAACAACGGGCACAGTTATAGTTGACTGCCACATCAGTGAGCGAATGGTGCCGATTGTTAGGATGTCGTTAAAATGTTCTAGAAATGAACAAGAAGGTGGCTACTCAAGAGGGGACTAAAGTATCAGTCCTAATGGACGTTGCTGAAGATTCGTGATTCGCATGGTTTACAAGCATACTGCGGGTGAGAAAGAATATGTAGTTTGGGTGTAAATAACCGTGGGTAAAGAAATGCTGCTGCACTTCAGCACGTGTGAGACCCAAGAATCAGGTAGATGATGGTGAGGAAGGACATTTTGGCACGAAAAGTAAGCCTTAATTAATACATATTAATTCATTGGAATCAATCATAGCCTCCGGGCCATGCAGTTTCAGCGGCTGCCAAGAGAATCTGCCAGTTTCAAGGGTTCTCGCGGGTCAAAAATTCAACATGCAGTGTTTCACCTGCTCCCATTTTTCGCCTTTAAGTCCGATAAAAGTGGGGTAGTTTTCAGTTAAAGATAGAGACGTTGGCTATTTTACCTACTTTTTTTATTTTTAGCGAATTTCCCAAAGGGAATAAGCTATTAGGGAATAAGGATGTGTTAATATTTCACTTTTAAACCAATATTTTTTAACGGAAGTTGGTATTTACCATCATTTGGTTGAGATTCATCCATTTATGTTAAAAAATATCTTGTTTCTTTGTGTATCTTTGTGTTCTTTGTCTTTTTACCATTGCAGTAAACCTGCATACTCTTTTCCCGTGTTAATCATATGGAAAATAGGCAAACTCGTTTATTTATGGACAGATGTGGATGAAACTTACTGTTTGGCTTCATATAGACGAAATAATTTTTATATGTGAATGGCTCACTGCAGAAACCAGACTTGTCCAAAATATCCGAAATTGCATATTTTATATTTTTGGAATCTCCAAAGATAGGCGCGTCTTTTACCGCAAGAGCCAGACATGTTCTATTAGTCATATAGGAGTTAAGCTAAATTGAAATTTGCTTTAACTGCAGATAGCAGACATGTCCTGGACAAGTCTGACTTCTGCAGTTAACTCTATGCTGGTTGCTCTATGGCTGTGACTTGTGGCTGCTGTTCATTTTTTGTACTGTCAGCCGTGTCAGCTGCTTAGCTTCAATAACCTCAATTCCAGTGGGCATACAATAGGCCCTAGTTTGTAAAAAATCTTAAAATTTATATTTTATCTATTTTTATTGGTTGCTAAGAAACAAATTCAATGAAAAATTCATAATTTAGGTATTCCAGCGATTTTTTTTATTTGCAAGGAGTAGCAAACGAACTTAATAACATATAAAATAAATTCACTGTTGTTTAGTTTGATGGTAGTCTATTTAATTTACAAAGATGAGTTATTTAGAAGGTGAAGGAAGTGTTAATCACTCTCGTAAAAGAAAGAAGGGAGTTTTAAATGTAGAAAGTTATAAAAGGAATTTTGTAAAAACTGCAAAAGTAAAAGGAGAAGAACATGTTAACTGGCGTGGCAAAATTGTGCAAGCAAAGAAACCCGGATCTACAGACTGCGGGTAAGCTTTTTACTTACAATGATAATAGTACAACTTTTGAAATGTCAAGTAATATTTTCTATATACTCCCATTCATATTATGTATTCTAAAACATTTTGTAATACAGTTTCCTTTGTATTTTTGTCAAAATGTTTGTATTAAAATACTTTTCTAAGCAATTTTTAAGTTACTTACCGTTTTAACTACAAAAACCAGACATGTCCATTGTTAAAAAGATAAAAAAATGAATAAATGCAAGATGTGTTTTTTTTTCTATTTCGACCACATCATGTATATACCAAACCTACAGTTCATCATAATTTTACTTTTGCTAAAAAAAAAATTTTTTTGCGAGAAAAACAGTTTTTTGGCTCTCCTGAAAAGTTTGTTTTTTGGACATGTCTGGTTTCTGCAGTAAGCCATTCATGTAGAGACCTACTTTTAGTGTTCCCCATGGCAACAAACCTGCATATCTTTCCCTCTATTTATCACAAGGAGAATAGACATTTATTTCCCCATTTATGAGCACGTGATGAAATTTTGTTTACAGGTTTACCTGGTCAAATTAATGCTACTAATTTAGAAATTCGCTGAGTACTCAGGTCTGCTGCGACGGGGGTAATAATTCATTAAATATATTTTAAATTCATATGGAGCTATAATGGATTCGATCAACTTTGACCCTTTATAGCTTGATATGGATTCAAAATATAAAAATATAAAAAAGACGTAAAATAGCCCAAGTCTCTATCTTTCATTAAAAACTCCTCCCACTTTTATTTCACTTAAAAAAGGCGCAAAATTGGAGCAGGTGAAGCACTGCATGACATTCTGAAAGCGGCTCATTAGCCCTTTAGTGAACATTAAAATGGACTCAAATTCCTCAGATCGTTGCTAGTCATGAGTTTTAGTCCCAAAAATACATTAAAACGTTTTTAAAATTACAAAGTTCCTTATGTACTGTCCTTATATGATTTTGAAAGCAGACTATATTTGTTTGATGCAATCTATATATATATATATATATATATATATATATATATATATATATATACATATATATATATATATATATATATATATATATATATATATATATATATATATATATATATATATATATATATATATATATAAGCGAAATCCCACTCACTGACTCATCACGAAATCTTAGGAACTACCAAACGGATTTACTTGAAACTTTGAACATAGGTTCGTCTTGCCTCCTAGGTACTCACTAAGAAACGATTTTGCTAAATTCCTTCAGGGTTTCGCCCCACACGTCTTCAAAGTTATCATGTTATTCTTATGGAAGCAATATTTTTGTATTGGAACATATGATTACATTAAGGAATATTAATTTTGTAAACAGCTGTTCTCATTCAAATTATTGAGGGAAGATTGGTAATAAGAAACTAAAGGATAGTTGCGGCAAGTGAGCTTAGCGACCAAGGTAAACCTGACGGGGAGTGATTACTGACTGACTCATCATGAAATCTCAGGAACTACCAAACGTATTTATATACTTGAAACTTTTAACACAGGTTCGTCTTGCCTCTTAGGTGCTCACTAAAAAATTATTTAACAAAATTCCTTCAGGGCTCCGTCTCACAGGCCTTCGAAATTTTAATATAACGCATGGCCAATTTTAAATACAAATTAGGAAAGGAAACCTGCACAGTTGAAATTTGGAGTGATCTCTTTTTTTCTTAGGGGCTAAGAAATTTCTTTCAACATCCCCTTTAGGGCTCCACCCCACAGAAGCTCTCAATTACTGTATAGCCTACGTGTTGAAATTTGTCATATTCACTTTGCGTATAGATACTTATCACAAATACAAATTCTTTATTGCATTATCATGTGCCTACGTGTCAAATCCACGAACATTGCCGTTGGGCAATGTTTTAAATACAATAATTTTCATAGTTTTTATTAAGAAACTGTTTTGCAAATATAGTTTTTGAAGCACTTTAGGGCTCCACCCCACAGGACTTCAAATTACTTTAGGGCCTTCGGGGTCAATATTCGACATGGACGTTTCTCCTTGCTCATGGGTGCTCACTAAGAAACAGTTTTGCAAATACGGTTTTCGAAGTTCTTTAGGGCTCCGCCCCACAGGACTTCAAAATTACTTTTGGGCCTCCGGGGTTTAAATTTAAATCGGACGTTCATCTTTGCTCATAGTTACTTACTAAGAAATAATTTTGCAAATTTCCTTTAAAGCTCCACCCCATAGAACCTCAAGATTATCATATATTCTAGAGGGTATAAATTTAACGTGGATGTTCCGTTTTGCTAACAGGTGCACACTACGAAATGGTTTTGTAATTATATTTTTTGAAATTCTCTAGGGCTCCACCCCACCTGACTTCAAAATTAATCAAAGGCCAACGTGTATAAAATTTGACATGGACGTTCCTCTTTGCTCATAGGGTATCATCAATAAGAAACAATTTTGCAAATTTTCTTTAGGGCTCCTCCCCACAAATTCTCAAAACTACTATAGATCCTACGGGTTGAAATTTAACTTAAACGTTCCGTTTTGCTAATAGGCGTTCACTAAGAAAAATTTTCGCAAACGTAGTGTTTTATGTTCTTTAGGGCTCCGCCCCACATGACTTCAATAAGATTGTAGATCCTACGGGGTTGAAATTTGACATGGTCGTTCCTATTTGCTCATAGATTCTCAGGGCCTTTTCTATTTAAGAAACCTTTTCTCACTAAGAACAGGTTTTGCGAAATTCCTTCAGAGCTTCACACACACTGCTTCATTGTTTCAGTCTTCTTGAGGAAGTAGATTTCGCTGCTCTTTAAAAAGATTTTATTGCCTATAAAATAAATTCAATCACGGGCGAAGCCGTGACGGGCAACAGCTACTGGAAATATATAAAACTAACTGAAGTAAATTTCTTTAACATTAACCTGTTATTTGCTGGATTTACACTTTGTATGGAAACAATAAAATAAAAGGAAATATGCCTACTTTATCATCGATTCTTATTGAAATACTCAGAAGTACTTCTAATGTTTAAAAATTTTATAATGAAGCCCTTGTGAAAGGTAACAGAAGACAATTTTGAATTCCTCTTTGAATTTCCGGTGGTTTTCCATTCGAGGTGTGTGTCCTAATTTGATGGTTAAAACCCAGGACCTTGAAGTAACAGGTTTAGCTGCACTACGTAATAACACCCTAAAGTTGTATCATCTGCAGAGACACCTACCGTACTCTCAGTTGTCAGTACGACCTACTTGTGGGTCAGTAATATATTGAGTCAGTACCTACGTGTGGTGGGCATAAATATGGTGTGGGGGTCAACATCTGATGGGTATATCAATGTAATGATTTATAATTAATTACTTTTTAAGATTAAAACTAGATAGTATTTAATGTAGGTTTTAGTCCACCAAGTGGTCATGTTTTCATTCTGCATTACCAGAATGGAACGCACAGCTCTACGAAAAATCATCTGAAGAAATGAATTAATAAATGAAAAAAAATTAATAGAAGAATTGATAAGTACATAAATAGATCGATAGATGCATAGACGAATAGCTGGATGGATGGATGAATAGATATATGGATGGATAGATGCATAGACAAATAGATGAGTAGATGAATATATGAAGTGGTGAATAGACGAACGGATGTGTACGTTAGAAGATAAACAGCGTTAAAAAAAATAATAGATGGATGAGTAGAAGAATAAATTGGAAAATTAAGAAATTAAATTATGAATGACGAATAAACGAATGTACAATCGAACGTACACGGACGCGGCTAGATGAATAAATGAATGAACGAATGGATGGATGTATGCATTTATGGATGAATGAATGAATAAATGATTGATGAATAAATACACCGATAAATATTTATACTCTAAGAACCTTGCAAAATATGATCGAAATGTTGTTAAAACCATAATAATCAACTGGTTCTATACATTTACACATTTAGTTAACGCTTACACGAGTAGGCCAAAATAATTAAATAGATTCACAGGGCAAATTATACAGGTAGCATTCGCTTATAATGTGGTTAGTTAGCCATCAACAGGCACGGCACTGTACAGGAGGATGGGATGACACCGCGAGTTATACAACCAGTTTCATCACTGGAGACACCGCCGGTTGCTGACCTTAGTGTTATGTCAGTACCATTAGACCTGCCCAGCCCACTTACCCACCGCCTTACTTTCCGATCGCCACTGTGTGTATAGAGGTGTAGGCCCCCCGTGGTGTGAGGAACGGCCAACTATTTTTTATTTAAAAAAATATAACACAAAATGTGTACACATCCGATTTTTTTAAAACTTCCATCAGCGTCAATATGAAATTCAGTCTATCGTTGGACTATTACTTTTAGCAGATATAAAATCTTATTCAAATAACTAAGAAGCATGCAGCACCTACGCCATTTCAGTATTTTGCCCCATAAGAACGATGTTAAATTTGAAACATAACTGTGAGTTGGGTTTCGTCTGAAAATTACAAAGTTTAAGTAATTTTGAATGTTACCATTTCATTTGACATGATTAAAAATTAATTTTAAAAACTATCCACTCGAATAACGAATAATAACAATGTATATTATTACCACTTTTAAACCATGTTAAACCATTTTTAGGAGGTTTATTAAAAAAACGTCACATGAACCGCCATACCATTATAGTGAACATATTCTAGTTTCATGTGAATCCGATGCAAGACTATCGAGATAAAGTGTTTCAAAGACTTACCTATAATTAACACTGTTCTTATGAGACTATAAATCAAGATGGCGGAGGTACTGCAGACTGCAGACTCTTAAATATACAAAGAAAACGATTATAATTTTCATAATTTGACTATTCAATAATATTTTTGTTATACCGGTACCTGATATTAACACAAACAATATTAAAAATGATTATTATTAACAGGACTGGGTTAGCATTGTGCAGTTCAATAAGAGAGAAGCGTTGATTTTATGTACGTTAACATTAACATTAGTAAACATTAAGTAAATATCCTATGTACTAACGCTGGATTAAACATGTTTAACATTTGGTTAGATATATTTTACTTTATTGCCTTCTTTATACGGTTCAATGACCTTATAACCTCTGCCAAGCTCTGCCTCTGGGCATGTACTCATAAAACCATTGATGTCTCCAAACAGTTGTCATTGCTGAGGGGCGCCCAATAAAAACGATCATTAAACGTTAAAAGAAAACAAACAGCTTTAGTGAGTAAAACGTTTTCTCTATATCATCTATATATGTAAGTTTTCAATATAAAGTAGTGTTCATGAACTTATATAAAAATTATGCTTTCATTAATAACCGATTGATTGTCAGTAATCGTAGTACATTGTTTAGTCATACACGTCAAACTTTAAGGGAAGACATAAGATTTTTAACTAACAACTGGTGATTGACATGTCTGAAACAGTGTTTTAAACATAACACTTACTGTGCATTCAAAAACAATGATTTCACGATAGCTTACAGTTTACATTTAGCTTATCTGTGATACTGACAGTTTTTGGAGTTCCCTAATTTGGGTCAACAAAGAGCTAAACATTGGTGGTTGCACTTTTGATCATTAAAGCTTTAATTGCATAATAATGATTTACGAATACTGTAAAGTCATAACTAAACAGCCTTAACTACATTTAGTCGTATACTTACTTTTTAACGTTTATTTTAAAAATTGTCTCTATGCTATACTAAACAACAAAAGGTTTACAAGAAAAATGATAATACAAAGGGAAACTGCTGAACATCACATCAAGAAGTGTTTTAAAAATTTAATGTTTATTTTAGCTTAGACATTGCTGAGAGTCCTATCAAACATCCAAAACCAAAAGAAAATAAAGAAATATTTTTTTACATATTAGGCCTACTATAATATTAAATAAAAATCAACACGATATTAAACTTTTAAAGATTTGTAATTACATTAATTATAGAAGTTGAGAATTTCCTAAACAAATGTTTGATCTTTTCCTAAATCAAAAGGTCTTTAATATTCAATTAAATAATTAATTAAATAATGAACTATTTAAGTGTGAGTGGAAATGATCCAATCAAAATAAAAATTACTTTTCATTCACAGCATTCCATTCCATGATATTTGATATATAATTATAAAATATTTAATATTCACCTCCTCACCTTCCTTCCCCCAAAGCAATTTTTTCACTAATGATGTAACTTATAAGCAGTTATAAGTGCAGAAATGTATAGTACAGTACGAGTAAGAATACTATTTGAGAATCATTCTGGCTATTTCAAGTTACATGATCATGTAATGAATCTAATCTATCTAAGCACTCATTTAAACAGTTACTTAAAGCAAAGTGCGAAATTGTAGGAATTAAGCGGTTTGCCACTTATTAGCCCCTGTGTACCAGGTTGTGCAAGGACCGTTTGCCACATACGACACACACACGCGGCTGCTGCGCTTACATAACAGCCTTGACAGGACCACTATTTTTACCACTTCGAGGGGACACTTTCCCTCTTAGAGGTTGGAGTCCTAAGAGGGAATTGCAATCTGTGGTAAAGAAATCGGAATAGGTAATATTTTTCAAAATGAAATTTGTTTACTTCTTTTGGAAATTTCAATATTAATATTAAAAAATGTAAAACAATATTCACTATAAATGTGAAGTGAATAATTAAAAATAAAAAATAAAAACTGGTGAAATAGTGATTGCTTTGTATAGTGTTTGGACAATATATATATCCGAATAAAAATAGTAGTTTTCATCGCTATAGGAGCAAAAGTGGGTCTTTTTGTGCGCCATTAGTCATCAAAAAGCGTCCAAGTGATTGTTTTATCAGAAATAGATTTTCTATCGTTAAAAATATTAACCATAAAGTTGTATTTTCGAGTTTATATTTACAAAGTAAGTAATATGCAGTGTTTACATTTCTGTTATTTACAAACAATGCTCTTCATAACGTTTGTATTTAAATTTCTGCACCTCAAAATTAATAAATAATAATATACTTAGCAAAGAGCTCTTTTCAGACCTAGCACCTAAAAGATATACCAGCTGATTTTTCAGTTCTAGGCCAAAAAAGAAACAGGTTTTTTAACTATTGAGAGAATAAAGAACAGGTTGATTTCGTGCAGAATGAAAAGTTACATTGTTTTCAAGGCACACAATGATACAAAAATTCTTCTTAATACGTAATTTTTTAGTTACATTTGCAAAGGTTGCAAGGAAGTTAAATAACATTTAATATAAATAAAATATAATTAATCAAAATATAAATAGTAGTCCTATGTGTTACATGAATGATTTGACCTAATTAAGGAATATTTTGAGATGTATTTTTTTTCTTTTCCAATGTAACACATATTTATAAAATATAAGGCTTTAGATCGGTATAAAACTTCATGCAGTTTTGCCAAAGATCTTATAACAAAATTATAATTACTTGTCGTTGCTTGTCAAAACCCGACGGAAACAGCTCCATCAATGGTGATCGAGGAGGCCATCAGGTAGGTGGTGCGAAAAATGTATACGAAGTACTTTTTAAAATACTATTTTAACGTTATTACTACAAAACTTAAAAATATACGGCATTAATGTAAATTACAAAGTTGACTAGTTCAACGAGAGCTTTAAGGTAATATACAAAATGACATGTGTTAGCATTAAAATTTTCTGAGTTTTGTTTATGTACATTTTTGTTTAATATTAAATTTTGGAAATTTTAGTTTTTTAATAAATGTGGTCTTGTGACATATCATTGTAAGCTTAGCTTATTTCAAATAAGTATTTCAAACGAATAAAGATAACTACATTCTGTTTTCACCAAAATGTTTGTATTAATTAGACCTTTCTAATGATGTATAATATGACATATGTTTGTATTTAAAATTTCCAAGATTCGAACTTGTGACCCCCAGTTTTTGGTACACCTTGTATTTATACAACGTTAAAATGTTTTAAAATTATTTTATGGGGTAAATTTAGTTGGTAAATTTAAATAATTTTTTTTGAATGTTATACTGCAAACAAAGAGTTTGTCTGTAATACATTTAGGACACCTTTCTAGATTCACAATGTATACAGTATACAGGGTGGTTGAAAAGTAACTTGCAACCCCCCCCCCCCCCCCCCACTTAACTTTTTAACTATTTGAGATATTTGAAATCGGTTTACTGCAACCTTTTTTGATATGAGGGGCTACAATAATGATGGTTAGTTTTCAAATCTTTAAGCTTAGGGGTAGTAGGGGTAGTGGGTATTTCAAACATTTTAAATAAGAACCCCCAATTTTTGCGTTATTTTTGGATTGTACACGTGTTTTTTATATTCTTTTTTCTTTGACATTTTCCTCTAAACTTAATGGTTAGGGAGCTAGAGCCAATTGAAGGTTATTTTTAGTCCTGTAAGAATAACATGGGTCAAACTCCTATATCTCCTGAACCATTCAGTCAAATAAAAAATTCTCAAGTATAAAAATGTCCTAAAATTATGTTTTAAGAACATTTCACTTATAAAATTGTCATTTACGCATAACTAATATTATTTCCAATATGGCGGACAAATAATAAAATTTGTAAAAAATTGTTTTTTGTATAGTGAAAAATATCTTAAACATAATTTTATGGCATTTTTATACTTGTGTATTTTTTATTTGACCGAATGATTCAGGAGATTTAAGCAATTAAAGTTTGTCCCATGTTATTCTTATGGGACTTAAAATAAAATTCATTGACTGTAGCTCCCTAACCATTACGTATAGAGGAAAATGCCAAAGAATAAAAGAATCTCAAAAACACGTGTACAATCCAAAAATAACATAAAATCCGGGGGTTCGTATTTATAATTTTTTAGCTACCCCTTACCCCTACCACCCCTGAGGATAAAAATTTGAAAAATAACCATCATTGTTGTAGCCCCTCATTTCAAAAAAGGTTGCAGCAAACCGATTTCAAATATCTCAAATAGTTAAAAAGTTATGGGGGAGGGTGGGGGGGGTGGGGGGTGCAAGTTACTTTTCAACCACCCTGTTGTATGAATCTATTAGGTAGAGATGTGTAATCCTACCTTTATTTGGATGAGTTCGTAAACCAGATATATCGACCTACCGGAAAAGGTAGTTTTGGGGGATTTTGCACCCCAAAATTGGGGTTTTTGCATTTTTCATATGTAATTTTTTACTTTTAAATTTTGATCTTCACCACTGGATTTAGCTCAAAAACACACAATTTAGTATTTTGAAGCTTTGCTCTATCTGAATTGGTTACCGATAAAGTCTGAAGACCGAACATTGTATTTTGGGGCTTCATTGTTAATCTTATATAGAGAATGTGTTGATCTTATATAAGGATGTGTTGATATTTCACTTATTAAACAATACTAGTATACTCAAAACTGTAGGCCTACGTAAACTGACCGGTATGGATCCGTGTGCCCGGCGCGCCGCTAGTTCTGATCGTTGTTCGTGTGTGTTAGTGTGTAAATGTAACTTTATGTATAGAAGATTTATGTGTCCTGTGTTTGGAAATTTCGACAACCATGAAAAGTGGGCTATGTTTTAACTTTGACGCTGCTGAAGATGGGCGGTAAATCGCCCGAAACGCGTACAGCGTGAACATCGATATTTGACACCTCAGGCCATTTACGTAAGTAAATATATCTGAAATAATCTATATAATTCAGGTGTCAAGGCTGTTTCTGAACTCTTGTATGAGTGAAAATGTAATTTATTCTAATCTATATGTCTTAATTTCGTCTTTGATTATCTAATTGGTTCTAAAGTCGTTTTAAATTCAACTTATTAGAACCAATCATTAGTAGACTGCGATTCCTCCTTGACCTTGACACACTTACGTCGGCGAAGGATCAACATAACCGTTATCTTAATCATGACTAACAAGTGAAATAATTACATTCGCTCTCATGTTTGGTCGTTAGCATCTAATTCGACACCTATCGTAGCTTTTAACCACAGGCGCCCGATTTACATGAAATAGTCTACTATACTTAACTCAAGAACCTGTAATGTTTGCTTATTGGTAGAATAGGATTTCCCACAGTAGCACTGTCTTGCAATTGTCTGTCACGTGTTGGTATAAGTCACAAATAAAAACATCAGAAATAGGGGCTTAGTGCTTAGTTTACATTTGCTATGTTGGCTACCTATGATGATACTGGTGGTGAATTCACGAGATTTACACTAAGGTTAGTGCTTCTATTGAGTACATATCTTTGTGACCTTCTTTACAAAATCACTTGTTGAGAATTTCTTTGTTCAAGAAGAGCTTGGAAGGCCTCTTTTTGCCTTACTTCGCTTCGTAGACTATTGATCATGCGTGGATCGTATCAGACGAAGTAAGGGGGTGAGCCACTACAGTACAGGCAAATGATGCTGGTAAAGACTTCCCGGTCGAAGCCACGACATCGGTGCCACGGTCCTGAAGTCTGGCGCACTAACCACTACTCCACTAACTTATCCAGCTGGAAATTCAAATTTATTAAAGAAAAATAAAAGACAAATGTAAATTAAGACCTAATACTTTCTCCCAAGAGTTGTAAAATAAATTTTTCTAAAGGAGCGTGATAATCAATAACTTTAGGACTTCTAACGTGCGGTAAATGGTTAACTTAATCTTAAACGTTCTCTAACGCTTGGACCACACAAGAATTGAATTTAAATTAAGACATGCTTCTAATCAAGAAAATTTGCAATACAACTTACCATGGGGATTTTATTTTATCTCCTTTAACCGATAAAAAATTGGTTATGGAGTTTCTTTTCTGCTCTATGCACTAACTAATTAAATATAAAACCATTAGATAACATCAATTTTTATTTAAAATATAAAAGTTTAGTATTTTTTCCAGTTTACTATATTTTATAACTTTTGTTTAGCAATAGCTAATACAGGTATTGTACATTTTAGTGTTGCCTACTGGAATATCCGACCATTATGAATTGTTATTATACCACATATGGAAATTATTTAAGAAATAATTCAAATATTTTAACCATCTATGTAGGTCATAAACCTTGAAGATTTGTTTAGTTTGAAAATTCCCATTCATGTTAATTTTAATGAAAAACACTTAAAAAATTACAAAGTCTGACATCGAAATCTAGTAGATGGTGACATGATATTTGCTTTGCATGACGGGTATGGAAAAATTGACTTACGCATGCAGATGATCGCATCGCCATCACGCGAATAATTACTCAATTACTCGAGCCTTGAGGCCATCATGGTTGGGTAATCCTGCGGCTGATGGCCACTGGATATGTTATATGGAATCACCGCAGAGATAACTCGGTAAATTAAAAATAACATTCATAGAAGTTTTAAGCAATTACAAAATTTACTAAGTTAATATGTTGTTATATGATGCTCTTGGCGATTAAAGATTTGAGTGATTTGAAAGATTTGACGTTTGTAACAAAAAACCTAATAACAATAGATCAGCCCTTAATAGGACTATAGGAGGAGTATCATTTAACAACAGGACATGAATGACGAGAACCTAGTAAAAATAAGTAATAAAGGTTGTTTAATATTATTGTGTTATACTAACATAGTTATTTTTTTAAGATTATAGCTATGTAAACTTGAATCGCTATTCCTAATAGGCACAGTGTAGTTAAAAGATAATTTTACTGGGGAACCATGCATATTTAAATAAGGTCAACCTAGTATCCCGAGTCCCAAAAACCTGGTTTATTTTCAATACAAGCTCGGTTCGTACGTTCCTAACGATTCTCACTTTACCCACCAGCTCGTTTGCTCCTCTCACTCCCCTCTAGCAATATTTTAAATTGCTAAGGATTTTTCCCTCTAATATCAATTTGTTGAACAAAAAGTTGTAACCAGTGCTATTTATACGCCTTCCATAAAATTACCCTCCGTCATGTGAAAAATACCCTCAGACAGGGGACATTGGTTATGAACCGTTAGTCAATGAGCACAATCGCCTGGACAACATATAGTAAAATTGTTACCGAGCACCGGTAATATATTATTAAAGTAATATATATATTTTTACCTTATGATTAACTAAACATTTTGGCTTTGCTTTTATAAAATCATATTAATAGTGTCATAAAAGTAATGATTGTCATAAACCATAATCATACTATCTTATGGATTAATGGATAACCAGTGACTCCAGTAATAAAATTAAATCTAATAATAGCCAATGCTGATAGGGTAAAATAATTATAATACATTTTTGTCAATAATATGTAAACTTACCCAGCCTATATCATTAAAATATCTCTAAGTATAAAAAATTCTTAATGACAAAATAACCTCAAAAATCTAAAATTTTCTTTAAAATATTCCAATGTAATATTTTTTTTCATTTAATAAATCCTTAAATTATACCATTGACAACCAATCAAAGATAAAATAATTAAGAATTAGAATTTAAAAATTAATTATAATAATACAATGTGAAAATGCCAATAATTCACATTAAAAACCTTTCATTACAGCAATTAATCTTATTCACCATACTAAAGATTCTATAATATTATGCTGTGTATCGTTACACTCAAAATACCCCGCATAACTAAATACCGTAAAAAATACCCTAATATAATGTAGGACATTAAAATACCAGCTTTTGGATAGTTACCTTAATACGGCATCACTGGTTAAAACTGTAAAGCTTATGTTTTACTTATTCAGTTATGAGCTGATTTAACTATTGTTAAATATTCTTTGTCTTCTATTGCTTTATAACTACATATATAAGCAATTAATTGCATAATTTTGTCAATATTTAAATTTATTTCCCCAAATGATCATAATCATTAGTTTATAGCTCGATTAGAACTAACCACTATTTTTTTATCCTATAGTATCATTCAGCATTTTAGTCACGGGCTACAATGCGAAACCACATATTTACTGAAGCATGTGGTTCCAAATTTGACAGCCAGTTCGATTTTTTTCAGCATATCTGTTGTTTTGATTTTTAACTCGATAAGAATGTTTTTTTTTTTTTATTTTTATTTTAGTATTTCAATTCAAGTTTGCAACGAAATGTGGTTTTGCCTAGCATTAAGATCTGCGTACAGATTAGTTTTATACCATAAATAAGATATTGGAAAAATATATATTCGTTCATTAAATCATTCATTTTTTAGAAATCAACGCGAATACATACATAAATATATAGATCCATGCGTGCGTAGTACAAACATATGTCCATAGTTTACTCTTCAGAGTATAAAACTAGATTTTGGTTGTTAAAGGTCAACTTCATTTACAACATGAACATGTTACTCTTACGATTCGCAACACGTTACAGTATGACAGTAATGGTTTTATAGTCGGCGGCAAGGTCAATGAATAGAAATGAGAACAATAATCAGATGGCTTATTGAAAGACTTAACCTTGACCTGTCTGTTATATTGTCCCCAACATTAATAATTATTTTAAAATAACAATGTAAGTTGAATATTGAACTAAATATGTAAACTTTTACATGTTTAGCAATGTACACATTTAGAGGATGTGCATGCACAATTAATTGACATATTTACCTTACAGATTATATTTGCCAATAAGAATTTGAAATTACTTTTCAAGTAAGTATAAACAATATTGATAAAATACTAAACCCTAAAAGAATATTTGCCAATTAGACCAAATTTCAAACTAAAAATAGTGCACAATAAATTTATTTGTTTAAAAAGGTTTTAAATTAGGATTGAAGTTTTAATTTTTTAACTTGAACTAAGTTTAATTTTATGACTATTGCCTAGATTCAACAAAACTTAAATTAGAATAATAATGTTTTCTAACAACTATAGTAGGATTCACGAAAATAGTCCGATGAGAGTCGTTGAATTGTTGCCAGATTTATTCTAAATAGTATATTTCGTCACAAGGGCCGAAAGTGGCGTTTTGCTGGCCCCGAGATCGTGTTTCAAGTTCGAGACGAAGTCGAGAACTTGAAACGATCGAGGGTTGGCAAAACACTTTCGGCCCGAGTTATGAACGATATTTTTCATCACACTACACAATTCAATAAATTCTAAACAAGTTAAAAAATACTGTTTCGTTCATAACAAACAAAACATAACCTCAACTTCAACTAACCTAGCGAGATGTACTGCTTGAGTTTCTAGTTGCTAGGCAACCACTTCACGTCAGCTAAGGCGCTAAGGCCACCAAAACTGATACTCTAACGGTAAGTGACTATAGCTGATTCCAAGGGAAAAGCACTATTTTCCCATCTACGTCATACATATGTAATAGTTGCTATCAGCTGAACCACTAACTACGTCACTGATTTGTTATTCGTTGTTGTTAAATACCTTCTAATATGCTAGATTTCTCTGCTACCGTTTCCATTACCGCCCTAGGCCGGAAAATTTTGCCGGCCTAGGCCGGCAAAACACGTGTTTCGTTTGTAGAAGTGAGGGTCGAAAAAAGGTGATATCGATGTAGTGCGATGAAAACACATTTTCATTACACATTTTCATTACACATCTGTATTACACATGGTAAACATAACCACAAATGACAACATTGCAGGGTGAGAGGGGGTGAGGGGGGACACAGCTGTTAAAATTTCCATCGGACTATTTTCGTGCATCTTACTATAGTCGATGTTGGATAGTAACCAGACTGTTGATTGGACCGTTTGGCGTCAAAACGTTAAAAATGCCACTGACTTAGATAGACACAAAATTAAATAGAAATAATCTCGATGAAGATGAGGTTTAAACAAACTACCTATAGTAAAGATCACGAGTACTTAAATATAATAAAACAATATAGAGCAACTAACCAGTGATCACTTATCCGAAATATCTTGAAGTTATTAGACTGCCAGTAAACACCGCAAGGTCCATGATGAGAAGCACATCACTGTCACGACACAGAGCAACACAGTTTCGCACCGCACACAGAGTAATGCCGGTGTAACCAGTTGTGTCTGACAGAGAGCGCTAAGTGGCACAGTTACCGGAGTCGCTGTCACGGAGGCGGACCACTTTTACTTTCCTGAGCCGCCGATGTAACTCCAGCACTCGTTCAGTGGGTCACTAGGGGCCATGCAGTCGCGAGGAACCAGTCCTTACGGTGTGCACAACAATCAATGTAGTTTATACGGTTTAATTGTTTCAAAAAGTATTAAAATTGTTGGGTTTCCCATTTATTAAGATTTTCATTGTAGCCTAAGAAAGTTTAGGTTTTATGAGTTATCTATATCTAAATATATTTACTTTTCGACTAAAAATAGCATAGCTCATAGTCGTGAATGAAAATCTTGCACTATTTTAAGTGTACAGGAATTATATTGGCTCCATTCTACCAAAACACAACTGGTAATGATTATTAAAAGGTGTTTTCTTCTCCTATATCATACTAAATTTCATCGGTAGTAGGCCTTGTAGATTTGAAATCCCAGGAAGATATATTCTTCAGAGGTAAATTTTTGTTTTCATTAACACTCATATGGACCCGTTAGGTTCTATTGGTCTATTTGTTTATGAAAAATATCGTAAAATTTAACGATATATAAATAACCTGTTCCACGTTCTATATGTGCAATACGATATGGTTAAAAAAACTTTATTAGATTTTAGAAAATTTTTGAAAATGATTCCAGACCAAGTGAAGAAGTCCATTAAAGTGTCTTATCGGGGGTTTTCGTTATTACGTACAAATTTGTGATATGAAAATAAGTAATTAGTGCGCCGATGTCGTCCGAAATACTTGCGAAACCAAAACATCATTAAATCCGTATAAACTTACACTCCTCTTTGTAATTCCTATCATTATTATAAAAATAATTTTGAATGAAATTTACTACTTATGATTTTTTGCGTTGTATGGACGAGATATATACAATTGATTTATTAAATAAATCATAAATAATAGAGGTTAATATGACCATGAGTTATCTGTTAATAAGCATGTGAAAAATTGTTAAAGAATTGCATATAACGTATTTTTTATGAATTGAACCGTTTTGCCATTACCTGCAATGTATGTGCCTCTTTCGACTGAGTGCATTCCCTAAGATCTATTTGGAAATGTGTAATTAGAATTAGCTTTGACCTCTAAGGTTTGATGTACAGCTCTAAATTAACTAATTATATACCTTATTAGATAGTTCTCTACATAATTCGCGTACATAAGTACGCAATTGGTGTGTGAATACCTTTGAACCAATTTAATGGCCTAAATTAATTAAATTCATTCAGTGAACCTAGACTTTATTAGCTATTTTATAAATGACCAACAGAAATTGCTGAGTACGTTGTTATTTTCTAAATGATCAAAATTCGTTTTAAAAGTTATAAAAATTGTTTAGTTTCATATGAATTTGTGAACTTTTAAGAAGAGACATTTTAAAAAATGTTTCATTTTCGTGTGATTCATAGAAAAACTATCATATGATTAAATCAGTGAAAAAAAACGGGAGTTGACAGCTACAGAAGATTCCAATAGAAAAGCACCAGGTATGTCACATCTATTTGAGAGTTTGAGTTGGAGTTTTGAGTTTGAGTTTGAGTTTGAGTATGTCACATCTATCAGCTAAAGCACCAACTACGTTACAGATTTGTTTTTTGTTTTTGTTGATGTCACTTACCTTATTACTATCTTGATTTATTGGATAATAGCTTTTTCCCGCGGCTTCGCTCGCGTTACTTGCCCTGAAGTTTAGCTCGTTTGCTGCGCTCATTCGCCGTCACGCTCACTCTCGCCATTTTTTTAGTAAAAAATCCCTGAGTAGTGTCAAATTGTTGGTGCTGGCTCAGTTCAAGGTCACCTGAGGGATGACGTCATCGAGGTCAATGACATCACCGATGACGTCATCGATGACGTCATCGATTGCGTCATCGATGACGTCATCACTAATGACGTCATTTCTATGACGTCACACCCATGACGTCACAGAAATGACATGCTGATGACGTCATCACAATGACACCCCTTACGTCATCAAAATGACGTCACCGACGCCACCGAGGTCAAGGTCACGCCGAAACTTAAAATTTTTTGGCACTTTTGCCGTTTCTCGCACTACGCTCCGAGTTTCAGTCAGAGTCCCCGTGACCTTGACCACTTGGAGCGAATTTTCGACGAGAAACGGCAAAAGTGCCAAGTTAAACTCGAGTTTCTGACATGACCCTGCCTAAATGGGCAATCGGTTATCCCTCAGGTAACCTTGAACCAGCACAACACCAACAATTTGATATTACTGTGACCTTGAAAACCTAACAACGGAGTGCCGACACCGATGCGCACCCCACGACAGCCACCGAGTTACTGACTGCCAGGCTCTGTGTACTCTAGGTATATGGGGAAGTGGAGGGGGAAATCTCAAGGTCATCCAAATGGAGTTTTAAAAAAGTTGAAGAGTAGAAAGACTACTCTTGTGCTTCCTGGGCGACCTCATCAATCTCTAATGGATCTGTAAACCAATCCGATCTGTAGCGGCAGGAGTCCAGAAAACAGGTGCACCACCCATCAGGTTGTCCGTAGCATTTCCGACAATTGGTAAGATTGGAGAAGTGAAACTTAATACACCGCTGCGGACAACAAGTATAAAAGTATTTGGATTTGTAGATTTTGAAAGTTTGTAGTACCGGCGGTGGCAGCTGTTGGTTCTTGCATCTACACCTGCAACATCCGAAGCATTCACATTGCCGGCAGGCCAGCCCATCCACTTGCCACTTTGGTAAGAGGAAACACTTATCCTCACAGCAATAGGTTGTCCCCGTCTCTTCCTCCCAACGCTTCTTTGCACAATATGTGACGCCTTGTATCTCCAAACACCTATGCTCGCAACATGAGATGCGCTTACTTTCCATAGTTGATGTTGCTTTGACGAGGGAGCACGATGAAGTGATGCTGTGGTCAGTGGGAATGGGGTTTATATAAACTAAGGTGAGTGGAGGGGGAAAGGTCAAGGTCATCCAAATGGAGTTTTAAAAAAGAAAAGAGTAGAAAGACTACTCTTGTGTATCTATAGCGATTTCATTGATAGTGAGTGCTTCTGTATGCCAAGTTGATCTGTACTGACAGGCTCCTAAATAATGTTTGCAAAAACCTGCAAAATGATTGTTGCACAATTTGCAGCCAGTTAGCTGTTTTAATGTGAATTCAATGCAACGTTCAGGGCAACAAGTGTACTTATGCCCTCTCATCTGGTACACATGGAATGTCTTCAACTCCGGTTTCGGCTTCTTCCAAGACTTGCACTTACACATGCATTGACCAAAAGCTTCACATTTTCTACACGCCAGGCCATCCGCAACATCAATGTCATTCGGCCATGAAAAACATTTCCGTTCGCAACAGTAGTTGAGTTGACTCTCCATGTTGCTGTGGTGAAGGTGCGCGATGAAATGATGCTGCAGTCATTGAGAGTGCACCTTAAATAAACTCAGTGGAGGGGGAAAGGTCAAGGCCATCCAAACGGAGTTTTAAAAAAGATAACTAGTCGTCCTCTTCCTCCTCCTCATCCGTTGTACTTAGAGAGCTGTCAGACGAAGAGCCCCGTGCAGGTGCTCCCCAGATGAAAAACAAATCAATTTTAAAACGAAGACCAGGATCTTGCATCATCAATTCCTTTAATTTGTCACATACTAAGTCGACCTTGTGTAAGGTGTCAACAACAAGCTTCCAATTCGTTGGTTCAATATAACTTGTAGTAGAGTCTGCCTCGCTGATAACCACATCCTCCGGCCGTATTGGAGTGTAAAGATGTGTAAAGTTCTTTGGCTGTAGCTGAGGTTCAGGCTGGCTGGAAGTGGAAGGTTGAGTGTGGACCCCTGTCGCATCGAAATCCATAGTCATTCTACATTCAATGTTGGGGTTTTCGTTTAATACATACACCAATTTCTCATGCAACATATCCACTTCTGCCGAGTCTTGCAGATGAACATTCCAGGAAAATGGCCATTCTTCATCCGTAGTGGAGTCAACTCGAGAAAGAGTGCTGTCCGCCATGATAGCTAAGCAAGGAATGATGTGAGCTACAGACTGTGGTAACAGTATTGAAAAGTAGAGGGGGTAAACCAAAAGTACGTGGAGGGGGTATTTTCAAGGTCATTTAATTTGGGTTTTAAAAAAAGGAAATAGTGGAGGGGGAATTCTCAAGGTCATCCAATTTAGGTTTTAAAAAAAAGGAATGAAGCTTACTCCTCTTCAGCCTCGTTGTCCCCTGCATCTTCATCAGCCTCATCTTCATCGACGTCAGACTCGCCGTAAGGATAGATCGGGGACATGGGCGAATATTGTGGAGATTGTTGACCGTTGTTGTCGTCCCCTTGCATTCTAACTTGGGACCAATCATAATTTAAATTCATTTGTATTATGATCCCAGGGTTGTCCCGCAGTATTTCCTTCATACGTTCGCAAATTGACTCCAAATAGTGTACACTATCGATCGACAGTGTCCAACCCGTACTTGTACCGACATCAGTAGTGGAGTCAGCTTGGCTGATGGTGTTGTTGTCTGCCATGGTTGCTTGTCGGACAAGGAATGACGGTTGATGTGATGCTCATGCAGGAACATGGTGAAGTGGTGGGGGGTGTGGTGGAGTAGTGGGGGAACTTTCAAGGTCATCCAAACGGAGTTTTAAAAAAAAGGAAAACTTACAAAGTAACATTGAAACTTTCCAATTGATGGTGGCGAGCGTTTTCTTCTGCAACCTTGCCGACACATGTGACTATGCCGTACAGTATGAAAAGTACAACCATAATAAGGCCGAACAATAAAAGATAGCCGTTGACTATCATGATATTTTCTGAGTGGATCTGTTTTCTTCTTATCGCCCTCTCCTGCATCCTCTTCTCCAACTCGTGGACGAAGTCACAACATGCGTGAGGACATCTTTCATCTGTTGGTAGGTTTGCCATTGTTGATGTTGTCGGTGTGGCTGTTGAAGATGGAATGAGGTTTCCAATTGCGATGTGCCATGTACACCAATAGTCAAGTGGTGGGGGTAACAAAGCAGTGGAGGGGGAAGTTTCAAGGTCATCCAAATTGTGTTTTAAAAAAACCTATCTTGTTACTGAGCTTATATGTCAGTAACAAGATAGGTGTTTTTGCTCTTTTACTTCTTTAATATAATGAAAAAATATACATATTCTACAATGGTTAGGACAAGAAATACAACTGCTAGTCAGCTGAAGTAGTCCAAGTTGTCTGGCTCGGTCTTCATGGACGCTGGTGAGGAAGCCGTCGAGGAGTGTCCAGGCTCTTCCTTTGACTGCCGGGTGTTCCGTATATTGCAAGCGTAAACTTGCACATTTATACGGTAGCCTCGTGCCACCATCAGCTGCAACTCCTTGTATAAGTCGTTTAGCTCCTGCTGAGTCTTGATGCTCACCTCCTCGTAACTTGCGCAACTAACGTTCAGAGACATCTTGATGTTGCTAGGTTGGCTGCTGGAGTAGAAATGAAGCCGAGGCACAGCGCTTGGAGGTACATGAAAAAGTGGTGGGGGTAATAGTGGTGGGGGTATAGAAAATCCAATTAAACAGTTCTAAACTTTTTCCATCGATACAATGGAATGGAACAAATAGCGCAGGTGTCCTTGTAATTTTCAAATCGAAACAGTGGCGCTAGAAATCCGAATTGTTTTATACCACCATCCTGTACGAATCGCCGAAGGTCTCTGACGGCGGCCTCGCCACAAGGCCTACAAAACTTTTCCCCGTCGTGGAACTTATACCAGGAGTATTCCGAATACCCTGTATTTTCCCTCCTGTAGCGTTTGACATCTTCTTTTATTGTTAGTGGGATATTGTCTTGTAAACATGTTGGGAACAAGTCCTTGTGAGTTATAACTCGTTGTATGCAAAGCTCGTACAAGGTGCTCATCGTTTGCTAGTTGGCAACAGACTGACCGTTTTTCGCATCCAAGCAGGTTTGAATCCTAGTGCGGTAGTGGGGGTAATTACAGTAGTGGGGGTAATTGTGAAATGCAAAGGTCAAAGGTCAAGGTCACCCGCGAAGTTTAAAAAAAATGCAACATATCAATACGTGAAGTCTGTCACATATTGATATGTTGCATTTTTTGTTTTTTTTTTTATTTTTTTTGTCTTTTATGATTCGTTTATTTATAAAACATTACAACAACAACATATGTACAACATTAAAACTTAAATCTAACACTGCTGCTTGTCAGCGATGTGGATGGTCAACTCTGTAGAATTGCTACCCGTGCAGCCGTGGGACACCAGGTATAGACACCCGGGTTGAATAGAGCGAAGATCCTCGTTTTGTAGAAGATGGACGAATCTCTTGGGCAGGTACACCTGGAACTTTGGTTCATCCCCCGTAGTAAACGGTGCCTCGCTGAGACTGCAGCAGATGGCCTCCCCAACTGTAGTCTCCATCTTCTTCATAGCATGGATTATGTAGTGCTTCTCGTCTTTTAGTTCCGAGCACTTCTTTACAGGTAATATTGTTGACTTGGAGTGAGCATTGAACTGCTCGACCAAAGTCTGAAGGAACTGGTGAGATGCCATGGTCAGGTTACAGATCGTCTTCTTGCTCGGAGATGTTGTCGTCTCGGAATCTCGAGTAATACTCATGCCAGGTCCCTGTCTGCTCCCCACTTATATACTCTCCGTTACCCCCACCACTCCCCAATTCCCCACTTTGAAGGTAAGAGGCGAGTTTATAGGCATTTTTCAAAGCGCAATGTCTATCTTTATCATGTTCTGGGCTTTTTGTACAAATACATATGGTTTCCAGCATGTATTGATAATTCTTATCCAATTCCACATCATTAACCGGAACATGAGTAAATCCTTCGATCCATCTTTTCTTTTCCAGCCCCTTTGTGTAAATATTGGTAAACTTGTCTGAAAAGTGATGCATAATGTGATACAAGTCCGTGTAACTTGTAAAACCATCATACCAATCGATATGATGGAAGTGTTTTGAAATCCATCTGTTGGTAGTAGCGGCTTTACTAGTTAAAGACGAATAAGAACATGGTGGTTTAAATAAAAACGAATAAGGAACACTTGTATTCATGTCCAAAAACACAAGTTCTTTTATAATGAATCTATCATCATTACCACGAAACGCTTGAAACTCAATAATACCAGGCTTGGACTTTACTTGTTGTTCTTCTCCCTTGTCCATTTTGAAGGTCACACGTCTGCTCATTACGAAGTCAGGAGGTCAACTGATTTCCACACCACGGTAGGTACTACTTTTATACCAGGCTGTACAGTTGTTGGCGCGTTGGTGTATATTTAACGTGGGCACCGTCCCCAATAGGCCTAACCCCACAAAATGTTGGTTATTGTTTTAAAAACTAACCATTGTCATTTAAGTTTCCATCTTTATATTTTCCTTATTTTCATTTTCATCACTAACACTTGATTCTTCTCCTCCATCTTCCTCTTCTTCCTGTTTTACTGATTTCTTATGTAGTTGAGCGTACTTTTCCAATTGTCTCCACATCTGTACTTCATGAGGAACTCTATTAAATATAGAAGTATCCACAGGTCCGTATAATATAGGTGCGTCCGGTTGTTTGTCCAAAGTGTCTTCCAGATAATCTTTAATAATCGAACTTGAAAACACCAGTTGTCTCAAGTATCTTGTTATAGGTTCAGTAGCACAAGTTAAAATGAAAAACTCCTCTCGATTAAGTTGAATTTTGTTATCATGTCTTGTTGTGTCTCTAAACCGTAGCTGATGATCACCACGTTGTTTAATGATATCAATTTCCACATTTGAATCCAAAAGTCCTACTCTTGTCTTTCTTCCAAACATGTTACTACTTAAATAGCATTCTAGTAGATGCAAATGTTTCATAAACGATTCCCAAGCACTGTCCGTAAACAAAATCATTTTGGGTCCATGAGTTAAAATTACAGTAGGGGAATAATCTGTAGATTTCATAACACCGATTAAAACACTTTTATCCAAACTGGAAGAGATTGGGTAAAATATTCGCAAAAATACCTCACTCAATATGTTTGGAGAAATATTATCTTCAATATCCCTTTTTCTCTTTTGTATAGTCTTTCTTCTTTTACCTTTTTCTTCAACATTATTACTGGCGTGAAGTTGTCCGCAAACGTTTTGTTCACCTCCTTCCTGGTGACCTTGAGGATCTAAAAACTCAGATATCTCCTTCTCAATATCTACCACATTTTCAGGTGTACCACTAGGAGAAGCCATATTGAATACGATGCTACCCATACAACAGTAGGCAACAAACTGATGAGGAGCGGTCTGTACGCTCTGCTTTTATACTCGCGGAATGAAACAAAACCGGTTCTTACAATACATTTTTAACAATTCCAGTTAAAGGTGTGTATGTTACGATTTTATCATGTAGAATTAAACAGTATGCAGTTGTATTAGCCGGTATAGCATCGTTGAATTCCATTTCTATTTTTATATCCACACTTGAAGACTTTACTGATTCATTTTGTTTAGAACAATCGATTACAACTATTGGGTAGGCATCGAAATATTTGTCAGGTGGTAATAAAGGTGTATTTGTTTTACCGTAATATGAACTTTGGAATCTTGCGTACATATCGTACAATATACTGTATTTCTTCTTAGTGAATGACACATTTAAATTGTCGTATGGAAAGAATTGTGAATTTAAATAAACTTTAATATTTTTCAAGTCACAATGATCAAATTGTCCTGCATGTTTAGTAATGGCGTCTCTTCTACCTGTTTGTAAACCAAATATAATATACCTGGCTCGTTCTACATAATTAATTCGATGTTTTAACAGTCCAAGTGTGTCGATCCGTAGTAGGTAAACTGGGATGCTCATGAAATTCCCAACTTCTAAATGGAATAACAATATCACGATCGGCTTTTAATTTTCTTAAAAGTAGCATTCTATGCTCGTCAGCCAATTTAACATGTGGAACTCTCCATACAATTTTGTCTAATTTTAATTTCCATTCTAAAGTCGCATCTGTAGTAGCATCTGCAGCTTTAATAATGTCTTTATCGTTAGAAGATCTCAACAAAACTAATTCTTGTTTAACGTTTAATATTATTTTCCTATAATCTTCAGCAAAACCAAGCAGCAAACGTAATGGAATATGAAAATCAAAATATCCATTTGGATTTGGAGTGATCGTGTCAATCGTAGGTAATACCCATCCGGCAGGTTTAAGTAAATTGGTTTCATTGGGTGTTATAGATGTTAATCCTTTTAAAGTTGTCGTAATACCTACTTTTTTAGTGGAATCAACTGTTACACCTGATATTTCATATCTAATTTCATCAAATAGGAAAGCCATAGGATTATTTATAAATGGAACTGTTGTACCAACAGTAGTACCGTCCTTTTTAGTAACTTGTCCTTCAATATACAAGTAACTTTCACATGGTAGTGTGTAAATGTCTTGATTTTGTATGGGAATACGAATTTCATCGTTATTGTTTAATTTCGATGAAGTGTAAGGGTTGTGGGTGTGATATTCTTTTTCCCATAGGGTTTCGTCGAATGTTGGACCCTGCGCTATATCCAGTATATCCATACTCGGTTAATTTTAATCCAATTCTCTCTAAGAAACGAATGTTCTCGCGTGTTAACTCCTCCACAGCTGAAGAGCTACTAATGCGGTTTCCCGTAGGTTGTTCGCTTTTAAATGTTAAACCCATGGTTTTGTATTAAAGTGTCGATTTTAAATGTAATCTAATCGTAATAGGCTCTTCTCTGAAGTCTACCAAGTTACCGTCTTGATCCAATACGCTCAACACGATGTCTGAAATGAAAGTGGTGTTCAACGGTAGATATACCAGGTTTTTTGGCTTTTCAACAATTTTAAATCCAGGTGGTACACTTGGGTAAAAAGTATGTATGATGTGGGTGTTAGCCCCATCCCTGTAAGCACCTTGTATAATGTTACAAGTTATGTCTATACTATTAACTTTTAATATTGTTACTGTTTTCTTACCGGAATGTGTTACATCTGGTTCTAAAACAGGCTCATCGTTGGAAAATCCTAATAAATCACCAATTGAGTTTGGTTGAGTGAAATCTATATAATATTTGGAAGTAATTTCAGCTTTCATCGTATTATTATTACCTTTTAATGTTATATTGTCTTTTCCCATTTTAGTTTGCAAAAATTCATTTATATGATCAATTTCATAAGAACCTGTGGGTAACCTGCACTCTTGTAAGTCTGTAAATTTTCCACTGGCATCCTTTCCCTTATAATAATGCAATACGTTATTTTTACCTTCCGTAACATTGGGGATAGAGTTGTAAGTTGTAAAATCCAATAGTGCCGCCTCCCAAAACCTTCCTTTTTGCAAGCGTAACGCTGGAAAAAGGATACTTCGTAAAGTGGACGATTTTCCTGTTAATGATACCGTATAGGAAGACATCTCAATAGTGACTGATACTTTTAGCTAGAAATTCCAAACATAAATGGCCGCATATTGAAGTATTATCAGGTTGTTCTCTTTTATAGTTATAATATATGTTTTTAGCAGATTTAAAGTAATTTTGAAGTTCTTTTGGTGGTGGCAAATTACCGAAACTATCAAAATAATATACATTGTTATTTAGTTTCTTATAACAAACCCAATGGGTGCCAGGCCCTTCAGTATTATCCAAATTTACAATTCCAGTCTCATTTTGCCACATTTTCTTTGGTAAACTGTCTTTCATAAACACACCGCGGAAAAATGGTATTTTTAAACAGGAAATATATTTAAATAATTCAATATTGGTTAATGCTTTATGTGGTATGACCAATTGATTTCTTTCATTTAATATGCACGATAAGGTCTTAGGTAAAGACCTGCCCCGTTTTTTACCATTGACCACACGGTGGGCTTCTTCCTGCCTTTTCTTGTAGATCGTCGTCTTCTTTTTATATTTCCTCCATGTTTTCTTGTGGTTGACCTCCTTTTTACTCTCCTTCTCCTCCTTCTTCCACCTCCTACTGCTGTTTTAGCCTTCATACCTGCTGTTACTGCTAAAGCTGCTGCTTTTTCTGCTATGCTAGCGTCACTTGATTTTACTCGTTGCCAAGCTATGTCCGCAAGCTTTTTGTCAGCTCTTGATCTATTTTTTGAATCGGCAAACGTGGAATATGCGATATCGTGTTCTTTACAAGCCTGATCTAACTTATTTATGCCAGGATCGCCTCTTTCCAGTCGTTTTTTCAATTTAGTTCCTGGTCCGCAGTACTGATAACCTCCCGGTATATGAAATTCGTATGGTAATGCGTCTATTGCTCTATTTACTATGGATCCTACTGGAATTCGTTTTAAAGCTTTACTTAACAGAGAAACCGCTGTAGATGTGATCCCACTTCCTTTCCTCGCAATGTCCCGATTTGGACTGATATACCGAAATGTCATTAATGTCTTTTATAATTGCAATTCGCAACATATGTGTTTCCTCTATGAGGAGTTAAACATAAATGAAGTTGTTTGTTAAGATATTCAAGTTATATATCAAAAGTACCCCAATTAGCAATGTTAGAAGTTCTAAATTTTATAGTTTTAGGGTTATAAAAGTATTTATTAACAATTTCCTGTTTTATCCATCTTCCTCTCAAGTTTTCATCAAGCGAAGTATATGTTTTATCTGCAATATAATTGTGCATATCAAATAATAAATTACCTATTACTTTTACAAGGAAATTAACAGTTACAGCATGATCTGCATGATCAGGGTCTTTAAGCTCTGTTATACGTTTATTATTACAAGTATACACTTTATTATCCATTTGTGATAATGTGATAGCCTGTCCTACAGTTGCAGCATCATTTGCTTCTCTTCCTTGCGCCATGTTTGTTAATTTTTTATTACTACATATAAAAAACGCATGGTAATTATTTGGATCTAGATGTACTGTTTGTCCTAAGGCAGCCGCGTCTCTATCTGCATGACCCCATGACACATTTGATAACCTTCCATGCATGCAATCCCAATAAGCGTTTTTGTATGTCAATAAATGAAATTTTTCATTACCTTGAATAAAGTCATCCCCTTGCTTTGATAATACTTCATCTCGTTTTGCAAATCCAGTTGTTTCTTGTTTTAAAGTCTCTTTCATTTGACCCACTGTTGCACCATCAGATGGTGCTGAACCATCTTTTACATTCGCCAAACAATTGCCAAGACAATCGATAACTCCCACATCACGTATGACACAATGATCTTTTATATATTTGAGATTTACAGCATCATTTTCATTTTTTGGATAACCTATATCGTTAATAACAAATTTATAAAAAGAAAATCCATCTTTTGTCTTTTCAGGTATCAAAGAATGTAAATAGCGTCTATTTACGCTGTCTTTTGCATCTTTAGGGTCATCTACGTTGGATATACGTTTATTGTTGGCACTATACGTTTTCCCATTGAACTTTAACGTATTTTTTAATTCAGATGACAAATAACCTTTGTTTATTGCATCACCGTTTTGATTTGGTTTACCAACGTTGATGATTCTATGATCTTCTGCGTCATATGTGTTATTTTGTAGTCTTAATGTTGGCGATATCTTTTGTTTTAATATTTTTAAATTTATTGCATCGTTTTCATCCGTAGGATCTTTTATGTTTTTTAACCTTTTATTACTCATATCATAATCTCCATCAGGTGTTTGTGGTAAACCAGCACTTCTTTTTAAACTATTCGCATAATATAACCCATCCGAGGAGTAACGTCCGAACTTGTCGACACTCATGGTGCAACTGAATAGTATTCTAGGGAGTAACGCATTTTTATGAGATTACCCCACGGTTTCGGAGTTCATCCACTAAAGCCACCCATTCGTTTTCCAATCCAGTATGACCCGCTTCTTTAGCTTCATGTATTAGTTTCATTCTATCCACCAATTTATTGATATTATTGTAATAAATCACATTTGTGTTATATAGTTTCTTCATTAAACCTGTACCCGTAACGGACTTACTTCTTTTTCTTCGTTCCTGAGCACTTACATCCAAAGTGGATGCCATAAATCTTCGTTTTACAGGTTTTCTTTGTGTTAACGGCATTGTTTGTCTTCTAGTTGGTATTAACTTGGATACGAATTCTTTATATTTTAAAGACTTAGATCTAAAAGTAGGCTGGTCAGGTAAATACTTTCTTCTATATGCATTTGTCTGTTCCAAAATATTTTTATATGCTTCCATGTCTTTTTCTTTCACTACCGATACTGAAGGCTTATTTTCAAATAATAATTCAAATAATCCTTTTGTGCCCTTATACCTTTGATCACCAATGACAATATTATCATGTTCGTCAACGTTTAACGGGCTATTACCTATCATTAAACCGTCTTTTGTTAATCTCGTTCCATAACTATGGTAATTCTTATTAGGAATTGTTCCGAGTAACATTTTTACCATGTATTTCCTTCCTAAAGGTCCTTTGTTATGAATGTTTTCACCCAACAAGCTTATGTTTGACGGACCTTCCCTTGTCTCTTCTTCTTTTTCCTCTTCACTAGCAGTTGATACAACTTCATGTCCTCTTTTGGCTTTTACTTCATATAATTCTTTTATTCCACTATAGTCCGGTGATTCTAGCTCTCTTTCGGGTTTTCCACCGGTAAAACCACTATACGTAGAGGATTCCAGGTCTTCATCACTAAAATCTTCTGATTTTACATTTTCTCTTTCAAACTTCGTAATAGGTGCAATCGCATCTCCTTCCAATACAGGTTTAGCAAATTTTTTGTTTAATTGTTTCAAGGGTTCAGTAATAGGTTTAAAAGTAGATTCAAGGAATTTCTCCCTCTCGCTAATACCTAGTTTCAATGCTCTGTTTTTAGCCCGAATAGAATCACTAAGTGATTTTATTTCTTTTACTAATTTTTCTTGGTTAACCATGTTTGTAGCAAGACGTGTTGTACAACAATGAATGTGTTACACCACGTTTAATGTATTAATATAAATTTATCAAATCCTATCCTGTATCGACCATTGTTTAGCGGTTGTTCCTTCATAATTGTTAGGAACCCATACTTTTCAGCCCAAGCCTTTCCACACAACTCTTTAAATCGTTCAAATGTCATATCCGCATTTACATGATCAAAATATATATGTTTTAGGTTGGTTTCGTCCTGTTTAAATACAATTAACATGTTTGCATTGTCTCTAATGAGTTGTTTAGGTATTTTGCTGTAAGTTTGGCCAATATAAATGCTATCTATGTTGTTATGTCGACCCATAGCGAAGTAATTCCTTATTGTGTTTTGGTTTTCACAAGATACATCGTCAAATATAAACACGGAGAATGGTTTAGCTTCTTGTGGCTGCATGACACTCTCGCTTGCATTAAACTTTAAATATTTAACTTCAGGCACATTAGTCAGTATCTTTTCCAATAATTGATACTTTGGTTGTTGTAATGATTTTGAAAATACATATAGATTGTTAAATCGTAATCCTTTAGGGTTTGTAATCAAATTGAATACTACATTAGTTTTTCCACAGTTGGAAGGTCCGGTAACCAGACAACGAACGGTGTTTGGTAACAAATTGCCATGTTTCCCACTATTGAATTCTGAATTATCCACTGTGAGTTCATCTATATTATTAATAGTAAAACTCTCTTTTTGTGGTACTATCTCCATCCTTTGTAATGGTTCAACCTAAAATGATTCTCTATCGTTATATCAAATCCTTTTTAGGTATCCAAGAATCTTCCGTCTTATTAAATCCTAACCATCGTACTTTGACCTTATCTTTTTTCCGTTGCAACACCTTTTCAACTAAATATACATCGCCTACTGTTGATTTTAACATTTCATGTCCATAAAACCCTCCTTCAAGCAATTGTCCTTTATTATCTTTTAAAATATATGTCTCAGGTACTGTAGGTTGTACTTTGAATACAGTAAAAACCTCATTGGTCCAATTTGGCAGGTATCTTTTACTGAATACACCTTTATATTTACTTATTCGCACTTTATCACTCACATTAAATTTTTTAGGCTTTAGTTTTTCAACTTTTGGTTTAGTATTCGTTTTTATACGTTTTAATACAAGGTTTTCATTTTTACTAGTTACTTGGTTTGGTTTCATCCCGATAGTCCTATGAAATTTGTTATTGTAATCGTTTATAAGTTTTGGTAACATATCAATCCATATGTGCGATCCTCTGTTGGAAAACATTTTATACATTGCACTTTTTAAAGTTCTGTTGAATCTTTCGATTATTGAAGCTTTTACCTCTGAATTGGTTGAGTAATGGTTTATATTGTGTTTTTTCATTAAATTTGCAAATTCCTTATTAAAATATTCTTTTCCATCATCTGTTTGTAAATGTTTAATAGTATGTTTGTCTCTTTGTATAGCTGTTTCCATTGCTTTTGTAACACTTTTGCCACTTTTATCTTTTAGTGGTAAAGCATCTGCCATTTTTGAAAAACAGTTAATAACAGTCAATATGTATTTATATCCTTTATTTTGTTTGCTATAAGGAATCATTTCGATTAAATCCGCTTGATATAAATCATTAATTCCTTTTATCACCGTATTTCTTCGTGGAAACTTTCTTCTTGCAGGTTTATGAAGTTCGTTGACAATTTGTTGCTTCAAGTCCTTCATATTGCAGGTTTCAATGTTTGTTGTATCACATGTATAATCACAATGAATGTTGTTTTAAATATTCACATCATTTATATGGGTCAAGGTCATCCAAACTTGTGTAAAAAAATGGGGAACACGGCGTTGGACTTGCCGTGTTCCCCATTTTTTTACGGAAGGAGAAAGGAATAAGGTCGTAGTTGTAGAAGGACGAAGAATTGGTTACTAGTTGATAGGGTTTAGAGAGTAGTGGCCAAAAGGAAGAGTGTGGATTTTGTCAGGCATAATGTATCTTTTATCATCCCGAGCTGACAACGCTTTTTTAATTTCGGTGACACTGTAGACTTGATGCTTGAAGCTTCGGATATTGTTGAATGTTGCTGATATCGTAGTATCTTCAAACAAACAAGTCTTGTAGTGGTCAAATGTCACGTGTTTTTTCAAATAAGATGTCTTCACTCCTTTTGCTTTCTTCACTGTCGGTGTGTTGTTCTCGTGGTACATCTTAAATGAATACAATTTCGCCATCAGCGCCACTATTTCTTCTAAAGGCATTCCATTTGCTTCATCTTTGAATTTTCCAATTACTTTTTTATATTTTTCATTAAAATTTGGATGGTTCTTCGGATAGTCAGAAAAATCGAAATCTTCTTTGTATGGAAAGGTCCTTAGGTCTTCATACATGTCCAAAGTCTTTATCCAGTAGATAAACGCGTCCGTATCCATGTATGCGACTCCAATGTTTTCCCTTCCGTAATGTTTAACCATTTTGTTATAATGGAAATCATACATCAGGGTTTTACTTATATCCAAAATCGACATACCTATGTATAACGGACGGTCCATGACTATTGTTGTTTTCTTCATACTGACAGCGACTAGATTTTCGTTTATAATCATGGATGTTCCGAAATTTGGTTTTTGCACTAATTTTTCCAATTTTCTAGGATCACTCACTAATTTTACATTTTTATGTTTTCTTTTGTTCTCCAAGGTCTTCCCAAAGATGGCGTTGTTCATTAATTTATAGAAGTCCTTTTCAAATTCTGTTGTTGCTGCAGCTCTTCTTGTAGTGTTGGAATCAATGTATGGTTTCAACCAACAAGACTGGGTGAATTCAATTGCTCTATGAATTCTCACTATACGTAGACCCAATTCAAGAGCCTGTTGAACTACCCAGTAGTGAGCCACATAGCGATCTTTATTCTCCAAGGTCATCATCAATTTTGGCCATCTTCCTGTCGGTGAAACTTCAGTCTTGGCTAGGAGAGGCAAGTCGTAGTGATGGTCATGAAGGTGCTCCGGGTATTCAAAATCACAGTCCAAAATATAGCCTTTTGGACCATCCTTTGGAATCTGTGAGATGTCTCCGATGGTGGCCGGGTCGATCCACTTGAAGTCAGCGTAGGGAAGCGGATTTGACATTGCCCAACCATAAAGGTTGTTTGCATCAAAATAGCCAAGGTAGACCGATGGTTGTTGCTCGTCGAAGCCGGGGATGTACTTGTTGTTGGCTTTGACATGACGTGTTACAGCTTGTGTCAAACCGCCCCGTACACCAGATTCCATCATGAGCACCATATCAATATCCGTTAGAAGTTCCAGTCGACAGTTGGTTGACTTTAGCATAGCTTGCCATGCTAATCCTGGAGATGTGTACGAGTGTAGAGGGTCCAGTCCATAGGCGGAGAAGCAGGTGTTTCTGAATTCTTCCATCACATCGCACAGCAGAGTTACGTCCAATTTTATATAAAAGTCAGAATATTCCCCTAAGGTTTGAATGTTTAGTTGGTTCCAAACATTACATGCATGATTGTAGTCTTCAACGGAGATTTCACTTTCGTTTAATTTGCTGTTGAAGGCTTCAATCGGCGGTAGACTGGTTTCTTCAAATTTTTCTGTAGAAGTTATGTAATCGTAGGGGAACACTCCTTTCCGTAATACTAGGTCTAATTTATCTTCAGGTACAATTTTTCTGGTTTCTTTTAGGTCTTCTCTTCTTAGGTTCTCTGACAATTTGGCTAAACTAGATGCCATAAATCTGTAAGAGTCTACGAAGCGAAGTTTAATTTTACCTACTGTTTTTGAAAAGCTGATGTACTTTTCCAATGTTGTAGCAAGAACATCAATTTTACCGTCATCTCTTCCTAACTCCGGGATAATAAAGTGGGAGTCGTAGCCGCTAAGATTGTGTAAAACGACAGGAATAAAGTTTGGCAGTTTGTAATTTATATTGCATGAATTACAAGCAGCTCCTCTGTATAACCCTGTCAGGTGATCGTGATCTCTTACTTTTGGATTTTCTTCACTGAACATCTTCTTGCATAAATAGCATCTTGTCGCTAAGTTGTATTCTTCTTGTTGATTTTGGTTTAAAGGTTCCATAGGTACAATATTACCGAACAAGCGTTGAACCTTTCCAGCAATATCGTACAGTTGGTCTACAAAATACTTAGCGGCTTCTTCACCACGGTAGAGTATTGGAGTGGATGTTAAACCATAGTCTTGCAATTGGTTTTCAGACAAGGTTGATTTAACTAGTAAACAAAAACTGTTGGGCTGATGCAACTGATATTTTGTTCTTCTAGTCACTTCGCCGTCCGGCAGCTCCTGTGGTACTAACGTTGATTCAAAATCTGCATAGACCACTAGTGGAATTCGGTATTGGTGAACTGTCTTGTTAAATTGTATTGAAGCTCGGGTAGGCGGTGGAAGACTTATCTTTACTCCATAGTTCTCGTTGCAAAGTCTTTTATGTTCCAATAACCAGTCCAATCCTCCACGTTTTGAATCTTTCCAAGAAAAGCAGAAACATCTCTTGCAAACTGTAATCCTATTTACTCTTTTGGTCAATTGTTTTACAACTAACGCTTCAAAGTCTTTTATCCATACATAATGGGAAATTTCACCCTTGGTTATCAATAGCAAATCCGTATGGTTTCTTTGCTCAACCTTTACTACCCGCAAAGGATAAACATTGTTGGAATCATCCAGACCAAAAACATTGACTGAAACGCCAGGATTTTTCTTTTCAAATTTGTCAATATCTTTTAAAGTAACTGGGTAAGTAAGACCTTGAAAGTTGTAGCGGTGTTCATTTTCGTAGTATTCTCTACCAACTCTACAAGGATTGTTTTTAACATACTTGGTTAACATTGCATACTTGAAACATTCATTACCCTCATTTTGAACATTTCTACACGAGTTAGTGTTTTGGATTTTCTTTGGTAGAGGGATAAAACTACTACCTCTTAAACCATATCCATGTTTATGAACCCTAACATCCATACCTTCGATTGATGACAAAGTCCATCCAGATCCTCTTCCTTCATGTTCTTGGAGTTTGGTTATAAGTTCCTCCAAGCATTCTTCAATAATATTATCAATGTCGGAGGTGAAGGTAAGGGTTCGATTTTTGGTAATGAATGCTCTCAATGCTGTTTCACCATCAGTATTGTTAAACATAGCCTCTAACACCATTCCAAATTTAATAAAATTTAGCCTTTGTAATTCTTCCCTCAACGTTTGACCAACAAGTTCCTTAGCCTGGGTTATGAATGTTTCCAATTCCAATTGAACGTTATTAATTTTGAAATGTGTTACAACTCGTCCTGGCAAGGCCGTGGTGCGCAGTTGTCTTACATCTTCCAGTTCTTCTTCTTCCATATCCTCTTCTTCGGTGTCCTCTTCTTCGGTGTCCTCTTCTTCAATAGGTCTTGTAGCAGTAGATGGTCCAGCACCAGCAAATTGGATCACACTAGGTCTTCTTCTTTGCATTTGCTGTAGATAGCTGTCCCAGTAGTCCGTCTGCTTCTGGTGCTCTTCCAAAAACCGGTCAATTGAGTCTAAGTCTATTTCATCCATGGTAATATCTTCTTTTCTATCTTCGTCTTCATGTAATTCTCTGTGTATGGTGAAAAGATCTTCGTCTTGAAAGATTTCCCCACAAATGTCGCAAAGAGCCATTTCAAACAGTTTGGCTTTGAATGCACACTCTGTGAATGTCCACGCAATAATGAGCAGCGCACTCCACCGGGACCCTTTATATCCGAGGCAGATAGGTGGGGAAAGTGACGTCATATGGAAACAGGTTATCACTCATGTGCTAAATTTAGCCTTTACACAACCGTTTGTAATACATTTATCAGTAGGCTTGATAAATTGATGATATTTGGTCTAGATTCAATAATTTGTACAAGTTTTTTCAAAGACGTCTGTTTGAGCAAGTTTATGTAGGTCAAGGTCATTTGGAATTATTATTTTGAGCGGGGGATAGAGCACTAAGCAGCATCATTTACTACAAAGTGCTCTATCCCCCGCTCACATTCTTTTTTAACTTTTTGTTTAAACTTTTTACAAGGGTGAAACATCACCATCAGAGTCGGAATCATCCTCATCACGGAATAGGCAGCGATGACAATACATAATTCTTCTGGCAACTAACATCCTATCCATTGGACGATGGGGAGTGTCTTGTTCTTCTTCTTCTTCGATTTCCAATTGGAATTCCATTTCCGACTCAGATGACGACTCTAATGTTTCGTAGGCGTGCAAGTCCACCTCATTGTCCGTTGAACCAGCTTCGTCAGAGTCCGTTTCAATATCCATTATCTCTTCCTCCTCCTCTTCTTGATCAGCCGCAGGTAGTTGGTCCTCTACTTCTATAATTTCTAGAGGTATTACCTCCAGAATAGAGACAATTCTGTTGCGATGGAACACGGTGTTGTCAAGTGGAGCCATGGTATGGAAGTGTTGTATCCATCTAATTTGCTTACCCTTTTTATACCCCCACCAACTATACAATTTATGTGGGTCAAGGTCACGTAAAGATACCCTTTGAGCGGGGGATAGACCACTAAGCAGCATGCTAGTCCATTGCCGCAAAGTGATCTATCCCCCGCTCTATTCCGCAGACCACACTCAAGTCCAAGTCCACATCCAAGTCCACATCCATATGTTACACTTTATTATTACTGCCACCAAGTAATTGTCACTCGCACATTTACTTGGTTTTGATAAAGGTACTGCACAAACTCCATATTGGTTGTTTGTTCGTTATACAAATGCATCATGAAATATGCAATCTTATCGATTGCGGCATTGTCCAACGGTTCGCAATTCACAAGTTCCAATGTGCCCTGGCTGGTCTTATCCTCTATAAGTTCCACCACTTCGTTGATGTCTTCTTCCAAGAGGATGAACTCAACACTGAAGCTCTCCATTGTTGTTGTTGATAGTGTCTAGACAAATGCTTGACTAAATACTTTATTCATCAGTCCTACATATATACCAATTTCCCCCTCCTATTACCCATTCCCCCTCTACCTTTATATAGGTCAAGGCCATCCAATAATACCCTTTGAGCGGGGGATAGACCACTAAGCAGCATGCTAGTCCATTGCCGCAAAGTGATCTATCCCCCGCTCTGTATTCCACACAAGTCCTAGTCTTTACACACACATAAGCCCCCCAGTCTTTTACACTTACTCATATACTCTGTCCTCCCTGCCAATTAAGAGTTCCCCATGTTTGCCACTATTTTCAATTAACCTTTCCAAGTCCCAAAACACAATGTCCAAATTAACCAAGTTCGCTCGTCCAATTTGAAACACACTATTCCCCCCAAAGTCACTTGCTCTCACTTGTTGTCCTGTATACTGCTTCTTCTTCCACGCTACAATCACTACCCTACCTTCTTCAACAACCATTCTTTTAACATTATCATACACCTTCTTCAACATCCCTCTACAGTTTAAATAGTTTATGGTTACATACTCCCACTCCTTACCAATGATCAGTGATCCACTCATTTTCTAGCGTTCCACTGGAAGGTTCAAAGCAGAATGAAGTCGGGATGTACAGACCCCCCTCTTTTATACCAGTTAACCGGTTGTCCTTGCTGTAAAGTGGGTCAAGGTCATCCAATGCTACCCTTTGAGCGGGGGATAGACCACTAAGCAGCATGCTAGTCCATTGCCGCAAAGTAGTCTATCCCCCGCTCTGTATTCTACACACACACACACACACACACACATGTCCCTGTCCAAGTCTTTCATTACATACCCAATATATATTCAGTTCCTTCATCATCACTATCACTCATCACTGCTTCCACAAAATCCACAGGATTAAAGTTAAATTGTTTCAATTGTTCTTTTAAGTTTTCAATTTGTTGGTCCTTTACTTCTAAAACACTGTGAAGGTGTGATATGTAGTCCGCTGCCTCGTTGATGCTTGCTACTCTCGGATCGCCTAACTTCAAGCTGGGAACTACACCCTGCAGCCTGTAGTACGCCATACGCCTTTCTTGCTCCTGCCGTTGACCAGGACTGAGCAAGCCTTGCCCGTCTTGGCTCACCTCCAGCAAGGTCCGTAGCATTGGAGCTTTGCAGGCGTTTGCCCGAGCAACAGTTATGCTGTGGAA
Organism: Neoaliturus tenellus; assembly: GCA_030545055.2. Lineage (NCBI taxonomy): Eukaryota > Metazoa > Arthropoda > Insecta > Hemiptera > Cicadellidae > Neoaliturus > Neoaliturus tenellus. Next base: position 254,790,844 of record CM061533.1, on the reverse strand, counting down.
TGGTCGAGCAGGTCCACGAGTAGCAGGCAGGACGTTGGCAGCACGCCTTCTTGAAGAAGAAGAGAAAGCCTGAGAAGTTTTGCAGTTGGAAGCCATGTTGAAGTGAGGTATTCAGCTAAGCGATACAAAGCAGAATAACCAAACTGCACATCAATACCCGTATATATACACTTATCAGTGGTGGGGGTACTAGCTAGCCTTGGTAAAGTGGGTCAAGGCCATCCAAAAACATTACCAGAACGGGGGATAGATCACTAAGTGGCATGTTAGTCCATTGCCACAGAGTGATCTATCCCCCGCTCTGTATTTCACGTTCACGCACACATTCATACATACACACACAAGTCCCAGTCCAAGTCCTTACCCACACACCTATCCACTCTCATCCTCACTATCATCACTGTCCAACAGGCTTTCACACTTCTTAATCAGTTTTTCCCATTTACTCCTGACATAAAGTAGCTCCCTGCGAGTATTCTCTAGCATTCTGTCCCTTTGCTCTATCACTTCGTCGTACCACTCGATGATGTTTGGTGGAGTCTGAGTTGATGCATCCATCGTGGTTGGTTGAGACGCTCCGCTGCTCCGCAACTCCTTCCTCACAGGACCAAAGCCGGAGAATCGGACACGACTTCTTGACGAAGGCCCCGATCGGATTGGTCCAATGCTCGGGCTGGAGTTGGAGGCGACCGGGCCAGAGGTAGAGGCTGGGACGTTCATAGCAGACATGGTGGTGTTCAGCTTAACGGTGTAAAGCAGAATGAGAGGACGGTTGATCACCACTCCTATATATACCCATTTTTAGTGGTGGGGATAACACTGGGAGGGGTGGGGGGGGGGGGTTAAAAGAAATTTTGCTTAGTCTTCCCGGTCATCAGTTTTACATACCTTTAGCACACCCATTATTTTGGTTTCTTCAATAACTTTACACACCTCAAACACCCAAGCAAACAGCTCATCTATGTTGTTATAATTAATTTTTGTCCAGTGTTCATACTTATGAGTTTGGTTGTTTATAATACATAGATAAAATGTAGACCCGTCTTGTCTTATACAATACTCAACTTCCATTCTATGCTGGTTTAGCACTTCCCAAGCATTGTGTTGATCTATCAAGAAGTCACCACCTTTGTAATTGTACCGTGACATGTTTACCACGGAGCACAGAAACAGACTGAAGCAAATGAACGGCTCATACAAGCTTAGTAAGAGCGTTAGAGTGGAGGTATCACGTGATACACAACATTAGTTGTAAGGTTAGCACTTTACTTTAAACAGTAATTTATATGGGTCAAGGTCATTCAAACTTTGAAAAATTTTTACCTCCAAACACTTGTAGCAAGCTACAAGTGTTTGGAGGTAAGTTTTTATTTGTTAATGATTTATTTGTAACTTAGTCTTCACCCTCAAGGACACGGTTTGAGATTGTCCCAGTGACTTTACATCACCGCCAGGTTAAAGTATTATACAAGTCAAGTATTTTTTTTTTTTTTATTAGTTGACTTGTATAATACCCCTCTCCCTTACTTTAAGAGGGTTAAGACTAAATTTGGAAAAATAATTTGGAAAAAGACTTTTAAATATTGTCCAACACAACCTAACAATTTTGGCTTTTTCTTTTTTAGTGAGCCCATGTCCTAATCCATTTCCCAAACAGATCGGCATCCTTTTCTTCGAATTAAATAAGCCCCGGGGACAAAAAATTCTCTTTGTACCATCGCAGGTGGTACTTTCATTCTATGAAGGCGGCCATCACCTTTTAGAATGATTTGCACATTTATGTTAAATGCTCCATAAGCTTGAACAATGAAATAATATTTTTTGTCCCTCTTGAGCCTATTAATTTTCAGCTTCTGCGGACTGTTGGGGTGTTTGAACTTGGACTTTTCAGGCATAATATTAAGGCTATAGGGCTTTGGTGTCGGAATTTTGATTTTCTTATTCAAGTGTCGTTGGCAACGATCTTTTTCTGGAAGAGCAAAACTCGGACAACAAAGAACCACAGCCTCTCTGCTAAACCAAACATAATCGCATTTATCACGCTTGCCAGCAGGGCATTTAACACGATTACGTTTCTTTTGTGTTGGACTCTTAGTGTTTTGGAGCTTCTCCGAATTAGGCTGGCTAGAAGAAATAGGGGTGGAAGGGGGTGGAAGAGGCAAAGATTGGTCAAAAGGAATGGAGCAAACAATTTTGGGTGGGGTAGGAGAGCGTGTTAGGTCTATGGAGGGAAGTTCAGGGGAAAAGATGGATTTACGGGGTGCTTTGGTTGGTGTGGATGGCATGGGGGATATGGGTGAGGGACATTGTGATTTGGTATAGGATAGGATTTTTCGGGTTCTGCTGTAGGGGGTTATCCTCGACCTGGACGTCTCTTCGAAGACTGCAGACTCCGATCCTGAGTCCGATAGCAGCGAGAGTCCTGGAGAGGCTACCGGGACTCGACCGCTGAGTTTTCCTGACGATGGTGGAGGTGCACCGGCCTCTTCCACTGTCGGCGGTAATGGCGACAGGCTGGGCATTGAGGCGGGCTGTGGTGGCGGCGGCGGCGGTGGTGGCATCGTCAGGCAGCTCAAGATGTTTGCAGTCATCAGATATTCCATGATCGAGGTGGAGGATGATGGAGGTTGAGTCGTGTCGGTTGAGGTTGAAGCTGGCGGGTAGTTTTTCAGTTTAAGGCCCATTTTACCCATTGTAATGAATGGACTTAATGAAAAGAATAGATGAGAATAAAAAAGTGAAGTTATTAAAAATGATCTCAAGAACAAGAGAGAACCTGTCCGTACGGGAGCTTGGACGGGAATGAGAAGTGCATGCAGCCGGGCCGCCTTATATCCCCACCGGGGCTGCCACGCCCAGAATATCAGGGGTGGGGGTGGGGGTGGGGGTGGGGGGGGGGGCTCGCACTTTTTCAAAAAATAAACCCCACTTGGGACATTTATGTTGCCATCGCTGAAGCCTCCCAAGAGACCCAACTATAAACAATTCCAAACTTGTGCGTTACTAATACCTAACTGTTAACTTTTAAAAGACCTCTATATATATAAACTGTGTTAGTAAGATCTGACTGTTAAAGATTTTGAAAACTTTTATATTTAGGTCAAGGTCACGAAAAAACTTTAAAAAAATTAAGCCCCACACCCCCCTATGGGGGTGTGGGGCACTTGGGTTGTCATCGCTGTAGCCTCCGAAGAGACCCAACTATGACAACAAGGCAACATCCAATGTCGTGTACCCTTCGCCACGCGAGACTTGTAAACATTTACTGCATTTCCAACTAATAACTTTTCCAATAGCTAACGAAATGTCATTTACATAATTTTGAAAGAAACTGAGGACGCCCTAGTGGCTTACGTCCTCGGTCCGAGTGCAGAGGCCATCGGCTCATTACCCCCGTATAAGCGTACAAACGGACCACCTCCTATTTCTCAGCCGCATTGAAGCATGCATGAGAGGAGCCTAACAATTATAAAAAAAAGTGGCTTTACACGGGGGCCTACTCCCGTAACCCTATCTTTAATATTTTTAATTTAGCAATGCAGTAAATTTTTACAAGTCCTATGTGGGTCAAGGCCACACGGACATTAAAAAATTTCGGCCCCCGTACATCCATGGCGAACCACGAATGTTCGGGGGCCTTGGGGACAAAAAAACACAAATAGCTAATAAAGTTTCATTTACATAATTTTGAGTTTCCAGAAGGGAAACTAACTGAGGACACCCTAGTGGCTTACGTCCTCGGTCCGAGTGCAGAGGCCATCGGCTTATTACCCCCATATAGGCGTACAAACGGACGCTCCTATTTCTCAGCCGCATTAAAGCATGCATGAGAGGAGCCTAACAATTATACAAAAGTAACTTTACACGGGGGCCTACTCCCGTTCCCTGTCTTTACAATTTACTTTGAGCATTGCAAAAGCTCAAGGGGGGATTGCTAAAACAAGCGTATACACTTTAGAAAAATATAACACACTTACAACACACAATTGAGCTCAACGTAGTCAATGCTGGAACAAGCACATACATGTTAAACACATATAACAAACAAGACACAAAGGATAAAAGACACACAGGAGACATAAGGTACAAGTAAAACACTCTCATATAAAACAATTCGCAATACCCAAACGCAAGCGCAATATCTTACAACTAATACAAGTCTTAAAGTTAGAGTAGACTTCGCTAAACACTGAAGGCGCCATTCAATGTTTAGTGATGCCTATGGCGGTCCGTCCCGATCGTTCACGTTCAACGCGCGGGAGCGGACTGCGAGCCGGCTCTGGCTGGGCCCCCTTATATCCCCACCGGGGCTGCCACGCCCAGGATATCAGGGGTGGGGTGGGGTGGGGGGGGGGTTCGCACTTTTTGTCGGGGGGGGGGGGGTTCGCACTTTTTGTCGGGGGGGGGGGGCTCGCACTTTTTGTCCGGGGGGGGGGGGGGGTTCGCACTTTTTGTCGGGGGGGGGGGGTTCGCACTTTTTGTCGGGGGGGGGGGGGGTTCGCACTTTTTGTCGGGGGGGGGGGGGGGGCTCGCACTTTTTGTCCGGGGGGGGGGGGGTTCGCACTTTTTGTCGGGGGGGGGGGTCAGGTAAGTTATGTGGGTCAAGGTCACCCACAACACTTGTACTCTAAGTGTTGGCTATACCCCCACCACAACTGGGTCCCTAGGCTGCACAACACCGCTTCGCCAGTATGTCTCCGGCTTCCATGCGGTGCGTCTCGCTGTTCTCTAGCTCTCTATATGTAAGTAATTTTACAAGTTCTGAATGTGGGTCACTACACTTTAACTCTGGGACGATATCGACTTGTAGTATTTCAGTGTTTTGACTCAAGGTCATCACACTTTAACTCTAGCACATCGGTTATCGTACCAGAGGTGCTCAATAACCTAACTTGTAATGTTTAGGGTGGCGTTTTTACGCCACGTGGTATCGCCATGAGTGTCCAGTCCAAGTTTTAAGTTAAATTAATTTTACTGTCCATTTCCGCTTCGTTTTGCCAAAGTATAAGGTGTCGCTTAATAAAGTGGTATTTCTCTAAAGTTATAGGAGATTGCAAGGATACAATTAGTTTATTTAGGAGACTCTTCATCTTGGAGTTTAACACAATTTCCACTTTGACTTTGCTTCCTCGGCTCTCACAGCCTAAGCTGTACAGAAATGTTTCTTCTAGTGCCAACTCGGGCCAAGAGAACAGTGTGTTGACTGTAGGACAGCTCATGGTGAAGTGATGCGATACTCCAGCGTACTACCTCACCTTCCCCCACCACTGTGACCTTCCCCCACTCCTGTTGTTTCCCCCACCTCTTTTCCCTTGACTCATGCGCTACGAGCAGTCTCTCAGTATTGTGCGGACTTTTGTGAGGGGAAGCCATGTCGCGGGACACTTTAGGTAAGAAACTTAGCCGTGTTAAGGCTTTATTAGTTGCTCACTGTCCACCACTCAAAGTTAAGAGAGTTTCGACTTTAGCTAAGTGGCGCAAACTGTTGCGCGGACACCCTAAGTTTTATACAAAACAGACTAATGTCAGTTTTACTGATGAGGATTTGTTTAAAATATTGGATGAAATGACTTTTCCTTGCAAAATTCAGTTAGTTACTCCCATTCCTGACAGTTTAGAGTCTTAGTCTCTCAAGCCGATATACCTAGCATACACAGAGCCTGACAGTCAGTAACTCGGTGGCTGTCGTGGGGTGCGCATCGGTGTCGGCGCTCCGTTGTTAGGTTTTCAAGGTCACAGTAATATCAAATTGTTGGTGTTGTGCTGGTTCAAGGTCACCTGAGGGATAACCGATTGCCCATTTAGGCAGGGTCATGTCAGAAACTCGAGTTTAACTTGGCACTTTTGCCGTTTCTCGTCGAAAATTCGCTCCAAGTGGTCAAGGTCACGGGGACTCTGACTGAAACTCGGAGCGTAGTGCGAGAAACGGCAAAAGTGCCAAAAAATTTTAAGTTTCGGCGTGACCTTGACCTCAGTGGCGTCGGTGACGTCATTTTGATGACGTAGGGGGTGATGACGTCATCAGCACGTCATTTCTGTGACGTCATGGGTGTGACGTCATAGAAATGACGTCATTAGTGATGACGTCATCGATGACGCAATCGATGACGTCATCGATGACGTCATCGGTGAGGTCATTGACCTCGATGACGTCATCCCTCAGGTGACCTTGAACTGAGCCAGCACCAACAATTTGACACTACTTCCCTGGAATACCTAAAATTAGAATTTTTGATTGAATTTGTTTCTTAGCAACGAATAAATGTTATTATTTATTTACAATATTTTATTTATTAATTCTTTATTTTTCGTAAAAAAATTTATTTTATAAAATAAAATTTTAAAATGTGTACAAAGTTTTATGATGATTTGTTGAGTAGTTTTCGCGTGAGAGCATGAAACGAACATCCGGACATTCACATTTATAATATTAAGTAGGGATTACCAACCAACTAAAACTGTATACATTCTTTTGCACCCGTTTGTATTTATAAAGCTAAGCTTATTGTTTTATATTAACATCTAAAAATATACACCTACAGGTAGAGTTTAACGATAGTTCTTATTTTTGTGTGGTTCAATTTTAAGATTAAAAAGGTTTAGTTTAAGTTTAAGTGTAATTAGTTTAATTACAAGATACAGAATCCGTCCATATTAAAAAGGTAGATCACACATACTCAGTTGAATACTGCACAAAGAACTGTTTCGTTGGACCTCTCAATTTACTGAATAGATTATTCTAGGATCAGAAAATATTTTTTAATATACATTGTAGAGTTCTACCTGAATATTCTTCTTTTATAAAAATACGTAAAATTGTTTATATTAAATGTAAAAGTATAGACCTAGTGAGTAAAATATAAAAGTATAATGCAAAAAAATCAAAATAAAAAATGGAAATGTTTAACCACTACTATGTTAACTCCTCAACAATACAAAGAATTTTTATCGACCTTTGTAAATTGCATAACCAAGGGGTGACAAGTAGGGGAGTGATAAGGTTAAACGAGTCTGAGCACTTATCTACCACTTTTGAGCGACAGCCTCACATTTGACTATGACATCCCGCCCGTTATGTTCCCTAGCAGCAAGCACATAACATCACATGTTATGTGCTCTCAGACTTACTACCCAAAGACATGACAGGTGCAATTGTATACGATTTCTATGTCTTTATTTGCCCACAGTTCCGTCACTAATTTTCAGTATGTATCATGATTACATAAGTAGTATTAATTAAGGGATAAACGTTAGTTTCAAGAATAGAATAAAGGATAGAATGAGGATTTTACTATATAGTAATACATTACACGCGATTCAAATACCGTATTTAAAATTCGTAATAAAATAGTAGAAACCCTTAGAATGAAATCTACATGCATTAATAAATCATAGGTTGAATATTTTCTTAATTTTATTAAAATTATTATTAATATTTATTTTTGTAAATAAAAAATAGCACTAATTTTCAGTGATTAAATGAGCTGGAGAAAACTTACTGGGAAGTAGTTACAGTATAGATTTAAAGTTTTTATTGTACTCTAATGTTTAAATTTAACATCTCATTTAGTTTTAAATGATATCAAAAGTGTTAATAGTAAATATTGAAACCTCCCTTAATTGATATGCATAAAAACATTGTGTAATTAAATTTTATAACTAGTATATTAAAACCACTTTAAACAATAAAATGAACTCTTTTTCATAAAATAAATTTTATAACAATAATTTAACGTACATCTAGACGCTTTTAAATCAATAACTTATATATCAAAACGATTTACAAAATATTTATAACCTGAATAACATTTTAAAAAGCTCTTCTTATTGGAAATATATAATAATTTAAAATTAAAAACTCCAAAAATCCAACAAATTCGTATAGCTTTTGGTTAGGCCTTTCATTATCAAAGACTAATACTGAATAACTGAATGTAATACCAATATTATAAATATGCAACCAATACAGTTTCAGTTGTATTGGTCTGAAGATGTTATTTTTAATAATGAAGGGCTGACAAAAATAACTAATATATTGGATTTTTGGAGGTTTTAATTAAAAATTACTATGAATCACATTACTCAATTAATTAAAAAACTGGAACATTTACACGTTGGTTACATCTATAGTTCTTACATTTATTGTACTGTGAATACATTTAGCTATATATCTGTGTACTAGAAGTATCGCATTGCATGAAACAAGTAGATTAATAACAACTGTTGATTCTCAAGTTTAACTGCATGTTGGATGTTAATGTAGGAGAGAGAAACTGCTGTAAATTATCAACCACGTGCACTTAACTCTACGTTCCTTCTCCGTGCTGTAGCTGTATACAAGTTATATTTGGTCTCTTACTTTTGAATGAATATGGGGTGTAAAGAAAATAATAATCAATTCGTATTTACATCAATTATTTATTACAAAAATAAAAGAGAAGAAAACCATATACAATATAATAATTCCGTAAAATATACCCTTTAATCATATTGCATAACCATTTCTCCCTACTTTATTTATGTATAAGATAATACTTGATCCAAAATATACATTATTATATCGTGTATTGGAGGTTTTGACTGTTTGATTTACGAAAGTGTTTTAATAATACCCCCAGTTGCAGCAGACCTGCGTACTCAGCGAATTTCCAAATTAGTAATATTAATTTTGACCAGCTAAACTTGTAAACAAAATGTCATCACGTGCTCATAAATAGGGAAATAAATGTCTATTCTCCTTACGATAAGGGAAAGAGTATGCAGGTGTCCATGGGGGACACTAAAAGTAGGTTTTTAGCATAGAAAAAATTTATTTCGACCATATAAAGCCAAATAGTAAGTTTCATCAGTATCTGTCCATAAATAAAAGAGTTTGCCTATTCTCCATATGATTAACATGGGAAAAGAGTATGCAGGTTTGCTGCCATGATAAGTACAAATACCCCCCGTCGCAGCAGACCTGCGTACTCAGCGAATTTCCAAATTAGTAATATTAATTTTGACCAGCTAAACTTGTAAACAAAATTTCATCACGTGCTCATAAATAGGGAAATAAATGTCTATTCTCCTTAAGATATAGGGAAAGAGTATGCAGGTATGCTGCCACGGGGGACACTAAAAGTAGGTTTTTAGCATAGAAAAAATTTATCTCGACACCATATAAAGCCATATAGTAAGTTTCATCAATATCTGTCCATAAATAAGAGTTTGCCTATTCTCCATATGATTAACATGGGAAAAGAGTATGCAGGTTTGCTGCCATGATAAGTACAAAAACCAAGATTTTTTACCTTAAATGGATGAATCTCAATCAAATGATGCTAAATACTAAGTTTCATCCAAAAATATTGGTTTATAAGTGAAATATTAACACATCCTTATTCTCCATAATATTAACATTGAAGCAACAAAAGACAATGTACTGTCTTTAGACTTTGTAATATCTCGGTAACCAATGGAGATAGAGCAAAGCTTCAAAATACTAAATTGTGTGTTTTTTTTAGCTAAATCCAATGGTCAAAATAAAAATTTAAAATTTTTAAAATTTACATATGAAAAATGCAAAAAACCCATTTTTGGGGTACAAAGCCCCCCAAAACTACCCCTTCCGGTAGGTCGATATGTCTGGTTTTCGAACTCATCCGAATAAACGTAGGATTACACATCTCTACCAAATTTGGTGTCGATCGGACCATTTTTACGAGAGTTATCGTGTCTAGGGACACATACATATATATAAAGCCTTATATACATATATACATACATATATATATATATATATATATATATATATATATATATATATATAAATTTTAATGACTATTATTTTTGGTCTCTGGGCACCTCAAAACGAAAAAGTAACATGGTCCCGGGCTTAGGTCTTTCCATGAGACCTACGGTAATAGCTTATTCCCTATGGGAAATTCGCTAAAACCAAGATTATTTGCCTTAAATGGATGAATCTCAACCAAATGAAGCTAAATACCAAGTTTCATCCAAAAATATTGGTTAATAAGTGATATATAAACACATCCTTATTCTCCATAAGATTAACATTGGAGCAACAAAAGACAATGTACTGTCTTTAGACTTTGTAATATCTCGGTAACCAATGGAGATGATAGAGCAAAGCTTCAAATTACTAAATTATGTGTTTTTTTAAGCTAAATCCAATGGTCAGAATAAAAATTTAAAATTTTTAAAATTTACATATGAAAAATGCAAAAACCCCATTTTTTGGGGTACAAAACCCCCCAAAACTACCCCTTCCGGTAGGTCGATATGTCTGGTTTACGAACTCATCCGAATAAACGTAGGATTACACATCTCTACCAAATTTGGTCTCGATCGGACCATTTTTACGAGAGTTATCGTGTCTAGGGACACATACATATATACATATATATACATCATATATATATATATATACATATATACATATATATATATATAAAAAAATTTTAATGACTATTATTTTTGGTCTCTGGGCACCTAAAAACGAAAAAGTAACATGGTCCCGGGCTTAGGACTTACCATGAGACCTACGGTAATAGCTTATTCCCTATGGGAAATTCGCTAAAATTAAATATGTAGGCTAATTTTGTGTGTTTATTAAAATAACAAATTCTTATTTATTATTTCCTATCAGAACTCGTGTGATCAGCTTAAATAAGCATTGTTGTAATTTCATAACTAAAAATTTTACTTAATACAAGTTAAATACCATTTTATGGTTATAGACCACAACGTGATGTAATAAAAGGTATTTTTAATGCGAGTTAATACTAATTAATTTTCTACTTCAAATGACGGGCTATTGCTATAGTAAGATTCACGAAAATAGTCCGATGAGAGTCAATACATTGTTGCCAAATTTATTATGAAACGCATGTTTTTACGGTATTACACATGGTAAAAATAACTACAAATGGCAACATTGCAGGGCGAGAGGGGGTGAGGGGGGACACAGCTGTTAAAATTTCCATCGGACTATTTTCATGCATCTTACTATAACAAAGTAAGCGTCATATTATCCCAATAACTATCGAAAATTAATATTTTATGGTGGTTTTTGCTTTATTAGTTTATTGCTATGTTTTAGCTTTAACGAGAGATAATTAAAAACATAATTTAAACCGTATTCTCTGTTTTAATGATTTTGCAGATAAGCTTGTTGCGTTAGTTAATAAACTAATATGGTCTGTATATCAATTATAAATTTAATATTCGGAGAGGGCTGAAAGAGAGTCGTCAATTTTTTATGAGTGACCAAATATATATTTTTCATATTTAATATGCAGCCTACAATATAAAAGACAACTTAGACAATTACATAGAAAATTACTGTACTATGTTTCGTAGACATTTTATTGTTTGAATTCAGAGTTTTAAATTAAAATTATCTTACTTATTTCTTTATAACATTTATTTCCTTCTTTCAATCACAGTAAAATAATTTTAACGAGAATGCCTTTTTAACATTTTAAAATATATACTGTATATTTCCGAGTATTTCCAATAACTAATTAGAAAAGAGATTCTTTTATCTAATAACGTTCTAATGTTAAATTAACTTTGCGCAAAAAATATAATTTGGTTGGTTTCCAAAGTCCTCTTAAATTTTATTTTTATAATTTCCTTTATTTTTCATATGTGACAATGTAGTACTGTAGACAAATATACATTCATCACATATTTAAACAATACAAATTTCATAAAGGTTAAATTAACTTATCTAGTCTTAATTAGAAGTAGAACCATAAACAAATAAATACCGACAGAGGCCAAGACAGCGAGATAGAGATATTGTGGGTTGTAATCAGGGAGTCTTGTGTGAGGTGTCAACTGTCAACGTGCAGTGACGTCACTAAGACGGTTACCCTTCATTAGGCAAAGCTCATCTTCTGGTTGACAGGGCCCAGATGCCGCGTGGCGTTCTAGTTAACTAATGGCTTTGGTTTCATTGAGCTACTTACATTCCGTTTGAATTTGTTCATTAAGCAACTAAGATTTAGAACCGTCGTTTAAATTATCTATGATCAAAATGTGTTAGCGCTAAGATAGATAACCACGTGCGTTAATGATGAAAATTTCGAAATAATATATGTTTTGTAAATTTGAAACCACAAGAAATTAAAGTGTCAGCATATATATTTTTTGTTTAGCCCTTGAACCTTTTCTGTCTGGAACAATGAGAATGATTAATTAATTTTAAAATATGAATTTTAGTAAGGAAAATTCATTTTACAAAGCTATGACACATTTCAGTGTTAATTTTTCTTATGATGAGGTGAAAAATGGTAGAGAACGTTTTGAGATTAGAGAAAAATAAATTTACAACTATCGCGTGCTTAAAATTGAATATTTTTCATATCTTACATTATTTTATTATTTGTATGATATTTTTCTAAAGAAATCCGTTAAATATTTACATAACGACTAAAAAAGCTAACTCAAAAATCAATCAAATTATACTTTAGATTTTTAATTACCTCGTTATTACGTTAAACATCAAAACCAGGCAGCCTTTCAGGTTGGGCATTACGGTTTTCTTGCTGGTGACAGGGAGTGTGCAAAACAATCTTGTTACAGTAACCCCCCCCCCCTACTCCTCCCCCCTCGACCAAAGGATCCTCTTCCAATAATTCTCAGAAGTGTCAATAGCCATTCGATAATGGAGATGTTCCCTACTGCGATGATAAACAACAATTTGATTACTTTCTTGTATACGTAATAAAGAAAAAATGTATGTAAACTTTGGTCTATGTACTAAATAATAATCTACAATATTATTCGCTAAAATAAAATAAATACTACTTTAGTAATTTAAACAATTATTACTTTTGACATAACCTATTCGAGGAATATAATCTACTCATATCTGCATTTTTCTTATTTAAACATAATTCAATCCAGAAAACCAAATATTAATATTCCCATAACACAATATTGTTGGCAATCTCATCTTACAAGAGTTCTTGGTAACATTTTTGGGTAGGGAAAAAAAATTTCAAAGATTAATAAGTAGGTGTACGAATTGAATTTTATATTTAAAAAATCACTTTTTGAAGGGAAAACTCTTGTTTTGTCTTAGGATTTTTTATATATTTGATTTATCTTTGGGAGTTTTGGCATTAAGAATCAATAAAAGCTGGTAAAAAAAAAAAAAAAAAAAAAAAAAAAAAACTAGAAAAGTAGTGTTTCACTATACAGTGTGTTAATGAATAGTGCCAGGCGGGCCTGGAAATGTATACATATAGTGGTGCAAATTCATTCATTCATTCATTAAGTTCAACTGTGGCGTTTCTATTAGTGTGCAGCAGTTTTGGCGGCAAGAAAGTGAAGCAAAGTGTTCTTCCTAGGAAAATGAATCCACAGGGAAGTAGTAGTGTAATTTTTGTAATTTTATTAATCAGCCTGCGAAATGCTCCGTCCCCAAAGCACTTCACTTTGAACAACAACCACCGGATTTTTCTCAGTAACTAGATTTTAAAAGATCTTTAATTTTACCACTGGAACCTTACTTTTTTCTTCCTCTCTTATCTTATACTTTATCAATAATGTGTCTAAAAAATGTTATTAATTTTCAACCAATTTGCATTACACAACTTCATATAGTGTGTGAATAATTTTTTTATTCTTGAATCAATCACCGTTCATAATACATGTATCGAGCAGCCTTGGGTTAACCTCAAATTCAAATGCAGTTAGTCCCGACCGCACCTCAGAGCCGCTTGTTATTGTTATGCTGTTGTTATGCTGCCCAGACGACGCGATTGTGCAATGAAGGCTGAGCAGCAGAGAAAGTTGCGGTAATTATTTCATACGTCAGTCACGGCTGTGATTATGGTAATGACGATCCTTCAAAAGTAGTGTATCATCAGGAGTATACGAGCACATCAGTTCTGATCAAACTTGAATCATGTAAAATGTCAGTTCGGAAGATGAATATCATGATGCCCTCGCTAAGGAAAACATTTAACCTAGTAATTCCTCTTGATTTATTTGTTACAATTTTTATACATGACTAAATCGTAAAATATAACTATTGGCTGAGTTAAGCATTCAATCATGCGTTTTGTACGGGATAGATTATAATAGTGTGAAGAAGCAAAAGACAACACAAAATAGCTACATAAAATTAAACCTAAACGTAGTTAGGGTACATTTTAAATATTATATTGAACGCAATCTAAATTAATAAAAAAAATATCCTATAATAATACGAGCACTGTCTGAAGCGATGTGTGTTACACGATATCGTAATCAAGCGTGTAGTTCTTGTTTTAACAATGCATTTAAGAGTGTTTTGGCCCCAAAACTTTAGAAACAGCCTGAACCCCAAGAAAAACCCTATTTGGTCTAAAAATAAGTTTAGAAATCTTAATTTTTAACATTTGTTTTATGGGTTGCTATTTTTGTAACAAAATATCAACGAAAGGTATACAAAAATAAGTAGTATTTTTGAAACATATATGTTAACTGTGAAAAGGTATAGTTAGTTGTCACTGGAAATTTAATAGCTTTATTACCAAGACACTATAACAAAAGTGAATTAAAACCAACGAGCAAGGCTCGGTTAACCTGGTACTTACATAAAAAATATTAAAATATTGCAGGGAATTTAAAAAAAAGTAAGCTTACAAGTAATTGAAATTACCAATAGTACTTTTAATTGTATTAATTTTTATGCAGAGTAATTTTCTCGCTTTCCAAAAAAACATGGTATCAAAATAATCCTATACTATAATATAAGCACTGTCTGAAGGGATATGTGTTCCATGATCTCGAAATCTAGCGGGTAGATTTTGCTTAAACTTTACATTTAACAATGTTTTGGCCTAAAAATAAGTTTAGGAACAGTCTCAATCCCAAAAAAAACAATCGAATTTGGTCTAAATTTAAATTTAAAAATCGTAATTTTTAACATTGGTCTTATGGGTTGCTATTTTGGTAACGAAATAACAACTAAAGATAAAGAAAAATAAAGGAACATTAATGTTTAACAGTATTTTTGAAACAGCTGGTAACTGTGAAGAGATATAGTTGGCTGTTGGTGGAAATTTAATAGCTTTATTACCATGACACTATAACAAAGTAAAAAAGTGAATTAAAATCAAACTAGGAAGGCTCAGTTAACCTGGTACTTTTTACAAACCATAATAAGTATCAAATTTTATGTAAGCACTTTTATTACTTTTCGATATGGAACAAACAATTAAAAACTATTTTGTTCTCTTTATTCAATTAAACACGAAATAAAAAAAAATACATATAACTTTATTTCGTTTAAATAAAAAATACATGTTTTATAAATAAAAGCGTTGTCTAAAAAAATAAAATAAATAAAACTATCGCAAAAATCATGAAGGAATTATTCCTTTCGCTTTGTAGCCCTCCTTTTCCGATGAGCATATCATGGATTATTTAATAAATGGTGGATTGGCGAGGAATATTTCCTTATTAAATCAGCTGGAGATGATGCAATCTCGATTATCTTTTGCTGGGATAATTGTCAATCTCGTCATCCGCCAGATAGGTGGGCGGATTACATGATCGACTTCATCGCCGGGCAAAAATTCCAGCTAATAAGCAATTTCGATTAAATTATCTTTTCATTATTTTTTAATTCTGTCAGAATAATTGGTTTCATTTACTATAAAGATGAAATTTTTTCTAGAGAAATTGTTTATGAACTTTTCAGCTTGATAACTAAACTAAAATTGATTAAGTTATGTAATAGACTTTGAAACTTGTCACTATGTCCATAGAATTGCATATGATAACGCAACAAAGTCATTCGCAGTTGCAGATAGTTTTGCCAATTAGGTTCATTATTTTTGAACTCACTGCTTTCGGTATACATTTGAGAGAATGAGGGAAGAGCGTCTATGAAAGAAAAGAAGAACTTTTTTTAATCTGTAAACTTAACACATCTGTTATAAACAACTAGCTTTCCTGGGATGCTTTTACCAACTTAAGAAATATTTTGCCCTTCAGGTGAGCTTGTTCGCTGTGGTCACTCCGTATCAGGTTCAGCTTGTTCGCTGCGCTCACTCCGTGTCAGATTTTGTTTAATCGCTAAGCTCACTCGCAGCAAATCTATAATATCCTCTAAATTTTTTACTGTCAATCTCCCCTTATAATCAATCTATACCCCGTTCAAAATAAATGTGCGGTCGAAATGCATATTTCAATTCCCCCATTTTCTCCCGTTCCTCCCACTGCCAACAAACCAACCAATCGCAATCACCAACAATTTGTACAGCTGTTTAGTATCTTTTGTCACTTTATGCGAATGTTTTGCTTTTTCGTAAACAAATATTCTTATTTTAACGTTTGAGATGTAAAAAGAAGCGCTTGCAACGGCGACGAGGTGAAGTAACATGTTCATCAGCGCTATTTCCTACTCTGAATTTCAAGAGCGAAATTAAAATAACATATGATTTTGAAGAAAATCGGGGATTTAGGAAAGGTATTTTGGGGATTTCCCTTATAGTGGGAAATAAGATTTTGTCTTTCGACCGAACATTTATTTTGAACGGGGTATAATAATTTAATAAGAACAGTTGTTTATAAAATTTATATTCCTTACTGTAATTATACGTTCCAATACAAAAATGATGCTTCCATAAGAGTAAAATGGTAGCCTAACCCTTGAAGACGTGTGAGGCGAAGCCCTATTGAGGAATATGGATAAAAAGTATCCTATATGTTCGTCCTGGTTCTAAGCTACCTTCTAACCAATTTTCAGCCAAATCAGTTCAGGCGGTTTTTAGATATAAGTGGTGTACTGGCACGACTTATATCATATAGATGTAACATTTTTAACTAAAATTGTTTTATTATTCTAGTGATGAGTAGCCAATATAAACAAATTGATATCATATAGATGGTCATAAAAACGGAAAATATATAATTAAATGGTACTTTAAAACCCATTCAACTTATGATATAGTTCTATTGAATTTTTGCTTGGACGGGAACCAAAATTATTCAGCTGAAATAGCTATTTGTGTTTTTAAAGCGCAAAGTAAGCCATTGAAACTCGAGAATTGTAGATGGCCGCAAGAAGCAACAGGTGAGTGCGGCCAAACATTTCGAGAGCGGAAATGACTATTTGTGTTCGTAATACACACAAAGCTTTCCTACCACCATAATTGCAAGAGATTAAATTTTTTACTGCCTACAAAATGTTATTTAGGCTATGTTATTTTTTCTGTTGGAACACACTGTTAGCTATCAAACATAATCGCAAACGCAAAAAAAAAAAAAAAAAAAAAAAAAACAGCAACGACGACAATGATCAACAGTTGCGTGGCATGGTTACCTGGGGCACCATGTATACCATGGTGACATTTTAGCGTGTGGGAATGTAATGGAAATAGGAAATGGACTATTCTGAGTATGGTTTACAGGTGTGGAAATGTGATTATTTTCATGCAGTGGTAGGAAAAAGTATTTGAGTTAGTGCAATTTGTAAATCAAAAGAATTACCTTGAGAGGCCTTTTAAAAGGTAACTACTCGTCAGTAGATCTTCCTTACGGTAACACTTAAGACTTATAGGTTATATTGGGTTACTTATATGATCAGTTACCACGAAGATGAGTTACCTGCAAAGCAGATTGGGGAAAGAGGTAATCGTACCGGCTCTAAAAATTACTTGCCAGAAGTTACTACGTTACATGCATGACTGAGGTAAAATGGACATGATAAAATTTTTCATGTATGTAATTTCTCAGACGCTCTCGTCGCATTTACGTTAAATGTTGCTATACTATAGTCTCAACATTAATATTCCGACAGACGGGATCACATGATACTCGACGTGTTCGCGACGCTTGTGAGGAATGCCAACTTTATTGTCTGGGGACACAAGAAGGGTACGCGGCACTGTAGTAGAGCAATATCACGTTCACTCGATATTTCATAACTATAATCTTTTAACGGAACTTGTCAACGCTTTTACTATGTTATAAAAATGCTCTTAGCTACCTCTTCTAGGTTAAATTTTCTATACATTTTAGTTATAATGGTAAAAAAATATAAAGTCCTACTCAGTATTTTATTTTGTTGTTATCTTTGTGTTTAACTAAAAAGCACATTATTCAATATTTTGCTTTATACGCTGTAGATGTGTCATACGATTAATTCAGACTGTAATGCCAATGTTTGAGTTTGAACTAAAATTTGTGAATATGCATGATTTAGCATGTCTGCAGGAGTACTTTATTGTTTAAAAGTATATCGTCTCTGTTTGAAAACTGTTTTGTTAATGACAGGAAAAGAGTTATTAATTTGGTTTCTATGTATTATTAGTAGGTCTTCTAAATCCTACACTGTAACACGAGAAGTGTCTGATGGGATGTTTATTCCAAGATCTCGAAATCTAGCGGGTAGATTTTGCTTAAACTTTGCATTTAATAATGTTTTCGCACAAAAATAAGTTTAGAAACAACCCCAGTAAAAATCTAATTTTGTCTAAAATTACGTTTAAAAATAGTAATTTTTAACATGATTCTTATGGGTTGCTGTTTTGGTAACTAAATAAGAACTAAAAGTAAATAAAAGTAAAGGAAAATTTATTTTAAGCAGTTTTTTTAACAGTTGTTTACTGTGAAGAGTTTGGTGTAAACTTAATTTGATTACTATGACACTATAACAAAAGCGGATGAAAACCAACTAGCAAGACTCGGTAAACACTAGGCTAATTATTTGATTATACAAAAACACATTTGTTCACTGCCTTAGATAGTAAGTATTTACAGTAATAACATATGATACAACACATGATACGTTACAACACATGTATTTTCATTGGACAAGCTATAGTAGGATTCACGAAAATAGTCCGTCCGATGGTAGTCGATACATTGTTGCCAAATTGATTCTGAAACATATTTTTATACTGTATTACACATGGTAAACGTAACCACAAATGACAACACTGCTGGGCGAGAGAGGGTGAGGGGGGACACAGCTGTTAAAATCTCCATCTAACTATTTTCGTGCATTTTATCATAGCATAGTATGTTTGTTGCTCGGTTATCGTTTTTTACTTTTTTCTCTAGATTCTAAATTATTTAAATTATGAGGTATTATAATTGATTATCAGAAAAGCATTTAATTATCGTTATTGTTGTAATATCTTTCATACAATAGTTAATGTGTTTTTTTATTCGCCCAATTTTGTTGTTCTTTTATGTTTGATTTTTGAACGTTTATGGTCATTGGTGAAATATTTTTTTAACATTTAAATATTGTGTTTAAACTGTTGGTAAATAGACATTAATAATTAAAAATTCATCATTTATTTGGTCAAAATAACACACAAAATAATTTAACACATTAACAACTATTTTTAACAAACCAAATATGAATATTCAATAGATTTTTATAATTTTAGGATAATGCATATATGCATATTTTATAACCCGGTCATGATAACCATATAAAATAAATCGTTGAGGTAGATCCAAGCTGATCACTGACATTTAAGGTTGATTGCATCCAATGTATTTCAGACTGCATACGTTTCTGTTTCACGTGTTCTCCGTCTAACTCCAGTTATACGATAACTTATGTTATATGATTCTTATTTTCAGGTTAAATCGTAGCAATTCACAATTTTTTTATCACGAATGAGTGAAATTAAAAATTGGATGATCTATGTATTATTTTACTTTGTGAGATGGTAAAAAAATACAAATATTATGACTTACTGGATAAGCATCACAATCATAAAAATCTATATTTTAAGATATATAATCTGCTAGGCAGTATTTACCACGGTCTACATATTATTTTAATTAAATTATTAATAGTAAAAAATTATTTTTTGGGGGGAAAATTAAAGGTTATTTTGCAAGATTTTTCTTAAAAACTTTGATTTTAAGCTTAAACCCAAGAGTTTTTATTTATTTATTTTATTATTATTATTATTATTATTTTGGAGAGGTGGGAAAAAGTAATTACGCACCCAGGTGGCCAGCCTGTAGTGTGGGGCTCCCCTAAAAAACGGGTTTACTCACTAAAACATCTCCTCTACTCTTTAGGATTCTAACCTGGAATTGTTTATCACATTACGTCAGGCTAGGCCTAAATTAAACTTTACGCCCGTGGGGCTCGCTCCTTATCCAGCCCCTTGATCAAGGGATCTGGGCCACTTCGAGGTCCAGATCTGTTTTCTTTTCCAGGAGGATGCACCGGACGAACCGTGATAAACAATCTCAGTTGCCCTCTTAACCAAGATTTTTTGACAGACCGAATCCACCGAAAATGCACAAAAAATTTGTGTGGCCTCCAGGTGGAGCCCTTCCCAACGTTGGCAGCGGAAGAATGTGTGCTACGCATTGTCGAGAACGCCCGCGCAATAAATGCAGTCCGGTGACGAGTAAGTTTAATGATTACATTAATAATAACAATCAAAGAGCAACTCACTATAAAGCACATTTGTCAAGAGCTGTAAAGTAGGTATATTGAATTAAACCAACTGAAATGTAAATCTGTTATAAGGTTAGTTTAACAACTTCTACTACGATTCATATTACATTTACTTCATGTGTTGTTATAACTTTAGATTGAAAGTCGTCTAGAAAGGTCAACACAATCAGTATTATGTTCCACTTTGCCGTCGTGAGCACTACAGAACCTTGTGTTTAATTTTTGTAGCTGTAAATGCTATTAGCAAAATTACGATTCATAGTAAGTAAAATGTTTTCCTCAGGTTCAACAATTCAAAACAAATTGTTGCCAAGTAGGAAAGAGAAAATATTACAAAATAAATATATTGTTTCATTCGTTTCTATAAATGCATTTATAGATCACATATTTCCTTAAATTAAAATTTTGTTTTTTGTAAGCTCTCAAACTCAAACGGCTTATTAAATTACATGACTGAGTATTGCTTGTGTATCAGATGACACGTCATTCTACAATATGGCTTATACAATTTTAATAATTAGTGTATTTACAATAAATCAATGTAAACAAAGCCCTTCTTTGAATCACCAACCAAATTAGCGTAAGCAAATCCTCAATACAGTACACACTTGATTTATTTCCGAACAGAAATTAATCATTGTGTAACGATAAGTCTCTACCAAGTAATTTTAAGTTCTAATTACAAAATCTTTTTTAATTTCCCTTTCCTCTTAAAATAATGAAGGGCTACTGAATATCTTTGTAGCCATATAATGTGGGCCTTTTACCAATTGCTTCAACCATGCTACCTTCAAAATACTAAGAGTTCTTCCTGATTACTAAAAAAAATCTCAAAATATACACAGCTAGAACAGTTAAAAACTTTTCATCGTAAAAAATTGTGAAAACTGAATTTAATATATTTTTAAAACTAAAATATAGATGATCCTCTATATTTCATACTATACTAAACCTAATACTATACCTAATGGCAAGAACATCATTATATTCTTGAATCTGAAATACCATATAATGGTAGAAATACCATTATATGGTATTTCTATCTCTAATGCTTGATACGGCAATAATAGCAAATATTGATTTATTAAGTTTTTGTGCAAGCTTATGCAACTTGTTCCTGCTACTCTAGATTGTCTTTTAAAGTGAATTATAAAACGTTCACACTATTTGAGTTATAGCCCAACTGTGCATTTGGTAAAACAAATTACTCTGCGAGTGCAAATTTCCAGAAGTAAATACCCTATATTTTGGTCTCGCAGCAGTTCAAGTTCAAATTAAGACCATTGTGAGAAAGCCAATTAGAGAATTCCTAAAATTTATATCGTATCTCTTAATTGTTTTTTTTTTTTTTTTTTTTTTTTTTTTTTTTTTTTTAATTCCTTGCTCTATTTTATCAGTTAGTTTAACTATTTTATCCTATAAAAATTTTATATGCATATCAATAATGTTTGTGGACTGTAAGGCCTATGGAGAAAACCTTTTCCTCAAAGACTGGGTTACACATAAAATAACAACTTCCAACTATCCTAATTATGTAGCTGTGATTTTTTTTAAGTAAACGACTCCAAAAATAATACCAAATGATTTAAAAGTAAATTATAATAAATTTGAAGTGGTGATAAAATAAATGTAAGTAATGTAACTAATTATTTATTAGGTACTAGCTGATGCCCGGCATTTTTTATAAAGCCAACCAGAGGAATTCTTCTCTTCGCCCTTCAGGTGAGCTTGTTCGCTGCGCTCACTTGCCGTTGAGATTAGCTTGTTCGCTACGCTCACTAGCACCAATTCTATAATATCATCTGGTTTTTTGGTTTCTTATTACCGATTTTCCCTCAATACTTTAAAAGAGCTTCTCTAAATACTTTAAGTAAGAACAGTTGTTTATAAAATTAATAATAAAGAAATACTTTTCCTATATGTTATGTTTATAAACAACTCAGATAAAAAACTCTAAAAAACCCTGACCCAGCTACATTTTTATGATGGTCGGGCTCGGAAACCACTGGATCGTATGCAATGAAACTTGTTACATACATGGAAAACTTCATGGAGAAAGTTTATAAGCCTTTAGATTTTTTAAAGCCCTCAGAGCTTAGCCCCAGGACAATCAGAAACGTCCCCAAGTCAGGGTTTAAAACTCCCTTTTAGCAGTTGTCATGGAAACAATCAAACCAATTTTCAGGTTGGCATTGCAAAGCATGCCGAGTATCAGTTAGTTGTATAAAACATCGAGAAACAGCGTCTAAAATGTATCCCAAACCATTTTATCCATTTCATTAAATTTACAAACAATTATCTTCGTTGTGCAAATACAATCAATAGCCATCCTAACAATCAATAACAATCAACAAGTAAGTTGGAGATCCCAGTTCCGTCGCTGACACTATTCGAGGTGCCAATAATGAGATAGATTTCCCCCAACTTTGTTAACCGACACCTCCCCAGCAACCCGACACTTTGACAGGTTGTTTTTGCCAGTCGAAGGTCGGACTTGTGCAACCGCCGCCTGACCTGGATTGCAATAGCTTCACCTCCGGTCGAAGCTTATCACGTTTTATTGCGATGCGATGCACCTCTAAACCCAATAAACTTGATCAAAATTGCAATTTTTATTTACTCGCTCCAATTGGATTATATTTTTAAGAATGTCTACAATTTTCATTAGACTTATGATGGAACAATAATTAGATTTTTAAAGTTCCTTAAGTGTATTGAAAGTTAATCAAAGTTTTAAACGGTTTAAAATAAACTAGGACGTCTTTTAATTATTAACAACTTCATTATTACTGCTAAATCGAGTTTTAAAATGAATATTACATTACATCATTTTAGTAGAGTGCCTGGTGGGTCTTACGTTGTTCAGAAAAAATATTGATTTATGTTTTTTAATATTGCAGTTAAAAAATTGTATACAGTATAGGTTCCAAACGTTAATATGTCAGCCCTTTTTTTTTAATAATTATAATCTATTTTAATACAACTGAAGGTTTCAGATTTTTTTTTTATGATATCTCCATCAACAATTGATAATATTAGATTAGGTTCCGTTATGTTTTCAAACCCGTTTTTGTCCCAATATTGTAATTCTGAAATGATGAAGTACGAACAAAAATATTTATTTCAGCTTTTATATTATTGCATAATAATGTACAATACTAATTTTTATGATGGGCTACAGTTACAGCTTTTAAGTTAGAAGTTATACATCTAGCTCACTTTGATTGGAAGAAAATTGTGCAAATATTAAAATTTTGAATTGATTGGATATTTAACACAATTTTTTATTATTTTAAATGAATATAAATGTAAAATAGAAGTGGATTTTAACCATTGTACCATACTCGATAAACATTTTCTAATAAAATATTTTACAGTTAAATGTCATGCAGCTTTATTTTTTTAATAGTAAAAAAATTATTTTATTATTACCAAATAATTACAAATTACAATGTATGGAAAACTTGTTCATAAACGCTAAAAGTAATCAATTTAAAATTAAACTAACCAGTAAATGAATTTATCCAAGACTCGATGGCACTAGTATGTCACAGTCACAGAGCATTTTGGGTGGAACATTGCACGAACACTGGCACTAGGGCACTATCGAACAGTTCGGAGCACGGCAGGACACTGTCTACTGACACACTGGCCGGTCGCTGGTAGGCCTACTGACTACTGAGCCATCGCGGACAGAAGGACCACTTTTACTTTCAGCCGAGGTAACCTCCAGTCGTTCACTGGGTCACGGGAGGAGATGGCTCCTAGGAGGTTGGTCGTGGAAGGGAAATCGGGAGAAGACAGTGCAATTTTGAATACTGATGGAAGCTTAGTGGGTTCTTTGTAACAAACATTAAAAATAGATATATACTTATAGTTTTGGCTATTGTTGTTTTATATTTTAAGTATCAAAACCTTAAAACTTATAAAGAGATCCAGAAAAATATTTTTATTTTTTTTTATCTAATATCAAATTATTTTGTATAGTAACTGTGGAATTATTCAAATAGATTAGTTAGAACAATACTAATAGGTTTAAATGCTCATTTCCCAATTTTTATCGAATAGCCTAGTATTAAACTGTTTGAGTCATAATACACCGTGATTCCTTTAAAGGATTTAATTCCGTAAAAAAAATGTAGAATTAAATGTTCCAATTTTTCTAATACCTAATGAAAACAATTTCGACTTTTTAGAATTTTTAAATAATTGGCAAAGAAGAGATAAAACTATGGTTTCTCTTCCTTATACTCGGTTTTATAAAATGTTTACAATTGACTTAAATTGATTTAATTTGCGCGTATTGTCTGTAAATCTATATGAGTTACATTATTTTAAATCATAGAGAGAGATGGACACGTGTTGTATTTTATAAGTCAGTAGATTTTAAGTAAATCAATCCAAAATCTAAATCGCGCTTTTCCTAGGGTTAGTAACTCAACTCATTTTACTTATATGGACGACCTTAGCAATATGGTCAATTGTTATATGGGAACAGTACCTAATTGTAATAAGGAATATGGTAATATTTAACTATAATTATAAATTAGGCAATTTGTGTTATACTAGTGGTATTCAAACTTCGAATGGTTACAATTTCTCTTACAAGTTCTCAAAATGTATAAGACTACGTTAACTACATTCTCTATTAAAAGTATGATATAAATTAATCATGTTTATCTATAATAAGTATTTTCTCACTTTTTGTAATTATATTCTCTTTTTCTTAGCGGATTTTTCTATGAACAAAACCGCTCTATATTAAAGAAATCGAATAAAAAAATTATGATTTAAAAACAATTTCATAGTTTGGGACTTTTAGCATTTTTAACAAATTTAATCCCAAGATTTAGTTAATTGCCATACTACTTTTGATTTAAAGAGTTAAAAAAATAAAGTTTTAAATGTCAAAGCCCTCGTGGGAAGCGCCTTACGCCTGGACGTTGCACAACCAGTTATGGCAACAGGGTTCCCGCGTTGCTAGCGCTGTCTGATGGCGGTGGAGTTATATAGTTGTTAGGTATAATTAATATCCGTTACATGGAACCTCTCACGTCCTGCAGACTTTCGGAAACCGAGCCCCCAACAATATGCCGGTGGAGCACGGCACTGGCCCCATTGGTACGAGTTAAGAGTCATCTTCACCCCTGAGCCAGCAGCCCATTGTTGCGAAATCGGCAATGTTAATCATACGGTTTTTATGCTAAAACATTGTATTTTATTCCCCTGTTTCCGACGCCGTTTTTCAACCGATTTTCTTGAAACTTGGTAAATGTTTAGTTGAATAGTTATATTAGGCTTCTCACACCTCGAAATTTTGAAAATTACTCTCTCTAAAAGTAACTCTATTTTCCTTAGCAATATTTGTTAAATTTTCAAAATTTCGAGGTATGAGGGGCCTAATATAACTATTCAACTACAGACGAAACAGGGAACAAAATACCATGTTTTGCATTAAAAGCCGTATGGTTAACATTGCCGACTGCGCAACAATGGGCTACTGGCCCAGGGGTGAAGATGACTCTTAAGGTGAAGCCATGAAGTGATTTTTGTGCCAAACTACTTTTGTAGTTAGAAAAAAATAGTGTCTTGCATACCATCAAACATTTTGCAATTACATCCCGCTAAAGTAAAATACTGTACTATATAGGCTAGAGCAAATGAAAATGTCTTTTTTAAAGATTGTACAAATATTTTAATATTTTTATATTTTAAGTGCTCAAAAAGTACGAAGTAAGCATAAGTCTTGAAGCACAAGATGTCATACTTAACCATTACTTTACAAGTACAGTACTTTACAGTTAAATAACAACGAAATTACACCAGTTTTAATGTGAACAAGTGCTATTGTAGTTTTTCTCAAACCTTTTTTATACGTATGTTATAAATAATTATGCAAAAAAACTGTAAATACTGTAAAAATTCTATATATAAACTATAATACAAAAATGGTAAAATGAAAAACAAACAGGTAAGCTATGTTAATTAAAGAGTAAGTGCTCACTAATTCAACAATTAGGAGTATTAAGTTTGCTAACAACAACGGCAAAAGATTCTCTAAGTATAATTGGTTTTCAATGGAGAGCCGTTTTGTTTTGGCTATCCACTATAATGAAAATCAGCTTTCCGCTAAGTGTTCTCTTTAAGGCATTGAACGAGTCCTTTAAGTAGGCCTATTAATAGGATAACTGATTGAAATGTATTATTAAAAAGAGGAGGATGTAGTTGAGGAATTTGATAGTTTACAAAATCTAAATCTAAATCACGACGTAAGAAAAACGATGATACAAAATATTGTACGGGATGAGTAAAGAAATGTCTACTAACATACTCACATTATTGTGTAATAGACAGTAAATAATGATTTGTGGTCTCACAGAGCACCCTTGGGTTAAACGCTTCCACAACAAACACACCTGCTGATGTATCCTATACAGGGTGTCCCGGAACTCTCTGGAACCCTTTTGTATATTTGTTCCTTGCATCGAGACAAGAAAAAAACATCATACAAATAGGGGTCTAAAATCCATCGTTTAGCCGCTAATCGCCATTTTGTTTTTTTCACGTAACAATTTTTATTTCCGTAACGGATGGTTGTATTCAGATCATATTTGGTATGAATCTTTATCATACTAATGTATATTTTCAGGGAAAAAATTAATTTTTTCCACTGTGTATTTTCAAAATGGCGGCCATTTTTAATCCTGTATATTAGATTGTTGTGTTACTTATATTTTGATAGAAGCAATAAAACCAGAACAACAGATTTACAAGTTACAGTGGAGATAAATAGTTTTTACACTAACGTAGAATAGTTCGACAATCACAGTTTTTAGTTAAGTCTAACCATTTACATTACATTTACGCTTATATGAAACTGACTAACATAAAGCTACTTAACAACCACTTTATAGGCTAATGTAAATTACAAAACATGATTTCATCTTTAGCTAATATTATTTTAGGATATTTAATAAACAATGCATTTGAATGTACCAAAAAATGTCAAACCTTTCATAACAAAATTTAATCTTTTCATCCATTACTAAAATCTAATTAAATAAAAAAATTTTATAATTGTAATTTATTTACAATTTGCTGTGTCAATTTAGTAAAAAAAGAATAATTGTGGTTGATACTGTTGTTGAAATAAACCGACCTCCTCCCTCAACTGAAGAAACAAATCCGTGATGGGACCAGGATGGACGTATCGCAACGCCGTCGTCAGGGAAGTTAACACATCGGGATCTAGGTCACGTGACGACCGCCATGTCTACATCAGCCGGCCAATGTGCTCATTGTGTTGCGAGCGATTCCAGGGAATCACGGATCGCGTCACAAACATGGCGGATGGAGACGTGAGATAAGTGTCACTGTACTCTACGGGGGATTTTCTGTAAATTACAGGAAACCGTTATAAGGTATGCTAAAGTATCCATTGTAAGTTATAAAAAAATTCTAATATTGGATCTGAAAAATATTTTTTATTTAATTTTAAATACTCTTTTTGTAAAACATCATAGCAAATGAGCGATTGAGCGCACCACTTATGACCTCGTCGCGGTCAGCAATATATGTAGTAAAAATAATAATGGTGATTTATCGTATTGAAAAGCGGAGCTAAAGTATTGGTAATGCTTCAGGAAAAAGGGAATGAACTTCTAATTATATTAAATTCAAGTAGCGTACTTAAATGGTTGGTGAAAAAGGTAATTTTTCACCTGGAAAATTCGATATTCAACTGTAATAATACCTTTTTTTTATTTTGTTATAGGCCTACATGTTGTAAGATAAAATTAATGAATTTGTCTGCAAGTAACTTCGTATTTTTAAGTATACTACTTTAGCGGTGGAATCAAATTGTAAAGCAAAATCCTCCGTTTGAATCCGTGCGAGTACTTGTGCGAGTTAAGTACTGTAATGTACAAATTATGTTTATATTTCCTATTTATGTTCTACATGTTAAGTTATGTTTAATCACAGTTTTCAAAGCCGAGTTAATACATAGTGCTAGAGACGCAATTTCATTAAAACTGATTGCGATGCTTGTCGATGAAGCGAAGAGGAAAATTAAAACAGTGCTCATTCCGAGGAAAATAAGATTACCAAGCGTCGCACCGGCTTCCAACACAACACAAACACTGCCCGGAGAGTAAACGTTCCGGGGACTTGTGTATGTTCATTAGCAGCATCACAGTGTCATGCATCTGATAGCTATAATCACATAAAGGATTGCATCAACATGCTATTCAACTTGTTAAATGTATGTTCAATGATTCAATAACACGTGATGCCGAAAAACAAAAATTAATATAAGAGTTATCAAAATTATTATTTAACTTATTTCTACAAAACATTTTTGCTGGTTCCATCTCTACCACCTCTACTAATCATAAAAATACTAATAATATATTTTTTAAATTATGTTTATATTACCCAGCTTTTTATACTAAGAGATTTATCTAAATCATATGTAAGCCAGAACTAACATAAAAAGGGAGAAAAATTGATAAATCATTCCAGAACACTCCATGTAATAATACAAAAACAAGATTAATATAATTTTGTAATATTTGTTTAAAAATAGTATATTCATATTGTATAAAAAATAGAATAGAGGAAATGACCTTTTAAACGTTATACCTTTAGAAAGCAGGCCATAGCATTTCGACTTTGCATGAGCATTAAATGTTTTGTAGTAAGACTTATAAAGGTTTTTTACTGTGTAATCGTATGTAATCTGAGTAATCATTTTACTACACAAGAAAATGTTTTCTACCACAATGTTATACAAAGATTAACATGACTCTTTTATTTATTTTGTTGGCATAATCTAAGTCTTTCCAAATACAGTACTTGCAATTTTTTAACACAGTGTTAAGGTTTGGTCTTAAGACTTTTTTCTACCATTGCTTAATAATACAGCAGAAAAATTTTAAACTGTTCAAAACAATCTTAAGGTGTATGTTATAAAAATATCATCATTTTTAACACTCATGATATTTCCTAACTAAAATAATTGTTCTTACAAGTAAATACTTCAACCTGAGTGATGACTGATTGTATGGTCCAATGATATTATGCATGAAAGTTAAAATCACAGAAATTTTCTCGAATTTACTCACCTACTCACCTGCCTGAACCTTAAAAGTCAGTGTAGCAGCATACGGTGTTATGGCTCCGTAGAATGTGTCACAACTGCCAACGTTAATTTTTGTAGACAGTAAATAAAAATTCCAAAATTGTACTGCTACTCTCAACAAAGTAGATTATTAAATACTCTCCTTGCTAAAATAAATGTACAGAAACTCAAGCATATTTCGGTTCTAGAGATTATATTTTTCCACTTAATTTCCTAATAATTCGTTAATTCTATCTTGAGAAAACGTATATTTATAAATTTGTGAAGTTAAGTTTTTCTGGCAGGCTACTACCTTACAAATAAGAACAAATAACTTATATTAATTTATTTGAAGGAATAATCAGTAAAGGGTTAAGAAGCACTACGACTGTATGTATCTTCACTAGAGCACCAAGTCTAGTTTTACACCAAAACTGATAAAGAGTTGGTTATATTTTATTCAGTTTATAGGTGATGGCTTGTGGATGCGATATTCCCTGGTGGGTATTAACGTCCGCACTAGTGAATACTAGTTCATCCATAAGACTATCCTCTTAATTAGACCAATTCGTATATATGAGGTTAAAATTGTGGTTCGGACCCCACGTTAAACTGTAGGTCCCTAGATACCATTGGCTGTTGGGCTATTAATTAACAGCCTGAGGAGAATGTCGGCCTTAGTCAGTAACAAGACTACAAGATCGCGCCACAATCATCCTACACCCATCTCTCGTTCATATTCAGGTTAAAATACCCACTGTGTGAGGTCCCTGTCTCAAAATAGTGTTTTAGTGATATATTTTCTTCTGTTCAGATTTCCTTTTCAATCAAGCGTTGCCAGCTTGACTAGGGGTGCACCGTGCACCTCCTGGATTCCGGTGCGCAATTCCAGTCCCCCTCGCCGGCCCACGGTGCGGACATCGTGTGAGGTTGTGCGCGGGTGGGGGAGTGTAGGATGACGCTGGCCGGCGACACGAACGCGTGGTGTAAGTGAAAGCGGAAGCCGCCAACTCTGTTCACCATTGTGTAACAACCATCGGCCAAGGCCCGCCGCTACAGCCGCTTGCACAAGTCTTTGTTTTCCTCCGTTGCATCTATTCTTGTTGTCTAAGTGATCTGTGGAAAAGCTAGGTGTAACCGGTTCACCGAAATGTTGCCGGTTACGTTTAGGGAAACCGGTGATGCCATGGAAAAGCCCAAAGTAATGAAGTGCTGATCTAGGTGGTGCAAATACTGATCGTTGGCAATTTGATACTTTATTTAAGTCACTGATGCAATGCGATGCGTGTTTTAAAGCGAATATGACATAGGTTAATTGTGAATGTAAATGATAAGATGAGGTAAATCATGGTCAATAAAAAACACAATCTTATTCATTTATCAGGATCATGAATTACCCCAATGAACAAAAGCACCTAGGTCCAGTTTAAAGCCTAAAAAATTTACTAACCTTTTTCAGGATCAAACTGGCTACCTTTGAACTCCAAAGAAGCTACATAAAAAAAAACTCTGCTATCAACCCAATATGTTTAATTGGATTTGCTCAAGCCGTCCATACAATTTTAAGTCATTTAATCATTTAAGTAATTTAAGCTGTAAATCTGTAAACTGATATAACATCACAGTAATGGTGTCTTAGGAGGCTGCATATGACGGTATTGTAAACTGATATGGCACCACAGAGATTATGTTGCAGGGACCAAAAGATTCTCTTCACTTTATCCCCTCATGAAAAATAATTTAAATTAATAAAAAATAATTAAATAAAAAATAATAAAAAATAAAAAATAATTTAATTATGCGATTTTAATAGTTTTAAATAGGATGTGATTGTGGAATTAATTTGCCTTTTATCAAACTTGTATACTCAGTTATATATTTTTATAGTGTGTAACTAACAACTTAACAGATATATAGACCGGTTTATTTGGATTTAACGCTTTATTATATAACTAATTTGTTTCTTTAAATACAATTTAATTTGACAATTGTAACATTTCGTGAAACAAAATCTACTATTTGTAAGTGCTAATTTTTGAGATTTTGTTAGTATTATAAACACACCTAATTTTTGTTCAAAGTCTATGTAATGTTTGTGACGAGAAAAATATTGGGCTGTTGATTGAAATGCCAGAGCTTAAAAGAATTACACCCGTTGATTAAGAAAGACTAGGTGAGCCCTTTCCACTGGTCGAAATTCGACCAATAACTCAGTTCATCTCAAGGATATTAAATGTAAAATGTCCATAACTGTACTATCTGGGTTTATTGATTTGCTAGCATTTGTTGTCATCTGTCTAATGATTTAATGAATTATCCTTCTCCCCATACGATGTAATATAGAAACTTTGAAAGCCTGTATTGCGTAGCCCTATGGACTGATGTGAATTATGACGTGGTTCCCCCTCATCTACAGGACGATACCTTTCTAACGGTATGCACGGATTTCTCCTACGATGCACCCGAGCTGAGAAAAGGGAGGAAAAGAAACATGCTTGCCTATTAATATATGGATTACACCTTACACTTGATCAAGAAATTGATCTAATTAAATGATAGAAAAGATAGCGATTAGACAAGCATGACAAGGGGCGGATGAGAAGAAATCGGTACAAGGCGATGATCGACTTCCCTACACTGACAATTACAACCATCTGAACTCGATAATCATGTGTTCAGATAAAAGTACAGCACACTGGGTCTCAGTAAAACCTAATTTTAAATTAACCTTACTATAGTTGATGTAGCGCTAGTTCTATCACCTCGTTTTCAGAAACCATTCTAAAATCAGAGTAAATACAATTAGCTCGAAGTGGTGGCCGCCATGTCGGAGATCATCATGTTCACCCGGAGGAATCCCCACCGTGAGACATACCTATGACTGTCGGGGACGTCTAGGCTAGATGAAGACTGCCGCGAAATATCTGGGAGTTATGATTGACTTTCGCCTTCGATGGTGGAGGCATATCCAAATAGTCTGAGACAAAACGCTGAGGGTACTTGACTCTCGGCACAGGGAATGGGAAATGTTGAAAGACCGATGTAGATTAAAAGACGACTTCTAAAATCTACGGAAAATGGCACTCTTCTGTATAGTGCAGAAGACTGGGTGAGTGCCCATGGGATCAAAGGGTACAGCAATAGACTCCTAGACGTCTGATACGATACCCTCAGTGTCGTCACTGAATATCACACTGTATCTATCGGCAGTCATGGTCGTTGCTGGTCGATTCCCCTCGATTGATGTTGAGATGCAGAACATCTTTTGACCTGCTTTAGAAGTAGGCTTGAAAGAAACAGCGAAGTCGTAAGAAAAGAAATTAAGCAATCTTGGCACCAAATATATGGGAAGACTTCGAAGGAGGTTGGAGAAGTTTGAGTTGATCCGCGACCTCAGCGAGTGGATAGGGGAAATTAATTCTTTTGGGGGTTAAGGCTACTTCAAAAAGTACCTTCACCGGATTGGAAAGATGGGATCACCCCAGTGCGGGTACTGCGAGGGAGGAGAAGCTAAGCATCGCTCCTTCGAGGGCAGTTGTTTTGTCAACGTTAAAATTGCTCATCTCAGTTATGGAAGCTGGCACCCCTGACACCGGAGGGGATGTGATGCTGCGAAGCGAAGTTGCGTGACACCGTGGCAAACACGCGTCATCAGCGTCCAAAAGGTTCTTCGTTTGAAGTGAACCTTCGGGGATGATTGGGTGATCTCTAGGCTTCCGGCTTGAGGTTGATGACCTATCAGGGCTCAGACACCCGACCCGGCTATTAAGTTATCTGGATGGGTTCCGACCTGGATCTCCGTGGCCGGTAGGGAGGTTAGGGTGTTTTCCTTGTATTTGAACACATGTATCCTCAACAACGTTCGTAAATGCATAAGTAAAAGAATATAATAAGCCTAATTAACATAATGTCCTGTTTCGTTAACTGTTTACACAACATTTTAATTACCTGTAGAGCTGGGGGGTTTGGAAGTATAAACAAATGGTTGCCATGCCAACCGTGGCTGGCCTTGACCCTGTTGTTGACTACGACGATTACAGCGACAATGGGCGACGCTGTGGCAGTCACGCTGTGCTCATCCTGGCGAGACCTGCCGGAAAAAACAAACCAGCAAAACAACCGATCCGCGAATAGTGGAAGCAAAACACAACGGTTTGACAAATTTGGAACCGTTTGTTAATTGACATAGGGTTGAATTGGTTTTTATGTGTGAAACTTATGGAAAAAATTGTGTGTCTAGCTGTATTCTACTCACAGTATTTAGATTATTGGACAGTAGTAGTTTAGAGTGGATAATGTTTCATAAGAGGTTTATCCATTACAGGACGAAGTTCATAACACCGTAAATAATAATTTTATTGACACTTATATTTACAATCTTCATGGCATCATATCAGGGTTTGTAAAACAACAATATTTCTCAGCGTTGTAAAATTCTTCAAAATATATTGAAGTCGACGTAACTTTAATTATCTAATTGGCATTTTGATGAGCAAATGCTATTAAGAAACTGAGTCATCTTCACCTCTGGGCTAGTTGCGCAGTAGGCTATGTTAGCCATACACCTTATTTTGCAAAACATGGTATTTTATTCCCGTGTTTTAGACACCATTTTTCAAAAAATTTTCTTTAAAATTGGCAATCGTTTAGTTGAATAGTCATATTAGGTCCCTCATACCTTAAAATTTTGAAAATGTGAAATAATTTACTAACTCTAAGTGATGTCGCAAAGTAACTAATGTTTTCTTTGTTTTTAAGATTTTTTATATTAATACCATTTATTTGTACTAATATTATATCAGGTACAAGGGTCATAGATCTAACCTTAGTCTACAAGAAAACATATTTTATCAGTAACTATCCAAAAACACCGTCCGAACAGGAGAAATGCGGCGATATATTTCCATGATTTTACAAGGGTGAAGATGACTTTTAACTGTGAAAAGTTGAAAAGGGATTAACTCCCTAGACATAATGAAGAGCCATAAAAAATCAACATTAAAGAAGATTCAATTGGGAATACATATGAAGTAAACTACTAAATTCTTAATAAATGTTAAGGTTGGATTTTTTTGACACCGCGAGCCGATTTCAATTAAAACACTATAAAACCACGAGAGTAGATTATCAGTTATCAGATCAGTAGTATAAAGTAGATCAGTTAAGTAGAGCAGAGAGCCCCCTCCTTAAAACAATGTGAGTAATGTCTGGTTACAATAGAAAATGTGAATTTGTTTATACTTTGAATAATGTTATCTAAATTACGTGGGTGTGATATTATAATGTTATACTGGACAATTTTCTATACTGGGGGAAAAGAAAATACGTATACTCCGGTCACAAAAGACCTGCGTTAAATTATAGTGATATATCAATAAATAAACGAGATTCGGGGTACTGTTGATTTCCCTTTAAAATAACATGGGGATCATATTATTGTATTTTCTCCGTAATAAGTTAAGCCAAGTTACAAATTAGTGTTACCAAATTGTTTGTTTTCCAATCTCTTTGAATGGTTTCAGTTAAAATTGTTAACTTTTAAAAATTGAGGTAAGAGTGTGCCAAGAATTAATTTGTTTTCGATCCTTTTGAAAAATCATAAATATCTTTAATACGATTATACTGGATCACAAACTCATGAAAACGGATTTGGTCCTACATCTTCTTAGGGTATGTCATTAAAATCAGAAGTCTCTTTCAAAAGTTATTAGTACTATACGGACATATGCATACATGTTGCATATAAGCTGTAAATACATTTTAATATTGTTATACGATTTAACTGCAAAATTTGATCACCTGCCATTTCGGGCTCGGTTGTAATTTTTAGGGGCGGTTTGCGCCTTTGTATTATACTTAACAAGACCTCTAATTTGATGTACATATCAACCTGTGCTCACATTGAGGATTTTCTTCTGACTCCTGGTGGGCCATTCCCCACAGGACTAAAATGTTAAACGTCTCAAAATGTAGCATTGGTGACCCAACTAAAAATAATATAAGTTTCATGTGTCCAAATAATTCTATACATAACTTAAGAAGGGTGGGGTGCTTTATTAGTCACCCAATCCATTAACATTGTAGATATATAACAGTTTTTAAATGGTGTTTTTTCACCAATTTCCCTTGATCCGATTTTGGTTAACTTTTTTCCACTTTAACTACTTGTCACTTGACCCATCAACGACAAAAATTTTGGGAGTACAAATCGTCCGAGGTCCGGCCCTATTTTATCGTATATTTCCCTGACTAAAGACAAAACACAAGAGATTGATAAGTTTGACGTTTTATTTATGAAGATAAATTCACATATTGGCATTTGTAATAAAAAAAAAAAAAATAATAATAATAAACAACAGGGACTTAACATTTGCGATGAACTTCAAAATGGCGAAAGAAGTTGTTCACTGGAGTGTAGAATTTTAAAGAAATCAAGGAGGTTGCAGCACTGGCACATAGAGATTTTTCGTCGAAGATAAGGTTGAGGCTGTTCTAGGGTTTGAGTCATCGCAGGTTAAGAGTCCTGGCAGGTTACAAGTCGTGGCAGGTTACAGGACGTCGTTGGTTGAGGCGTTGATCTGATGTCACATTCCGGGCTGGTACAAAGTTCTTGTGTAAATTCTGCTTCTAATTTAGATATTTGGCCAATGTTGATGTGGCTTCAGGAAGTAAACTTTCAATTTTGTACCGTCCAATACTTAACTTTTTAATTTATCGACATTATAACTTATCTACTTGCAGTGTATACATGAAATTTACTAGTAAAATCCGCAAACAATTTCGAATTTGAGCAAATGTTAACGATAATTTTATACTGATAATTTTGGTTGTTGTTTCTAGGATGATAAACAACAATGGATTGGACTTTATTTATTAAGTCTATAATTTACCATAGCTGATTTGATATATTTATTGTTTTTCTTTCAACGCACACCTTTATGAAAAGTCTTTTCCATATCAGTTCTTTTTTACGTTTATAATATTTTGTTGTTTTGTAGATTTTCGATTACCTTAATTAATTTAAAATAAATAATTAGTTGAGGAATGAATGCTTTAAGTATAGAATTTAAGTAATATCTTGGTACCAGTGCCTCAAGTACCATTGGTTTTTGTCTTGGAAGTTAGTGATTACAGACAAATCTGCTCAATTGTCTATACAGAATTTAGGCATTCCTCGTCATGAATGAATGGTGAGTCAATTCTGCACAGTTCGATCCCGTCGCCTTAGAGGTCGGGTTGAGATGTTTATATATTTTTTTTTATATGTAACAAACAGGGATGAATACATTTCCATGCACGACTACCAAAATTGAAATGACAAAAATAAAGATGTATATAAATAAACCATCTCGAATTATATTTCTTTATTATTATTATTATTTTTTTGCTTGAGATATTAAAATGAATCCGCTCGGTATACACATATTATATGAAAATGCAAGAATAGTATTTTTGGCTTCTGGGTAAAATGGTCCCGGGCTTAGGTCTTACCATTTCTACAACCGTAATAGCGTATTTATTCCCTGTAGGGAAATTCGCTAAAACTTGGGGTATTAAAAAATGTCCAACAATTAAAGAAATTGAAAGAAGTTTCAGTGAATAAGAAAAACATTCAAAAATAGTGAAAAGTGTAAACAGCGAAAGAAATTCGAATCTTTCAGTGTTTGCTTACACAGACACAATACAGAATTGTACACGATTGTCGCTTTTCTTGAGCTATATCTTTGAATTTACTAGACCACTTTAAACTCCTTCTTACTACCACGTTACCACTAACTATGCTAACTACCACTGTTACCATTCTATGACATATAACTAACATGTGAGACTTTGGTTACACGTTGGTTTACTAGAATCATATTAGTTAAATGTACAGACCAACTACCACTAATATTAGAAGATTCATAAATATTTATCTAAATTTTGTTTGTAATTTTATGAAAACGTTTAAATTATATATACAATTTTCATCTCCCCAAAAACCAAAAAAATATAATTCACAAAGTTTTATATTATTGTATTGTGTGTGTCAGTCGGAGGTTAGTTTTTTATGTATGGTAAAATGGATTTTATTGGCTGTTTTAACAGTAAAAAATATTGGTCTCTTTTTCTTACAAATAGAGCCTAAAAAGTTTTTTAAGTTCTTTAAAATGTATAATTTGAATTATACCTCAGTCGATCTCCTTTTTTTTTACTAAGCTAACTACCGTACCAAAACTCTTAAGATGGAAATCTCCAAGAATTAATAGCATTTTTGTATTTTTATAAGGAGAGTCTTTAAATAAAAAGTTATTTTTAATGTAGTGTGCAAACAAGTAATTTCGCTAGATAACAAAGAGCTGGAATGTCCTGATTGTCCGAGCTCCTGCAAGTGAAACGATGCTTTGTGCTGTGTCTCCACGTGTCAATAAAGTTTTCAAGCGTATTGAAGGGGCAAATTGTTCAATACATTGTAACTTCAGGTTATAACAACCTTCACATACTGTTGAAGCAATTACTATAACTAATTCTACAATAGTTTTGTCATACAAAACAAATCAAACTATTGTCGTCCTTAAAGTATAACCGAAAATCAGTGAGGACTCCTCTGTTATTGTATTAATTTAAAATAAATTAATTGCCTTATTTTATACCCTTTTACCTTTCTATTCAACATACATGGTGAATATTATCTTCATACTATTAATCTATATATATTTTTAATAATTACTGTGTGATGAAAAATACCTTTCATAATTCGGGTCAACAATGTGATGCCGTGCTCGACCAAGATTCTGCCTCCACGATTTCCATGGACCGACGGTAGAGTGCGTTATTCCAAGAGTTCTTAATAATGAGTTATTGGTGAGAGACTTTATCAGGTTTTGATTTTTAAATTTGTTAACATTTTTATGTCGAGTGGGCCCCAACCCTTTAAATAAATTTCATTTAATTTTCAGTTACATTTTGCGATTATTTTGCGGGATGCATTCTTCGTAATTATTAAAAAAAAAAGCCT
Organism: Neoaliturus tenellus; assembly: GCA_030545055.2. Taxonomy (NCBI): domain Eukaryota; kingdom Metazoa; phylum Arthropoda; class Insecta; order Hemiptera; family Cicadellidae; genus Neoaliturus; species Neoaliturus tenellus. The sequence goes on along the minus strand of CM061533.1, from coordinate 254,752,282 downwards.
TTCAAAAGGTTTAAAGTTGTACAAAAAGATTTTTATTTTCAGTTAGTAAAAAACTATACTTTTCACATAAGATATTCCTAAAAAATCATAGTATCCGTCTTTATGAACTTTTTTGTAATTTACAGCTATAAACCATTTTATGGTCACAATTATGCGTTATTGAGTTTTTTCTTCTTTTTCTCCTCCTTTTTAACGTTGATTTTAAGGGAAATATACTGACTCAGGATTGACTCCAACCTTGTAGCGTGATAACTGGCTTAAGAGTCATCTTCACCCCTGGGCCAGTAGCCCATTGTTGCGCAGTCGGCAATGTTAACTAACCATACTTTTAATGCAAAACATGGTATTTTATTCCCCTGTTTCGGACGCCGTTTTTCAACCGATTTTCTTCAAACTTGGTAAGTGTTTAGTTGAACAGTTATATTAGGCCCCTCATACCTCGAAATTTTGAAAATTTAACAAATATTACTGAACAAAATCGAGTTACTTTGTAACGTCACAGAGAGTAACATTTGTTAAATTTTCAAAATTTCTAGGTATGAGGAGCTTAATATAACTATTCAACTAAACACTTACCAAGTTTAAAATACCATGTTTTGCATTAAAAGCCGTCAGTGGCGGCTCCAGAGCCGATTTTCGGGGGGGGGGGGGGCCATTGCCTATCATGATGGGGGGGGGGGGGGGTGGCCGTGGAAAGGGTGAAGGGGGAAGGGATGGAAAAGGTGACGGTGGGGAGTATAGGCCGAAATTGCTGATCACTGATGGTATTATTAATAGTAGGCCTATTATTTTCCTAGATGAAAGGGATATGGGGGATTATAGCCTAGTTTGAAACGATTTGCAAAAAAAAAAACTCTATTTTAGCTATCTCATTGAAACATAACGTCAGTAAAAGAAGAGGAAAATTTATAGAAATACTGCTAATCTCTCTGAATTTTTCTAAACTTTCACTGTTTGTATAAAGATTTACTAAAATCCCGTCTAACAATTTGTTAATTTCAAGGTTTGAGTGATTATGTGTCTTCATAAATACACAATTTGTTTTTAAGGGAATTTTCTTAATGTACATAAAATGGGGTATTTTTATTCCGTTTTCAGTATTTGGACAATCTGGTGGGTTGCAGCTGAAACCAAGTACGCATCACGAAAATTTCTGCAGTTAGTCTGAGTTATAATGTTGAGACTCTTGATTTTATATTATAGCCATAGCCTATGCTTTTCTTAAGCATTAGAGCTTAACACTAAACAGACTTATTTAAAAGTAAAGTAAATAGTTAATGTATTAGAGTCTTTTTGTGTTTTATTAAAAAACAGCTTCAATAAATCAGATATCGATGTTAATTTGTTAAATGCTCTTAGCGGTAAGAGACAAATCCCATGGGTCATAATGTTGTCATGACTATCGCAAATTAACTCTTTGACTTGAACTCCTTTCCCCTATCAGGAGTTATTTTCATAAAAAGAAGGCTATGACTGTACTCAAAAATCTCGACCAGACGATGACTTTTACAATTATCCATAATACCACCAATAAAAATACTGTCCTTCTCGTCGTTTTGTCCGTGTCGTCTGCCGTGTGCAGCGTAAAATCGTACCGTATACGAGCAGTGTCTAAATGGTTATGTATTTTCCACGATCTTGAAATATAGCGGGTATTTTTTGTTTAAACTTTGCGTTTAATAGTGTTTTGACCTAAAATAAGTTTAGAAATAGCCTCAACCCCAGGAAAAATCAAATGCTGTCTACAATTAAGTATTAAAAATGTAATTTTTAACATTTGTTTTACTGTTCGCCATTTTTGTAACGGAATTACAATGAAAGGTAAACAAATATAAAAGAATACTAGTACTTTCAAGCATTATTATTGAAACATCTGTTAAAATTAACTTTGAAGAGGTTTAGTTGATTGTTGGTGTAGGGCCTAATCGTAATAGCCTGATGGCTATAACAATAAGAGTATCTTAAAACCAATAACAAGCAAGGTTCGAACACTGAATTTAACGGTTTTTCAATAAATTTACTAGCAAAAACTTCTTGAGGGGGAGGGGGCCATGCCTCAATGCCCCCCCCCCCCCTCCCGAAGCCACTGTCAACAATCCCGATCAGCTGATGACATTAGTACGCAACGTCGCAATGTCACAGTCTTCTCGTCCCTCATCCCGTTGTCCGTGTCGTCTGCTGCGCGCGTACGCAAACTCTGAATTTAAGCACCTCCAAAACTTCCCCAAAATGTAATAATGTTGTTTTTAATCTCAATTAATACCAATTGATACAAATTAAAGCTAAATACACCTAAACAATATGAAACTTTCATAATAATTAGATAATTTTTGTAACTAAAATATAATGTATTATTTTTAAGCCCCCAAAAAATGACTGTCAAAAAATTCTCGGGGGGGGGGCATGGCCCCCATGGCCCCCCCCCTGAAGCCGCCACTGAAAGCCGTATGGTTAACATGGCCGACTGCGCAACAATGGGCTACTGGCACAGGGGTTAAGATGACTATTAACTTACTTTAATTTTAGCTCTGTGTAATTTCTAAACGAGTTCTTAAAAAATAATAATAATAAATAAAGACACTTTATCTCATAATTACGTCTAATAAGTTCAAAATTTCAATGCGAGAATTTTACATTCAACTGCTCTGCACTATCATTGCACTTAAGCAACGCATTTCCGTCAATGCAACTATTAAATCCCTCCATTAAGACTCAATCTGTGTTTCCATTAGTCCATCCCATCACTTCAGGGTATCAATAGAAACAGTGTAATGTATACGTAAACAAGGAATTAGGAGGGATAGAATGATAATAGCCCTGCGAGTGCATCAGCTGAAATGAATTGGCTGTCACGCCGAAACACTCGTCACCGGGCAACAATGCAGATCTACGTGGAACGAGGGTTTGATGTTGCGCGTTGTTAGGTAAGGATAGGATGATTGTGTGTATTAATCATCCAATGATGAAATGGATTCATTTGAGTTTGAGGATTCCAATTGTAACACATAAGTTTTGTGCAATATTACAAACTGTACGGAATAATAATCATTTTCTCAATTGATAAAAACAAATTAGTTTGATTTATGAAATAATTGTAAAAGATACGTAGGATGCTAGCTGAAAAAATACTCAAAACTAAATTTGTATATAAAAAACTGCTACAATAATTAACAATTTGTATATCTCTGTAAAAACGTTAGTGTTTTCGCTGAAACCTAAAAACAAAATACCGTATCCAACGCCATGGATAAATCGAGATTTGAAACTCTTAATGAAAATTTCACATTTAATCGCATTACAGATACAATCGATGGTTAATTCCAAGTTGAAGATGGTTATGATGGTGTATCCAATTTGAAATATACATAATCAATATTATTGTGTTATATGCCTATAGCATGGTAACACAAAAGGAAAGCTTATAAAACACAAATCCCAAACCTTTTTATAGAGATATATACAAGAAAAAAGAATTATAACAAACTCAAAAGAAAAATGATACCTAAAAAAATTATTTTTTGATGGTTTATTTGTAAGAAGTATGGTTGTTTTATCATAAACTATTCTATATTAAAAATCTGCAAAATACTGATTTAGTTATCAAACAGTATAAAGAGTCAGTTCGTTGTGTGGAAACTTAAGTGCTAACTACATTTAAAATCACCTCAAAACTTAATTTACTAAATAATCAGAAAATATCAATAAGTATAGTATAGTTTTGTTATGATTTTTATAAACATATACGATTAGTATACTGTATGTATATAAGTTTAAGCTAAGATCATAGTCAAGTGTAATCAGTGTTTTAACTTTATGTAATGTCAGTATTTTAAGAGCCCCTTATTTCTATAAGTCAGGTTAAACCTAAAGGCATGCTTAAATACAAATTTATTATATATTTAAAATTAAATTAAACATATATTTATTTTAGAACATGTTTAGAGGAAGTCACCATCAATAGCTTCGCTGTTTGAGTCTACATAAGCCCTAGTTATTTTTAGTTTTATACTTAACGCTGACCTGGAGTATTGTAAAATCTGAAAGCCGGGATCTGGGATTAAGCTTGGCAATAGCATCTACATCACCTCCGTCGAGCCTGAAGTTGTCAAAAATGTCACTGGCAGACTGGAGTGTACTCACAGGGCATGTAGCTATGGAATTTCATTAGGTAGTTTAGTATAAATTCAATCCACTGTTCCGTGTCCAAGACTCATTTCCTTAACTTCTACAGGAAACTAACCTTTTATCTATCAACTAGCTGGCTTGCCCGTGCTTCGTAACGTTACTCAAATTGCAATGCAAAACCTCGAACTATTTTGCCTCACAGGTGAGCTCGTTCGCTACACTCACTCACCAAAATTTTGTGATATAATTAAGTTTTTTATTACCAGTCTTCCTATAATTTTTTTTATTATAACAATTCAGGTGAGCTCGTTTGCTTCGCTCACTTACCTCAAGTTTATAATACTCTATAGTTTTTATTAGGTACCAATCTTACAACAATACTTTAAAAGAGATCAGCTGTTTATAAATTGGTATTCCTAAATGTAATTATGTGTTAATCACTAAAATGTTGCTTCTATAGGAATAATATGAATAACTTCTTGATTAGCATTATACGTGCTGGTACTGATATTCTGGTTGAAATAATAAAACGTCTTCCAACACTACTCGATATATTCACACTTATACTGTAATTGTTTACAAGACGGTAAAAATATATAAAAGATCTTATAATGGCGATCGATTTCGACCAGTCCACACCGGTCATCATCAGGCCCAACCCGAAGAGTCTCGGATATCATTATACTGTAGCCACTTTAATAGTTTTTTAATCTGGTCAGGATTTAAAATTTTTTTTAACCAAGTACCTTCTGACATTCCTTGTCGCTGTTTTCTGTGCTGCGACGCGTTTCATCACCACTGTGACATCTTCAGGTATCTGCGCACTAGCGTTTCGTCATAAAGTTTATATCCTAAAGGTTAACATCCTTTTATTTTTCTGGGATTTTCATGTCAAGAGCTTTCAATCAAGTATATGGTTGTAGGGGTTTTGACTTCTGGGAATGCCTAAATAATTTGTGTTACATTCGACATTCAAAACCGAACTTCCAACTTTGAACCATTTTACTCACTATTCCCGTTGTTTCCTTGGTAAACACCCACACTTTACCCTAGTTTCCTTGGTTACCAGCTTTAGGTAGTCTGATTGGTCACAATAAGCTTAAAAAATTACAGATTTTACTTAAAACATGTGATTATTTATTGTTTGTTTTCATAATCTCTTTTATTTGATGGTCTGTGAGCAGGCTATTTAGTTGGTTACCATAGAAACGTTGAAGTGGTGTGGTTAATGGTAAATCGCTGGTTTAAAAGTGTAAACAAATAAGACCTGGTTACCAAGGAGACAGCGGGAATCGTGAGTAAAATGGCGCCAATAAAAAGGGGGCAATGTTCCATAACTTTGTAGCTCTCTATATCTAATTAAACCTCGTTGCTCCAGATCAACTGAATTTTTGGTAAAATTTCGATCAGGAGGCGATCACTAGTAAGGGTAAATATAAAGGTGAAAAATTAGACACATATAAATATCTATTTTACACGGTAATAGCCACAATTATATGCTTCTCACGTTATACCTACGAGACTATAGACATTTAAACGTTTAAAGTGTAAATGAACACAATCACTAATATCGCATCCTGAGCCTCAGTTATGGTGTAATAATCGAAATGCACGAGTCACCTCCGACGTTCCGACTGTGTGGGACAATATTGGAGCTGGAGATTGGAACCGTAATGAATTATCTGTGAGATTTGCCATTGAAGGCGATGTGTATAGGCTGGAAAATAAGATTGCCTCATGATCAGGTACATTGACTACACATAAGTAACGATTAATTTTACATCCCACTTAATAGTTCGTTAATTCTTAATATGAAATATTATCTATGTATTAACATTCAAGCATGTTTCTATTCCTCCTATTTTCTAAGCTTGTGTGTAGGCTATCCTAGGATAAATTAGCATACCTTTAGAAAGGTCTGCTCCTTTAGATGAGCAGAATCCCACTATAATTCACATCGGCCATGAGGGCTAAGTTGATAACTATCAAATTTAAAATAAAAAAAAACATTCATTATAAATATGAGAAATTTCCCCATTAGGGTTAAATTTTTTTTTTTTTTTTTTATTATTTTAAACATCTGGTAATGCACATCTGTAAATAGGTGTGATTTCAGGGGATTACTTACAATCACAATAGGCCTATTGGATAGGTCAGATGTAATTGATTAAGAACCAAACGTAACATAAAAAAATAACATGTCATAATAGTCCAAATTAAATTGCTCAATTCTAGCAATAAATAAACTATATGAAAATAAAAGGTCAAAAAATTACAAAATCCTATTTTCTACCTTTTTTAAACCCCACCAAACTATTTTTCCAAAGTAACACGGTCCCATGTCTAGATCATCATAATGTATACTACCTAAAATAACGTATTTTCTGTAAAGAATAAATGCCGAATAAAAAACCATGGGTCGAAAAAGAATTTACTGTACAAACAAAGCTTGTTTTAGAGTATAAGTTTACAAACATTAACTGTGATATTGAAGTCCTGCTAGAGAAGTCGTACGCTTGTCACTTATTGTTGTCCAGACAAATCTCAACTTCGACGAAGCGCTTCAATCTTGCATCCACGTGTCGACCTATATCAGAAGGGCTTACGATCAACTTGAATTACTCTTGCAACCAATACTGCAATGTTAGGGGATCGCGCTTGGGGATTTTCAATCAATCAGTCAATGTGCTTCTTTGACACAATTGTTATTTTACAAAATTATATCTTTTCGGAATTTTGGTTATGAGACTACCCACATCGTTCCTTGCTGAAGATTTTACTATTTAAATTATAAAAAAAAGTGATTATACATCAATGATTATTTTTGCTTATTTGAAACTTATTAAATACATTAATGTGAACCACATTTATATCAATAATAAGTTTTACTTTGTTAACAAAACCTATACTTAAGATACTTTATTTGAAACACCGACGCACTCTGTGGTGCGTATTTTAAGGTGAGTATGACTGAAGGGGTGAGTGTGATGATTGTAATGGATCAGATGAGGTATAAACATAGAACAAGTTTTATATATTTTTTCCGGCTTTAATTGTTAATTTATGGGTAAATTTGTAAACTTATATGTAATCTGTTATGTTATTTTTAACAGAAACTAAGATTGTAAATATATAATATGTATTTACATAAACATATTTACAATTTTCGTTTCTTAATTGAAATTATCCTTTTAAATTTGTTTAGTAAAATTAATAAAGGTAATAAACTTGAAATTTTCTGGTAAAGAGTAATTCATAAAGTATTATATGTAATGCAAGTTATTGTGATCAAATGTGATAAGATGTGACGGAATTTAATAATATTCTTTCAAGAACATGTAAAAAAATACTTCTACTGACATATGTGAAACTGCGCACAAAACAATGGAAATACTTCGCCTAAAATGCAGTACTTTACTATACATTAAAGAAGCAATATATGGAGGAGTATAGCGAACAGACTAACCGGCTGAGATATGTTCGACAGAGCATCTGCCACAGCGTCATACGTCTTGCTCAAACATTCATTTCGCCTGCCACGTGACTTGCTCCGTCCCCGACGCTTGTTACCTGCAGTTATTGGCATTTCAAACGTCATAGTCAAAAAGTCATAAGATCAGATCAATTAATAAGATCATTCATAAAACCAAAACAAATAATTTTTGAAGGGTAGGCCTATAACATGAAAGAAAACCGGTATTGTATCCTCAGTAGAAATATTAGGCTTTTTGATCGATTTTATTTTAATGGAAGATAATGGTTTTAGAAAAGATATCAGAATACATTATAAAAAGTTGAACATTGATTCCTAAAAACTTCTCCTTATGCCCAGATTTTGTTTACTTTTAATTTTCATTATTTATATTTTTTATTTTTGTAAAATCATTTCTAAAACGAGAAACTCCATCCGTTCACATCAGTTGAAGTATTGTATTATTAACGATAGAAAAGTATTGTGTTGATACTGCATATATTTTTATTTTACAACAACATTAACCATAAAATAGTGAAAGATCTATATTTATCATATAGGGTACTCATTATTATTGAAGATAGGTCACTCGAAAATGTGTTATGTTAAACAGCTTTTACTATTCTAAGCGTATAAAAGTCTTGCAATTAATTAATATTTTTACATTGATTATAAAATAAACCATGCCAATAAGCATATGTATTAAACCATATTTTGTATGGAATAGGGTAATTTTGCTCGACATTACTCACTGTAGCCACTCAACTTTTAACGTATAAGTAACTTAAGTATCCATCAAATAATCTGATATGACTATGGGGAAACTAAATTAAGCGTATCATATTAAATTTTTACTTAAATTAAAACGAAGTACAACGTAAAACATAGAACGTATATAAACTGTTTAATAAAATATTAAAAATAAGTACATTATAATATATACTAAGTAATATTTATAAACATGCGCTAAAACATTATATGTAATAGTTTAAAATGCCATAAAAAGAGCCACAACTATGTTGTCCTGCCTTTGCCCTGCCATTTGGCAGGCAAAAACAAACAAACAATCCATTAATCTCGTGTCTCCCCCCCTCGATCTCTCTCTCTCTCCCACGCCTGCTTCTATCTCACTAAATCCGTACTTAAAAAGGATGTTAGAAAATGTTCTAAAATAGTTTGTAAATACATCAACATAGAAAAATTTTTTACATTAGGTTTGTTTTCCATCACGTTTATCCTGAAATATTGACGATTTAGGGATACATTTATCTTTTACTCAACTAACAATAGTTGTACAATATAAATTGAATTTATATTAGAACATGCTAAGGGCTTAAAATTCACAACGTTGGTAAAAAAAACTCATTTAAACAGTTGCTTACAATATTTATAAAATATCAGTGCATAACATCTAATTTAAGATTGCAAACATACTAAGACTTGTGGATGTAATAAGTACTGGTGAAAAACATGTGGAGTGTATGGATTTAAGATACAAAATAACTATCATTCCTTGTTAAAATTTTTAACATCATTATTGTGAACTAGGCCTATTGCTACATGGTTTAGTTTGTGAAACAGTATGGAATACAATAATGTAAAATCGTAACTTGCAATCGTGCTTTCAAGGTCTGGCAATGACTAGTTGGCTACCTAGAGAAACGATGATTTAGGGGATAATACCTCCCTCTGACCTTTCTAACGGTCTTATTGGTCAGTGGTATTTGTTTACTTTCATTCAAATGGTTTACAGTATCACAGCTGATGGGGCCTGGGGGGGGGGGTGTTTTCCCGTTCAATAGCCACAAGTCATTTCCCAAATCATACACCCCACTTCCTGCAGAGTGCATTATCCTTCGTCCTGTCAGAAGCCGATGTTGAGGTGGCCGTCAGTGATGAAGATGGGGTCGGTCTGCGCGGTCTTGTCCCACTCCTGACGACGCCGCAGGCAGCTGGTCTGTCTGCTGACGTAGCCGGGGTCCTGGCGGCGCAGCAGTGCTGACGTCACCAGGTACACGGTCTCTAGCAGGGTCAGCACGCTGACGCCGGTCACTACAGCCACTAGTCCTCCCACATGGGCTGCACACACAGAGGTAGGCATGATTAGTGACATCCAGCTGGTCTGTCTGCTGACGTAGCCGGGGTCCTGGCGGCGCAGCAGTGCTGACGTCACCAGGTACACGGTCTCTAGCAGGGTCAGCACGCTGACGCCGGTCACTACAGCCACTAGTCCTCCCACATGGGCTGCACACACAGAGGTAGGCATGATTAGTAACATTCAGCTGGTCCGTCTGCTGACGTAGCCGGGGTCCTGGCGGCGCAGTAGTGCTGACGTCACCAGGTACACGGTCTCTAGCAGGGTCAGCACGCTGACGCCGGTCACTACAGCTACCAGTCCACCCACATGAGCTGCACACACAGAGGTAGGCATGATTAGTGACATCCAGCTGGTCTGTCTGCTGACGTAGCCGGGGTCCTGGCGGCGAAGCAGTGCTGACGTCACCAGGTACATGGTCTCTAGCAGGGTCAGCACGCTGACGCCGGTCACTACAGCTACCAGTCTACCCACATGAGCTGCACACACAGATATAGGCATGGTTAGTGACATCCAGCTGGTCTGTCTGCTGACGTAGCCGGGGTCCTGGCGGCGAAGCAGTGCTGACGTCACCAGGTACATGGTCTCTAGCAGGGTCAGCACGCTGACGCCGGTCACTACAGCTACCAGTCTACCCACATGAGCTGCACACACAGATATAGGCATGGTTAGTGACATCTAGCTGGTCTGTCTGCTGACGTAGCCGGGGTCCTGGCGGCGAAGCAGTGCTGACGTCACCAGGTACATGGTCTCTAGCAGGGTCAGCACGCTGACGCCGGTCACTACAGCTACCAGTCTACCCACATGAGCTGCACACACAGATATAGGCATGGTTAGTGACATCTAGCTGGTCTGTCTGCTGACGTAGCCGGGGTCCTGGCGGCGAAGCAGTGCTGACGTCACCAGGTACACGGTCTCTAGCAGAGTCAGCACGCTGACGCCGGTCACTACAGCCACTAGTCTACCCACATGAGCTGCACACACAGATATAGGCATGGTTAGTGACATCTAGCTGGTCTGTCTGCTGACGTAGCCGGGGTCCTGGCGGCGAAGCAGTGCTGACGTCACCAGGTACACGGTCTCTAGCAGGGTCAGCACGCTGACGCCGGTCACTACAGCTACCAGTCTACCCACATGAGCTGCACACACAGATATAGGCATGGTTAGTGACATCTAGCTGGTCTGTCTGCTGACGTAGCCGGGGTCCTGGCGGCGCAGCAGTGCTGACGTCACCAGGTACACGGTCTCTAGCAGGGTCAGCACGCTGACGCCGGTCACTACAGCCACTAGTCCTCCCACATGGGCTGCACACACAGAGGTAGGCATGATTAGTGACATCCAGCTGGTCTGTCTGCTGACGTAGCCGGGGTCCTGGCGGCGCAGCAGTGCTGACGTCACCAGGTACACGGTCTCTAGCAGGGTCAGCACGCTGACGCCGGTCACTACAGCCACTAGTCCTCCCACATGGGCTGCACACACAGAGGTAGGCATGATTAGTAACATTCAGCTGGTCCGTCTGCTGACGTAGCCGGGGTCCTGGCGGCGCAGTAGTGCTGACGTCACCAGGTACACGGTCTCTAGCAGGGTCAGCACGCTGACGCCGGTCACTACAGCTACCAGTCCACCCACATGAGCTGCACACACAGAGGTAGGCATGATTAGTGACATCCAGCTGGTCTGTCTGCTGACGTAGCCGGGGTCCTGGCGGCGAAGCAGTGCTGACGTCACCAGGTACATGGTCTCTAGCAGGGTCAGCACGCTGACGCCGGTCACTACAGCTACCAGTCTACCCACATGAGCTGCACACACAGATATAGGCATGGTTAGTGACATCCAGCTGGTCTGTCTGCTGACGTAGCCGGGGTCCTGGCGGCGAAGCAGTGCTGACGTCACCAGGTACATGGTCTCTAGCAGGGTCAGCACGCTGACGCCGGTCACTACAGCTACCAGTCTACCCACATGAGCTGCACACACAGATATAGGCATGGTTAGTGACATCTAGCTGGTCTGTCTGCTGACGTAGCCGGGGTCCTGGCGGCGAAGCAGTGCTGACGTCACCAGGTACATGGTCTCTAGCAGGGTCAGCACGCTGACGCCGGTCACTACAGCTACCAGTCTACCCACATGAGCTGCACACACAGATATAGGCATGGTTAGTGACATCTAGCTGGTCTGTCTGCTGACGTAGCCGGGGTCCTGGCGGCGAAGCAGTGCTGACGTCACCAGGTACACGGTCTCTAGCAGAGTCAGCACGCTGACGCCGGTCACTACAGCCACTAGTCTACCCACATGAGCTGCACACACAGATATAGGCATGGTTAGTGACATCTAGCTGGTCTGTCTGCTGACGTAGCCGGGGTCCTGGCGGCGAAGCAGTGCTGACGTCACCAGGTACACGGTCTCTAGCAGGGTCAGCACGCTGACGCCGGTCACTACAGCTACCAGTCTACCCACATGAGCTGCACACACAGATATAGGCATGGTTAGTGACATCTAGCTGGTCTGTCTGCTGACGTAGCCGGGGTCCTGGTGGCGCAGCAGATGCTGAGACCACCATGAAAACGATCTCCACCACAATCAGCACATATTTGTTACTAACCACTGTGAACGTAAGCAAAAATCAATACAAAACACAACCGACAAAAACTATACTTAAGAATAACTGACCAAGATGACTGTGGTCTCACGACAGGTGAGATAGTTCTTATAAGAGTAACGGTGTGAATTCCACGACAGCCGTGGTTGTTTCCATCGAGTATAACGGTTGAAAAGAAATCAAATTTTTACTCTTTGTTGCCTGCAAGTGTTGCCAACGCTGACGGAAACAATAATTGGTCTCGTTTATGTTTGAGATTGTTTGTCATAACTACAGCAAGGATTTTAAAAGCACACGAGTGTATAATTTATTGTTTCATTTTTACCTTGATTTTTAGACTACCAAATAGCTGTTTATCAACTAACTAGCCAAATGTAAAATTGAGTAATCAGGTGTCTTTACGATTAATATCGAACCCATTATAGCAACATCCGTTTATTGTATTATTCAATCGTCTGTGTAATGAGAAATCTTATGATTTAACTTGACTTCCGTTTTAGTACGCTTCATATCTGGAACACAAAAGTGTTTTTTATTAGATTTCATCAATATCACCTTTTTCGGACCTCACTTCTAACAACAAAAATCATGCTTTTGAGATCTGTGACTGAATATTTTCGGAAGTATAACTTCCACTAGAATCCAATACAAACCAGTATCTGATGTGAAGTGGTTGCTCAGCAACCAGAAACACAAGCAGTGCATCCCGCTAGTTTCTTTAAGGTTTATATTTGATTTGTTATGGTCAAATAAGATATTTTTTCATTTGTTTCAGTTTGGTTGCATTGTGCAGCGTGATGAAAAATATTGTTCGTAACTCACGATCGTTTCAAGCTCTCGACTTCGTCTCGAACTTGAAATACGATCGTGATGCCAGTAAAACGTATTTTTTGGCCATTGTAACGAAATATAGGCTACTATTACATCTCAAATGTCCAGAGACTACAGTTATCTTGATAGCCCTATATATAGATAACCTTAATAACCCTTGATAGCCCTAATAACTAATGATAACCTTAATAACCTAATTGATAGCATTAATAACTAACGATAACTCTAATAATAACCCTTGATAACAATAATATCCTTATATTAGGAATCAGCTGCCAGCTATTTAGATTTCGAAACGCAATTTGTGGCCCCTATTACATGATTGCCAAGTATTTTTTCAGTCCATGTAACGCAAAACATGAAAACTGTGAAAATAAAAGCAAATAACTTAAAATAACACTGACACTAAAAGTGTCTCCGTGGCTAACATTGAAGGTGAAACACACTGTTTCCGGACTAACTCAAATTTTCACAGAAAACACTCTACTTACTAATACTTATAAATAAAAAAATAGTTATTTTGTTAATATCACCTCATTTAGTTTTTTTTGCTCTTAACACAGGTCTGCAAAAAAATATTTTCTAAAAATTGTTTGAAATCTAATAACTGACTTTTATGTACTTTTCAGCGCTGATATCAAAAATGCAATCCGTTTCTTTCTATCACGTCAGGTTTTCTTACAAAATGGGAATATGTTTGGGTATAATAGTACAATTTAAGCCATTTTTCACATGTTTCCAAAATTAATAAAATTTTATTTTATTTATAAATCAGGTTCTAAACTACGTTTACAGTACACTTCTATTTCTTTTTAAGCTTATAAGTCCTGATAATAACGTTTTCTCTTGCTGTTGAAGCTTCTTTTGATGCTTTTCCGGCTGTGAACTCGTTGAGGATCATCTCTTTTCAACATCCAGCAGTAGTCAGCTATCATGTTGACGTTCCATCTTCCTTGGTATCTTCTTTCCATTTCCTTTATGTCTTGATGGAATCTTTCACCCTGCTCTTCACTTACATCACCAAGATTTGCAGGGAAATAGTCAAGATGTGAGTGGAGAAAATGAACTTTAATGCTCATATTACAACTAAGCTTCTTAAAGTTGTCGAACATGTCTGCGACGATTGTCTTGTAGTTTGGATCTTTTTTGTTTCCTAGAAAACCGGTAACAACCAATTTAAAAGATTTCCACGCTGCTTTTTCTTTTGCTTCCATTGTGTCCTCAAAATTGGGACCTCTCATTAGTTTTCTAATGTCTGGTCCGACAAGATTCCTTCCTTAATTAAGCTTTGCCTCGGATAAACCAGGAAACTGTCCACAAAGATACCTGAAACATTTTCCTTCTTCTGGCAATGTCTTGCCAAACTGGCCCAACTTAAAGTGAAGACGTGGAAGTAAGACCTTTTTGGGATCCACAAGGCTTTCTCTCTCAACATTTTTAACCCCAACCTGTAAGGTTTTCGTCAAGGGCCAATCTTTTTTTATGTAGTGATTCGTTCTGTCTCTGCTGTCCTATTCACAGAGAAAGCAAGGAAATTTTGTATAGCCACTTTGTTGACCAAGCAGCATAGAAACCACTTTTAAATCCCCACATAGTGTACATTTGTGGTCTGAGTTAATTACTTTAAATCCTAATTACTTTATTTTACGTATAACTCATGTAGTATAAAAATTGCTATGCAACTTAAAATGCATATTAGTTTTTTAAATATATTTTAAAAGTACTTTAGGCTAAATAACAGTTACTGGAGGTCCAAAATACCAAAATTCAAAGTCACTAGAATACAGAGATATGTATGAAAATATCGAAAAAAGCCAAAACTAAACAAGCAGTTTGTGAAGTAACTGTACGTGATGGAATTTTTTTATTATTTTTTCTGAAACCAGCGTTGAAAACTACATTAAAATCACTTATTAAATTTAAAACAATTATTATGTCGCAGACCTGTGATAATTAATTGTTTTAATTATTCATCGACATTCAATTACATAGCCACCTTTTAATTTTATACAGCATTGTACCAACTCCAAAATGACTTGTTTCGTCTTTCTGTTCAATAGTTGCAATACAGATTTGTAATTTTTTTTAAAATTTTATGATAAGAATTCTAAAGATAAAATGCAATTAACTTTAGTAAAAATTGATAATGAGGCTTTTATTTTGGTGATTAAATGGTTAATAATTTCAAAACGATTACCGAGGAAATCGATCACGTTGTGCGCAGCCCTTCTCTCTGACGCAGTGATTACGTCCATCCCTTCTTTGAAGTACACGTTTATCTCACTCATGTTGCTCCAATTTCTAAAACAGATTACATCCACTAAACATCTCATCAAACATTTTTGTCAAGCACCATACATGTTGCCATGTCATATGCTAGGCACAGATTATATTTATTTCAGATTGAATAGCCATCAAAAACACATTTCAAATTTACACTAACTCATAACCAGTATTGTGGTATTATGGACCCGTAAGTGTAACAATCTGAGAGTGAAAATAAAATCTGAAAATCAAATGAAAGTAAAATCTGAGAGTGCGGAAACGAGGACATAAATTACATGGCTAAGAAGCTAATGGAAGAATACCATAACTGGGGGTTAGAAATCAGTGAGGAAAAGAGTCAATTTTTAGTTGTAGGAGCACAAGAGGGATATTTGCTTTTGGGTGAGCATAGCATCATAGAGAGTGTAGCGGAATGTCGGTATTTGGGGATGACAATTGCATTAGATGGTAAAGAAGATAGAGAAGTTTTAAAGCGCATAAATAGATAAAAAAGGTGGTGACGAGGAAGCTTTATTCAGTATTGTGGTCACATAACATTACCAGCAAAGTGAAGAAACAGATTTTTAAGACCATGGTTGAGAGTTGTGTGACTTATGGAGCAGAGATGTGGGTCTTTAGCGAAGGATGAAAGGGAAGTTACGTGCAATGGAGATGAGTTACTGGTGGAGGTGCTGTAGATTAACTTTAGCTGATAGTGTCAGAAATGAAGATATCAGAAGAAGATTGAGGAAACAATGAGAAAGTCAAAGATTGCAATGGTATGATAATTTAAAGAGAATGCCTCCGGACAGAATACCGAAAAAGTTTTTAATTTGGAGTCTCAAGAAAGACGCAGAAGTGGAAGACCTCGTCTGTCATGGCATAGCCAGGTATTGAGGACGATTTAAAAAGAGGCATAATAAATAAGGAAGCATGCACTAACAGAAGGCAGTGGATTGTGGAGTGCGGAAGACGGTCAACTGTTCTGTAAACTCCGCTACTAAGGAGCTAAGGAAATTTCATTTTAAAATGGACAATGGTAAAAAAAACGTTAAAACGTTAATTTACTCTTTATAAATTGTTGTGTATGACAGCCAAACCTCAGACTTTATGGTAAAATAACAGAAGTTGCAAAAATGAACCATGACACAATTTGACTTCACTGAGGCTGAAAGGCACAAATTTATCTATTGGCAAAATTTCAGAACAGAAAAAAATTCTCTGACTGACATTGTCCTCAGTTACCTGTCGTGCTGAGGCACCAGCTGCGTGCCAGGTGGTACGTCAGCTCCGTGCAGGCCGGGGGACACTGGCAGCCACAGTCCGGCCTGAGGCCCGCCAGCACCGCTGACGTCAGACCCTCCTGTCCCGGATACTGGTACAGGTGGTCGGTGTCCACACTTACCTGTCGTGCTGAGGCACCAGCTGCGTGTCCAGGTGGTACGTCAGCTCCGTGCAGGCCGGGGGACACTGGCAGCCACAGTCCGGCCTGAGGCCCGCCAGCACCGCTGACGTCAGACCCTCCTGTCCCGGATACTGGTACAGGTGGTCGGTGTCCACACTTACCTGTCGTGCTGAGGCACCAGCTGCGTGTCCAGGTGGTACGTCAGCTCCGTGCAGGCCGGGGGACACTGGCAGCCACAGTCCGGCCTGAGGCCCGCCAGCACCGCTGACGTCAGACCCTCCTGTCCCGGATACTGGTGCAGGTGGTCGGTGTCCACACTTACCTGTCGTGCTGAGGCACCAGCTGCGTGTCCAGGTGGTACGTCAGCTCCGTGCAGGCCGGGGGACACTGGCAGCCACAGTCCGGCCTGAGGCCCGCCAGCACCGCTGACGTCAGACCCTCCTGTCCAGGGTACTGGTACAGGTGGTCGGTGATCACCTCTCTGAGGTCATCGCGGAGCTCCTTCCGGTAGTGCTTTGCTATAGACTCCCAGCTCATCGCACCTCTCAGGAGCTCTGCAATATCAAATTTTGAACAAAAATTAATTGTCACTACGAAGGTTTTACTTTATGCTGAATAACAACATACTTGAAATATCACTTATTTGCACGTACGTTATAAGGGTCTGTTAAAGTATGAATTGAAAAAATGTCCGATATTAAAAAAGGTTTTTTCTTGAATCAAAAATCTCAACCATTTATGGCAATAATTTTAAACCTCTGAATGTGAAACCACATCCTCAAACTACTTTTTATATCGACCTATGTATATACTGATAATAACGTACATGTAGCGTATTTGCCATTACTAGCATTTTATTCATTCATTAATGTAAAGTTAGAAACCTTATCGGTTCCTGATAAGTCATCATCATGTCACAGAGCTTCACACTCATCAAAGATGGGCATCTATTGAATGACCAGTTTTTATAGTTAACTCTTTCAAAATATTCTTCTCCAGTGTTTGTAATTTTGATATGAACCCTGCAGCTTCTGCTCATCTAAGTAAAATTTCATGTTTCTTTTTCCTCACTTATACCCCACATCCATTAATGAAGTCATCAGCGTTATTAACTCATTCAAATCAAGTAACTCCAATGGTAGATGGCTTTTCTTCGAAAATCATAAAGGAAGTAACTGAGTTATTGCTTATCCATTACCATTTCCATCTATAGTTTCCAATATATCTAAAACTCTTGACAACAGAGAAATTTTCGTAGATTTAAGCGAGGATTTCGATATGGTCAACCATTAATTATGCTTTTGAAAAAAATACTCCATCTTATTGATATAATAGGAAAATCGTAGTATATTTTTAAAACAAATACAAAACGTCAAATTTAATACTCATGCACGGCCATACGTTAATATGTTAATCAAATATTAATGGAAAACCATGAACTAAAGACTAATTTTACCTGGTACTATCGTGTCAGGGCAATAGCGATGGCTGAGACCACACCATTTAGTCGTGTTGTCCACTCCTGGAATGTTAAATTTATAAAATAATTGAGCCATGTGATTGCACTAGAATTAACGATCTTTCATGCCTTAGTTTAAATTAACGACCTCATAATCAATAATTTGGCACACTGACGTGCACAATGTAGTAATAAACATGATTATTTCGAAATATGTCAAATTGAAATAGATGAAAAGGATTATAATAACAGTCGGTTTTGTTAACATAAATAAAAATTGGACATTCTTTGTCTGTGCAAAGAGAAATTTATATTAACGATAAAAATTTTATCTACCCCATAAAAGAAGAACTGACGTATAGGCTTTATGAGTCTGTGAGTTAATACTGGCCATTGATACTAATCATCCTACACTCATCTCTCATTCATACTTGGCTTTAAACTACCTATTGAGTTAGGTCGACATTTCAGTAAAGGTATAAAGTAGTTTAACTGTTTGTTTACACACAATAAAGGTTACACACTAATGCATCCTTTTAATTAAATCGAAACAAATTTAGTTTAAATTGTAGTATATTTCCACTGTTATTTGTATGGTGATCGTTTAAGGCTTTTTATTTTCATGTTTTCACGCAAAACGTTAAAAAATTATGGATGGTCAGTTACGGATGTATAAAAAGATAATGTATGTGAAGAAATAAAAGATTTTTTGCCTACAATGATACTCGTTATAAACAAACAATAATTTCCTTGCTATATCTTTTTTCCTGTCATAAAACTATTCTCCAAGGAACTTACAACCTTATATGGATTAAACTATACAGCATAGATCTATTGTGAGTAGGCCTATACTATAGAGTTACTTTCTGCGATTTAGTCTTTTAAGACCTTATCAAGTAGATAGTAGATTCTAATATCGAAAGGAAATGTAGTATAAAAGATCCCTGTCCATTCCTCTACAAATCCTCTAGTTTTCTCAAGTTGGCCTACACTTATCGCACTTACTAGGCAGATAGAGTGGGACACAGCCACACAAGTTGACCGAGCACCTAGCCCTGCACTCTATGCGGCACTTAGTGGGACTGTAGTGCCTGAACATGCCGGACCCTGGCTCCCCGGCGGCACGACACTCCTGGTCGCGGGCGTCGAGGGTGGACACGAGCCGGGGGGTGACGGCGATCAGCAGGGAGTGGGCCAGCGGGAGTCGCAGATACTGATGGGTCGATCGACTGGGCAGCTCTGCTGGGTGGTGAATCGCTACCTGGCAAACCAATAGTCTGATGTAGTCGATGAATTAAATTTCATATACATTTAAATTACCAATTGAAGGTAAACATGAATGAAATATCAAAGACAACGTTTAGAAATAGTTCTAGCGAAGAAATTATCGTGTAGTGTTTACTGGTGGATAAGGTCGAACCGCTTACAACGTTTGTCTCTAGTCAAAATTGTGTGCAAGCTCAAGGAATCATAGGATATTGAAGGAACAGAAAGGGTGAAAAGCGGGACATCAGACGGATAATTGACCATTCATAATGCCAACTTCCGTGCTCTGTGACAACTGATTTTCAGGCTCAAAAGGCCGTCCACTCTGCTCTCTTGCCGATCGACCACTAATGTTCCTCATCTTGGGGTTTCCATACCCAGAGGTGAACACCACGCCTCTATTGTCCAGAACAAGTGGATTATGAGGGGAGGAAAATTTATCATAGTGGACAGCCAAAAAAACCTTCCACATGTTGTGACAACTTTGTTTGCAGTTCACAATGTAAACTTTACAATTGGTATAAAAAAATCAGAGTTGTACTTGGGCATGAATTAAATAAATAAACTTTAACCCAGATTACTAATAAGTTTAGTTTCTAAACTTATAAAAGATTAAAATGTGTCTTTACGTAATGGAAATACTTAGTTAACTACGTGTTGAATCAGGTTTAATAATATATACGCCCTTGATTAATAAATATCAGTTTGACGCAAAACCGATTAACACGAGGTGGTATTTATATCTTAAGTTCACTGAGACGCTTTAAATGAGTTATGAGTAATTAGAGTGAAGTTAACACTTTGTGTTTTAAGTGTTTGTAATGCATCAATAATGGGTTTCCATTTTGGAACTCTCTTATTTAGTCATAAACTCAATATTAGCGTACCCCTAAGAGTTGCTAAGTAACTAAATTGCAACTGTTTTTAGTTTTACCATCATCGCTGGGGTATTTTACCTCTCTACGGTTAGAAGTTTGTTTTTCACTGCTACATTTGGATCAATCTTTTGACTTATATTTTGTCAGTTATGCACTATCTACTTTCCAATCTCTTATACTTAAAAAAGTGTAGGCCTGCCCATGTTTTACTCAGTTATACAGTTAGTATCAAGATTTTTTCAAAGTTTAAATGACTCTTTTTAAAACGGGCATGTATCCTTGAATCGTTTAGGCTTTGCTAAAAGGAGGGAGGTTATCAAATTTCCAATAACTAAGTAGTTTATTATCGTATTTAATTCTTTTTAATTTAAAAATTAGTTGAAACACTAATGAAATATTTTAGTTAAAAATATTAAATACTATTAATTAAAAAATTAAATACTATTATAAAATTAATAAAAAAATTTAATACTATTATTAAAAATATTAAATCAGTTATACGATTAACTGAGGAAATGAGATGTTAAAATACAGTATTCCATTTGTTATATATATTATAATAAAGAGCAAAATATATATATATATATATATATATATATATATATATATATATATATATATATATATTCAATAACAGTTATACCCGGGCTTGAACAGAAATACCGCTTGAATAATTGAAGATTGGCAAAAATGCTATGAAAAAAAGGCATGATGACAATGTTTAAAAAATGACCTGGAGATAAAACTTTACTAACAACCCGTTTTCCAAACATTCCTAAATAAAATGTGTTCTCAAGAGAGAATAATAGGTACAGTAAATTAATAAAAAAAAAAATTAATGAACAAAGAATTTTCAAAGTGAATCATAACAACGAATCATTTTTGGATTACTATACGTGAATTTTTATTAAAAAAAAAAAAACAACTTTATATTAATAGTTTAAATGGTTAGCTCTGATTGGCATATATTTAATTAAAAAACAATTCGTTTTACCCAACGATGAGTATAAAAAATTCAATGAATATTAATCAACCTGAAATGTTTGGAAAGGGTCGGCGCATGAGTTTTGTCTGAAGACCTTCCTCCGGAGCGCGATGGTGAGCTTGTGGTCCTCCCCGGCGGCGTCCCGGTGGAGGGGGATGGTCCTGTCCGAGGGTACGGGGCGGGCCAGGGTGTCGGGGGCCCATCTGGGGCGGGGGGCCAACCCCGTGCCGTCCCACATCACAGGCTCCGGGGACCTGCGGGGGCAACGTGCCTTACGATCAGCGGGGCTGAAGATTTGGTGGCTGATGAAGTAAAGAGAGTAGTGGCAAAACGTGGGAGCTGGGACAGTTCAAGGTCACCCGAGCGATGACGCCATTGCTCGGGTGACCTTGAACTGTCCCAGCTCCCGCGTTTTGCCACTACTAAAGAGAAAGAAAAATCTACTTTCTGAGTAAACCGAGGGAAATATATATCAAATTGAAAAAGCTGGTTCTCGATGGTACTGCCTTTTAGAGATGCTGCAATAGAATACTTAGCTCATACCTACATATCATAGCCTACATATTCATTATTTTACGTTTTCTAAGATTACATAACCTAACTAACATAATTTCCCTACAACAAAGAATTGACGTCTTGAACGATATGTTAGTTGATGATATCCCCGAAGCAATATACAGTATACAAAATATTACATTTGGTTATTGTTTAATTAATTAATTATATCAGACTAAATCATGGTAAAGACATTTTATTTACTAGATGTGTTCACTACAAAACATAATAATTATAATCAAAACAATAACAATAAACACATGTTCACAATAATCATATGCTTTACAATTTATATCCAAACACGCCCCTTTTCAATCTATGAGCTTTTGTGGCGAAATAACTCTTCTACCAGTACTTGAATGTGCGATCAAGGGTCTTAAATACCAGGAGTTTCGGCGGAAGATTCCCATCTACATTTACCACATACGACCTGTTTGGAAGTACATCGTGTATCACTCCCTCTTCCCACTGGTAGTTATAAACATCTCTCACTAACACCTTTTGCCCCTTTTCAAACACATTAACATTCCTTAGAGCTGTCCTGTTATATTGCTTTGCTTGACCAAGTTTTTCAGTTACTGATTTGTCATCAACTACCCGTGGCTTAAGTTTCGATGGACTGATAGGTATTTTGACATTCAAAATTCTGCTTTGGAGAAGTTGCGATGGAGAATATTTTAGACCTGCTACAGGAGATGACCGATAGTTAAGAAGATACAAACTTAACTCTGAATTATCATACTTTGCTTTTTTCAGCATTGACTTCACTATACCAACTGACTTTTCTGCAAGCCCATTGCTGCGAGGATAGTGGGGGCTAGTAAACTTAGCTTCAAAATTCCAAGCTTTACTGAATTCTAAGAATTCTTGTGATTTAAACGGGACATTGTCACTTACGAATATACTTGGTATACCAAATCGTGCAAAGATGGGCTTTAGAGCAGAAATAACTGTGGATGCTTTCTTATCTCTTATACGCTCAACTTCGATCCATCGAGAATAATAGTCAACTAACACCAAATAACTCGAATTTTTTAAAATCTGCTATGTCAGCTGCTACTTTGTAAAATGGCATGTCAAACACTTCATGAGGCTGAAGTGGCTCTTTCAACTTAGCACGTTGAAACTTAGCACATGTAGCACAATTTTCAATAAGATTCTTCAGAGTTTATCCCTGGCCAGTAAACGAGCTCTTGCACTTTCAACTTCAACTTATTAAAGCCCAAGTGAGTTTCATGAAGTGTTTGTAATGTGTACCTTCGTAACGGAGGTGGCACCAATAATCTTTCATTATAATATACTAGACCATCTTGAGTCATTGCGAATACTGAAATAGTGCTGTAGTTCATGACTGCCTGAAGGGCATTTGTTCGGCCATCCTTCTTGATAAAATCTCATAACTTCAGATAAAGCTTCATCATTTTTGGTTTCTTTCAAATATTGATCCACAGTGTTTGGATTAACCTTAACCTCATTTATGGTATGGACAACATCTAACATACTTTCATCATCTTGGTTTTGTGTCGGCAGACACTGTCTGGAGAGAAGATCAGCTACATACAATTTCTTGCCGGGAACATACTTCACACAAAAAGAATATTTCAGTAATTTCAGCCTCAGCCTTCTCAAGCGGTTATTTTTTACCTGATGGAAGTTCTTGTTAAAAATCGACAATAAGGGAGCATGATCCGACTGGACTTCAATATTTGAGTGTCCATAAACAAAATTATGGAATTTCTCAAATGCATACACAATTGCTAGAAGTTCCTTCTCAATCTGTGCGTAGTTCTTTTCACTTTCGGTCAGTGACCTAGAACCGAACATCACAGGTTTCCCATTCTGAAACAGAGAGCAACCAAGAGAAAAATTACTAGAATCTGCTTGGACAGTTATTGGAGCTTCAGGATCAAACGGACTAAGTAAAGCAGCAGTCTTGATTTTTTCCTTCAGTTTTTCAAAGCAGTCACTATGATGCGGTGTCCACTGAAAGACTACATCCTTTTTCAATAATTCTTGGAAATACGAACAGTGTTCTGCTAGGTTTGGTACAAAAGGCCGTAGGTAATTAACTGTACCTAAAACTCTTTGAAGCTCTGTTTTGCTCGTTGGATTCTTCAGTTCATTTATAGCTCTTATTCTGTCATTGTCTGGTTTCACACCATTACAATCAAATTCTTGTCCCAAAAACTTAACCTTTTCAACAAAGTACTGAATCTTGTCTTTATTCAACTGAACATGGTTTTTTCTAGCAACATTCATGACTTCACGAATAGTCTCGTATAACTCTTCTTTTGTTTCTGCTGCACATAGAATGTCATCAGAGTAGACCACAACTCTATTAATATTACTAAAAAACTTAGTCACTGTTTTGTGAAAATACTCTGGAAGAACGGAAAGTCCAAATGGCGCACGCAAATAACGATACGTACCAAATGGAGTGCTAAATGTACACAACTTTGACGACTCTTCATCGAGGGGGACCTGATGGAACCCATCTTTCAAATCGAACACACAAAAGTATCTATTCTTTGTCAATTTAGCAGTTATTTCATCAAGAGTAGGAATCAAAACATAGTCCCGAATTAGATACTTATTCAGTTCCTTAGGATCAATGCAAACTCTTAAGTCCCCAGTTTTATGTTTCTCTACTATTACCAAGTTGTGCACCCATTCTCCAGCATCACACTTTTCAATTATGTTTCTCGATTCCAATGAGTCCAACTTCTGCTTAAGTCGCTCCATTAGTTTATTTGGGATTCTTCGGGCAGGCGAACTTTTTGGAATAGCTCCTTCCTTGAGTTTTAGCTTCAGAACTTCAGGAAAACAACCTTGGTTAATAAATACATCTTTATTCTCCTCGACCAGTGTATTTACATCAGGTATGCCATTCAATGTACCAACCGTGAGCCATTTAATGAGACCCATCATAATCGAGGAGTTAAGTCCTAGTATGGGTGTAGCTTTTTCACTATCAACGACAATGAATGTTATCTGATACAATTTTGAAGCTACTTTAACCGGAAGGGTAACTTCACCAACAGAGTTTATTTTAAATCCACAGAAAGCCTTTAATCTAGTTTTAGAAGGTTTGATCTCAACAGTACTAGGCAGTCTCAAAGAGCTAAGGGTTTTAGTAGAGAGGACATTGACATCAGCCCCTGTGTCTATCTTAAACACAACGAATGTCTTGTTTATTTCTAGTTTAACTGTCCAATGACTAGCTTTGATCCGATCAACATTGACAATAGCCCCTACTTCTTCATTAACTGTCCATTCACACTGTAATAGGTTATCTGGAGCACTTGATTCGACTTCAAAATTGCTCATTGGCTTAGACCTGCATACTTTGGCAAAGTGATTGGGTTTTTTACACTTGGTACATATTTTATTCTGAGCAGGACACGGTTTTCTATCATGAAAGTATCCACATCGTGGGCAGCTAGGATCAACCTGACCACTGTTATTAGTTTTACTAGATGAGCAAGTCGCATTTGGTGCTGGTGCAGGACGGAATCTGTTGTTCACCTGTTTGCAGTGTTCTTTTTGTCTGCTAATATCTTCAATTTTGTTGTTATACAAGGTTTCCTTAGATTCACTTTCCAGTAAAATTTTCATATTGTCTTCAGCTGCTTCAACCGATCTACAGTACTGCACAACTTTCTCTAGTGATACATCGTCACGTAGAAGCCGCTCCTTGACAGACTTAGAGGCAATTCCAATAATAATTTGGGACCGTAAAAGTTTTTCTTCTTGATTCTCAAATTCACATTGACGAATTAGAGATTTTAGATCAATATAGAACTTATCGAAATTTTCCTCTTCTCGTTGTTTCCTAGACAAAAACATACGAATTGCCATTGTTTCATTTCTTTTTGGAACGGAATATTTTTCCAATACATTCAATATGCTAAGTACTGTTTCATTTTCATCTTCACTTTTCTTGATTGTGTTATATAACTTCAAAGGTTCACTCCCTAAAAGGTTTTTCAACCTAGCCACCTGGACTTTGTTTGACTTCTTGTCAGTTTCAGTGGCTTCCAAATATATCAAAACTTCTTCCTTAAACCGTTTAAAATTATTGGCAATGTTGCCAGTTATACAATTTAAAACTTCTGGTTTATGAAAATCCATACTATTCCTTTTCTATTTTATTCACTTAAATTATTGACTGCGCCATGTTTAATTAATTAATTATATCAGACTAAATCATGGTAAAGACATTTTATTTACTAGATGTGTTCACTACAAAACATAATAATTATAATCAAAACAATAACAATAAACACATGTTCACAATAATCATATGCTTTACAATTTATATCCAAACAGTTATGTTATAATATGGGAAATTAGGTTGGATAATTTAAATTTGGAAGTTGAGTATATCTAACTAAAACATAAGCCTACTAACTAAATGCAAGGTTACAATTTTAAGTATACAGTATTCAAAATTTTAAATATATTTTTGTATTAGGCATCTCATTTTCCATTCACAAAAAAAAACATATTATTGTAATAGTAGTTTTCATCACTAGGAGCAAAAGTTTGTCTTTTTGGTGCGCAATCGTGTTTTAAAAACGAGACGCAGCCGAGTTTTTAAAAACGATTAAGCATCAAAAAGACACTTTTGCTCCGAGTGATGAACAACGTTTTTTATCATAGTGCAAAATTAGACTTTTGATCGTTAAAAATATTAACTATTAAGTTGTATTTTCGAGGTTATATTTACAAAGTAAGTAATATGCAGTGTTTACATTTCTGTTATTTACAAACAATGCTCTTTATAACGTTTGAATTTTAAAATTCTGCTCCTCAACATTAATAAATCAATAATAATATACTTAGCAAACAGCTAACTTTTCAGTACTAGGAACTAACAAATTCTCCAGATGATTTTTCAGTCCTAGGACAGAAAAGAATCGGTTTTGGTACTATTGAGAGAACAAAAAACAGGCTGATTTCGTGCAGAATGATAAAAATATATTTTTATACTTGATTGGGAAAGTATTTGTTATTTAAGTAAATATTAATAAATAAACAAAATAATCAGTCTTTTAAATTTAATTTGACAGGCCTCCCGTGTAATCAAAAAACACCATAGACAATAGTAATGTACATTGTTTGTTTGAGAGTTTTGAATGTCGAAAATAAGTTAAATAGTTCTTGACGAGGTCCATCGGACCAAATATAATGACGGCTTGACTTCTTCAGTGACGGCTACGTGAACATGGTGCTATTTCGCCAAAACCTGGTTGTAGACCCACAGCTCTGAAAGAACTGAAAACAATTAAGGTAACAAAATACCACTGTAAAAAATCTTCGCTTCTTAAACAATTTAAAATCCTGGAGGTTAGAGGAGCCCAATAGTAGTTAACGTTGTACAAATACATTTTAGTCATGTACATGAAAACAAAATAAAATTACAATAAGTACTTATTTATTTTATTTTAGCGAATTTCCCATAGGGAATAAGCTATTACCGTAGGTCTCATGGTAAGACCTAAGCCCGGGACCATGTTACTTTTTTGTTTTGAGGTGCCCAGAGACCAAAAATAATAGTCATTAAAATTTATATATATATATATATATATATATATATATATATATATATATGTATATATATATATGTATATATATATATATATATGTATATATATATATATATATATATGTGTGTGTGTGTGTGTGTGTGTGTCCCTAGACACGATAACTCTCGTAAAAATGGTCCGATCGACACAAAATTTGGTAGAGATGTGTAATCCTACGTTTATTCGGATGAGTTCGTAAACCAGACATATCGACCTATCAAAAGGGGTAGTTTTGGGGGGTTTTGTACCCCAAAAATGGGTTTTTTGCATTTTTCATATGTAATTATCAAAAATTTTAAATTTTTATTTTAACCATTGGATTTAGCTAAAAAATCACACAATTTAGTATTTTGAAGTTTTGCTCTATCTCCATTGGTTACCGAGATATTAAAAAGTCTAAAGACAGTACATTGTATTTTGGGGCTCCAATGTTAATCTTATGGAGAATAAGAATGTGTTAATATTTCACTTATTAACTAATATTTTTGGATGAAACTTGGTAATCAGCTTCATTTGGTTGAGATTCATCCATTTATGGTAAAAAATCTTGGTTTTTGTGCTCATCGTGGCAGCAAACCTGCATACTCTTTTCCTATGTTAATCATATGGAGAATAGGCAAACTTCTTTATTTATGGCCAGATATTGATGAAACTTAGTATATGGCTTCATATGGTCGAAATAAAAATTTTTTATGCTAAAAACCTACTTTTGGTGTTCCCCATTTCAGCATACCTGCATACTCATTCCCTATATTTATAATAAGGAGAATAGACATTTATTTCCTTATTTATGAGCGTGTGATCATATTTGGTTTACAGGTTTATCTTGTCAAAATTAATATTACTAATTTGGAAATTCGCTGAGTACGCAGGTCGGCTGCGACGGGGGGTATTTTGCTTGTGTCTACGCCTAAGGCATTATACTTCAGGAATGTACACAGTATCAGAGCGGTCCAAACCCATCATTGTGGTGGACATCCTGGGAATTGAACCCGTGACCTCTCGATCCGAAGTCCAAGGCTCTAACCCTTAGGCTAGCGAGATGCCTACAGGGATTTGCACAACCTACAGGTTATCGTTGAAGATGTAAGACGCAGGAAGCATGTTGTACGAGTAGCAGACGCGATCGTCGATGTACACCGTTTGGAAGGCTTTCGTGCAGTTAAGCTCGGTCCCCCCGTCCGACCAATGGTACGACAGAATGTCTTCACTGCACAGGGGCATCAACTGTAAAGACAAAAATATATTTGTTGAGTTAACTTGTTAGGCACGCATTTCAGAGCACACAAAAAATACTAGATAATAACAATAAACAACAGTAAAACTTTATTTTTGAAGATTACATATGTAAAACATTGACATTTTACTTTATAAAATGTTTCTTTTATATGATTTTTATTTTTTTTATAGAAAAAAACTTCTTGTCAGACTTATTTGATCACATTTTTGTCCGGGGTAATGAATTTTTTTTTAATGTATAAAAATATGTGACAAATGATTTTAATAAAAATGTGATAATTTTATTTAAAATTTACTGCCTTAATATGTATATTAATATGTTACAGGTTGATTTAGAGACTATATAAATAAACACAACAGTATTTATACCAATAATAATTAGTATTTACATCAAATTTATGGGCATTATAAATTATAATCATAATCAAAAGTAATATAATTAGTTTTATTAACTTTGAAATGTATATAAAATAAAAATTGGCGTTTTAAATAGGTGTGCTTTTGTAAACGTGTGGAAAATTTTGAAATCTTAAAACAACGCTAACTTAAGATTTTTCCTTTATTTATGTACAACTTTACTATTGCATTCGATTAGGTTTTCGGTAAATTATTCTTAAAATTTATTAACACACTTGAAATCAAAAATAAACTTTAGTTTGTTTAAATCATAAGAACAACTGAATGTCTTAAAAGAGAAGACGTTTGTAAATATAGCGCCTGAAGAGGAGGTGTAAGATACAACAAAAAGCGATTCCTAATGGATGTTTAATGTTCTCGAAATAAACTTTTTATGAGTAGCGACTGATGTTTCTAAGCACATTCGTATTAAAACTAAGTCCAAACATCTGGTATATACTTTTTCAAACTTTTTATCAACAACTTTTTTATTTTTTATCTTTGTCTCTGAAAAGGTACAGAACACTCCTTGTGTATTTCAATGAGAAATTGAATGAAATACAACTTTATACGTTATTCAAATCCTTATTAAGTTGAACGTTAGGCCTATACTTAATAATCAACCTGAACTAAATAGTAATGAATTTTGAAAATATCTTTAAATCCTGTAAGCCCAACACTGGACTTTTATATGATATCCAATCACAGTTACTTTTTTTATCTCTAATCCGTTTATTTTATTATAAATACGTAAAAATAAAACTTGGTTTTATTGGTTAAATATTCTTGATTCTTCATATTCAATTCTAGCTTATTAGATATTCTTGCTTCATAAACAATATCCAACACTGTCCAACAGATTTTTTCCTATGTACGCAAGTGGCATTTTTTACGTTTTGACGGGGAACGGTCCAAACTCCAGTCTTGTTATTATGTAACATCAACCAATTGTTAGAAAACATCATTAATCACTAGTCCAATTGAATCAATAATATATTGATGGGTAAACTGATTACTAACCTCTTGCATAAATTTAGGCGTTGTTGTATTGTAGTAGTTGCTCCAGGATTGTATGGGAATCGTCTGCATCAGCGAGGGGCATAGAAACGCTGCTGCAGACAGCATCTCGAATCTGAGACGAAACTTATAATGCACTTTCCGAATTGATTGTTAATACAAATTGAAATTTTCCAGTAAAACTGCAAAGTCAGAGGGGGAAGTAAGTTTTTAAATTACGACACAAAATACTGTATTAATAGTATATTAATTGGGCTAATTCGTACAAGGTTGGCGTATTAATGATTGGTAAGTTAAAAGTATAAAGATATAATAATTAATTGCTATTAAAACAGTAATACCTTATAAAACTATTAAAAGAAATATATTTAATATATTTGTAAGTATAGACTAGTTTAAGTAAAAAATATTTGTAATAATACAGCAGTACTTAGTTGCATATTTTTATAGTGTGGTAGTTTTATTCGAGTACTTTGGATTTGGGAGGATTCATTTGTTATGTATGATACGTCATATTTGGGATTTCACTTATTTTAGTTGGTTTGTTTTCTTAACTATATTTTTCCTTAAAGTATTTAAAGTAAAATACAACACTTTTGTGTTCATCAGATAGTGAATTTTTTAAATTTCCTAAGTCATACTGTTTCTAAACATGTTAAGCATTAAGAGACCAAAACTTGAAAGATTATAGTTTAAAATAATATATAATGTCAAGGTCTCGCAATATTTTTACTGTGAGATTTTTTATGTTATGCAGCTAATGGCTTTAGTGTACAAAGGCTTCGACCAATATTGGCTGAGTGTAAAGTTAAACTTCCTTATCCCATCAACCCGATCCAGAAAGTTGTAAAAGGTGCAAACTACATTTTCCATTCTTGTTTCATATTTACCCACGAATATTAATATCCACTTGGTAAAGATGGTAAAAAACACAATCTTCTTTTTTTATAAAACTTATAATTATAGCCTAATTCAAATTTACGGCAGTTTTATTTTAACCATGGGCATAGAAATAGCATTATCTTAGCCCTCATAAAACATTTAACACGTAGTTATGAACAGTTATTAGTGAATACATAGATAACCTACACATAAATTTGGTAAAACACTAAATGAAATAAATTCATATTGAACTTCTTTTCAAAATCCCCTTGCCTAATTTTTTAAAAGGTTCGTTCGTTCTGGAATTGTATAGTAGATAACGCGATATGATTTTCATTTCACCTCACTCTTCATATTTTATTTTATTCGTTTTTTAAATATTGTAAGAAAATACAGTTTTT
Organism: Neoaliturus tenellus; assembly: GCA_030545055.2. Lineage (NCBI taxonomy): Eukaryota > Metazoa > Arthropoda > Insecta > Hemiptera > Cicadellidae > Neoaliturus > Neoaliturus tenellus. The sequence continues at coordinate 254,720,827 of CM061533.1, read as the reverse complement.
ATGAATTCATTTTACATACCGGCACATACCGTTCTTAGAGGTGGGACTCCCATCACCTAAAACCCCCACACGTCACGGAAACAACCCTGAAACCGTTCAGCCCGTAATCAGTTCTAGGCTCCTTGTCGTTATCTGTATTAAAATATTTCAATATTATCTTTATTTATTTATACTATGAGTTAACAGAATTTTCTACCAAACAAAAACTAGTAGCCTAATAACTTACTGATCCCTCGTACAAGCCCAGTTGGTGCACTGTTGTAAAAGGTTTTCCAACTGAATCTCAGAGCCGATATTTCTCTCCGGACAGATTGTGATGGCTGGGAAAGGAATTGAACCCAAGGCCACCGGAGTCTCGGTGTACGTGAAGGAAGATGCGGATGAACTCCAGTGGCAATATGATAAGTATGAGGCTGCTCCGCACACCATTATGGCAATGAGGAGAGCCGTTGCCCAAAAGAGGCTGAAAGAATACAAGAATTATATTTAACATACTTTAAGCGACTACAAAGTGATTTTAAAACTTATCCTCAGACTTTTATGAGGATTTAACGTGGCCTTTAAATACTTGGTTATTGCTGTACTTTTTCATATGTAATTTAAATTGTGTGACTTGAAATTTAAAAGCTCAATCTAACCCAGAACTATTTTAACAGCTTGGCTAAACAGGATTTATAGTTGTTATATCCTTCAATATAATTTAAATTTGGTAATTTTAATTTAAACTTAAATTTTCTTACGAAGAAAGTTTAAAAAAATTTACGTTGTCTTTGAAAGATTTGTTTTGTCAGCCTGGAATGTAATGCTTAATATAATTCTGTACGCCTACCCATGTCTGCTAAATATACAGTATAGTTAAAATGAGGTGGTATCTGTTGGTGTTTCATTAGGCAAAAATAATTTGTCTTGCCATGATAATGAAATTTCGTAAATATGCAAAAATAGGTAGGGCCTACTGTATTTCAGTACGTGAATAATTTTTATAATTTTACTAATTAGTCCCACAAATGCAACGTCATAAAAACACATCTTATCCAAAATATTAGTACATAAGCGTATTATTAAGGTAATATTATCGTAGTTACCGTAAGACAGGTTGTCCATACTCAGTAAGGTGCTTTAACCCAGGATGAGTTGATCTGTTTAAGTATCTCCTGTAATCGTGTAGCCGTTGATTGGCTGATATCTTCCCACCTATCATGTTACTGAAAACACATTAAATGAAGATATGAGATTTTCTTAAATAACTTGGATATACATGAACGTACGATAGATAAACCTGTTCTAGCCTAACTATAGCAATACCTTTCATAAGTTATAGCCAAGCAGTGAAAAGTAGGATATATTTAATTTAAACTTCATATTTGAGTTTGAAATTAAAAATTATTATTTGATTATTGTGTTTTATAAGTGTAAGAGTTTTGATGTTAGCTCATTTTTATTTATTATATTCTTAAAGAAACTTATTTTAAATGAAATGTTATGTCCCGTTCTTATATATTATGTGGATTAAATGCATATTTTAGCAAGGATAAAATTCACAATATGCAATCTTATGTGGCTACTCTTGTCTTTCTTAAACTTAACTTAAAAACTTTTGTTAGTAGTAGCCTTATATGTTTACAAGGTTAGATTAGGACCTCTCCAGGTTCGCCTGGTGTGTTTCTTCTAACTTTTTATGTTCTATACATTTCTTCCATTTGAAGACGGAATCAGATTCCATATCCCGAAACGTCGTGTATTTGTTTTACTAACCAGTGATGGAAAAAGTCCACAATAATTTACTATAAAATAAAATCTTGCCTTTAGTTCATTCAAGGATCTTGGCAATACATTACGACCAAGAAAACACACAAACACATAGAAAGACTTGATACAGAAGAGTCTGTGTTAAGTGTTTAATTCCAAGACGTGTTGCGTGTTATAATACTTCTTGTACATTCAAATAGTTTTAGTATGTAGAAAGTAGGGTATAGAACCAAACTAACCACGTCTCTAGAAAACTAAATTTTATATCGTATAACTGTAATAAATAATTTGTTTATAAATAAATATATCTGAAATACTTATAATTTTAGGTAAAGCATTTATTTAATTCTAGGTATTAGTTTGCATGTTTAGGGACATTTAACTTCTAACACATATGTCAACCTTGTCCAATTTAAACCTATCAAAGATGTCAGACCATCTAGACAGTCTTCACTTCATTGACCTTTTATACCCTATTCATCCTCTAGACCATCTAGGCCATCTAGACCCTCTGAACCCTCTAGAACATCTAGACCCTCTAGGACCTCTAGAACATCTAGATCCTCTGGACCCTCTTGAACATATTGACCTTCTGGACCTTCTAGACAATGTAGACCCTCTGAACCCTCTAGAATATCTAGACCCTCGAAACCCACAGGAACATCTAGAACCTCTGAACCCTCTAGAACATCTAGAACATCAACCTCTTCTCTGGATCTAGATTCAACCATCTTCTCTGGACCTTCTAGAATATATAGACCCTCCAGAGCCTTTTATATCCTTTTCACCCTCTAGGCCCCAACCGTACCCTTGGTCGTGCAGGTAGCACGGCTCGCCTCTGCTCTGCAGCTCGAAGTCCATCACGTTGGCGAACAGCTCCTGGACGTGCTTCTGCACCACCTGTTGTCCCTCCTCCAGTCGAAGGATCCTGGCACCACATTGTGAACATCAGAAAGATATATCCACATATGCGTGGTAAGGTTCTAATCTATTTGTTAATAGCATTGAAGTACATGATTTATTATAAAATTGCAAAACTTCTAACATATTTCTAAACGGCATTAAAATGTATTTTCTACAACATAGATCAAAAGACTAATGTAATAATAGAAGTTAATGCAACGGTTGTATTGTGAACGCCTTTAGGTCACGAGTGGGATGTAAGTTTGAACACGAGTAAAGCGGGAGTATTCTAAATATCCCACGAGTGTCTGAATATCGACACAACGTTATCTACGATCCACTTAAATTAATAAGGTAATGTATCTTAAAAATAAAAAAAATAAACATTCGTAATTTTTTATAGATTATGCGGTCACTTATTGATAAAATGGCATTACCCAATCTGTTTGGTCCAATCGTCGTTTACACCAACGTTAGATCGCACTATTTTTAAACTTTAAGCATATCGAGATACAAAAAGATAAATAGTAATGAGACAATCAACTAACGTGAGAATTGCATAATTCTCGTATGATGACAGTATTTGAACCAAATGGCAATCTCTGAATGGTCTAAAACCTGTATCATAAATTGTTTTGTATTTGGTATAATATGTCTCTTTATGATATTACTTGTAATATTTATCGGTGGTCATTGCAACAATCATAGATAAAAAATATTGTATTTAAAGTACAAACAGTTGAACTTACCTGTTCCACAGCAAAATTTTGTTGTTTGGTCCGGCCTCCTCATTTCCAAAAATGTCGTTCCCCACTAGAGGCTCGTCTACCCTTCGTTTAAGTGTCTCCTGATCCACTTCAAGCTTAATTATTCTGAAATTTGGTCTAGTAAACAAGGTGTAAAGGTATAACCTGAAATTGTGTGCAAAGAAGACAACAAGGAAGCTTCATGCGAGAAGAAGTGTATTCCTGGATGTATGCGGGATGGATGTCTGTTGTTTTTAACACAGGTGCACAATACTGTACAGCAAAACATTAATATTTTTGATGTCTCTATTTTCTTATCCACACTCAATATTGAAATCGTGTAATACTGTATTTGGATAATCAAAACAGTTGTAGTATTATATTAATACATAAAAATACAATGTGGTTTAAAAATTCAAAATACAACTGTTTTGAGTTATTCTTACGTTAAAGAGATTTTTACCAAAATTATTTATTAACTAAGTTCATTATTGAAAGTACCTTTCGACTAATCTTCTGACGATTTCTTGATCCATTCCGAACTCGTTAGTCATTTCAATGTCGTAGTTTTCGTGGTTTAGCCTGAAAAATCTGGACAACAACTTCGATAGTTATCTGTTATGTAACTAATCATAAAAAATACTTGTTTCTATTTACATTGAAAATTGTATATTGGTATTGAAAATGAACTGGAGAGACATAAATTTACATTAAGACTCTCCAGTACCCGTTATATTGAATTTTTATTCCCATTGGACTAACATTAAATTTAAAACGTTTGCTTCACTTTTAATATTGGTTGAAAATGATTCATCTTTGTCATTTTAAAAGAAATTTTAATACCTAAGGCACTATGAAATCAAAAGTTTTATGTTATTGATTGTTTTATCAAACAACAACAAACTATTCTCAATATTTTTGTTCGAAGATGGACGCATTCGTTTAGTAGTATATGTATATATATCGTATGGCTCATTTAGCCAGCCACCATGGTTTAAGAATAATAAAATAAAGTAGTTAAATCTCGCGAATTGCTCCATAATCTTGATTTTTATTTTACAGTCCTGTAGATATTGAAATTTCCTATAAAATGACATAAAGATGAATCTTTTTCTTCCAATATTAAAAACTTAGCTGATGTTTCAAATGTAACATTATTTTTATGTGAATGTGGCGGGTACTGCATAAGCCTACTTATAATTTATTGTAATTTAATTAGTAGGTTAATAATGTTTAGATACTATAATGTTAGAAAACACTTACAGACCATTGTAATAATCTGGTCTTAAGAACAATTTAAATAAAAAACAATAAATAACAAAAATTAGCGTAAAGTTTTTTTTTTTTTTTTTTTTTTTTTGTAAAATTGAGGGCGCAACAAACATTTAAAAATATAAATATAAAACATTTCATATTGATTTAAAAGGAAAGTGTAGATTTGAATGTTATCAAGACAGCCTGCACACAAATAAGATATTAAACTATCTAGTTAAGTTTACTTATAACGTGCTGATCGTATTACGTACTACCGGATGGTCTTCTCACCTCGGCGTCCACATGACACCACAACCCCACCATCGACACACTGACCGGATGGCCCTGGCCGGGTGTGGCACCGGATGAATGTTTTATACACATGAATAATACACTCATGTTCTTCAATTACATCTGCTTATGCTCTTGTTGTGTTGAAATGTAATGTGTAATGATGTGAATGCCATAAGATTATTTTTATACACTGTATTTTTGCTGTAAGCACATAAGTTTTTACAACTTGAGATTCAAATTAAAGTACAAGTGTTAAATTACCGTTTTGATAAATTGTTGTATATTTTCTTTCGAAAAACGTAAAACAAAAACAGTAAAACGCTTCAACTAAACTATAATTTAATGTAAAACCTTTTTTTAATACGTTTTGCAGAAACTTAATATATAAAAACAAGTTTGTATGTTTTATATATGTTCCTAAAAGACTGATAAATTATAAAAGACTTCATAAAAAAATCATTATTTATTTGATCAAAATTAACTCTGTGAGGTAAAGAAGAACTCCATTCTTGTTCAAATACATAATTATGCAGATCATTTAAGATCAGTAAGACAAGGTCAACATTAACAAATATTTAGAAGAAAAATGCAGATAAAATATTTACTCACTGTTGAATGATCTGAAGGTTCGTGTTTTATGTTTATGTAAGAAGGTGTAGACATAAAACACTAACTAGGAGCTCAGTAAAATTTGTTTATTAAATTTTATTTTTATCTTAAATGTAACATATGATTTTGTTAATCATGAACTTTTATCAAAATTGAGAACCGAATGTTGTGTTACTTCGTTAAAGTGGTAATGCTTATCCATTTGGGTGGAAGGAAATTAAGGAAACTTTCCATTTCCTGTATCAAAGTTTGAATTGGAGTGTGTGCAAGCTAAATCGAACAAAACTTTTAGTTTTGAACACTTTCGCAGCACTGAAAGTTTTTACAGAAGCATGGAGAAACAAGAAGAGCAGAGAAAACAAAAAATGAAATAATATTAAATTATATATGAAAAATTGAAATAATTAGTAATGGGAGCAATTTATTACGGTAACTAATGTACTGTCATAGAAAACCCTATGTAGTATTATAAACAGACATACAGTTTTTGACCTGTCAAAAAAAAGTAATTGATAAATTTGAATAATATCTCAATCAGTTAATATCATTATATTATAAAAACTACAAATCCTGTATTTTTTCATTTTAATTTACATATTCAACAGATTTTTAAAAGTAATTGTTTTAATTTATTCGCTTTACTTATCTTTTTACCAAGCAATAGCTTTTCTAGTAAGGGGGTTTTCAAATCTTTTGTTGCAAACATTATTAACATTACTGTGTGATCATTTAGAACCATTAAATACAGAGCAATAAGATTATTAACGAATTAATTAATAACTGCTTGATTATAATCATTAAACTTATTTTATAAATAAGGAAATTTTAAATATATAGTTTACATTTATTTTGTTTCCATATACTACAGCTCTATGGGGATCCACTCAAAATAAAAGGATTGAGTGCTCACTGAATAAGGCTTTTGTATGAGTTGTATTGTTGTGAAAAGGATTTAACTGAGTATTCCGGGATCGGAGCCTCTTAGAATCATGGCTTTACTCCTACGATGTTTTATACTTATACAACAAAATGAATATCATCCATTATATTTTTTCACGTTATTTTGTTTCCTCATAAGATTTTAAACCGTAGGATTGCATAAATACAATCCTACATATTTAGAACCAAGGTAGCTTTTTATTCCTTGGAGTTATTTACCAAGTCCATTTATAAGTAAAGCTTTTGTTTTTTTCAATTATCTGTCTATTTATAATTAGAGCATTATTTGTTTCTTGTTGAAACAAAAGGAATCAGATATTTTATTCGTCATTTAACGTGAACAATTTAAATGCATATTGACCAGGAGATTTCAGTTTTGATTGTTTCTTTTTCTAAAAACAAAACTCACAATAATAATCTGTGAATAAACGTTGAAACATACCAAACAAGTAACAATTAATTTAAAAATAACTAAGAACAAGGGTTCATTCTTCTTGAAAAATCAATAAAAATAACTAAAAAATTTAATTCCTATGTTTTTATGTATTTTCATGTCATGTAAATTAATTATTTTGTTCAATCAAAATTACTTTATTTCAAACACAGTATGACTAGTTTTTTTTGGAAACAACTTTCAATTAAATGTTACATAAACTTATGGACACATATCGATTAAATGTCAAAATGTGCTTAATGGTTTCTTACATATATCCAAAATTCAAATTCAAACACAGTTCCATCACAAGTGAAGAATTCTTTTCGTAGCAAATCCTTCGGAATGGTTAAGGCCGGCCGCACACTACATCGAACACGACACTACACGACACGACGATTTCTGTTTTGTTTTGTTCTGTTCACAAAGTTTTTTGTCACGGCACTGTCTTCACTCATTTTCACTTCAACTTCACAAGCAAGCAAAGCAAAAATTATGCGTAGTCGTTCCGTAGATGACAGGTGTTTCTGGAGAACGGAAAGGGAGGAAGGAAGTCATGTGATTCGCAACGCATGCGCAGAGTTGGGCCTGCCGCACACTACATCGAACACGACACTACACGACACGACGATTTCTGTTTTGTTTTGTTCTGTTCTGTTCTATTTTGTCGGATGCGCGAAAAAACATCGTCCGACACGACAAAACACGACGGCATCCGACGACCCCTCAATTCCTCTATTTCACTGATTATTATTACCTGTGACTATTATTACACTGTGATTATTGCCTGGTACATCAATCTCTTGCCCTATGTCATTCCAAATTTTGGAGATAACATTGACGTTGTGATGTTCTTTCAAAGTAGAGTTGAAAATAGGCGGGTTTTTTTTTAACTAAAAATAATAGTTTGTCCACATCCATGGCCTCACTGTCTTCACTCATTTTCACTTCATCTTCCCAAGCTAGCAAAGCAAGAATCCTGCGTAGACGTTCCGTAGATGACAGGTGTTTCTGGAGAAGGAGAGGGAGGAAGGATTCGCAACGCATGCGCAGAGTTGGATTCTCTGATTTTGTTTGATAGCGTTTTGTCATATAACGAAAATTCCAGTACCTTCGCCAGACGAGGAAAAACGCCTCAAGGCGTTTTATCGTCGTGTCGCGTTTTGTTCGATGTAGTATGCGTCACCTCCATTTAAACTCATACTAACTGAGCCGTATAAAACGCCTTCCGTCAAAATGTCTTGTCGTGTCGTGTCGCGTTCAATGTAGTGTGCGGCAGGCCTTGGATTCTCTGATTTTGTTTGATAGCGTTTTGTCATAAAACGAAAATTCCAGTACCTTCGCCAGACGAGGAAAAACGCCTCAAGGCGTTTTATCGTCGTGTCGCGTTTTGTTCGATGTAGTATGCGTCACCTCCATTTAAACTCATACTAACCGAGCCGTATAAAACGCCTTCCGTCAAAATGTCTTGTCGTGTCGTGTCGCTTTCGATGTAGTGTGCGGCAGGCCTTGGATTCTCTGATTTTGTTTGATAGCGTTTTGTCATAAAACGAAAATTCCAGTACCTTCGCCAGACGAGGAAAAACGCCTCAAGGCATTTTATCGTCGTGTCGCGTTTTGTTCGATGTAGTATGCGTCACCTCCATTTAAACTCATACTAACTGAGCCGTATAAAACGCCTTCCGTCAAAATGTCTTGTCGTGTCGTGTCGCTTTCGATGTAGTGTGCGGCAGGCCTTGGATTCTCTGATTTTGTTTGATAGCGTTTTGTCATAAAACGAAAATTCCAGTACCTTCGCCAGACGAGGAAAAACGCCTCAAGGCGTTTTATCGTCGTGTCGCGTTTTGTTCGATGTAGTATGCGTCACCTCCATTTAAACTCATACTAACTGAGCCGTATAAAACGCCTTCCGTCAAAATGTCTTGTCGTTTCGTGTCGCGTTCGATGTAGTGTGCGGCAGAGGCATCCACGTCCACGTCGCAATCTAATGTATACTTGTACTGCATCGTGCATATTGTAGTGATAGTCTGTGGGTTCGTTTCAATCTATGCGGTTTACACTATACCATAATATAAGCAACAATCTTTGAAATAAAACCTTTCTTTCAAGAAATCTCTTTTTATCTTAAAATATGTGCAATCCAATTATTTTAAGATACTAAAATATGTTCCCTTACAAATAGTGTACAAAGCAGTTGAAAACACTAGATTACGATGTGCGACCCTTGACATAAAAACAGATGAGTCTGAACGTGAGTCCCATTGATTTGTCCTATTACAGTTCCTGGCCACCTCAACTTGAGTTGTGGCCACCTCGACATCAATTTGTCCGAAAACATTGTTTTAGAAATCTTAAATCAAATACCCTTTATTGTAATAAGACATATTTACATGCACCATCAGCTTGCTTGCAGGTAATTACACGATATAAAATAGACGGACATACAAATTGCTTCACAAAAAGGAACTAAATTATCCGTCATATAATCATCAAAAGAATAAAATTTTGAATCTATAAAAAGTCTTTTAGATTTTTTCATTGTAGCTTATATATTCTGTCTTTATGGCATAGGAAATTTAATAAAATTCAGATTTTTCATTGTAATAGGTGTGTTTTTATTAGAATGAAGTTTTATGACAAGAGATGTTTAATCTGTTGATGTTACTAATTTTTTTCTTTGGAATGTGGAACAAGGGACTGGAAGATACCATGGTCCTTTTTCATTATTATTAGTTTCTGTTCTCTTTTATTCCGATATGAAATAGATTACAATGTTTAGAGTTCATATAAATTCAATGACCAAGATATGTGTATATAGTTTTTCCTAGTTTTGGACTGGTGTAAGGAAATCTAAAACATTGCCTGCGTCATTTATAATAGTCGTTACATATTAATATAAGTGTTTTGGATTGTTAGCAATATATTGGTATCTGGGATGTTTTATTCTCTAGGTATTTAAGAAGGTATCTCTCTTTTTTCAATATCAGCATATTTTAACAGTAAAGTAAAAGAATAATTGAGACTAAAATGAAAAAAATCATTAAAAAGCTGTGGTGGTAATGAGAACTTATTATTGTCCGACAAATATGTGGAAAGATTGAGCGTTTGAGGATAGAGCTCTAAAAATTGGATCACACATAATAAATGTGCAAAGGCTTAAATTTAGATAGGAGGCCATTTTAGATTTTCTTTGTATTATAGGGTTTCAATTGGGGATTTCCCATATTTAACATTCAAATTTTAAATTACTTAATTTTAAGTTTCATATCTTACAAGGGCTGAAAAAATAAACATTTTAGTATTGTTAACCGTTATATAATCTCCAGTGGTTGCAGAGAAAATTTAAAAATAAAACTGATCTGATCATATGTATCAATATTTGGTCCAATGTGATATATTGATACATATTTTCAATATTATTATTTGCATAATCTTATCAAATGAAAATATCGATTCAATACGATCAATAATCATCATTAGATCAAATGTCGCTACATTGCATCAGATCAAATTTTCTTTTAGGATTTTCTCGAAACCCCCATTTAAAACCCCATAACACCCCATACTTGAAAAACCTAAGATAGCTTCCTATCTAAATTAAAGTCTTTGTACACATAATATTTGTGTTTCAAAATTGAGATCTTTATCATCAAAATCACAATATTTTCAATAATTGTCATATATCCGTTCTAATATTACTAAAAGTGTGGCGGGAGCTTCATTAGCAGCTCAAAGTTACTAATCCAAGTCCTGCGAACACGATCTTTCACGATCACTTTTTTTACTTTTACATTTTACTTCATCCTACATTTTATGCTCTGAACTCTTCACACATACCATCGAAATGCATATCAAGGAACCAAATCTAGGTTAAAAAGTGCCCAGTCACGTGGCAGATCCGAGTCACGTGGTGCGTCTCAAGATGGCGGCCGACAGCTGATATTGATAGCTACTCGATAGGACATATCACGGTGACCCGTTGTCATGGGCAGCTACGTCCTCCCTTGTTGTGCATCAAGCGGTGGTTGAACGTTAGTTTTATGTAATCCCTTACTTTGAATTACATTTTTTGTACAAAATAGTAAGATGAGATTGAACACTAATGGAGTGCATATAAATGCAAAACGATTTAAGTATATCTTAAATAATGTGACACATCATTGTTATTTGAGAAATAATAGAGTACAATATTAAGCTTAGCTAAGTTTATTTAGAAAATAAAAATATATTGTAATCAAAAGCATTGCAACAGTTAATTAGATATGATATGGAACATTATAGATATTATAGTCAATGAATACTAAAAAAATTATTCAAAATAATAAAACCTAACTATTTCGAGTAAAATGTAAAATTTTCTTCGGAGATATTTTTTATGTAAATTATACATTTAAGACTTGTAGACATATAGTATAACGTATAATGAAATTTGAATGTCTGTGAGCTATTTTAGCTTAAATACATGGCAATAATAAATTCATATTTAAATGACAGCCAAATTTATGAGAGTTAGTTAAAAATAAGTTAATACTACATAATAATCAACATATTTATTTCAACCTAAACACAAAATTTCTCTTTTAAAAATAAAACTTTTAGTATATTTTTAAGATTTTACTATACAAAGATACTGGTTAAGTTACTGGAAAATCTAAGACATTCACTTCAGTAAACACAAACCTTTGTATTGCTCCGCCAAAGGCATTGTGGATGGAAAAGTAAAGTACATAAGACGAGAACCGCGGATTTCCACAGATTTCATTCCTCCTGTCGTCAATGATATAAGCTTGAGTAGGTTATCCCAGTATATTTCAAGCCCCCCCAACACTGACTACTATCTATTTAATCAATATAAGAAGTCCTGAGGACGTAAAATGTATATTGGTTCGTGTTATGATATCTCACATTATTATTATTGGACTACGTTTAAAAGGCTCCAGAATCACTATTTTCCCCTTTTAATTATTTAAAAATTTGTATTCTACCTTTTCTAAATTCACTAGTAAATTTTCTCCAATACATCATTTGATCATTATATCATTTTATTGTAAACAAAGTTTTTAAACATTCATTTCAAAATGCTTTAATATTTGCTTCCAAATTTTTACAGCTCTTAATTTTTTTTACCCGTTATTTTCTACTAACAGTACCTCCATGTTTGAAGAGATAAAAACATCTTCTTTATGATTTCCACGACTTAAGTAGTAAAAAAAATATTTAATAGAAAACAACAATAAATTCTTATCCGGTCTGTGGCTGTCTTTTGAACTACATTGTTTCTACCACAAATAGTCCAATTGCAAAAACGACAAAATGATTTTTATCGGTTCGGGATGAGTTCTATTTGTGCGTATCCAATTACTCATAATTTTTCCCGCACTGCACCTAGTCTACCAGCAAAGGTTGAAAAGCCAGACGGAGAAAAAAAGCCAAAAAATGATCTACCAGAAACACGGATTTAAGCGGCACGGACGCTAACATGGTATTGACTCCAACACCCAACACAGAAGTACTCCACCTACAAAAATTATAGAAAATTTCCTAACCACATCATTCTCAGCGTGTAAAGAACTCGACCTTATAATAAATAAACAGAAAACTATATATAATAGTAAATTTCAAGACAAAAAACCAAAATAATGGCTCACGAAAGGCACTTCTGAATAAAATGTTAAACTCTTACGTATAGCCCTCAACCAACATCTAACAAGGAATAACCATTAGGGTGGAATGAAGTTATAGGGCAAAATATTTTTTTAGATGTAAAACTTTCTAATAGCATTCAAACTTGCATCTTTATATCACAAACAACAATGTAAAATTTTGATTGTTTATATTTATATCTTGAGGTGCCGCAATGGCCTCAAAAATAAAGTTTTTTTTTCCTAAATCAACATTTTCTCATAAATTAAAATAAAATTTTCTGCCCATTCTATTTTGTTGAAATAGCAATTAAAACAGTTTCCTTTGGAAGAAAAGAAAAATTATAAGGTATAGTAGTGCTATATATGTATTTTTATAATTGCTATATTTATGAGTTTTACAAAAACGTCAAATAAATGAGAATTTAATAGGAGAAACATCTGAATAGAAAATTCACCATAGAAAACTCAATAATATCTTCACCTAAAAAATGGTGCTCAATAATAACTTTAAAATTTTTAAAACTAAACTATGGAGGAGTATTGATAGTAACCTAATATACGCAAAATAATTGTGTTTTTTTAACCTTTTTAGCGATTTTAGACAGGGATAAAAAGGGCATACAACAAAAAGTTTCCTATATTCTTCTATAATTTATGGAAAGATACATAAAAATAAGTAAATTCATTAAGGGAAATTAGACATGAAATAAATATAATTAATTTCATTTTAGCTCAGTCCTTTTTACTTTGTTCTGTTAGAAACCTTCCTTCGCAATTAAGAAATTATTGTTTTTATCTGAAATTTAGGCATCATCTTTTCTATTCAATTCTTTCTTTAACAATTCAGTCTCTTGCTGCAGGACCGCAGGCACTTAATTATGACTCAGTTACAAGTTGTTTTACCCAATTAATCATATCAATGAAATCAATAAATTCTGCCTGAAAATTTATATTTTGGACCAAAAATTTTCTTACGCCATTTACATTTGCAGATAATGCCTTCAGAAGTCTGCCAAGGCCGAGCTTTCTTTTAATAGTTTTCTCTCATCACATAACTTACAGAAAAGCACATTGTTAGGATGAGCACAGTAACAATTTCTTCAAATAACTTGATCAATTTTTTTTATGCTGTTCTCAAAGGTAAAGTGAGAATTTGATCAGACACAATATATGTTTTGAAAACCAACAAGGAAAACCAGATTCGGGCATACACCTTCATGACATACTCTGTTAAGGTTTTAATGTTGTTGGGCGGATTCTCTATTCCAACATATAACCAAATAATACGACTTGCTGAAGTGAGCCATTGTGAAAGGGCCAATTTTCTGGATTTTCTTAAGGAGAGGTCTTGAAAACATCCACCACTTGAGGTCACAGTGCATATATCAAGTAAATATTTTTGTCTTAATTTTTTTTTTTTTTTTCAAGGAAAGGTTGTGTTTTATAAGAGGAAACATAGCCACTTGAAGATCATTAAATTTTTCAAGCTGCTTTCCTATTTCACCTCCATATTCATTGGGGCCTGATGTTGTTTTTCCATATAAGATGGTGCAAAGACAATTCATTGCCATGAAACAAATAAATCAGCGACTGTAGTGGCCAAGCAAGTATTTTTTTTTTCAACAAAGCAAGAACACTACTATTAACTCTTATCCAGTGTTTGTAGCCGTTCCATCACATAATGTTAAGAGTCTGCAGTACCGGCCGAATTGGATTTTTATCCACGTAAGACTAATGTAAATTTCAAATGTCGCTTTGCCTCTAATATTGATCGAAAAATATTCATCTTTATGCTATTTGAAAGGAAAATTTAATACCTAGGCCCCTGTTCAATCAAATTTGTTATATTATTGATTGTTTGTTGAATTAAAACAACAAAGTAGACTATTCTCAGAATGTTTTGTTTGAAAATGAAATTATTTTTTCAGTAGTATACAATCTTATAAATTGTTCTATAATCGTGATTTTTATTTCACAGGAATATGTATTAAAATGCTCTTTATAATGACCGAAATATTATTCTTTTTCGACCAATATTAAATGAATGGGAGATATTTGAACATTTTCTTATAGGAATAACAATCCAAGGCCAATACTGCAGACTCTTGAGAGGGTTATATTTATAAAAAATAAATAACTATTTTCTGTATAATTTGACTCATAACAAATTGATTTACTATTAATTGTTAAATTTGAACAATATTAAAAATAATTTATAATTTTAAAATAAATCTTTTTTGCTCTAATAAGTTATTAAATATCCTTAAATTTGAATAAAAATACATATTTTCAACAGTTTTGCGGTACCTTTAAACAAATTATTAATTCAACCTAATTCAAAGAGTGTCTTTTAAAAGGCATTGTGTAACTTTTTATCACTATTACAACTAAAAATCACGACGAAAATCTTTTCGTCAATTTTCTAATATTGTAAAATTTTCATAAAAATACATATTTTTAACAGCGTTGCGGCACCTCATAAAATATTCATATTTAAACCAAATTTTAACAGTGTCTTTTCAAAGGCATTAGACAACTTTTAATCACTATTACATTTTAAAATTCAAAAATTTCATTTTTCATTCCACCCTAATAACCATATCCAGAAGCTACACAAGAAAATCTCTCAAGTACTATATGCCCTGAGAAGACTAAGGAGAATCTCAAATAAGGAAATGACAATCTCTGCATATCATGCTCTTTTTGCATCCCACCTGCGTGACGGCATCACAGCCTAGGGCCCTGGGGCGCTGCAAATGAATCAGACATCCAAGAACTTTTAATACTAAAACAAAGAGCAATCCGTATTAATCAAACCAAGAGTACCATATTAATCAAACCAAATCAAAACTCGAGTAAATAGTATCGTTTCTTTCTTTAAGGGGTGTTCAAAATTTATTGCAAACAAATTATAATTTTACCATTCAATTAGGCCTACCTTTGTATTTGTATTTCATTATGTTTATGTACGATTTCAGCTGTTGCGCCGAATGTCATAGTAAAGCATAATCATAGTTTTTAATCAAAATACTTAATTAAAATTAGTTTCGTTAAGAAGTACCACAGATATTATCAGTATACTCTAACAATAAATTAAGTGTAATTTTTATACGATGTAAAAAGTGATAAACAGCTTCCTTACAATACATTACAGTCTTCTTCTTAAGATAAGCTTAAGCCAAATTAATATGTTTCTCATTTTTTTGAGTTTCTGTAATACTGTATTACTATATTCACCTCAGAGCTAGAGGGCAGAAGATTATTCTTGATTACATTTCACGTCAATCCATGTCCTACTTCCTCTAATTGGGTGTCAGAGACTGAACTCGAACTTAAATTGACATCGTGTTTTTACCGTCGAATCCGTGTTTTGTCCACCCAACGAGATACTATAGTACAATTAATTATACGAGTAGTTTCTAAAATGGTTATTTAATATTCCACAGGCACAAAATGTTTAAAGTTGTAACGAAAGTTTCTCGTCGTTTTAGGTTAAATTTGTTTACATTAAAAACATTTCAGGTTCATCGATTCCCACTCATCTTACAACGTAACGAATAACGTAACTATTGCTCTTATTTCATGGCTATCACCTTAAGTTTCATGGTTTTCTTCCTCAGAAGACCATGGAAAAGTTAAGAGTCATCTTCACCCCTGGGCCTCACTATCTGGGCCCATTGTTGCCCAGTCGGCAATGTTAACCATACGGTTTTTAATGCAAAACAACATTCCCCTGTTTCGGACGCCGTTTTTCAACCGATTTTCCTTAAACTTGGTAAAAGTTTAGTTGAATAGTTATTATATGTCGCTCATACCTCGAAATTTTGAAAATTTAACAAATATTACTCTTTGAGAAGTCGCAAAGTAACTCCATTTTCCTTAGTAATATTTGCTAATT
Organism: Neoaliturus tenellus; assembly: GCA_030545055.2. Classification (NCBI taxonomy): domain Eukaryota; kingdom Metazoa; phylum Arthropoda; class Insecta; order Hemiptera; family Cicadellidae; genus Neoaliturus; species Neoaliturus tenellus. The sequence continues at coordinate 254,704,357 of CM061533.1, read as the reverse complement.
TTTAAAAATTCCGAGGTATGATGTAATTTTCACAAGATATGGACACTACTCAGACTACAAAGAGTAGGCTACATCAGAAAGTTAAGAATATTGTAGAAATAACTAACTTCTCGATTTGCAATTTTGCAGCAATAGTTTTGTAACATGTCGAGATACCATTAAACGTAGTAAAACAGTAGAAATTTATATAGTGTATTTGTATACGTTAAACTGGCCAGTTTACTTTTTGACTTAATGCAAAGTGTTGGGTTCATATTCAATAAATTGGAAAATAATATATAGAAAATAGGGGTTTTACGAAGGAACAGAGTTCCTATTTAAAAGAAAGCCAAAATTATTCAAGAAGAAAATAATTGAACAGATCAAATAATTTTGATACACAAAAAATTAATCCTTTTTGAAAACATCAATTAAGTCAAAATTTTAGCCAGGGCATAAAAATACATAAAGAGCAAACCTTTTGCGTCCAAATTGGTAGTTAGTCAATTAAATAGCTTACTTTTTAATAGGAGGTGTCTTCCAATGGGGAGAGGCTGGCAGGGACATGGTAACATTCTTGGAGAATAGGGACAAGGGTTGAAAGTTCTTCAGCTGACATCTCCTTCACTTAATTTCACTATTTGGTAAAACACCATATAGAGTTCACATATTTGAGTCTTTGGATTGACATTACATTAGTCATGGTTCAATAACCATTTAATTAAATGTTTAATTAAATGTTTGAAAATTACACATCGAGATATATAGGTTTTACAGTCAAAAGACAAAATAAGTTTTACATTTAAAGTATTTAAAGAAAAAAGGGAAATTATTATACCTAGTTAAATATGAAAAGAAACTAATTGAGTGGAATTGAAAAGATATTTCAAATGGATTGGGGCAAAATTTCAGAGTTAAAAAATTAAAGCATGATACAGTTTTCAAAAGAGAAGCATTTGTGCGTGGTTTTGGATAAAAAACAAAGTACAATAATTAAAATAAACTTAATGGAAAATTAACATATGATATTAAATTAAAAATAAAAGAAATAGAATAGAAAATTCATATGGAGTGAGTAAGTTGTAATAGAGAATATAGGGAAGGAGAATATACAAGAAAGATACAGTATACAAGAAGATACTGGATTAAAAATGTGTGATTTTCCCAGCTCTCTTTATCTTAATTAGGGACATTATGTTAATGATACTTAATACAAAGACATAATTAACATTAAAATGGGTTTCAATAATATTGTGGAATAGTTGCAATAGTTTGTTATTTAAAGTAATAAATGTATGCTGTAGCTATGTATGAGTATTATTATAGTTTTTATTTTATTTTTGAGTTGTCATTTGATATATAAAAAAGTCATGCTTATTACCATCTTAAAATTATTAGACTAACTACAGTTAATCTATATATTAATAGGCAAGCATGTTTCGTTTCGTCCTTTTTTCTCAGCTCGTGGGCACCGTAGGAGAAATCCGAGCATACCGCTAGAAAGGAATCGTCCTGCAGATGAGCAGAATCACATTCTAATTCGTATCGGACATTAGGGCTACGCCCTACAGGCTTTCAAAGTTCCAATGTTAATCTTATGGAGGAAAGAGGATTGATTGAATCATTAGACAGCTTTTGTAAAAACAACTGCTAGAAAACAGGAAAAATCCATTATTGATGTTTTTGTTGTATAATGTTTTTAATTCTTGGGTCCAGATCAACTGAAATTTTGATCGAATTTCGATCAGGAGGCGATTTCTAATTGAAATAATTGGAGTAGCTGAAGTATATAATTTTAGGCCTAAAACGTAAATTACGTTTTGTAACAGAAATATTAACGGTGAAAATAAAGAAGATAAGTTATTATTCTTTCACTGAAATATTAAGAAAAAGTACATATTTGCAATGCAATCCTGGCTCCTCATGACATAGTTTTAAGTCTATTTGGTTTTCAAATCTTGATAGAGATTTCAATATTTTGCAGGTGTAAGACAAACACCAGAGTTTTCATAACATTAACTCCTTTATTAAAGCGTGTTGATTAAAACTCCTACTATTTTTATAAATTATGGTTTTAAATTGGTATTTACCTTCAATGCAACTCTACTCCAAGATGACTGTAGTGCCACAGGTGAACTACATTCCATAAGAGCAATGGTGCCAATTTCTGTGACAACCGTGGTTCTCGCCACCGAGGAAACAACGTTTAAATAAGTGTTAAAACATGAACACTTTACTCTTTGGTACTTGCAAGTGTTGCCAACGATGCAGGAAAAACAATTGTAGTCGTTTACATTGGAGATTGTTTGTATTAACTATTACTAAAATGAGGAATTTCAAAGTAAACAAGGGTAGAATGTATGGTTGTAAATTTACCTTGATTGATAATTTTAATTTGATAGTTTAAATTAGTGTTAAAACATCAATATTCAGCTCTTTGTTACCAGCAAGTGTTGTAAAAGATGAAGGAAAAACAATTGTTCTAGTTTACATTGAAGAATGTTTGTCTTAACTATTACTAAAATAAGGAATTTCAAAGTAAACAAGGGCAGAATTTATTGTTGTATATTTACCTTGATTGATAATTTTTAATGTGATACTTATCTGATGTTGTGTTATTAATGTAAAATAAGGTAATATGTTCTTTACTCTGTGGTAATATGGTTGTTGCTACGATAAATACCGCACCCGTAGGAATACTGCTTCGTTGGTTTTTTTTCCAAACAGCTGTGTAATTGTAAATATTATAACTTAACTGGATTTCCGTTTTAGTTTTCACACTTCATATCCACAACACAAAAAAATTGCACAGCAGACCTTTGGAAATTAGCTATGCTTTTCCTCTACCGACCTTGACTCTATTCTACCCTCTGAACCCGAATAGAATTTCACTTAAATGTAGTTTAAATTTAATACCCGGTAAAGCCACGTCCCACATGCTCATCTCTTATATCATCTCCCTCCCCACATCCTCATCTCTTATAAAATCCCCCCTCCCCACATTCTCATCTCTTATAACCTCCCCTTTCATTTTTTAGCGTTACACGTTATCACCTGCCAATTTACTTTTGAATTACTCAACTAATCTATAAAAATTAGTGAGAATCATGTGGAATTCATAACCACTAATACAACGTTCATTGAGTCGTTATTATACTGTACCATGAACTAAATATTATTTAAAGTTTTCAATACATCAAAACCTTATATTAGGTTAGTATATTTTAAATATTTATAATAAATACATTTGCAATATAAGGCATGACCACTCACTAAAAAATAATATAAAAAATATTTCAAATCAAATATGGAAACCTAATTTGTCATGGTATCATTGTAAGGTGGGTAAACACCAATGGATGGCATTGCATTACCAAGCACTCCAAGAAACAATAATTGTCGACCAATTTAAGTTGGAAAGTTGCGCGTCACGTGGCTCTTGTAGTCACGTGACCACCTCGAGATCTCAATACCTAAGGGGGATCATTCCAGGATTATTGCTGGACTTGACAAATACGTCCCGTGTTCATGGACGACAATCAAGTGCACGTGGACATCTTGATATTGAAATAGATCGTTGTATGTAAAAGTGTTAACATTGGTAGTTTTCAAAAAATTATGAAAATATCATCATGCAAAGCTATAAGGTTATTGCATGCTACTAATTATACTAAATATTTTGTTACTGCACGTTCTATTTGCGAAATTCAACCTTATGTGCTCGAGTATTAATGTATGGTTTGCAGAGTAAAATGTTACTTTATCATATTATATTATTAGTTTTTTTCACGGCTTCGCTCGCATTATACGCCGTCACGCTCATCCGCCGTCTGGTTCAGCTCGTTTGCTACGCTCACTCGCCGTCACGCTCCTCTCATATAAGAAATAGCTGGGATTAAAAAAAACTGTAGTTTTCATTGAATTTGTTTCTTAGCAACAAATAAATAAATCATAAAATATATTTTTATATTGTTTGACAAACAATTTTTTGTTTCTGTAATAAAAAGTGACCTATGTTACTTCTGAAACCTCCAACAATATGTGTACAAAGTTACTTGATGGCCGGGTGTGTATTTTTGGGTGAAAGTGTTACAAACGGACATTTACATTTATAATATTAATTAGTAGGGATAACATAGAACAAATTTTAAGTCATCCTGTATACTTTTCATTGCTAGTGTTAAGATACAGTAAACAAAACTGAATTTTAAAAACAAACCATTATGAAATTTCATAACTTTAGGATTAAGAACACCAACATACCTTTAAGTATTTTTTGGGGAGGTATTTTGATGGACAAGAAATATTTCATATTCAGCCTAAAGTTTTTATTTTAAATAATAATTTTAACAATATATATGAGTCTTTTAATTTGTTCATGAACAATATACGAGTCTTGTATGTTTTTTAATTTATTTATGCAATTTTTTAAAATGTAATACAATATAATAACAAATTAACAATGATAAAATCAGATGATAACTGTACATGTGTTACAGTTATGTTGCGTGTTTCAACAAATTACTTTTGAGTACAAACCCCTTAAAGTTTACAGTTAAGAAATTTTAGTGAGAAAAGCAAATTATTTTGTCTTTAAAAAAACTTTGGGTTTGAAATTGCGTGGTATTTGATTGAAATCATTTCTCCAAAGATTGTATGTGTTCACTAGTGTGTACTTAGTATCGCACATGCCTGTGTTATAACTTTAATCCAACAATTTCAATTTTTAATCATAATATTTATTTAGCACTTTTATAGGTTAAATGGATATAATTCAGTATCATGAATGAAGTATAATGAGGAAAAGGTATTAAAAACTTACGCATATAAACGTTTGACTTGCTTAGTAAACCAATATAATTTCTTTTTTATTTACCTAAGACGAGCCCAATTTCCGAAAGAGATTAACACACGCAAAATGTTGAATTTATTTATCTTAGCTTCAAAGAGTAAAGCAAACAACTCTTGAACTGTTGCCTTCGAGCAAATATGTGCTCTTACTTAACTGCAAAAAGATTGCAAATAAATGTTATCGACAACCAAACTAAGCCTAAGTATTTGGCTTGGAAGCCAATACTTCTGTGAAAGATATATGTAACTTGCAAATTTACATACTCGAATATGCATAACTCAATCCGTATTACATTAAATTTACGATTGATAAAAATCACCTAATTATGTACACAGTCAACAGTAAACAAGTGAAAGCGTTATTTTTGCCCTATTCACGTTTTAACGTTTTATTTTTTAAATAAATAATTGAATGCCAAAAAATATTTAAAAATATGAACGATGCTATTTTTAGGCATACTCCAGGTACAAAGTATTACCTGGAGCAATAGGTTGTTGGCCAATAGACCAACTTAGCAATAGACCGTGTTGGCCACATACGGTTAATCTAATGCTATTATAAAATTTTGAAAATCAATGAGTAATACGTTATGCAGTAATGGTTGCAATATCACTTTTCAACAAGTTCTAAAAACTTCAAGAAGTACAAAAATCTGAATCTATCAATTTGTAACTAACAATTAGTGTTTACCGTAATCATTTGTCGTATTCAAAAAATCTCTAATAATCATATGAAACTATTCCAAGTAACACTTTCCCTTTTCCTCTTTATAACCCTGAAACTCGTCCATGCGTCGGCCTTAAATATTTACTCAACCCCTTCAACTTTGTTATTTAGGTGGACCAACATAAATAAACGAGAAACCCTACAGGTTCCCGGGCCAATTTCTAGTTGGAGCTGCGCAAAGGGGATCGATTGCCTGGATGGGGATGGGAAGTTTTGAACGCCCACGCAGTAAGTGCTGTGCCGCGCCGCTGGTAGCGCCATCGTCGTCGATCTCCCGCCAGTCTGTAGTGTCCCCGCGCTACTCTGAACAGCTGATCTGACGCCGCGCCGCGCCGCCGACGCTAACATATTGCCCACATTTGCCGGTAAGATGAATCTTGTCAAGCATTGTGGCGAGATGCAATCGTGTTGTCACCTTGTATACTTTGTGTTGGAATGTCCACATACAAAAGAATGTTGTTTGTTATTGACTTTTAACATGCAACATTTTGGGGTATTTGAATGTTTGAAAAGTTCACAATGAGTATGTTCTACTAACACAATTTTACTCTGTGGAGATTGTCTACATAATTATGGTTTTAAGGATGTAAGGTTTTATAATGACATCAACATTGGAATATAGTGCATTGTCATATATTGTAACTTTCATGAAAAAAGAGTCTTACTCGGAGTGTCACTGCTTATTATAACTACACTTAAAATTTAAACAACTTAGATTGTTAACTGAAATACTAACGAAATATAGTAAAAATGTCAGGAATTTATACTAATTTATACTATCTACATATTTTATGTTTAGAGCTAACGAATTAATATTACCAGTTTTCAAAAAAAATTTATAATGGAAAGTGTCTTAGTTATCATTTAACTAACTAGTGTATAATCAAATAATCTAAAAGCAAATATTTTTACCCTCAAATGTACAATTAAATGGACCATTTTTAAAAGAAAAAGAATTGTTATGTGGACAATGATGAAAAAAATATATGAAAAAATGGAAAATCCAATTAAAGGAAAATTACTGTTATTATAAAGCAATCAGAAACTCCAAAAATACATTAAAAAAAATAAACGTGTTAAAGAATTATGTAGAATATCAAGTGACAATCGAAGACTGTTTAAGACTGCTTTGCAATGGCACTGCTTGGTTTGGTTCAAAAAATACTTCTGAACATTACTATCACGTTCTTTTAGTTTCTTTTACATACACTTTATTTAAATGTATCATCATGGTAACATGATAATGGTTTTGAAATTGAGTTGTTGATGTCTAGACAAATTTAACATATACAGTACAGTGTTTGAATATAGAATATTTCAGAAGAAAATTGAAATCCTAATCTAGAAATGAAAACTTACCTACTTTATACTTGAATATAGAAAAGAAACCACCTTGGGTGATAAAATAACACAGTTGCATGCTTAAATATATACTTTATTGGCCAATGTTACTTACTATACTTTATATTATATATACTTTATTGACCTCTGGAAAAAAGTCAGTAAGCCTGTTAAATATTTAAAAGCATTTAAATATTAATATTAATTTTTGTTTGTTTTGTCATGTCAATTTTAAATTAAGAGCTACGAATGGAAAGTTGTCAGTTTACAAGCAAATAAGTGACCAGATTTCCAGAGAAACCAGTTCTTACCAAGCTTGAACTAAATTTAAGTCGTACCTCTTCAGTTTACATTATCATTGTAAAAGTAGTTTCGTTTGTTACTCTTTTTGGTTTTATATTTTAAACCAACTATGGGGAAAGTTCATTTTACTAAAATCAAGAAATACGTCAGATTTACCGTGTTTTCGTCTTGAAATCGCTTTTGAAACTTCGTTTTGAAACCAAACATTTGTGGCGTACTATTTCGGCGAGCACAAAAATTAACTAATATTTTTCATAAACTATTATCTATCATATAATTATGATTTGATGTAGTTAGGAACAAGTAAATGTGCGTAAAATAAGTCAAATTTTTAATTCGCAGAAAGTATTTGATTTTAACATGGAAAAATTGTATTTTAGTACACAAACGTTTCACATCCATCATTTTAATTTATTTAGAAATACAATGAAGAAAAAATTAAATTCGAAAAACAATTTTATTTATTGTTTTATTATTGTTTAAAACACGCATGGAAAATACTATCTAAATATAATACAATAACTTTAGAGAAAAAAAACTATTTTAAGTTATATTATACTAAAACTTTTTACCACCAGTAAAAATCCTTCAAAACCAGCGATACATTACGAAAATTATTTTCCTTTGTTATTTTGATCGGTAGCGTAAGATTACTGTCGTTATTTATCTTCTTAAATATGAAAGTAAAAAACATATAATTTCCTATGCTAGACAATATTTCATTTATAAATTTATAAATCATATTATTAAAGAAATAATAGTATTAACAATATTAAGTTCAACATTGAGATAAAAAACACGAGAAGCTAAGTTATTTGACCTTAGTGTTATGCATAAAATGTCACAAACAATAATAGTTAGTTATGAGCCATGACATCGGAAAAAGTATTGCTCTGGCTGCTTGGTATGGCAAGCAAATATATGTTTGGCACGGAGACATTAGTAAGCCATTAAACTTTTATACATCAAAATGCAATGTTTTAGCAACTTTAGGATTGGATATATATTTTAAAATATGTATATTTTTTCAATGTATTTTGCAAAATCCACATTTGACTGCTTTTAAATATGTGAATTGTGAAATTTACAGAGAACACATAGTAATATTTTTTATAATTAATGAGTGTGTCGGTTTTTATCCATGAATATAAACAACGCATTTCTTAGAGCAGAGTCAGGTGCTCCATAAAATTTATTCTGCAAAATTACTGAAATGAAATCAGGGCCGATTTTGTAAATGGGCCCGGTGGGCCCGGGCCCAGGGGCGCAAGGGCCAAGGGGCGCAAGGGCCCAAGGGCTCTCTTAGGTTTGTTGGGAGCGCGACAAGGAAAATATTTTACTATTTATCAAGCAGATTTTGACGTTGACGCCATAACCACGGGGCTTTTGTACTCATAACAGTAATAATGATAAATGTTTTGCGATCAGTAGAGGTCGCAGTATACAGCGCGTACTGTACTGTGTAGCACACAAGTGCGGAAAGGCGACGTGGCAGGAACACTCGTTCTCCCGAACGGCGCGTCAACGTCGCCAACGACTAATCCCCACCACGGGTCCATCTCCCCTGGCGCGCCGCCCCACCCTCTCCCCCCCCACCATATCCCCTACGTGCGTGCAATTCTCGAGATCGTGGTTCTGCGCAGGTTCTTCTCTGTCTGGTAGACCTATAAATAGCCCGCCAATTGAATCCTCTCCACTCTCGATTCCCACTCATGACTCATCATTGCCATTGCCTGCACCCTGCGTGTTGCTACTTGATAGTTAGTTGGCAATGTTGTTTACATTTGCAAAATTACATTTTTTTTTTTTACTTTTACAATGCGCAACCGCATTATTAGAAGTCGAAAATGAACACAATAAAAATAGTTCTGTCATTGTTTCAATTTGTTGTTATGTTGCGAATGCCCGGCTCAAATCGTCAAATGCCTATGGCATTGGGTTTGTTTATTTGGTGATTCATATCCACGGGAGATGAGGGGTGGGGAGGAAGGGGGGGGCGCAAACATCTCTCGGGCCCATAGCGCGTCACATACAAACCGCGGGCCTGAATGAAATCGCTACATATCCACTGTTCACCATACAATGGAAAATTGATTTACATACGTAGTCTATAATACAGGCTCTATTGAAGCAGTCTAACTTATTTATTTACACTATCAATTGATTAAAAATCTCAAATGTATTTTTAAGTATATTCGAATATTTTGAAATATCTTTTTAACTTACATCTTGTTTTAAAAGTTTTTGTACATGCCTCTAGATGGAAAGTGTCTTAATATGTACCAACAAAAATAAATATTTAGACAAACCAATAAGTGGTTCAACTATCTTTGCAGAGGTTTGCCTCAGGCGTTTGAGATAATGTTTAAGGAAGATAAAGGAGGTAAGGGGTGGTTTAGGTAGGTCCAAAACTATAAACCAGCAAGAAAATCCCCTCTGGGAACTATCTGAACAGAATCGCTTTGCCCCTTATAACCTTTGAACTCTCAAACTTTTAAGTTTTAATAAATTGAAGGTTGTTTTTACCCTTTAAAGTTATGAAGACTTATTGATTTTATAGCTTTAAAATAGTCGAGCCTGTATTAATAACACACTGACAAAATTCTTAGAAGAAGTGATTTAATTGGGTTTTGTTCAAAGTAATAATTTTTTTTAAAGAGGAGGATAAAATTAGTTTTACCCACAACACTCAACAAATTGTGTTTAACTCCACCTACAAGAAGCAAATGCTTATAAGTAAAACGACTAACAAAGCCCTCATTGTAGGGACTATAAATTATAGCTTAAAGCTCCCTGGTAAACCCGCCTAAACTAATTGTACGAATTGATTAATAATAATGAATAATGTTTAAATCAATTACAATAATTTTTCAAAATCTTTGTACTTAAAATGTTAGATAGGAGAGCTTTTCCAAAAATAAGTGAGAAATGAAATTTTCTCAATTAGTACTTGTGCAAGTTGTACTAAAGTTGGACTATTCATAACTGTTGTGCTATCCTTAATGGACGACAAAGGAAACCCATATTTATTTCACGTATTTATGGCAACTAGTTTTTGTTTTCATTGAAATAAATATATTTTTATTTTATATTTTAATGTTTTTTGTGTTTTATATTTTTATTAATATTTAGCTTTACTCCACAAGAAAGATCTTTAAAAAATGTATCTTAAAAAATTTTGTTTTAATAATCAATCCGTGTTAAAATTAGGTTTTAACATCTAACGTAAAATTGTGATATTTTAATAGTTAAAAATAAAACGACACGATCGAATTACTCTCAAAACATATTTTTACAAGTTAATTCACATACAGTAACAACTTTCAATAAAACCTGTAAGGACTTTTGTACAGTATTTTTTACATCTTTGTATAAACAAAACGAATAGTGCCTATAAATGTTTTATAGTTCCCTCTTTTATTAAAAATCTTCATAATTCTGATAGAAAAGTCACTATCAAGTTGAGTCCAACCTCAACATTGGAAGGGAAAGAACAACAAACTGACTGTGGCGTGGCAATTGCCAAGCCCACTGGCCAAAGTTTGTCAACAACAATCAGAGGCCCAATCAGCTGATTGTTATCACAGTCGGTTATCTCAACCCAACTTGGTTCTCATTTACAATCCCCAGCATTTCCTTGGGTTTTGACACTTCCTTAAAAACTCTCATTATTCAATCTAAACTTAGACTAATTAAATAGACTAAATTAGACTTAGAATAATTTTTCATATTATTAAAGCTGCCCAGCAATTCCATATTATGTTCTTATCTATTTTATTTTGTAGTGTATAACTTATTGGAATACATAATGTTGAAAATAAATCTACCCTAATCTAGGCTCAAAAATTCGTATGCCAATCTGGAAAATATGATAATTAATACTCAACAATTGTTCATAACAGTTCAATTTTTTATTTTGTTTTTATTTGTGTTTATCTACGCCAGTGGAATTTTTTACGTTTTGACAGGGAACGGTCCAAACAATTAATGCTACCATCAAATTATCAAATCAATCATAAAGTTTAAATGAGAAATGTCTCGGTCCAATCAATCAAAACCATTGATCAAGGGACCATTGATAGCCATTGACGTCTGTTTAAATTTATTAAGATGGCATGGAAATTAATATCTTATTTAATATTTTAAAAATTATAAAATAAATTTATAAAAAAATTATAAACTTTCTGTGAAATTTTATGTATTTTTAGTGAATTGACAGTTCTTCTGAGTCAGTTCACTTGTTTAGGTCGCTGTCATTTGAGAAAATTAATAAAAAATTCCTTCTGAGTATTTTACAATTTTAAATAATCTTTTACAGTGCGCTTGTGTAATAGTGTTCACTTAACGTACCATTCAAAAAGTAAACAAAACCACAATCAATGTAATAGCAAATCAAAATCACAAAGTCATTACTTTGAAATGTAGGATGTTATGTTATCAAATCTTAGTTTATTTTCATGATAAATAATACCTTTTTAAAGAAATAGAACTTGACCAGACGTTAAAATACCAGAAATGGATTTTGAAAAGTTGGTTGAAAGCCATGACTATTTTGACTCTCAGTTCATGAACTCAGTTCCCAGTGGAATCATGGAGATCTTGAATGAATATTCATTTCCAGTTCTGCTGAATATTGTCAACAGCACGAAGATATACGATTATTAAGCTAGCTCTATCATAGGTCTGTTTAATTAAAATGTTTTGTTGGGTTACAAGAGCTACTAAAATGTTTAGAAATGCATCATTAATGCGGGGAATTCATAGAAACGTGAAGTAAAAGTTGGCGTGTTGGGCATGGTGATTTCAATCTGTTAAAACACAAAAGTTTAAATCATAAACGATGTGAAAACTTTATAAAATTATAAAATTTTTTGAACAATTTTTAATATATTGATCATAATTTTGTTCATGATTCATCAATCTTAATCCCTGAATATGATTTCTTTGTTAAAATTGCCTTAGAATTTTTATTTTATTATATATTTTTTACAATCATAGCAATTAATAGCGCTTTCAACACATTGACATGAAATTACATGAACAGACATACGGCTATTAAAACCTAGTTATAACCATACGGCTATCTCTTTTAACAAACCTTTACTGCACATTAAACTACTCGTTGAGTTTTATTACAACACATTATTTGGTTTATCGGTAGCTTTGTACTGATTCGCTAAATGTAAAATCGTGTTTATCATTTTGAATAAAGGTACAGAGCTTATGTTATATTTGGAAAATCCAATTCAGTTAAGTGATTCAAATCCTCTACCTATCGTCACGGCATTTTTAGTATTTATTTACATTTGCGACTTATAATATCGAAGCTTGCATAAACGCCTACACTGAGGAAAGCTCGCACATTCATATCAAATAATACAGTATAACGAGAAATTATTCATTTTTTGGTATGAAACACTGTCTAACCCTAGCTATGCGGTGGAATTACTATCTTATATTTGAGATTTACTCAATCAATATGCATTTTAATTAATTCTCCTTTTAGGCGTTTTCTTTATCAGGAATATCGTTACTGTAATGTGTAATGGCTAAAGGTTGTTTTCGTTGGTTCATGTTAAAATCTGCGTTTAGGTTCATCCGTGTAGGAGAAACCCCTTTGCTCAACAACCAGCAGATGATTGTATGGAGCTGCAAATCCATAACGTAGTATTAGTGCTGAACAGAGATAATAAATATTAATTTTTTAGTTTGTAGTTTTCTTTTTTCATTTATTTACACAATAACATTTTGTAGGTATTTTATAGCTAATTTTAAGGTTATGAATATATGAATAAAAATAGTCGTTTTTTAATCGCACAACATAACAGTATCTTTAAAATTATTTATTTTAAATTAACTGCAATCAATGTTTATAATATACTGCCTTGACAGGCGACCAAAATTAACAGTCGCATAAAAAGGCATCATGCAAAAGTTTTAAAGGCCATCACTTCTGACATATGAGATCTTTTAAGGTCAGCTTTGTGGCATATTGAACAGGAAAGACCATTCAAAATATTTTTTTATATGATGAAAGTCAAAGGAGTTACTTCAATGTTTGGGGACGTCTCTTAGTAGGGAAAACATTTCAATTACACATGACATAAGAGTTTTAGAGATCTTTCACGAACTCGACCTTAAAAGTTGCTGAATGTTAGAAGTTATATCGTAAAAAAAATTCTTAAATGTGGTACCGGTATTTATTTCAAATGGGAATATGATTTAATTGCAATGACTGTTATCATCGATTAGGATTAGGTAAATATATAAGGTTTTTTATTTCATACAAATGAATACCTTTAGTTTTTTATACATTTCAACCTATTTTCTATTTAATATTTTCAAGGTTTTGGGCCATCCCCTAAAAGTGATAAATGAAAAATTTCAAATTTTAATTTTCAAAAATAGTGAAATCATAATGGGATCGGTGATTTTACTATAGTTTACTGATAAATAATAGACTATAAATATTTGACAATTTAGGAATTTTTGGGACACCCGGTACAAAAAGCTAATGTTCGGCGCTCTCTTATCTGATGAATTTAATTTATCACTCAAACTTACTTTGATTACATCAGAGAAAAGTATAAAAACCAACCGGCTGACAACTAACCGTGGGCTGGATGTTCGTACATGTGTCCTCGATGCTATCTTTTACGTGATCTGACTTTATACATAATAAGATCTCTACATACACACGTCCCTACTTAATATGAATTCAAATACAGTCAAAAATATTAATTTTACGACTGAAACGTCTTTACTTACCGTATACATTAATTAATTTAAAGTAAAATTATTGTTGAAAATTGTAATAGTGGTTATAATCAGTTTTATACTGGAATGTACAATATTTAACGAGTGCTGCAATCAAAATTTCTGTACGATTGCGAACCATACTATGAACTAACTTTAACAATTAGTTGCTTTGTAACCAATTATCCAGTGGCTGTTCACGTCAATCCTAGTAATTGTATTTTCTTCTAAAATTCATCGGGTTTGCTCGAATGTTATGTAATAATGTGTATTATAAAGCCTAGTTTTCATATTATCTTTTAAATTTTTACACGAAACATGTTTTTAGTAATTACAGTATTATTTAATTATTTATGTGCTTTTAAATTCACAAACTTGTTATACTTCTTGGGCAAATTATTTGTCGCACAGTTTATAATATTTTATCGTATTTCCAATCCTGTAGACCTACTATTTACCTATCCATTATTATTATAAAGTAAATAAAATTATACAGAAAAAACTGTTTTAGTTAGAATAATTCTGCATGCACTACGGTAGTAGCACCGCGTAGTTTTTATTCTATTATGAATTCGATCTTTTACCTATTTATTTCACGACAAATATGTTATCATTAATAGCCTTAGAATAATTAAGGTTGTTTTAAGACTTGTATTTTTTTGTTGGAAAGTAGATAATGTATTCAATGAAGTTAATTTTTTTGTCATTTAATGAAATTAAAATATTAATAAACATTAATATTAAATAAGTCACAATTTAATATGAATGATTTGATACGCGTACAAGTATTACACTTAAATTTTAAGTTAAGGAACAGACACTTTACTATCATTTCATTAATGTTTTTAATGATTTAGGACTGTTATCTGGTGTTGTGAGTTGTGTTGTTAAAATCAAAATTGTTTTGCATGAAATCTTTCAAAAGGAAAAAAATAATGTTTAAATTCATTTGGTTTTTGTGTTGTACTTATAATACATTTTCACCTTTGCATAGAGCACTGCTCTCTTTTCCCCTCGGAAAAGAAAACTTTTCCTAGTTTTACAGAAATGTATAATTTTAATGTTATAGATATTTAAGAATTTTTTTGTTTCTGAACCATCTCTCCCTACCAACAGCTACAACCTAGGACCAAACTACAGTATTATGTTACAGTACGGTAGTAACTTGTAAGAAAAACATACGTATTTGTTTAGACTCTAAGCAATAGCCTTTATAATATCTTCACATATACAAGGTGGTTTTGTCTAAATATCCAATGAAAGAATTTGAAATTGAATATTGGGTTGCAAGTGAGATACTCAGCGTCAAACCTATATCGAGTGGCGACGCAGAGCGCCATTAATGTTCACCCGTTATCGAACGTTATCTGTTATACCATGTGGAGGATAGCGCCCACATACCGTCAAACGATATCGAGCCATCTGTCTTGCGATAAATACTACAAGTTATTTTAACTTATTAATTGAATAATTGACTTATCATTTAATTAAAACAAATAGCTTATAAATGTTGTTAAGGCTACCTGCTTCGCATAGTAATGTTGCGCTATCGAATAATTAGTTCCAAGGGCCGGAAATGAGGAATTGATGCATATTATCTCTGTTTTATGAGCAAGGTAAAGTTGATTTCTTAAAAAAAAAAATTGATGAAAAATCCGTTTTGACCCAGGGCTTACCTAAAATACTACGTTTTGATTCTTACTGATATATTTTTGAGTTCTTCGACCAAAGAAAAATCTATCACGTACTTATCAGGTTACATCAGTCTGAAAACAATTTGGTACATTCATAAGTACTAGGGCCGAAATTTCTGGGCCTAGGGCTGCAATACTTTTGTCGTTAAAATGAAATTTTAGAAACATTTCACTATAGCGTAGTGCTAACAAAGGGTTAGAACGAGTAAATCAAGAAAAACTTAGTTGGTTTATAGAAAGAGAAATATTAGTAAATGACTGGTTTACTCCAGAATGTTCTCCTTTAATCGTCTTTATTAAAATACTCTGTTGCTAATGAGTGAAAAAAGATTTATTGAAAAAAATTAACCAAGGCAACGTTTACAAGACAAATCTTTCTGGTGGTATTTTCTTTTTCGTACTAGTAGCAAGATAAAATATCTGAAAACTATAAACTTTCTTATATTTCTTTGTGCCATTCCATTTCCGTCTATTAACATAATATTGTTGATTTAAATATTCTTAAATTTAAATTGGTCCTAATATTAACACTTCACAAGAGTAAAAAATAAGTCGCATGACCTTAAATCCGCAAGGTCTCAAATGGAGTTCCTTACTTGTGTCAAATGTCCAAACTTACTTGTGAAACTTGAGTGTCTAGCAAATAATAATTTACTCGGCAGTTTTATCACGTAACTTTTTGGATGAAAAATTGTAAAGACACTTTTAGAAAGTGGATTTCACCCTAATATCAACTAGTTTCCGAAATTTACTAGCATTGGAAAATTACCATGACTAACCGGGCTTTGTCACAGCTGTCAATACCATGAGTCGGCTTGTCAATTTGTACAGAAATGGCTCGATTATGCCTTGCTAGATACACGCAATAAACATGTCAGCTGTAGCCTATCTAAAATGGGCTTGACAAACCGTCCTGTCGTTTTAAAATAACTTAGCCAATGCAATTAGTCTTGATTTACTTTAAACCTAAAAAAAGTCTTAGTATTTTTTATTATTTACATAAAAAATATTGTTACAAAGTGCATATAATATTTTTAGTGAAATATTTATACTTTATTCCTAAAGAGTTATTACGAAAAGCATTGCTGGAAAAAGGCTTCATGATGAAAAAAAATTTAAAAAATGGTTATTGTGTTTCGATTTAAAGTTGTTATGAATGTAAATAGCTGAACTCGACAGTCAGGGAAATATTTTTAATGTAAACAACAGATTCAAGTATAAATATAAAAACTTTAATTTTCAAATAAAACAAGTTGTCTAATTTTAAATGAAAGTCTTGAATGTAAAAACTAATTTCCCAAGGATATAATTTTCTTATTCCAACAACTGTTACTTCTTCTCTCATTTAAAAGAGCTTAAAAGCTTTCTTTATTACTAAACACTTCTTTTCTTCCATGTCGATGAAATTTATTTTACATTTACAGTAAGAAATATTTTTAATACAAACTTCTTAAAATAAAAAAAAAAACTTTGTCTTGTAGAGGATAAGTCCTGCCAGTAAAAAATGTTAACGTTTTTGTTATCAGTTATAAAATAAAAGACAAAGCCCTCACTCACTCACTGACTCATCCATCACTAATTATCCAACTTCCCGACTAGCTAGAGTGCTGAAATTTGGTATACTTATTATTTAGGTTTAAAATAGGAAATTCTGACTATTTTCGTATTAATATTCACAAAGAGCTACGCCCTAGACGTCCTTAAAGTTACCATGTTATTCTTATGGAAGCAACATCTTTTTCTAACATGATTATGGAAATTGAATTAGGTTTGTTTATATCTGCCACATGATGATTCATTCAAGAAAATGCTTATAACCTTAGAAGTAACCAGCTGTGAGATATAATAATTATTTATGTTTGACTTTGTCAAGATTTATGTTTTGATAGAGTGATGAACAATTATTTTTGGTGTGGTGTACTTTGGTTGTATTAAGTGCAGTTTATTTCGTATTTTATTACTATATACTTTTTTACTATTCATAGGTAATAACAAACGGTTTTGCAAATATAGTTTTTGAAGCACTTTATGGCTCCGCCTAACTGGATTTCAAAATTACTTTAGGGCATTCGCGGGGTTGAATTTTTTGACATGCTTGGTCGTTTTTTTTTGCTCATGGTGCTCACTAAGAATCGCTTTTGCCATTATAGTTTTTGAAATTGTTTAGGGCTCTGCCCCAAATAATCTGACAATTACTGTATATCCTTCGTGTTGAAAGCTGACATGGACGATTCTCTTAGCTCATAGGTACTATCTAAGCAATGTACTGCAAACCGGAATGTAGTTTTTGAAGCACTTTATGGCTCCGCCCCACTGGACTTCCAAATTACTCTTGGGCCCACGGGGTTGAAATATGATGAAATATGACCTTTTTTCATGGGTTCTCACAAAGAAACGGGTTACCAAATATAGTTTTTAAAGCACTTTAAGGCCCCACCCCACTGGACTTCAAAATTACTTTAGGGAATTCGCAGGGTTGATATTTTACATGGACGTTCCTCTTTGCTCATAGATAGGTTCCTTTCTAAGAAAATGTTTTTAAAATATACATTTCGAAATTCTTTTGGGATCCGCCCCAGAGGTCTTAAAAATTATTCTAGGTCCAAATGGGGTTGAAATGAGTTGCATGAGTCAGATCATGGAGTACATAGGTCCAGGTAAGATCAAAGTTCAAGTTAAAGGGTTTCTCAAACAATTCTATGCAAATTTTTATCCTGCATAGGTTTTTCGCTCTTTGGGTTTAAATAAATGCCTCACACTGTTTAAATAAAACGTAATTATTGTGTTTCACAGCAAAAAAAGTTTGTGTTTCATACTTTTTCTTGTCCTCCTGGATTATACCCAGACATATTGATAGTGTAATTGTTTGTTAATACACAATTTTCTGATATAGCCTATTATTTCATTCTTAGTCAATAGTTCTCAATCACGGATCTTGCACCTTATTATAAATAGTGTTGTAACGCTTTAAACTGTTGATACATTGCATAATAAAGTCAAATTTCATGAAAATAAAATATACAATGAGCTAATCAAATAATCTGGAGTTGAATTCAGTTAGTAGGTATAAATAGTGCCAGTTCCAAGGGCAGTCTCAGTCGATCGTTGGTTCATTTATAATTCAAACCTTGTAACTGTGCAACAGCCAGGGAATTTCGTAAATGGGCTACCTGTGAAATTTGTAAGATTTTTATCTTAACAATTTATATCGCAGTGTGTCCCGAAAAACGTAGAATTTAGTACTATAATCAGCCAAAATTTTTTATTTATCTTTGTTAGATCCTTTTGAAATATATTTCAATATACTTTAACATCGAAAAGTATATTTTAATACAGAGAATTTTAAGTACTTGTGAAAGATTCAATTATCAGATTCTTAAATCATTTTCACAGTTCAAAAATGCCATTTTATCAAATTTATCATGCATTCCTTCACTTTTTTCTCAACGGCGATGACTTTTAAATTATCAAGTAAGCAATGTATAAGCAATTATTTTACACAAAGTTTTTGTATAAAGTCACATATGAGGCCTACTTCACAGACACAATTTGGGCATAAAGTTGTTAGGTTGGTTAGCGAATTAGTATTTTGTCTGAATTAGTATAACAGTAGACTACTTGTTCTTCTAGTGGATCTTGATTACAGAACGTACACATATAATTAATTGTCTTTAAATTAATGTTCTTCTTATTTCCTTCCTTCTTTTATTCATTTTCAACTATTCAGGCTCACCAAACAGAAAACAATACGACCAGTTGCTGATATTAAATTTTAAAAACGTTTTTAACTAGTATTACAGAAATTTTACTGTCCTCCAAGTTATGTTGCGTAATAGGAATAAAAAATATTTATATTCAGCTTAGTACACAAATTAAAAGCAAAAGCCATGAAAATCCTTCAACTTGCATTTTAGTTTTCAGAAATAAATCAATATTAGGCTATCCAAATTTTATCGCAGGAAAAAATGTAAGGTGTTATATTTAAGAGGGAACATTCATTGTTTTCAAAGTAAACGGAAGGAATAATTAGAGTTAGCTCCAGTGGCCTTTCTTTTGTTTGTCTTTGACCAACAACATTGTCTTAACAGGAGTTAGAGTTAACTCAAATAGAACTAGCAGGTAAAAGACAAATGTTACGGTAGGCCACCTCATTGTTATTCATTAAAACATAATGAGTACAAGTGAAACAGTAGTGTTTGACCACTGGCTGTGTTTGTAATTATTTTAGTTCATCTAAGAAACAATAATTTAAAATATAAAATATTTTCTTTTATTTAATCACTTAACACATACTAAAAATGTTATTATGATAAGCTATTACTGCTTCATATGAATTAACGATAGTTATTGTTCGTTTACTTTGAAAGCTATTCAAGTAACTCTGTAAATATACTAATGTTCGTTTAAAAATGTAGATTAAAGCCACAATTTACTTTTATCCATCCACAAACCAGATAATTATTCAATGTTTTATATCTTATTCAATTGCTTGATTAATCACACAATTCAGCGTATATTGTTAGCAGGAACTTATCATTTTATAAGGCAAGTCATATTCAATTTATAAAGCAAATGTGTCAAATCACAATACAATAAACCACTATATCAACCGCAAACTTTTGGTACTTTAATAACATCAAGCGTAATAAAAACCAATCCCAGTCTTTATTATTTCAAATATTATTAAAATTATTTTAATTAAAAACTATATTTAGTTTTTAAGTTTTTATAGTTTTTATAGTTTATAGTTTAGTTTGTAGTTAGTTTATAGTTAGTTAGTTATATAGTTATAGTTAGTTTATAGTTAGTTAGTTAGTTATAGTTAGTTATAGTTAGTTTATAGTTTAGTTTATAGTTTAGTTTATAGTTTAGTTAGTTTATAGTTTTTATAGTTTTTTATAGTTTTTAAAAACTATATTTAGTTATTTAGCTTATTGTTGGAAAGTGTTTTGATAATGGGATTTTTCTATTTGTCTGATTATTGAAAGGTATACATTATATTCTCCAAAGTTAAAGTTCCTCTGTTATATGTTTAACGTTATTTATTTATTTTTCGAATAATATCAATCTAAGTTTTATATTCCCCTCATATTAAGCATTTTTATTTTAATCATACGACATTTCCAATTTCAATAAATAATAATAATTTGAATGAAAAAGTTTGAAAAATCTTTTAAATTGATTTATATATACATGTTCTATGACCACCAGGTCTGCTTTAGATAAAATACATACCTTTTTTCCATTGCAGAACACGCTTACTCCATTTTGGATGACCTGGGATTCGGTCTTAATGGTCCAATCAAATTATTGGGCAGCTCGAAAGTAACAGGAAACAAAATTATTTTCATCGACGCTTACGTAAAACTTACCTGAGAAAAACGACGGTTAAAAGTCTCCTACTATAAAAAAAAACTGCGTTTGCTTACTATAACCGATTTTTCGAAATGACGTCTGTAGTTTTATAAATTTCTTGTTTAATACCCTGTTTCATTTTAAATTTAGGTTTAATACATATTTAATTTAACTGTTAAATTTATACTATATATAACCGAACTACCACCGACAAAATTTCTACCAGAGAGAGTTTTCTGCTAGGTAACCGTTATGTATTTTTATAAATCAGCATAAACCATTTAATACATTAATATGAATGTAATTTAGATCATCGTTAATTATTGTTTAGGATGTTTAATTCTACCATGGTAATACTGTGATGGATCGGTATGCGAAACTTAATCAGTTGAGCCAAATTCTAATCTCTTCGAGACAATCGGTGCCGCCATTGTCGCCATTGTTCTTCGACGTGAAGTATCTTGAAGGGCTTCAGATTCTCTATGGTAAGAGATCACATCTAAAATAAAATTGTAAAATAACATGTTATTATGTAAAACATTATTAGATAGGTGTACGTAGGAACTAAGTTTAAAACATATTCTCATTTTATTATTTTTTTTAATAATAATTAAAAGACCAATTTTTTTCTTTCAAAAACTCTTCGCTGAAATCTTGGGATTTTCTTCTAGTAGTGGGGTTTTGCCGGTTCTGGCCCATTTCAAGGCCAAGCGGTTCGAACCGGCAGGTGTGGTTGACAGTGATGGGTGTGTTTTGTAAGTGGGTCAAGGCCATCCGGAGGGAGTTTTAAAAAAGCGGAGCCGCGAGGGGCTCAGTCGGGGCGGGGACTCGGGACGGGTCGGATCGGAGCGGGAGCGGCGGGCGGAGGGAGGGGTTTTTCTTTTTATTTTTTCATTTATTTATTTTAATCGAACCCCATCAGTGATCGTAGAATAGCCTCCACGTCGTTTGCGGCAGTAGTGGTCACCGCATCGCTCTGTACCGGGCGGGAGCAGGTGTTCGTTGTAGGCGTGGAGGAATTGTCTGTGGGACTTGGTGCAGTGTTAGCAGTAGTCTCCGTAGTGGAAGTCACTTCAGGGGACTGCACCGGTGAACCCTGTTGTGTGTCCATGGTTGCAAGAGAGAGAGAGATGAGAGCTTTTAGGTGTTTACCGTGTGAGGCGATAGAGAGCAATGAGACACGAGTCGGAGGATGTCCGATGATATAGACCCGGTAAGATGGTGAAGAAGAAGAACTGGACGGGACCGTCAATAGGCGTGAGAAGAGGGAAATGTTGGTACTTCACCATGTCAGTCAAGACTGTCTGTAGAATAGTATCAATAGTACAAGTGTTGCCAAGGTGAGGTGGTGCAAAATACAAAGGGTGAAACCTGAACCGTTTCTTAAGTCTAGCCACCGTACTACGCGGTTTTGAAACTGCAGGTGTAGAATGCTGTTGTAAAATATGTTTTGTGCGCAAAAGTTTCAGCTGTAAAGTGTGGGAAGCCATGATTTTACATGTGAACCGCTTGATAGTAAGCCGGCAAATGGTCAGCGGCCGCGATTGTGTCTGAATATATAGAAACTAATTAGCATATAAAGCGGAAACACATTTTAAAGTAACAAGCGTTAGTTATAAAAGCGTCAGAGACCTACGGATAGTACCTCACCCGACCGATGCCGCCACCGAAATGGCATGCGCGCGGCGGCAACCCCCCTTTTTATGCGATCGATGAGTCACGTGCGACGCCCCTCCAACCCCCTCCAATCCCCTCCAACTCCCTCCCCGAGAAAACCGCATAAAAGAGCGAGGTTTGCGGGAGCTCGGTTATTTGTCAGTCGGCCGCGGCTACGGTCACAAGAGTCGGAGGAAGAGACGGATAGTTTAAGAAAAGTATCGGTAATAGCGGAAGTTAATTAATTAATTATTCAGTTGTAGGATTGCGAGTATCGGCCTGTGGATAAGCAAGTGGGGCCGCAACTGTGATTGATCAGGTAACTACCGTATCATAGCAATAATTGTAATATTAGACGGTAGTAAAGTGTATAAGGTGCAGGTGTGCAAGAAATGCTCCGTGCACGATGAAGTAGGATTACGATACCCATGTGTAAGGCTTAATCTTATGGTGTAGTGTTAACTATAATAGTAGCCGGTTGTAAAGTGTATAACCTGCAGGTGAGCAAGAAATGTCTCTTGTACTGTAGCAATAATCATATTAGTAGACGGTTAGCAAGTGTATTATCTGCAGGCGTGCAAGAAATGTCTCGTGTAATGTAGCAATAAGTATAATAGTAGACGGGTGTAAGGTGTATTACCCGCAGATGTGCAGGAAATATCGCGTGCACCATTGCACAGGTAAATCCTGTAGTGTAGCACTAACTATATTAATATGACCGAGAAGTAGCGGTTAGAGTTTAAGTGTTGTTAAAGTAAGAGAGTAATCTGCATAGTAAGGAGGAAACAGGTGTGTAAGAATGGAACCTGCAAATAATCAGTGTGAGTTGCCTGCACGCGATGTTAATTAGCATACGTAGTTTAAACAAAAATGGAAAATAGACGCGAAAATAAAAGTGTGATTTATAAAATGATTGTTGTAGTGTTAAGAAATAGTGTAAAAAAAAATTAAAATGTTAAGTGTTAAAAATAAATCATATGTTATAGTACTATGTGGTATAAACTCACGGATCTGTTGTTTACCGCTGGGGTGTCAGCCCTCTATATGGGCGGCGCGCGAGCTTTCCTTCGTTTATATGCACGCGGATGGTTACTCATGCATGACCCCCCCCCCCTTCCGGACCGGAACCGGAACCCCCCCCCCCCCTTGACGTCACAACGTCTTAGGTGTAGCGTGTAAGAAGTACCGACCAGGTCAAGGATTATGTGTGCATTTGCAAACAATAGTCTATTGTATGTTAAAAACAAGTTGCGTGTACCGGAGGTTTACTTCCGCTGCAACTATAATTAAGCGTCGGAAGAGGGTGGATAACAATCGACGATAATTATGCTGTCACGCGATGGGGAAAGCTGCGGATGTAATTTGATGCTATCAAATGCAAATCGAGAGGTACAAGGCTCCTACTTGTCAGCGGATGTAATTTGATGTTATCTAATGCAAATTGAGAGATACAAGGCTCCACCTGCGTTTTGCCCGACCCACATGTAACAAAGCACATCCGTTTGGAATTTTCCATTGACGTTGCTGGAAGGTTCCATACCCCCTTAAACCCCTACCGCTGCCCCCACCACTCTGCGAACCGAGAACTACCCCGACGACTATTGCCGCCGCAGTTGGGCTCGGAACTCCGGACGCGGCAGTCCGACCCAACTCAGAGGGCAACTCAAATGTATAAGCGGCCGATATATATTTGAGTTACTCTTGTTGTTAGGCTATTACTATTTAATATTTGTTGTGTGTGTGTGTGTGTGTGTGTGTCTATGGTTTTTATGCAAAGCGTTATTTGGTTTTAGTCTTAAGATGTGTTAGTTGTAAGGTTTAACTTGCGCATTGCGATGTTAGCATTAAGGTGTGTTATGGTATTATTTATGTTTAAGAAATGTGTTTTTTAATTTTAAGTATTGGGTTATGGTGTGTGTGTGTGTGTGTGTGTGTGTGTGTGTCCATGTCTGTGTTTATCTGTGTACTAATAATTTTTTATATTCCACAGCTAGCTGTTAGGATGGGTAGATTAAATTAAAATGTAAATGTAAATTAAAGAAGTTCGATTGAACTTCATTAAATATGGGTGGGACATGCGCGTTGTGCCCTAGGCAGCGCATTTTTTTATTGTTTTTGATTTTTGTTTTTGATTTTGGTCAGGCAAAAATATGATTGGGTGGGTTTAGATTAAGGGTGGGAGGTTAGAGTTGCGTCTTGCATTACCTGTTCCAGAGTCCCTATTGTAAAATTGGAATGGTCAAGTCCAGTGCCCAGGCCCGAGGCTGGCCGCCCGTATCACAGACTACCAAACTGGATCGCCACGTGCGTGCGGGCCAAAAATCGGGATCCCTAGCAAGACGTAACTTTTTGGGTTGGGATTGGGAGTGTTTGAGGAACACAGGGTGGTGGAGACGGTCCTGGCCGCCTCCATCACCTTGGATCATTATTATTTTTTGGTGACCTTGACCTCAATTCACTCATGCATAACCCCCCCCCCCCTTTCGAACCGGAACCCCCCCCCCCCCCGAGGTCACTTTCACTTGTTGCGTGTGCTGTGTCACTATTTATGCGAGGCCGACTAACGGGTCTGTTTATTCTGGTTCCAGCTGCCAACGCTGCCGCATCAGAGCCATGTCGACTACTACCACCACTACTTCTACAACTACAAGTACCACTACTACGTCTGCACCTATTGCACCGCCTGTACCGACGAAGAGACTTCGCCTGAAGAATGTGCCGGACCACATGTTGCAGCGGATGGACACACCGTCTTCCTCGTCCAGAACTCCTGCTCCGGCAAACATTCTTCTTCAAGCGATGACTGTTCTTGGGAGCATCTTCTCACCACCTCCGTCACCAACGAACGCGGGGCAGCCTCCAGAAGACCGGTCTGCCGCAATGGGCCCACCGCAGAAGGAGGTGCCTGCAATGCCACCACCGCAGAAGGAGGTAACGGATGTCCCAAGAACTGCTGAGCCTCTTCGTCCGGATACACCTTTACTACTCAATTCTATTCACTCTTATATTTCCTTGCCACCATTAATCACGCCTATTCCTGAATCTACTCCTTCTCGTCCTATCATTCCTGTTTTAGAGCGAAAAAAGAAGCTTTTCAAAATTGCTCCTTCAGAGCGTTATCAATTATTAATGAAAGAGCGACGCAGGGCATTTAAAAATCCGCGTAAATGTCCTGAAGTGCTCTGTAAGGGTCTTAAAAAAGGATTAGTTTGTGGTAAGAAATGTGTTTTAAACGAAAAGTATTGCCGTTTACATGTCGTGAAACACATTTCTGCGCCACAACTGACTGTGGTCTCCCACAAGTCTTACCCTCCCACCAGGTTGAAGAGATTGAAGGAAGGTTTGAAGTACTTTTTTGTAAGTAGAACGGATAAGAGCAATAGAATTGTAATAGGGTGTAACGGCTATAAGTGGGTAATAAAGCTCTCCGTACCTCTTAGAACCAAAAAAGCGATCAATACACTTGATGCGAAAGACTTTCTCTTCAAAGGTGAGGATGGTTGGACTAGGTGGGGGCGAAGTAATTATTAGAAAATCTTAGCTTTTTTCCAAATTCCAAATTGTTGGCAAAAAATAATGGGAGAGAAACCAGCGCTATGATAAGTGCGCTGCGTTTCTCTCCCATTATTTTTTGGCCGCTCTAAGTCCCGTGACCTACTTTCATGTGACCTTGACATTGACCCCCCCCCCTTCCGGACCGGAACCGGAACCCCCCCCCCCCGCCGCTGATTTTTCATTGACTTGCCTATATAAGAGTGTGGCGGTTTGTGTTGGAGCCATTCCTTGCTAATAATAGTTAGGGCGAACATGTCTCCCCGAGATGTTCCAATATTTCATAATAAATGTACAAAGATTGGAGAAGTATTGGAGGTGGACGAAGAAAGCGACGAAGAAAACAATGAAGAAATTGAAGTGCCCTTGTTAAGTGAAAATGTTGTTACAAGAATATTTTTGGATATTAATTCTCCAATGGATATTATAGGAAGGTTTGTAATTGAAGCTATGACATGGATAGAAAACGGAAGATTAGTGAACATAGCATCTCCAATTTTAGTTGATGATAGACCCACCTTTGGTGTATATTGGCGTAACATTGATCTGTTATGGCTATGGGCGGAGGCATATGTGGAGTATTTGCAATTAGAAGAAAATGTAGGGTTTAATCATTACTTTTCGGCTTTGGTTTTAAACTACTAATTTTTTAACATCCCACTAAAAAATCATATCCCCCCCCCCTTCAAATTTTTACTGTACTGGCGAACGTTATAAAAGCAGCTATCACATGTGTTTGCTCATTATTTGTCTTGTTGCTATACGTTAAACATGTATAAGAGACTGGATTCGTTTTTTGCTGAGCACACAGAAGTTTGGCCGCTATTGTATAGGTTATTTTTGAAAATTGAACAAAACATAATGAGGGATATGGGCATGGGGGTTAGTGTGTTTGTGTACCGTCGTGATGCGTACAAAGTATTGTGTGCATGTCGAGTAAGGATTGAAGTTTTAGAAATACTGTTTCCATGGATGCTGCACGTACGTAATCTTGTAGAAGGCATGAAGATAGAGGTGGAAGTGGTTGCAATGCAATACAAGCTGTCTGCGGAAGAGTAATTAGAGCAAGGCAAGTTACAAATTTTTATAATTGCCCCCCCCCCCTTCCAGTCTCCTATATATAAGCGAGGGTTCCACACAATCCTGTTCATTTTTCGTGTAACTGTTACTGGAGCCACATGTTCTTCTTTTAAACCATGTCTCCGAGAGATACCACTTTTATTTACATCACTGAAATTGTTATAGATCGTGAGATGGCAGAAGATGAAGAAGTAGAGCAAGAGGTAAATATTACGTTTGGACAGTTTTTGGAAGAAATAGTTGGAGAATTTTTAAATTTAAATGAACAAATGAACAATGATATTGGACCCGCTTCAAATTCAAATGTATCCTTTATGCACCAACCGGAAGAATTAACAGAATCTGAAGGTGAAGAAGAACAGCAGTCACAACTCTGGAATGCCGCTGCCCATGTTATTGATACTCCGCAACATGAGGAAACAAATTTGGAATAAAAATGGTGGGGGGAAAGATGAGGTAGTAGGCTATTTAAACGGTAGTCTGGCATGAGTAAAAATCATTTGAAAATGGATGAGCGAGCGAGAATGTACAAAGTGTTTTGTGAAGAGTGTGATAGAGTGTGGGTACCACCGGTGAACTCCTTCACATATTATTTTCCACTTCTGGACATAGATGATTGTAAGAAAATCCCAGACATTGGTTATAAGTTTGAAAAGGCTGGAATTCTAATTAGTGTTCATGAAAAATTCCATAATGAATATTCAAGGAAATTAGCATTTGATTTCATGTTGGCAAATGAAGATCTTAAATCTTGCGACTATCCTTATTTTCTTTATAACCATCTTGTTAAAAATGGTGCTAGCGTGACCGTTGAAATATGTATTCGTCATTTTTGGGACAACCGGTAAAGTGGTGGGGGAAAGGGGATAAATATGATGTAGGAGTGAATTTAGTTTTATTTTTACAAGAGCAGCCAACTACGATGCAACGTCCAATTTTGTATCATACGCTTATTTCTGATGCAGAAGAGGAGACCAGAAGGAGAAGAAGTGAACAATCAAGACAAACCCAGGCCAATATCAACATTGAATATTACAGACTTCAATTTCAAATTCCCGGAATGCGACTTGGAGAAAACCGAGTGAAAACTGTCCACGTAGCCGCTAGTTACATAAAACATTTAAAGCTACTATTGGAAGAAAAAAAATCAAAAATTAAACAATTGGAAAATGAAAACAATAAAATGAAGAAAGAACTGTTAAGTTTGAAAAATGTGTGTAGTAATGAAGGTGTGGTTGAAGAAGGTGAAGAAGAAGGAAATGAAATATTAGGATTTTAAGTTAAAAAACATAAAATGATAAAAAAATAATAAAATTAAAAATGTAAAAAAAGTAGAGGTAGAATAGAGAGCGGGGAATAGATCACTTTGTGGCAATGGAATAACATGTCACTTAGTGCTCTATTCCCCGTTCTCGCGTTAATATTGCTTGGCCTTGACCTATAAAATAGTAGTAGGGATAAGTTATTTAAGCGGGTGGTAGGCAGTAAAACAGTTTAGTACGAATGTTACTCTCATCTACAACAAGATGGATAGTCTTTTTGTTATTTGTTTGAGAAAAATAATTTGTGATGATTTCTTATTTAATCACATAATAAGATCAGGAGAATGTGTTATTCCCAATACGGTTAGAAATGCAATACACGAGTATCGAAGAGAACATTATGGATTCGGCATTATTGTTGCTTATAAATTTGCAGATGGGACCCGGCTTTGTCCAGATTGTGCACGAGCAGCTATAGATGATTGGGACGAATTTGAAGTTGAAGGAGGGTACGTTGACCATCGTGTTAAAGCACCGCTAATAAGATTTGTAGCTATGCGGGAAAGATGCACAATCTGTGCACAGGTCTTATGTAAATTTATTAGGTGTAGAACATACTAGAGTAATGGTATGGAGGAAAGGTCTAACTAAAAGTAGTGGGGGAAAGAGTAGTGGGGGAAAGAGTAGTGGGGGTATTGGTTATAAATGTTGCTTGGTAAAGGTTTATTTCATTACTGTTGCAGAATAACTGGAGTAAAGATGTCTTTTCACATGGAGATAAAAACTTTTAAAATTGTCGATGAAGATTGGACATTTGTTGCAAACTTTATAAGATCGAAAGAAGATGATGGAAGTTTGATGAAAGTATTTTGCTACATATTAGAAGGGAAAGATGAACAAGTGGTAAAAGATTATTTAACAAACAGTCAAATATCAACATCCAGCTCGCAATTCATTAAATTTTTAAAAGACAATAATGTGAATGCAAAATTGGAAGTTTGGTTTTTTGTTTAAACAATATGGTGGGGGAAAAATTGAAATGGTGGGGGGAATTGTGTATAAAAGAGGGTTAAAACACAGTAGGAGGTTCATTTATTTGCTAAAACTCTTAAGAAGAACATTGTGGGAAAAATGAGTGAACCAGTGGAAAATTCAACCCCTTTAAAAAGTAAAGGAAAACAAATAACACATCCAAAATTGAGTGCTTTAGGTAAGGAACGGTGTAGGAAAGAAAGAATGGCGTTCCATCAATTGCAACTCATAGTGCCTTCATTGAATGTGTACAATACCAGGATACAAACATTGATGGGTGCAAAGAAATATATTTTGGAACTGTTGGACAAAATTGAAGTGTTAGAAAACAAACTGAAGACGAATAAAACTTCTGGTGTATGGAATTCGCCTAGTGAAATTCCTGTTTTAAAGATCGAGCCTAATGAACTTCCTGATACTTGTGCGTGGAATGCATTTCATGAACCTGATGAAGACTCTCCTATAAAGTATGAACCTCCTGCTGTGTAAAGATGACGGGTAACAAAAAATTAAAAAAAAAAATAAAACAGAAAAAATACAAAAAAATTAGATGTAGAATAGAGAGCGGGGAATAGATCACTCTGTGGTAATGGAATAACATGCCACTTAGTGCTCTATTCCCCGTTCTCGCGTTAAGTTTATTTGACCTTGACCTATAAAAACATGGAGGGGGAAAGTGTTGTGGTGGGGGAAAGTGGATAAATGAGGTTCGACACGTTGTTGTACTCATTCCGCTCATAATATTCTTGTTTCTCACATCTCGCAGTAGAATCAGAATCATGGCAAGTGGAGACAATGTTTTGGACCTTACTACAACAAAAAAGGATGAACAACGTTTGAAAGTCCCGAAAAGTCATTTTAAAGAGTCGGCTCAGGTAAGAGAGGCGAGAATAAGACAAAAATACTACAAACTGCAAAGGCTAATACCAGGAGTGCGATTGGGAGAATCAAGGACTAGAACTATCGATATGGCCGCCGACTACATCAATCAACTACTTATTGAGTTAGCCATAAAGAATGAAAGAATACAGCAGTTGGAATATGAATGCAAAAGAATTCTACTACAAGAAGATGAAGAACCTATGAACTGTGTAATGAAAGACAGTCAATAAAGAAGAAGTGGAAGAAGCTACAAAATTATTTAAAATTTTATGTGTTAGTAAAAACAATTGGTTATTAATGGGACTTGATATAAACAGTGATGAGGTTAAAAAAAAAAAAAAAAAAAAAACAATAAAACAATAAAAAAAATTGACATTTAATAATTGGCTGCTAATTTGGACTCACATTAGAGAGTGGGGAATAGATCACTTTGTGGTAATGGACTAACATGCCACTTAGTGCTCTATTCCCCATTCTCGCTTTAGGAGGTGTTGACCTTGACCTATTAAAATAGTCATATAAGTAGCTACACAAGAGAGTCTCCTTTATTCATTCGGAATGGCTCCCGTGGATAACACTGACTATCCTAGGAAACCTATTTTTGAAATATTATATAAAATTCAACAAGAAGATCTCGGCATGGGAGATTCGGATGACGACAACTCAGAAGTGGAAAGTGTTGACAGTATGGAAGAAGAATTAACAAGTGAGGCACCTGAAGATGTGCAAATAGACTTGACAGAGAATGAATACCCATCACCATTGGAATTTGAAGATGTCCATCATGAAACTCCAACATCTAGTCACGATCCTGATGTAGAACCAATACGTCAAAGATTGGTTTTCTGCGCAAGACGATTATTCCCGTCAGATAGCGAAGAAGAAGAAGATTAAAATTGGTGGGGGTAAGATGGCATAAAAAGGCGGTATGAAGAGGACGCGTTTCATTTACCTGTTAAATTTCAAAGGGTAAACATCGCTAAAATGCATCGTTGTGAGATATGTTTAGAGACTTATGAAGATGAAATATTGTTAGACATTCATAAGGAGTTGTATCACAATAGAAATGAAAATTTTACAGTAAGAGAAAATAGAAACATATCTACAGAAGAAGTAACAGCAGGACCATCTAATACACTACCAAGTTTAAGTATTCACGCATTACCCGGTAAAGTGGTGATGCATCACAAAATTCAAAACGAAAATCTGGAATTAGAACAATTTGTTGCTGAAGCTAAACCAATTGTGATCAAGATTTTAAAAGAAGAACTAAAACGATTAAACTTTATTAAATTTGGTTTGATTTTAGACGCCATGTTTATCAATGTAGAAGAAGAAATGTCACCAAGAGGATTTATAACAAAAAATCGAACCATCATGGCTAATTCGGATATTGATTCAATAATAGAAGATTGTTTTGAAGAGATTTTGACGAAAATTCAAGAACACGAAGGAAGAGGATCAGGTTGGAGTCTGGTTAGCGTCGTAGGTATGGACATAAGAGTTCACAAGCATGGTTATGGGCTGATGGGCAGCAGTTATATTGCACTCCCGAAAAGGATCAAAGATACAAAATCATGTGTAAATGTGGAAAATGAAGATATGGAATGTTTTCGATACGCCATGACCTCAAAATTTGTGACACGCCATGCGCAAAGAGCTGGCGTCGAATATGAAAACTACAGATATAGATATAATTTTCAAGGTATGTCTTACCCGGTAGGGTTGAAGTGTATTTCAAAATTTGAAAAACAAAATCCCGGAATATCAGTTAACGTATTTGCTTTGGACAGTTCCAATAAAGTTTATCCTTTAAAAGTGGTGAAGAACGAGCTTGCAGATCATACGGACTTGTTGTTACTTACAAAGGATGAAGTGTCACACTACGTATGGATAAAATCATTTGAAAGACTCGTCAACAAGCAGCTATCAAAAAATGAACATAAAAAAGTAATTTGTAAAAGATGTTTTTGTTTTAAAGAAGAAAGAAATGGAGGCCGAAATTGGTTACAAGAACATAAACAACTGTGTAATGAACACTTTGAAGCAAAGATTATCTTACCACCATTAAGTAAATCATACTTACAATTTGAAAAGGTGTTCCATCAGTATCGCATTCCTATAGTGGTATATGCTGATTTTGAATCAACACTTGTCCCTATTGAAGATGAAAATGTTGAAGCAAGGAAGAGTATAAAATATCAAATGCATAAGCCTAACAGTTTTTGTTTATTGGTTAAATCTACATTGGCTGAAGAACATTTAAATGGGTACGGATTAACGTCAAGACCCGTGGTGTACCGTGGTGAAGATGTTGCTGCGACATTTCTTGATCATCTATATGAAATAGCTAGGAATGTAGAAAATTTGTATAGTGATATTGTGCCAATGATACCTATGGATGAAGAAGAAGAAATTCAACATGAAAATGCCACCCATTGTTTTTTATGTAAAAATGAGTTTACTTTGAATAACTACAAAGTTAAGGATCATGATCATCTTACAGGATATTATAGGGGTGCGGCATGTAACGGATGCAACATCAATTACAAGATTCCTAGAAATATACCTGTAATACTGCATAACCTTAGCGGTTATGATGGTCATTTTATAATACCAGAATTGGGGAGAGATGACGGTGCGATTGATGTTATCGCGGAAACAACTGAAAAGTTTATAAGCTTTAGTAAGAAGATTGGAAATATAAAATTACGATTTTTAGATTCGTACCGGTTTATGCCGTGCAGTTTATCGAGACTTTCAGAAAATCTCAGGAAAGAAGATTTAATAGAAACAAGAATGATTGTAAATAACGATAAATTGGATCTAGTTCTTCGCAAAGGTGTTTTCCCTTATGATTATATCGACAGTTTGGAAAGATTTGAAGAAACCTCACTTCCACCTAGAGAAGCTTTTAAGAGTAAATTATACGAAGAGGACATCAGTGAGGAAGATTATCAACACGCTTGTAAGGTATGGAATGAATTAGGGATGAGAACTTTGGGAGAATATTCAGATTTCTACGTTAAATTGGATGTGACACTATTATGTGACATAATGGAAGAATTTAGGAATACCTGTTTAAAAGCATACGGATTAGACCCTCTTCATTCGTACACAGCTCCCGGACTGGCATGGCAGGCCATGTTAAAAGAAACAAACTGTAAACTTCAACTACTAACCGATATAGATATGGTGTTGATGATAGAGTCTGGTATCCGAGGAGGATTAACGCAAAGTGTAACCAGATATGTAAAAGCCAACAATAAATACCTCCCCAACTATGACGCGTCACAACCAAGTACATTTATAGGTTATTTTGACGCGAATAACCTATATGGATGGGCTATGTCAAAACCCCTTCCATATGATAATTTTAAATGGGTTGATCCAAATTCGATTGATAACATCGCCGATATCCCTAAACACGGAGATACCGGTTACATCTTTGACGTTGATTTTGAGTACCCCGAACATCTTCACGACCACCATTACGACTTGCCGCTATTAGCAAAAACAGAAGTATCTCCGACTGGTAGATGGCCGAAGTTAATGATGACACTCACCAACAAGACGAGGTATGTAGAACATTATTGGACAGTACAACAAGCGTTAGAGATGGGATTAAGAATTACCAAAATTAATAGGGTGTTACAATTTTCTCAATCCTGTTGGTTGAAATCCTATATAGATAACAACACTAGAAGAAGAACTGCAGCGACGTCCAATTTTGAAAAGGATTTCTTTAAATTGATGAATAATGCTATATTCGGCAAAACATTAGAAAACAAGAGGAATCACAAAGATTTAAGATTGGTTAATGATGCAACAAAATTACAAAAGTTGGTCCAAAAACCAAACTTTGCATCTTCAATAATTATTAATGAAAACCTTGTTGCCGTTTCTATGAACAAAATTTCAATTGAGATGGATCGCCCTGTTTATGTCGGAATGTCCATTTTAGACATATCAAAAACTCATATGTACGATTTTCATTATAATAAAATGGTGAAACATTATGGAAGAGAGAACATTGGAATCGCATACATGGACACTGACGCATTCATCTATTGGATTATAACCAATGATATGTATGAAGACCTACGCACTTTTATTTATAAAGATGATTTTGATTTTTCTGACTATCCGCAACACCATCCTAACTACGACAATGGAATAAACAAGAAAGTTTTAGGAAAATTCAAAGATGAAACCAATGGTGCGCCTATGGAAGAGATTGTGGCTTTGATGTCCAAGCTTTATTCGTTTCAACTATACATAAGTGAAAAAGAAGAACATCAAGTTGTGAAGAAGGCAAAAGGCATTAAAACATCATATCTAAAGAAGAATGTACAATTTGAACATTTTAAAAGATGTCTGTTTGAAAATATAGAAACCACAGCAACTTTTAATACGATAAGAAGCTTCAACCATCAAGTTTACAGTGTTAAACAAACCAAATGGGCGCTAAGCTACAAGGATGACAAGAGGCATATCCAGCAAGACAATATACACACTCTTCCCTTTGGACATTATTCATTAACTCCTATCGACCAATAAAACCTGTTCTTCGTCCTTTCACCTACTTCCTTTTTTCCTTTCCGTAAAAAAGAGGGGAGCATGGCAAGCCCAATGCCATGCCCCCTCTTTTTTACACAGCTATTATTCGGCCTTGACCCATATTTGTTAATAATATAAAAGAAGACAAACCAGTCTGAGGATTAGTATTTTTTCAACCGGCGTGGAAACAACATCTAAGAATGGAAGGACTGAAGGATAAGATTGTACATGAACTTCATAAACCGGCAAGAAGAAAATTTCCAAGAAGAAATACAGTTATTAAAGGAATGAACGATCTCTACCAAGCCGATCTCATCGAAATGATACCGCATAGTAAATTAAATAAAGGATTTAAATATATATTAGCGATTATAGACTGTTTTACCAAGCTCGCTGACGCTTTACCGCTTAAGGACAAGAGTGGGAAAAGTGTTACAAAAGCTATGGAAACGGCTATTAAAAGAAATAAACTTGTCATAAAACATTTACAAACTGATGATGGAAAAGAATATTTCAATAAGGAATTTGCAACATTAATGAAAAAATATAACATAAATCATTATTCTACAAATTCGGAAGTCAAAGCTTCGATAATAGAACGATTCAATAGAACGTTGAAAGGAGCGATGTACAAAACATTTTCCAAACGAGGATCGTATGTGTGGTACGATATGTTACCGCAGCTTATAAAAGAGTACAATAACAAATATCATCGCACTATTGGTATGAAACCTATCCAAGTAAATAGCGGCAATGCTAAGCTTGTTTTGGAGCGTATTAAAAAAAATACGGCTCCCAAAATTGAAAGATTAAAACCTAAAAAGTTTAAAGTAAACGATAAGGTGCGTATAAGTAAATACAAAGGGGTTTTCAGTAAGAGATATCTACCAAACTGGACTAACGAAGTATTTACAATCTACAAAGTGCAGCCGACAATACCAGAAACGTACATTTTAAAGGACAACAAAGGTGAACTACTTCAAGGCGGATTCTATGGGCATGAACTATTGAAATCAACAGTTGGCGATGTATATCTTGTCGAAAAGGTTTTACAAAGAAAAAAGGATAAAGTTAAAGTCCGTTGGTTGGGATTTGACAAGAGTGAAGATTCTTGGATTCCTACAAAAGACTTGGTATAATACTTTGATAACTCATTATGTGTTCAACCTTTAAACAAGATGGATATTGTACAGCAAAAGGAACGATTTAATATTAATAACATAGATGAATTGACAGTGGATAGTGACAAGTTAAACCGTGGTAAACATGGGGAATTACTACCGAACTCCATAAGATGTTTAATAACCGGTCCTTCAAATTGTGGAAAAACAAATGTTGTTTTTAACCTTATAACTAATCCAAAAGGACTACGTTTTAACAATATATACATTTTTTCAAAATCTTTGCAACAACCTAAATACCAGTTGTTGGATAAAGTATTAGCGAGTGTACCAGAAGTAAATTTCTACAAGTTTAATGCCAGTGAAACAATTATGCAACCAAACGAAGCTAAACCATTTTCTGTATTTATATTTGACGATGTATCATGTGAGAATCACGACACAATCAGAAGTTATTTCGCAATGGGAAGACATCATAATATTGACAGTATTTATATTGGTCAAACCTACAGTAAAATTCCAAAACAACTTATAAGGGATAATGCTAACTTGCTGATAATATTCAAGCAAGATGAAACAAATTTAAAACACGTATATAACGATCATGTCAATGCGGATATGACATTTGATAAATTTAAAGAGATGTGCGGCAAAGCGTGGGCTGAAAAGTACGGCTTTCTCGTAATTATGAAAGATGAAGCTATAAAAGATGGAAGATATCGGATAGGGTTGGACAAATTTGTATTAATCCATTGATTGAACGGCGGTACGTCTAGTAATGAATCAGACTTCACAGTGTAAACATGGTGAATCAGGAAAAACTATTGAAAGAAATAAAATCACTCAGCGATTCTATTAGGATGAAGAATCGCGCATTAAGGATGGGTTTAAGTGAACGAGAAGAATTTCTGGAGACTACATTTAAACCTATTACGGAACCATTAAAACAGATATCAGAGACCATTGGTAAACCTCGTTATGAAGGAGATGTTTTACTACCAGTTTCTAAACAAGAGGTACAAGCTTTAAAAAAAGACGACGATGATTCATATACAAGTGCTAGTGAATTTTCGCAAGAAGAAACAAAAGAAGAAGAAGAAGAACCAATTATTAAAAAAGAAGAAGAAGAAGAAGAACACCCAATACCTGAAGCAGAACAATCCATTCCAAATCTAACTCAATTGAGTAGCGATATATTACAACATGGACCTCTTGGAAGGAAATACATAATGAAAATGTTACATGACATGAAAGCTAACCCTAATTTAAGCAAATCACACGTATACGGAGCAAGGATTGATGGGAATGAATTGAAAATCGGTGATTCAAAGCTTGAAATAACTCAGGACGATTACATCATTATCGGCGAGCATAAATATAAAGGAACAAAAGGGTTGTATGAATTAATTTTTAAAAACATACCACTAAGGTATTCAATCAAAGATTTAAATGTTTTTAAAGAAATTCTACAAAATACCAACGCTCATAAAAGGAATTACTCAAAGGATGCGATGATTAATCGTTCACGTGCAACGAAATATAACATCGTTATTAAAAAGCTATTTCCACCACGAAAATTGCCAACATTGCGTACCGCACCGGCGCTAAAACAACCGCTAAAAAGAAAATCTTTATCACTTATGGATTTATCACTTCTTGAACAACATGGGAAAAAGAGTAAAGGAGATACTTCAACATCTGGTAAAGGACTTATGAAAAATCTGTACAACACAAATGTGATCTACTACAGAGACATCAATAAATTGGTTGACAGGATGAGACTATTACATGAAGCCATGGAAGCCGGTCATACGGGATTAAATAATGAATGGGTGGCTCTGGTTGATGAACTTAGGAATCGCGGCATAGTCGTATAATTGCCCGCGGATATAAAAGAGTTGCAAGCGTATAATGTATCAGTTCTAACATGAGTGTCGACAAGTTCGGACGGTACTCCGCGTTAGGGGTGCAAGTCGGAGAAGACAGAAAAAGAGGCGGTTTACCACAAACTCCTGAAGGTGACTATAACATAAGTAATAAACGTTTAAAACTAGTTAAAGATCCAGAAGAAGATACTGATGGAGCAAATTTAAAAACAGTTAAAGAAGCTACTTCTACATCATTGAAATTAGACAAGAATACTTACGATATCAAATCGCATAGAATAATTAATGTTGGTAAACCAACTGATAGTTCTGATGCAATTACTAAAGATTACTTATCATCTGAACTTTCAAATACTTTAAAATTGCAATGGGGTAACAACTTAAAAGATGGACAAACATATGATGCTGGAAATTATAGAATAACCAACGTGGGAAATCCCAAAAATGATAAAGATTCAGTTAATAAAGAATATTTACATTCTATAATACCGGAAAAAACTAAACATGGATATTCTTTTTATAAATTTATTATAAATGACATTGGATACCCAAAGGAAGACGGCGATGCTGTAAACCTGAAATATATCAAGGACAACTGTATTTTACAAGATGATGATGAAATCGATTGTCATGGGAAAGTGTTGTCAAATGTAAAGTTCGGTTCTCAACCAAAAGATGCTGTTACTATAGAACAATTATCTAAAGAATTAAAAAAGGAAACATCCAATTTTGTAAAACATGAAGATGCCGTGTTAAAGCGGGGAGATAAATTTATACATGGAAATGAAAAGTTTAATTTAATGCAAGGAAATAATGATGAATGGGATGCAGGACGTAAAACAATAACAAATGGAAGATTTGGTATAAAAGATACAGATGTACCTCTAATGGTGCAAACATTAATTGCTACTGGTGGTACATTAGGTACATACAATGGTCGTAATAGAAGAATAAAAGATATTTATCCTGGTTACGAAGCAAATGATTGTGTTACAATGAAACAAACAATAACTTGGGATAAACACTTTGGGACCAAATATGATGCAAAGATGAAGAAAATAATTAATATTTTACCAGAAGAAGATTTAAATGATGCTGCTACTATTGGACAAGTCATAACAACGTCGAAAAGTGATTCGACTGCTTACACGTGTAATGATAAACGTATTATGCA
Organism: Neoaliturus tenellus; assembly: GCA_030545055.2. Lineage (NCBI taxonomy): Eukaryota > Metazoa > Arthropoda > Insecta > Hemiptera > Cicadellidae > Neoaliturus > Neoaliturus tenellus. The sequence goes on along the minus strand of CM061533.1, from coordinate 254,665,146 downwards.
GTTACACGATCCCCAACATCCAAAAGATGCTGTAACTTTAGACTGTTTAATAAGAATAGTGGGCAATTTACTTATCGATACCCACAATCATATAGCTAGTACAACGAGTCATGTGATGATTCAACCCGATGAACGAGAAGCTTGGATTAAAAATAGAATCATAAATCAGTATATAATTAATTTGAATAATTAAGTATTTAAATATGAAAATTGTGCACGAGTTATTCATTCGTGTAAAGCATCTCGTAGAGTAAACACGCCGGCTATATAAGACGACACAATGAAGACCGCACCGCTCAGTCGTCGTCAAGACAGCGTCAAGAAAGGACGTGGTATAACATCAGCCGCGTTATCCCTGCTCAGACGGATTCCTGTTGGTGCTGTTCTAAATCGAGCGATAGACGCTCTACCATACGAATTTCATCTGCCCGGAGGTTATCAATATTGTGGACCCGGAACTAAGTTGGCAAAACGTTTAGCAAGAGGGGATCCTGGAATTAATAAATTGGATCAAGCCTGCAAAGAACACGATATAGCGTATTCCAAGTTTGCAGATTCAACGAATAGATCGATAGCGGATAGAGTGTTAGCGGAAAAAGCTTGGCAAAGAGTGAAATCAAGTGACGCAAGTATTGCAGAAAAAGCAGCCGCTTGGGCAGTTACTACAGCCATGAAGGGTAAAACAAAATTTGGTGGCGGGAAACGTCGTAGAGGACGGCCTGCAAAGAGAAGAGCTCCCAAAAGAGGTGGAAACATTAAGAAAAGACGTCGTAGGACTCGTAAAGCAAAGGCGAAGAAAACTTCCGTTTGGTCGATGGTAAAAAACGGAGCAGGTCTATACCTAAGACCGTACCGTGTATACTAAATAAGAACAATCAATTGATAATTCCAAATAAAGCCTTGACAAATTATCAATTATCAAATTATGTGAAATGTTTAAGAATACCATTTTTTAGAGGAGTTTTTATGAAAGACGCATTACCAAATGAAATATGGAAAAATGAAACTGGAATAGTAAATTTGGATTCCACTCATGGTCCAGGAACTCATTGGGTATGCTATAAAAAACTCGGACAGAACGTTTACTACTTTGACAGTTTTGGCAATCTACCACCGCCGAAAGAACTTCAACACTATTTTCGGAACTCCGAAAATATATTTTACAATTACAAAAGAGAACAACCCAACAATACAGAAATATGTGGACATTTATGTTTGGAGTTTTTAGCGAAAAGCGTCAGTCAACTTTGAGATGTCATCGTATACAGTGTCACTGAGTGGAAATTCATCCACACTGAAAAGCCTCCTTTTCCCGGCACTACGTTTATCCAAGGATAGACTGTGGGAAGCTGCACTATTGGATTTTACTACGTACAATTCAATTCCCAACGTCACGGAGGGAAAAAACAATTTACTACATTATTACGAGAGTAAAGATGAAAAAGGAAATTATTCGCAATTGAAGGTAATAACTTTATCTACCGGATCGTATGAAATAGACGATATAAACCAAGTATTACAGAAGCAGCTAGGAGAAGAAAATATCAGTATAAAAGGAAATAACAATACTTTAAAAGCGGAAATCACTTCAAAGTATTATATAGATTTAAGTTTAGAAAATTCAATTGGTAGTTTACTGGGATTTTCAGATAAGAAAAGAAAAATCTTAGATCCCGGACCTACTCATACAGGTGATACCACAGTAACAATATTAAAGGTTAATAGTATTGATATAACATGCAATATCATACACGGATCGTATAGAGACGGGGTAAACCAACATATTTTACATACATTTTATCCAACAGTGGCTCCCGGTTTTAAAATAGTTGAGAAACCACAAAACCTGATATACCTACCATTGAACACCAGTTTCATTTCGGACATCGTACTGAACATATCGGATCAGGACGGTAACAGTGTTGACTTTAGAGGAGAAACCATTACAATACGGTTACACATAAAAGCGGTGTCATAAGTTCAACATGGGATTGACATTTAAACCGCAACGGAAGAGCCGAGACCTCAGTAGCTCTTCAACATTGGACGAGTTAACACCGGACAACATTCGTTTCCTGCAAAAGATCGGACTAAGACTTACCAACGATGGATATCCTGGATATATCTCAAGGGCCGACGTTCGACGAAACACTATGGGAGAAGGAATATCACACGCACAACCCTTACACTTCATCAAAATTAAACAATAACGATGAAATAAGGATCCCCATTCAACAACAGGACATTTACACGTTACCGTGTGAAAGTTACTTGTACATCGAAGGACGGGTATTAAAATTGGATGGAAAAACCGCTTCAACGGTTCCTTTTATAAATAACCCGATGGCATATCTTTTTGATGAAATAAGATATGAAATATCAGGAGTGACGGTTGATTCGACAAAAAAGGTCGGTCTAACAACGACGCTGAAAGGATTAACATCATTAACACCGCATGAGAAAAATTCAATAGTCACCGCCGGATGGGTTGCTCCCGATAAAGACACTATAACACCGGATTCCAATGGTCATTTTGACTTTCATGTCCCTTTACGTTTGCTTTTGGGATTCGCTGAAGATTACAGACGGATAATAATAAATGTCAAACAAGAATTGGTATTACTCAGATCTTCAACTAACAAGGACTTGATACTTGCAGACCCTGGAACTACGGAAGCCAAACTGGAATGGCAGCTACAGTTGGATAAAGTCGTGTGGAGAGTACCGCATGTCAGATTAGCCGATGAACACAGAATCGTATTGTTGAGAAAGTTGAAATCTGACCGTGATATCGTCATGCCGTTTAGAAGTTGGGAATTCCATGAATATCCCACACTACCTCAAACAGAGCGTCAAACATGGACTGTCAAGACGTCCACTTATCTAGAACGGGCACGGTACGTAATACTCGGTTTCCAGACTAAACGAAAAGATGTTATAACTTCGCACGCCGGTCAATTTGACCATTGCAAAATAAAGAATTGTAAAGTTTTTCTAAACTCTCAATTCTTTCCTTATGACAATCTAAATGTCATGTTTAGTAAAAAACGCTATTCAATCTTGTACGATATGTATGCGAGGTTTCAATCGTCATATTACGGGAAGACAAATACACCGCTATTATCGCCGGAACAGTTTTTCTCCAAAGCCCCAATAGTCGTTATCGATTGTTCAAAACAAAACGAATCCGTGAAATCGTCCAGTGTGGATATAAAAATCGAAATGGAGTTTGAAGAAGCAATACCGGACGGAACTTCGGCATACTGTTTAATTATACATGACAAGATAGTGACTTACACTCCATTAACAGGAATTGTTAAAAATGTGTTGTAAAAAAACTGTTTTTTTTTTTTGCGGTCGACGCAAATGTTATAAAAGGGGGGAAAGAGAATGAAAATCTCATTATATTTCTGACCGTCGTATGGGAAGCATCGTCCGCAAGATGAGCTCTCCTACTGCAAATACTAACGAAGAAGAAACTACTCCTCCCATGGGTGACAATAGTTTGGATATAGAAAAACAAGTCGAACAAGAAATGGACGAGTTCCTCAAGTTTAAACATAAGAAAAAAGAAGAGGAAGTTGAAAAAGGAGTAAAAAGAAGAAAGATCGATGACACCATCTCCACCAATATTTTGACAGAAGTATTTCTCAGGATCTACTATCCCATCTCTTCTTGTATGACAAAGAGCGTGTCCGCCGGAGTTATAAAATCATTGGATTATTCACCAACTGTTATTTTAAATCACGGATCTAAAATGGTGGCCTTCACTGAAATTTCCTGGGAATCGTTTAGAAAACATCTACATCTTTTGGAATGTTATTTGAGTAACAACACATTTGGAAGAAGGACAAAATTAAGTCTGCTGGAATCCAATATCGAAATCGATATAGTGAAACATCGAGGTGGACAAATCGTCCGCTTTCGAGATTTAACCAAGCATGAGATGAAGATACACCTGACAAAAGATGAATTCTACAGTCTAAGTTGTGCTACCGGTCCTGTCACAAGATATCTAAAACAGCTAATATTTTCAAGTGCAATTATAAAAGAGTATCTAACCGATACATTGGATAGGCAACCGTATGTGCCGATTCTGTACGGTCCCGTAGATACGTCCATCTTCAATAGGATACCTCATGAAGTTGACATGTGGAGACAGTTGCACAACTATCAGACTAACTACAGTATAGATGAGCAAGCCCAAGAGGTGAACGAAGAAGGCTCATTCAATAATTGATAAGTGTAGACCCTCGGGTATAAAAGAGCGTGCACCGCGGTTTTGCAAACAGTCGTTTACCAACCTTCGTCATGAACAAACGAGTTTCGTTTTCTAACAAATCGGAAGTAATGGAAGTGAGACGAGGTATAATTGAATTCCAAGCGTTCCGCGGTAACGACGGAAGTTTTATCATAAAAGAGTTAGTAGTTTTAGATATGAACACATCTGTAGTTTATCACTATTTATTCCAACCGCCACTACCGTTTAACAGATTAACTACCAAAGCGAGAGTAACGAACAAGTGGTTGATGAAATACTTTCACAACTTGAGATGGGATGAAGGTTTTGTACACTACAGTATGATGCCGCAAATCATGAATCATTACTGTAAAGAATTTAAAATTATTTACACAAAAGGAGTGGAAAAAGCCAGTTGGATACAGAAGTTTACAAACCACGAAGTGTTAAATGTCCAGGTGGACAGGGATTTCCAATGTCATTTCGGCAACATTTGTATTTCATCGAAAAACTTTAAACATCGTCAATCGCAATGCGCCTTGAAGAACGCTTATCGCTTGAACGCGTATCTCCAACAGAGTGGTGGGGGATGGGAAGGGTATAAAAGCGAGGGGACAACCATGACCGGGCATGAGTATTACTCTAGCCACCGAGCAGTCAACACCTCACACGCAGATTCGCAAGACTAAGAATATTATCAACGAAAAAAGAAGAAGTAAAAAATGGCAACGCAAACATTTTTACAATCGCTTGTCGATCAGTTCAACAAACATTCCAAGTCCACAATCCTACCCACTAAAAGATGTTCGGAATTGAAGGAAGAAAAGCATTACATCATCCACACCATCAAGAAGATGGAAACAACTGTCGGAGACGCCATCAACTGCACGCTGAGTGAAGCGCCCTACTCGCCTGGTGATGAACCGAAGTTTCAAATCTTTCTTCCCAAACGCTTCGTCCAACTTCTGCAGAACGAAGATCTACGCCTCATCCATCCCGGAGCTCTCTACTTGGCGTCCCACGGTCCGAGCGGAAGTAATTCTACAGAGCTCACGCTTCACGTCATGCCTAACGCCAACAGTTAATCTGTAATTTCATATTGTTCTTGTAAACTTTTGTAAAATATTTCTAAATAAATGAATAACAATAAAAAAAAAAAAAAAACAAATATAAAGCAGCATATCGGTATGTGTTTGTACACATATCGGTATGCTGCTTTATATAAAAAACAATTTCGGGTGACCTTGACCTAGTTTCAAAAACTATATAAATGGAGCAATGTCCGTAAGAATTCCCTCAGTCTACGACTACCTTCAGTGCTGTACACATCTCCGTTGGTGATTGCACAATGTCTCTCAAGATCAAGTGTGCATCATACGATACCTCCACTATTACAACTTTTGAACAGCTCGACAATTTCACTAATGAATTGCGAGTGCTTCTTGCCGGTGGTTATCACTTGAACGTTGACACCTATGTAACAAACAAGAGGATGTTCTCCAAACAGAACTTCTGCGATGAAGAATTGTTCTTTCCCACACAGGCGGCGACAACATCCGCTCCATCTACTCAAACCAATGTCAAATTCCACAAATACTACTAAATGACAAAGCATGACGTCAACAAGGGTTCGCTGTAAAATTTCGCTATAAAACGTGGGATCAACTCCAACAGAATCATCATTTGCTCTCCTACGGTCGCAGCGATAACAACCACTGCCGCCATGTTATACCGAATGATGATTGAATTCAATGGAAAGATCTACGGAAAGGACTATAGAACCGTAGAAGAGATGAGCGCCGATCTCAGTGTATTGACTAGAGAAGGGTTCCAACCAAAACTGATCCTGAAGTTTCCAGAAGTGCACCCGCTATCCACTGAAGAACTCATCGCCATGGCTACAGCGAACAAGCAGGAACAGGAACAGAATATTAAGAAAGAACCTAAAGAAGAAGAAAAGGACAAGCCAACATCATAAATAAAAAAAAAAAAAAAAAAAACATCTTACATTTGTAAGATGATCTTTTTTAAAACTCCATTTGGATGACCTTGATATTACCCCCACCACTTTTATTGATCTATAAAACACGCTATCCTACACTGTACAACTTCATTTCTTGCCAACACTTGGAAGCGGCAACATGGAGGAGAAGAACAACGAGGACGCACCGCGCTACTGTTGTGAACAGAAATGCACAGATTTAGGAAGATGGATGGTAGACGGATTAGCTTGTACAAAGTGCGAATTCTTCGGATCCTGTTACTGCAAGTGCAAGACAAAGCAACTACCGCCACCAGAATTGCGAACCTTCAAGATTTATAAATCACGATACTTCCACACTTGCTGTCCCCAGAAGTGTATCAAATTTCATCCGCAAAAACTTGCCACTTGTCGAAAGTGCAATGCATATTATAAAGACGACTTTTGTACATGCATCATAAGTGCGTGCAAGTACAGATCAGATTGGTCTTCTGATCCTGTTGAAGCTTCAGATGTATAGCGGTAGTCACTGACTGCAGCCCTTTTTTAAAATTCCATTTGATTGACCTTGAGATTACCCCCACCACTTTTTTTACAACATATATTCTACGGATCATCCCATACGCTTCTCATTCTTATTTCATTACTCGCACTGACAACAACATGGATGATAAATTCATTTCCTTTCAACATTTAATTACCAACAGAGAAGAGATGGAAGAACTATTCCAAAACTTACTGACAGTCATTGATAGCTATCCTTTAAGATGGATCAACATCACGGTGCAATATGTCAATCCTACCACAATATTTTCATCCTCGTCATCTTCTCCTGGCACCTCCATGTCTTCATCGTCGCAAAGTGCAGAGGAAGAGGAACAGACTACTAATGGTGTTAAAATTGTTGAATTAAACGACGAGGAACAAGAAATGCAAGCTCTGGTTAAATATAAATTTAATATTTAATTTACAAACAAAGTATTACTATTTTCTACATTGTGTTACAGCTAGCGCTTATCTTCATACGGCTCCCACAACCTATCCCGACGGCGTTTCGCGGCGAACTGCGATGACCGAAGTTCCCTCGTTCCCCACCCGGGCTTCGCCCCACCACTGTCCTCCCCCCACTCTTTTCTTCCCCCACCCGGGCTTCGCCCCACCGCTGTCCTCCCCCCACTCTTTTCTTCCCCCACCACGGTACCCCTACCGAATATAGGCGGCCGCCTCACCTCCGCTCGCCATTTGTTCGCCGACTCCCGAACGATGAGCGGCTTTCCTTTAGCGACAAGTACAAATACATTTACCGTAAAGTCGCAACAAGACTTGAAGGATATTTTTGAAACTTTGAGTGACGTAGTCAGCGCTCCCAACAACACCATCACCATGACTGTGGAGATCTCCTACAATTGTCCACAATGCGAGGAGATGGAGAGCGAGGACATCGAACCTGCAGGCGGCACTCCTCCACCTTCCGAGGCTGCACCTTCCGACACAGCTGACGATGAGGTTTAGTCGAAGACAACTGTTTTTTTTTTTTCTTCACCCCCCACCACTCTACAATAAATATGCACTGCATTCGTCTTCGCTTCTCATTTCATCGCCGACTTTCCTACCATCAACACCGCTCCCGTTTTTCCCCCACCACAAACTAAAAAACACGCACACACAGACATGATGGACGACGTTACGCTCAGATCACGATTGGAGGAGGACAGACTCAGACTGGAGATCAACAGGCTGCAATTGGAAACGGCGAACCAACAAGGCATGGTCCGCCTGCTGCAACTGTTCAAATGCGTACTGTGCATGCTGTGCGTCTACCTCCTTTTCGCCATCACCTTCGGCGTCTACCACTGCGTCAACGGTGCACGACGCTCCAACGCCTCTCTGCACAACAACAACAACGACACTATTTTAATTTAAATTAATTAAAATAAATAAACTAAAAAAAAAAAACAACCCTCCCTCGGCCCGCCGCTCCCGCTCCGATCCGACCCGTCCCGAGTCCCCGCCCCGACTGAGCCCCTCGCGGCTCCGCTTTTTTAAAACTCCCTCCGGATGGCCTTGACCCACTTACAAAACACACCCATCACTGTCAACCACACCTGCCGGTTCGAACCGCTTGGCCTTGAAATGGGCCAGAACCGGCAAAACCCCACTACTTCTTCTTTTCGGGAAAAATATGACTTTTGTTGTTAATCATTTGTTTGTTTAAACAAATTTGTTAATTCATAAAAATAAAATAAAGCGTTGAATACTGATTGCCAAGTCATAAATAGATTTTTTAATCTATTTATTTCATCTTAATCAAAACACATCTATGGTCTATTTTGATTTTCTATGACTATTATATGAATAAGAGTCACAATATAAAATTTTATATAAAAAATAGAGGGTAGGCCTATTGCAAAATAGGGATAATTGTATGAAGAAAATTCCTGAATCAATTCTAAAGCAAGCAGGAATTATTGCCAATACAAAATTATATTTAACATTGTCGAGTTTTATGTTTACTGTTTCCATTGAAAAATTGGTTATAATATTAGTTACGGTTTTACATGTATATTGGAGATATATAATTATTAAAAATGTTTATTAGTTAATAATAGGTAGTAGTGGGAAAAAGCCACTTCTAAACCGGAAGTGACGTCAGCTGCCAGGGCAGCTGCAGGGGTCAGATGGTGTCAGTTGCCAGGGCAGCTGCAGGGTGCAGATGGCGAGAGCATATGCCCTGAATTTGAAGTAGAATTGGGCATGAATTAAGAGTTAATTCAAAACTGAAATTTAACAGTTATAACTGGGGCTTGGAAAGTATGTCAAGGTCATCCAGAGTAAGTTTTAAAAAAGCCTATCCAACTACCACCAGAAATAGTTTAAAGTTGAACTAGTTGGTGATAGTGGGATAGGTTGAAGTAACTTTTGAATTTTATTTGTGAACATACAATTAATGTGCAACAGCAGAGTTTAAACAAGTTGAACTTTTGTGATGAACTACAGAGTTGTAAATGCAAACACCAACGACGATGAGAAGGTAAACGCAGAGTCCCCAGATGATGTATTTGAAAAGCTTGAACAAATGTAACATTTCGAGTTGGTTTTCTCGTTCCATTTCCAATCGTTTAATTTCCAATTTCAATTTATCCTCTTCCATTCTAGTTATGAAGGGAACTTCATCCATCATATCCATCATGATTTTGTAGTGTTTGAAATTTTAAAACAAGTGATGTTGATAGTTCAAAAGTTGAAGATGGAATGAGAAGTGAAAGCGAGAAATGTTAGTTAAATAAAGAAGTGGTGGGGGGAACGAAGAATTACAAAGAAGTGGTGGGGGAAATATTTTGCTGTTCATTATTACCATCAGTAGTGTCAGATGGTGCAGGAGTTAGATTTAGTAAACTGTCTTCGTCCGAACTTTCAATCTTATCACAAATAGGACAATCGTATGTTATTTCCAAATTCATTTTGATGGTTGTAAAATTATCTACAAGTTCTTGTAAAATATTAAAAATGTCTTGTAACTCTTCCCTAGAGTTTATTTCAAAACTAGAATTCATTCGGGCCAATGGAGAGTTGTTCATTATTGGAGAGTCGGTGATGGAATGAGGATCGGCGCATAGGGAGGGGGCTTATATAATGGTGACCTTGAGCAGGCGTCTAGGGAGGGGGGCTGTCTAGGGAGGGGGGCTGTCTAGGGAGGGGGCTTTTATATAGGGAACCTTGAGCTTATGATTGAATAAAACGTTTAGTTCTTCTTCTCCATCTTTTAATTCAATTATTTGAACCGAAGTAGTTGTTTCATCTTCTTCACTTGATGAAGAAAACAATTCACCAGGATTTAAATATTGAACTACAATTCTGAACCATCTTATAGGATATTCGTCAATGACAGAAAGTAAGTTTTGAAACAATTCTTCCATCTCCTCCCTGTCAGTTATTATATGTTCAAATTTGATAAATTTGTTTTCCATGTTGTTAGTTAGAGTGTTGGAAGTGGAATGATTTAATATTATATAAAAATTAGAACTAGTGGTGGGGGGAAATCTCAAGGTCATCCAAATGAAGTTTTAAAAAAGAGTGTAAAACTGAAATTATACATTTGATGGTTCTACAGGATCGGAATACCAATCTGATCTGTATTTACATCTTTTTATCATATGTGTACAAAAATCATCTTGATGAGAATTGGTGCGTTGACAATGAGCAAGATCTAGAGGGTGAAATTTGAAACATCTTTGAGGACAACATGTATGAAAATATCTTGATTTGTAAAATTTGAAAGTTCGCAATTCCGGTGGTGGTAGTTGTTTTGTTTTGCATTTGCAATAACAAGATCCGAAGAATTCACATTTAGTACAAGCTAACCCATCCACCATCATTGGTCCTAAATCTGTACACTGTTGTTCACAACAGTAACGAGGTTTGTACTTGTATTTTTGCTCTTCCATGTTGACGCTGCGGAGTCCAGTGAAAGAATAAGAGTGTATAGTGTTCAATAGTGAGTTTTATGTACTGTGAAAAGTGGTAGGGGTAATTTCAAGGTCATCCAAATGGAGTTTTAAAAAATTATACCTTACAAGTGTAAGGATTATTAAAATTTAGGAAGTTTGTTTCTCTTTGTTTTCTTCAGACTTTTTCTCTCTCTCCGCCTTAGCCATAGCAACAAGTTCTTCTGTTGATAATGGATGTACTTCAGGAAATTTTAAAATTAATTTAGCTTGATATCCTTCTTTAGTTAATACATCTAAATCTTGGGTCATTTGTTCAATGGTGTTGTAGTCTTTTCCATAGATTTTTCCATCAAGTTGAATCATCATTCTGTACAACATTTTCTTAAATAGGTCTTGTCGTGGTGAGAGCTAAGAAGCGAATGATTATTTATACAAGTATCACATCCTTTTTATTAACTCACATTGATCATGTGATTCTTTAGTTGTAGCTTTGTCTGTCAAAAGTTATTCAACATTGGTAATACTTTTGGAACTTGATGTTATGTTGACCAGTTGGCGATGAAGAAGTTGTAGGTTGTGTAGAAATAAATATTTCATCATCGCAATATTTTGTTTTAGTGAACATCCTTGTATTAGTAGCACTAACATCAACAGTTAAGTGATAACCACCGGTAAGTAAAACTCGCATTTCGTTAGTTAAATCTTCAAGTTGTTCAAAAGTAGTTATGGTGTTGGTATCATAAGATGCACACTTAACCTTTAGGGACATGTTGCAGTTTTATATTCAGGGATTAAGAGCGAGATGTGTACGGTATGAAAGGTAGCAGTAGACTGATGAATTTTGCAAGTACATTTCCCCTTTTATAATTATACAAAATTGGGTCAAGGTCATCCTGTGGAATTTTTAAAAAAAGCAACATATTGTAATGTACAAAGACATTACAATATGTTGCTTTTTTTATTTTTATTTTTTGTTTTGTTTTATATCATATTTATTGAAAAAACAAATACAAAGAAATATTTACAATGTTATGTACAAATTAATCAGTAGTAGGTGTTACATGAATTGTAAGTTCAGTAGAGTTGTTTCCACTGGGTCCATGTGATACCAAATAGAGTGCGCCGGGTTGAATTATACGAAGATCTTCATTTTGAAGTAGTTGTATGAAGCGCTTTGGTAAGAAGATCTGAAATTTTGCTTCATCACCAATTGTATAAGGTGCCTCGCTCAAAGTGCAATTTATAGCATCACCTACTGAAGTTTCCATTTTCTTAATAGTATGAATGATGTAGTGTTTTTCTTCTTTTAGTTCAGAACATTTCTTCGTAGGTAGAATTGATGATTTAGAATGAGCGTTGAACTGATCAACTAAACTTTGAAGTAAGTTCTGTGATGCCATATTGATGTTGTTGTTAATCTTCTTGTTAATAAGAATGTCCGTCGGAGATGTTGTCTCTTCGGAGGTTTGAGTAATACTCATGCTGTGTCATGGTAGCGCTCTCACTTTTATAATCGACACTACCCCCACCACTGACACTACCCCCACCAGTTTGTTGAAGGAAATTATTCAAGCGGTAGGCATTCTTTAAAGCGCACTGCGACCTTCGATGTTTAAAACTTTTTGATGAAATACAAAGTTCGTTGAAGTAGCATTGGAAATCTTTATCAATTATTGCATTAATCACTTCGTTGCTTGTAAATGATTGTATCCAATTTGCTTTTTCCAATCCCCTTGTGTAGATAATTTTAAACTCTTTGCAATAATGATTCATAATGTGCGGCATCATATTATAATTAATGAAACCTTCATCCCATCTTAAGTTGTGAAAATGTTTGTTCAACCATTTGTTTGTAACTTTCGCTTTAGTTGTTAGTCTATTAAATGGTACTGGAGGTTTGAACAAATAATGATAAACTACTGATGTGTTCATGTCCAAGATTACTAATTCTTTAATAATAAAATTACCATCATTTCCTCGGAAAGCTTGAAATTCAATTATACCTCTTTTAACTTCCATTATATGTGGCGCATTAGAAAACGAAACCCGTTTATTCATGATGAAGTCTTACTAACAACTGACTTAAAAATTGAATGAGCCGATGTTTATAACAGACAGGATTGTTCTTCTTCTTTCACTTCTTGTGCCACTTCATCAATATTAAAATTGGTGTGATAGTTGTTTAATTGTCTCCACATTTCAACTTCTTGAGGTATTCTATTAAAGATTGAAGTATCCACGGGACCGTATAAAATTGGAACAAAAGGTTTTTTGTCCAATGTATCAATTAGATAGTCTTTAATTATTGCACTTGAAAATATTAGTTGTTTCAAATATCTGGTGACGGGACCGGTAGTACAACTTAAAGTATAAAATTCTTCTTTAGTGAAATATAATTTAACATTATGTGTAGTTAAATCTCTGAAGCGAACAATTTGTCCTCCACGATGTTTTACTATATCAACTTCAATATTTGATTCCAATAAACTTAATCTTGTTCTTCTTCCAAATGTGTTGTTACTTAAATAGCACTCCAAAAGATGTAAATGTTTCATGAGAGATTCCCAAGTAATTTCACTGAAAGTAACCATTTTGTTTCCATGATTTAAAATAACAATTGGTGAATAATCCATTGATTTTAAAATTCCAACTGATATACTTTTTGTCATGCATGAAGAAATTGGGTAGATAATCCGAAGAAATACTTCTGTTAAAATATTGGTTGTAATGTTAACTTCAACCTTCTTCCTTTTTACTTCTTTTTCAGCTTTTTCTTCTTCTCTCTTCTTATGTTTGTTGAATTTTAGGAACTCGTCCATTTCTCGTTCAACTTGTTTTTCTATATCTGAACTATTATCATCCATTAGAGGTGTATTTTCTTCTCCGTTAGTAGAATTCATCTTGCGAATGATGTTTCCCATACGACGGTTGAAGATAGAATGAAGTTTTTACTAATTATTTTCTCGCTTTTATATTTTTCGTAAATCCTTGAAATTTATACAATTACATAATTGTTTGTTTTGAACTTGTCTTTCACAAATGAAATTCTAACCTCAAAAATTAAAGCAGATAATTCTAACCTCAAAAATTTGCAGTTGTTGTACAATTCTTCTTAAAGTACATTCTTCACAATTCCGGTCAGCGGTGTGTAAGTAACTATTTTATCATGTAGAATTAGACAGTATGCCGAAGTTCCATCCGCTACTGGTTCTTCAAATTCCATTTCAATTTTTATATCCACACTTGATGATTTTACCGATTCATTTTGTTTTGAACAATCGATTACAATTATTGGAGCCTTGGAATAATACTGGTCAGGTGATAATAGTGGTGTATTAGTCTTTCCATAATATGACGATTGAAATCTTGCATACATATCGTATAAAATAGAAAAACGTTTTTTGCTGAACATGACATTCAAATTGTCATAGGGAAAGAATTGAGAGTTTAGGAAAACTTTACAATTCTTTATTTTACAGTGATCAAATTGACCAGCATTTGCAGTGATAACATCTTTTCGCTTAGTTTGAAAACCGAGTATTATGTACCTTGCTCGTTCCAAGTAAGTTGATGTCTTGACGGTCCATGTTTGTCGTTCTGTCTGAGGTAGTGTAGGGTATTCATGAAATTCCCAACTTCGGAATGGCATCACAATATCACGGTCAGATTTCAACTTTCTCAATAATAGGATTCTATGTTCATCAGCCAATCTTACATGAGGTACTCTCCAAACAACTTTATCCAACTGTAGTTGCCATTCCAGTTTATCTTCCGTAGTTGCAGGGTCTGCAAGTATCAAGTCCTTATTAGTTGAAGATCTGAGTAATACTAATTCTTGTTTGACATTTATTATTACCCGTTTGTAATCTTCAGCGAATCCCAAAAGCAATCGTAAAGGTACATGAAAATCAAAGTGACCGTTGGAAGCTGGTGTTATAGTGTCTTTATCGGGGGCAACCCATCCGGCGGTGACTATTGAATTCTTCTCATGCGGTGTTAATGATGTTAATCCTTTCAATGTCGTTGTTAAACCAACCTTTTTTGTTGAATCAACCGTCACCCCTGATATTTCATATCTTATTTCATCAAAAAGATATGCCATCGGGTTATTTATAAAAGGAACTGTTGAAGCAGTTTTTCCATCCAATTTTAATACCCGTCCTTCAATGTACAAGTAACTTTCACACGGTAAAGTGTAAATATCTTGTTGTTGAATGGGGATCCTTATTTCATCGTTATTGTTTAATTTTGATGAAGTGTAAGGGTTGTGCGTGTGATATTCCTTCTCCCATAGTGTTTCGTCGAACGTTGGTCCTTGAGATATATCCAGGATATCCATCGCTGTTAAGTTTTAATCCAATCTTCTGTAGAAAACGAATGTTTTCCGATGTTAACTCTTCCAATGTCGAGGAGCTACTGAGCTCCCGACTCTTCCGTTGCGGTTTAAATGATAATCCCATGTTGACTTTTATGTTGCTGCTCTGATGTGTATCCGTATAGTAATTGTTTCTCCTCTAAAGTCAACACTATGACCGTCTTGATCCAATATGTTCAGTACGATGTCTGAAATGAAACTGGTGTTTAACGGTAGGTATATCAAGTTTTGTGGCTTCTCAACAATTTTAAAACCGGGAGCCACAGTTGGATAAAATGTATGTAAAATATGCTGATTCACTCCTTCTCTATACGATCCGTGTATAATATTACACGTTACATCGATACTATTGACTTTCAATATTGTAACAGTTGTATCACCTGAATGAGTAGTTCCAGGAGTTAAGATTTTCTTTTTTGTATCTGTAAATCCAAGTAAACTGCCAATGGAGTTTTCCAAGCTGACATCGATATAATATTTTGAAGTTATTTCTGCTTTTAAAGTATTATTGTTTCCTTTAACGGTGATCTTTTCTTCTCCGAGTTGTTTTTGTAGTAATTGGTTTATATCATCGATTTCATAAGCTCCAGTAGGAAATGTAATTATTTTCAATTCTGAGTATTTTCCTGAAGCATCCTTAGTTTCATAATAATGTAGTAAATTGTTCTTTCCTTCCGTAACATTGGGAATTGAGTTGTAGGTAGTTAAATCAAGTAATGCCGCTTCCCATAATCTTTCCTTGGATAGACGCAATGCTGGGAACAGCGTACTTTTCAATGTGGATGAATTTCCACTCAGTGACACTGTATACGATGACATCTTAAAGCTGACTGACACTCTTCGCTAGAAACTCCAAACATAAATGCCCACATATTTCAGTATTGTTAGGTTGTTCTCTTTTGTAATTGTAAAAAATGTTTTTGGAGTTTCGAAAATAATGTTGCAGTTCTTTCGGCGGTGGTAGATTGCCAAAACTGTCAAAGTAGTAAACGGTTTGTCCGAGCTTTTTATAGCATACCCAATGAGTGCCTGGACCATAGGTGGAATCCAAATTTACTATTCCAGTTTCATTTTCCCATATTTTAGTTGGTAATGCATCTTTCATAAAAACTCCTCGAAAAAATGGTATTTTCAAACATTTTACATAATCATTTAACTGATGATTTGTTAAGGCTTTATTTGGAATTAGCAATTGATTCTTTCTATTTAGTACACACGGTATGGTCTTAGATATAAACCTGCTCCGTTTTTTACCATTTGCCAAACAGAAGTCTTCTTTACATTTGCCTTACGAGTTCTACGATGTCCTTTTTTAATGTTTCCACCTCTTTTGGGAGCGCTTCTTTTTGCAGGTCTTCCTCTGCGACGTCTTCCAGCACCTAACTTTGCTTTCGTCTTCATGGCTGTAGTTACTGCCCAAGCCGCTGCTTTTTCTGCAATATTTGCGTCACTTGATTTTACTCTTTGCCAAGCTTTTTCCGCTAGAATTTTATCCGCTATTGATCTATTTGTTGAATCTTTATACTTTGAATATGCTATATCGTGTTCTTTGCAAGCTTGATCTAATTTATTAATTCCAGGATCTCCTCTTGCTAAACGTTTTGCCAACTTAGTTCCAGGTCCACAATATTGATAACCTCCGGGCAGATGTAATTCGTATGGTAAAGCGTCTATCGTTCGATTCACAACAGCACCAATTGGAATCCGTCTGAGCAGGGATAATGCAGCTGATGTTAAACCACGTCCTCTCTTGCCGCTGTCTTGACGACGACTGAGCGATACGGTCTTCATTATGTTGTTTTATGTAACCAACGTCTTCACTCTATGAAATACTTTATGATAATGAATCCTTTTTTGTGTATTCCATACTTAAATATTCATAAGTTTTACTAGTATTTATCAATGATTTCATCTTTAATCCATTGGTTTCTCTGAGAATCTTCGATTTTATTGTGTTTCATCGATGTATTAATCAAATGATTATGCATATCAATAACTACATTACCTACAAGATTCGTTACATACTCGATATTAGTAGCATCTTTGTCATATGTAGGATTATCAAGATTTGTGATACGTTTACCATTACATGTATACACCGATGGATCCTTTTTAGAGGTCGCTATAACTTGATTAATAGTAGCAACATCATTCGGAGCTATTCCTGCTGATATGTTAGATATTCTTCTATTTTTTCCATCATATACGTTATTTATTTTATCTAAAATTATAGTTTGTTTTACAACAGCACAATCCTGATCATCTTTACCAGATTTAACTTGGGTTAATCGTCTACCTTTACATATAAAATTAACACCAGTAGCTGATAGTTGTGGTACTTGTGTTAAAATAACAGCATCATGTTCTTCCGTGCCTAAACTTATATTTGACAATCTTTTATTTTTTCCATCCCACTTGTCATTTTGTAGTTGTAGTAAGGTAAACTTTTCACTTCCTTGCATAAACTCATCACCTTTCTTTGACACCACCTGATTTTGTTTAACAAAAGCGGATGTTCCTTTCTTCAAGCTTTCATTCATTTGTCTCACGGTAGCAGCATCCGATGGAGTTGAACCATCTTTCAGATTGGACAACACTTTTCCATGACAATCAATAACAGCACCATTATATAAAATACAATTATCTTTAATGTATTTTATATTAACACCATCACTTTCTTCTTTAGGATATCCAATATCGTTTATAGTATATTTATAGAAGGAAAATCCATCTTTTTTCTTTTCTGGTATTACAGAGTGCAAATAACGCTTATTGATTGTATCTGTATCCTCGGTTGGATCTGCCACATTAGTTATTTTATAATTTAAAGCATTGTACCTTTTTCCACTTTTAGTCTTTTCCAACAGTAAAGCGTATTCCATCGCAGATAGAAAATAGCCTTTATTAACAACATCTCCATTATTGACTGGTTTTGCAACGTTAATAACCCTGTGAGATTTTGCATCATACAGTTGGTTGTCGTCGAGTTTTAAACTTGTAGATGTTACCTCCTTAACTGTTTTTAAATTTGTTGCATCTCCATCTTCTTCTGGATCTCTAACAAACTTTAAACGTTTATTATTTATGTTATAGTCACCTTCAGGTGTTTGCGGTAATCCACTTCTTTTTCTGTTTTCTCCAACTTGCACTCCTAACGCGGAGTATCGTCCGAACTTGTCGACGCTCATGTTAGAACTGACACATTATACGCCTGCAATTCTTATATAT
Organism: Neoaliturus tenellus; assembly: GCA_030545055.2. Classification (NCBI taxonomy): domain Eukaryota; kingdom Metazoa; phylum Arthropoda; class Insecta; order Hemiptera; family Cicadellidae; genus Neoaliturus; species Neoaliturus tenellus. The sequence continues at coordinate 254,646,874 of CM061533.1, read as the reverse complement.
CCGCGGACAATTATACAATTATACCGCGATTCCTGAGTTCGTCAATCAGAGCTACCCATTCATTATTTAAACCTGTATGACCGGCTTCCATGGCTTCATGCAATAGTCTCATTCTATCAACCAATTTATTGATGTCGTTGTAGTAAATCACATTCGTATTGTATAGATTTTTCATCAATCCTTTGCCAGATGTTGAAGTATCTCCTTTACTCTTTTTACTATGTTGTTCAAGAAGTGATAAATCCATAAGTGATAAAGATTTTCTTTTCAGTGGTTGTCTCACCGCTGGCGCAGTACGTAATGTTGGCAATTTTCGTGGAGGAAACAACTTTTTTATAACGATGTTATATTTTGTTGCACGTGAACGATTAATCATTGCATCCTTTAAGTAGTTTCTTTTATGAGCGTTAGTATTTTGTAGAATCTCCTTAAAAACACTTAAATCTTTGGATGAATATCTTAGTGGTATGTTTTTAAAAATTAATTCATATAATCCTTTTGTTCCTTTATATCTATGCTCACCAATAATGATGTAATCGTCTTGTGTTATTTCAAGCTTTGAATCGCCAATCTTCAATTCATTCCCATCAATTCTTGCTCCGTATACGTGTGATCTACTCAAATTCGGGTTTGATTTCATGTCATGTAGCATTTTCATTATATATTTTCTTCCAAGAGGTCCATGTTGTAATATATCGCTACTCAATTGAGTTAAATTTGGAATAGATTGTTCTGCTTCTGGTATTGGCTGTTCTTCTTCCTTTTCAACAATTGGTTCTTCTTCTTCTTTTGTTTCTTCTTGCTCACTAGCACTTGTATATGAATCATCATCTTCTTCTTTTTTTAATGCTTGTACTTCTTGTTTAGAAACTGGTAGTAAAACATCTCCTTCATAATGAGGTTTACCAATAGTTTCTGATATCTGTTTTAAAGGTTCCGTAATAGGTTTAAATGTAGTCTCTAGAAATTCTTCTCTTTCACTTAAACCCATCCTCAATGCACGATTCTTCATCCTAATAGAATCACTGAGTGATTTTATTTCTTTCAATAGTTTTTCTTGATTCAGCATGTTTACACTGTGAAGTTCAACATGTAACTAGATGTAGCATCGGTAGTTCAACGCATAAATACAAATTTATCCAACCCTATACGATATCTACCATTTTTAATATCTTCTTCCTTCATAATAACGAGAAAGCTATATTTCTCATTCCATGCTTTGCCACACATCTCTTTAAATTTTTCAAATGGCATATCCGCATTTACATGATCATTATATATATGCTTTAAATTTGTTTCATCTTGCTTGAAGATGATCAACATATTTGCATTGTCTCTTATAAGTTGTTTTGGAATTTTACTGTATGTTTGACCAATATAAATGCTATCAATATTATGATGTCTTCCCATAGCAAAATAATTCCTTATTGTGTCATGATTTTCACAAGAAACATCGTCAAATATAAAAATAGAAAATGGTTTTGCTTCATTCGGTTGCATAATTGTTTCACTGGCATTAAACTTGTAAAAATTCACTTCAGGTACACTTGCAAGTACTTTATCCAATAATTGATATTTTGGTTGTTGCAATGATTTTGAAAAAATGTATATATTATTAAAACGCAATCCTTTAGGATTAGTTATAAGGTTAAAAACAACATTAGTTTTTCCACAATTTGAAGGACCAGTTATTAGACATCTTATCGTATTTGGTAGTAATTCACCATGTTTTCCATGATTTAACTTATCATTGTCAACTGTCAATTCATCAATGTTATTGATATTAAATCGATCTTTTTGTTGTACAATCTCCATCTTGTATAAAGGTTAAACACACAATGAGCTATTAAACAACTATACTAAGTCTTTTGAAGGAATCCAAGAGTCTTCACTTTTATCAAACCCTAACCACCGGACTTTAACCATATCCTTTTTCCTTTGTAAAATCTTCTCGACAAGATATACATCACCAACTGTTGATTTCAACAATTCGTGTCCGTAGAATCCACCTTGAAGTAATTCACCCTTGTTATCCTTTAATAAATAGGTTTCAGGTATAGTTGGTTGCACTTTATAAATTGTAAATACTTCATTAGTCCAATTTGGTAGATATCTTTTACTAAATACACCTTTGTATTTGCTTATACGAACTTTATCGTTGACCTTGAACTTCTTTGGTTGCAATTTTTCTAATTTCGGTGTTGTATTATTTTTAATGCGTTGTAATACAATTTTCGCATTAGCACTGTTTACCTGGATAGGTTTCATTCCAATGGTACGATGATATTTGTTGTTATACTGTTTTATAAGTTGTGGTAATATGTCATACCACACATATGATCCTCGTTTTGAAAATTGTTTATACATCGCACCTTTCAATGTTCTATTGAATCTTTCAATTATTGAAGCTTTAACTTCAGAATTTGTAGAATAATGATTTATTTGATATTTCTTCATCAAAGCTTTAAAGTCTTTATTAAAATATTCTTTTCCATCATCGGTCTGTAGATGTTTAATTTTAAATTTATTTCTTTGTATTGTGGTTTCCATAGCTTTTGTAACACTTTTACCAGTCTTATCCTTCAATGGTAAAGCGTCAGCTATTTTAGTAAAACAGTCTATAATTGTTAAAATATATTTAAATCCTTTGTTTAATTTACTGTGCGGTATCATTTCAATGAGATCAGCTTGATAAAGATCATTCATCCCTTTAATGATTGTACTTCTTCTTGGAAATCTTCTTCTTGCTGGTTTATGTAGTTCATTTACAATCTTGTCCTTCACACTTTCCATCTTCAGATGTTGCTTGTACACCGCATGTAAAAATACTGATCCATAGAATAGTTTATTCTCATTTATATAGTTTGAATATAGGTCAAGGCCAATTCATATTAGTGTAAAAAAGAGGGAACATGGCATTGGGCTTGCCATGTCCCCTCTTCTTTACGGAAAGGAAAAAGGAAGAAGGTAGAGGACGAAGAATAGGTTTACTGGTCGATAGGGTTTAGAGAGTAGTGGCCGAATGGTAAAGTATTAATTTTATCTTCTAAAATATGGCGCTTGTCATCTTTGTAGCTTAATGCCCACTTTGTTTGTTTGACACTAAATAGTTGATGATTATAACTTCTAATAGTGTTGAACGTTGCAGTTGTTTCAACATTTTCAAACAAACATCTTTTATAATGTTCAAACTGTACGTTCTTCTTCAGGAAAGAAGTTTTTATTCCTTTGGCCTTCTTCGTGACTTGATGTTCGTTCCTCTCGTTTATGTACAGTTGAAATGAATACAGTTTGGACATTAATGCTACAATTTCCATCATCGGCACACCATTTGTTTCATCTTTAAATTTTCCCAATACTTTCTTATTTCTGTCATAGTCGTAATTTGGATGATCCTTAGGATAATCGGAAAAGTCGAAATCATCTTTATATATAAAGGTGCGTAGATCTTCATACATGTCATTTGTTTTAATCCAGTAAATTAGTGCATCCGTGTCCATATATGCAATACCAATGTTCTCTCTTCCATAATAGTTAACCATCTTCTTATAATGAAACTCGTACATATGTGTTTTTGAAATATCCAAGATTGACATTCCAAGATACAAAGGACGATCCATTGTAACTGACTTCTTGTTCATGGAAATAACAACTAGATTTTCATTAATAATTATAGATGAACCAAAGTTTGGTTGTTGCACCAATTTCTGTAATTTTACTGGATCAGTTACCAATTTGATATCCTTATGTTTCCTTTTGTTTTCCAAAGTTTTGCCAAATATTGCGTTATTCATTAATTTGAAAAAATCTTTTTGAAAACTTGATGTAGCGGTGGCTCTTCTTCTTGTGTTGTTGTCGATGTAAGGTTTTAACCAACAAGATTGAGAAAATTGTAGTACTCGATTAATTTTTGTAATTCTCAATCCTAAGTCTAAAGCTTGTTGTATCATCCAGTAGTGTCCAACATATCGAGACTTGTCGGTTAAAGTCATCATTAATTTTGGCCATCTTCCAGTAGGGGAAATTTCAGTCTTAGGAAGAAGTGGTAAATCATAATGTTGATCATGAAGATGTTCAGGATATTCAAAATTAACATCAAAAATGTAACCAGTTTCACCATGCTTCGGTATATCCATTATGTTTCCAATCGATTCTGGATCTATCCATTTAAAATTATCATATGGAAGGGGATTCGACATTGCCCATCCGTATAAGTTATTTGCATCAAAATAACCCAGGAATGTTGTTGGTTTTGATGCATCATAATCGGGCAGATACTTGTTGTTCGCCTTGAAATATCGTGTAACGCTTTGCGTCAATCCCCCTCGAACTCCTGACTCTAACATCATAACCATATCTATATCAGTAAGAAGTTGTATTTTACAATTTGTTTCTTTCAACATAGCTTGCCATGCTAATCCAGGTGAAGTGTACGAATGAAGAGGGTCCAATCCATATGCTGCAAAACATGTATTTCTAAATTCTTCCATTATATCACATAGTAAAGTTACATCCAATTTAACATAAAAATCTGAATATTCTCCCAATGTTCTAAATCCTAAATCGTTCCATACTTTACATGCATGATCATAGTCCTCTTGAGATATGTCCATGTCATAAAGTTTACTTTTGAATTCTTCTTTAGCCGGAAGTGATGTTTCATTAAATCTTTCTAAACTGTCTATGTAATCATATGGAAACACACCTTTCCGAAGTACCAAATCCAGTTTGTCGTTATTTACAATCTTCTTTGTTTCGATTAAATCTTGTTTCCTTAAATTTTCTGAAAGTTTGGACAAACTCGACGGCATAAATCTGTAGGAGTCTAAGAATCTTAGTTTCATGTTTCCAACTTCTTTGGAAAAACTTATGAACTTCTCTGAAGTTTCAGCTAACACATCGATTTTACCATCGTCTCTTCCTAGTTCAGGTATTATAAAATGAGCATCGTACCCACTGAGGTTATGCAGAACCACAGGAATAAATAGTGGTAAACGATAGCTTAAGTTGCATTTATTACAAGCAGCACCCCTGTAATAACCTGTGAGGTGATCGTGATCTTTAACTTTATAATTCTCAATAGTAAAATCATTTTTGCATAAGAAACATCGAGTTGCATTTTCATGTTGAATTTCTTCTTCTTCCTCCATCGGTTTCATTGGTACAATATTTGTATATAATCTTTGTGCATTTCCAGCTATTGAATATAAGTGATCAAGAAATATTTTTTCTACATTTTCACCACGATATACTAGAGGTTCTGAAGTTAATCCATATCTGTTTAAATGTTCTTCTGATAATGTTGATTTAACCATTAAACAAAAACTGTTTGGTTTGTGCATTTGATACTTGACACTTTTTCTAGCTTCACAATTTTCATCTTCAACAGGAACAAGTGTTGATTCAAAGTCCGCATACACAACTAGAGGAATACGGTACTGATGATGAACCTTTTCAAATGTAACAAATGCTCTGCTTTCCGAAGGTAAAATAATCTTTGCTTCATAATTATTGTTACATAATCTTTTGTGCTCTTGTAACCATTCTCTTGAGTGTAGCCCATCTCGTTTAAAATTGAAACATCTCTTGCAAATTAACTTTCTGTGTCGATCTTTAGAAAGCTGCTTATTAACAAGACGATCAAATTGCTTTATGTACACATAGTGAGACACATCTCCTCGCGTTAGTAGTAGTAAATCCGTATGATCTGGTAGCTCTTCTTTTGCAATACGTAAAGGATACACTTTGTTTGAACTATCTAATGCAAAAACATTGATAGACGTACCAGGATTTTTCTTCTCAAATTTTGATATATCTTTCAGTGATACAGGATAAGTGATTCCTTGAAAATTGTATCTAAATCTTTGATTTTCATATTCTTGGTTAGGTCTATTCACATGAAGTGGTGGTACAAATTTAGCTGTCATTGCATAACGAAAACATTCATTGTCTTCATTTTTAACATTAACACAAGATTTTGTATTTTCAATTCTTTTTGGTAAAGGAATGTAACTAGATCCCATTAGTCCATATCCATGTTTATGAACTCTTATATCTAATACTTCAATACTTGTAAGACTCCATCCGGATCCTCTTCCTTCGTGTTCCTGAATTTTTGTTAATATTTCTTCTATACAATTTTCTATTATTGAATCAATGTTTGAACTTTCCATAATGGTTCGGTTTTTTGTTATGAATCCTCTTGGTGATAATTCTTCTTGTACATTTATAAACATAGCTTCTAGTAGTAAACCAAATTTAAGAAAGTTTAATCTTTTCAATTCTTCTTTTAAAATTTTACTTACGATTGGTTTTGCTTCTCTAATAAATTCTTCTAGCTTCAAGTTTTCATTTTGAATCTTATGATGCATTACTACTTTACCGGGTAATGCAAATACTTGTAGATTCGGTAAAGTAGTTGAAGATGTTGCTGTTATTTCATCTTGTTCTTCTTGTTGTTCTTGTTCTTCTTGTTGTTCTTGTTCTTCTTGTTGTTCTTGTTCTTGTTGTTCTTGTTTTTCTTCTGGGTTGTTGTGAATTAGTTCTTTATGACAGTCTAATAGAATTTCATCGTGAAACGATTCCGAACATTTATCGCAACGATACATGTTGAGATGTTTACTCTTCGAAATTTTGCCAAGAAATGAAATAGGCTCTCGCGTTCCTCCTTTTATAACGGTCCCCCCACCACTATTTCATCTTCTTCACTATACAAGGAAATCAAACTTTTTAAATAAAAATATTAACCTTCAACAAACTAATTGTTCATTCGTGTTCTTTATTCCCATTGGAGTTTTAGTATATACTTCTTTATATTCAAGCTTTAACTAACTTTCCCCCACCCAACTAATTTTAGTTACTTTTAAAACCAAACACCTGCCCTCCAAACATCTATTAGGACAGATGTTATGGGACAGATGTTGAAAGAACAAATGTTAGGGTGGAAATGGCTAGAGCACAGGCACTTGGTTAAACTAAATTTGCACATAAATTAACTAGAGTTGAACTAAAAATTCGCATAAATTAAAAGTTAGTTCAAAACTAAAATTCGACAGTGTTAAGAAACTCTAACATTTGAACAAGAATAAACATTAGTTCAAAACTGAAATTCAACAGTGTTAACCAAATTCTAACAGTCGAACAAATAGGTCAAGGTAATCCAATTTTAACGCGAGAACGAGGAATAGAGCACTAAGTGGCATGTTAGTCCATTACCACAAAGTGATCTATTCCTCGCTCTCTATTCTACATCTACTTTTTTCAGTTTACTTATTTATATTAAAATGTTCAAATTTTACTATGTAGAATGTCCATTCTTTCTCTTCAACTCTTCGATTGTTTTTAGCAATTGTAACAAATATTCGTTAGTTTTCACCAAAGTCTTTAGTTTGCTACATCCAATTTCAATGGAAGGTATTATAAGTTGTAATTTTA